>CM077522.1:15224614-16432642 GCA_039654895.1 Mongoloraphidia duomilia | reverse complement strand
TTAATGACATTATATAGCAAAATAATCTATAAAGTACTTTATTACGCACGTGTGTTATAAAGTAAAACAAAACAGTATTACTTTATAGAACGGAGTGCTTTAAAATTTACTTTAAACACTACCGTTCGAACGCATCAGAAGCTTCCATAATCACTTTTCAAACGGTACACAGCCATCTAAAATTGTACTTTTGATGCAAGTGTTGCAAAATAGTTATTTAAAATACCGGATTTGAATGTCTTACCCATGTAATATACAAAAAAATATTTTTTTTTAGATTTCGTTCTATGTATATTTTTAAGCTACAGTGTAATATAAACGAATGAATATAACGTGTTATTTCAGGACCGTAAACGAAAACCCGCGGTTAACAAAAAGTTTCTATGCAAGCAAAACGGTTGTTCTCTGTATTTTATGTTATCTTCATGAACTTATCCTTTGAATGTCTACAGTGTATTTCGTTGATTACGTTTTTTTTCTGTATATGTGGAACAGTCTACTAACGGACGAGTTTTTCTTGATTGTATTTATTTGCAATTAGGATTCTTTTAATTTACTTATTTTACGAGTACAACCAGGGAATACTTATTCCAGGTTTTGTAATAACATAAAATAATACATTTGAATTTAAATTTCTTCGCTCAATAAAATTAGCGTTTTATTGCAAATGTAATTAGAAAAAGCATATCTACTTGCAATTTTAATATTTTTTTACCACCTTAAAATTATAATAATAATAATCTTTATTTATTTTACCATGGTTGAGTGACAAAATATTCACCTAATAGAATAAATCAAGGACCTCAATTTGATAAAATTTGATAATGCTAATGTTTTTACATACTACAAGTTATACGAAAAAATATAGATTATACAAATCAAAGTAGATAATATAACAGGTACAATTTTATTAAATTTTATTTTTTGATAAAGTTTTAAAAATTTCGAGTTTTATTTACTAGAAATACATCGTTTTGTTTTCGCTAGTAAAATAACTGAATGGAAAGAAAATCACATTTTTAATTAGTGAAGGTTTGTATAGCTGTGTAGGGCTTTATCTCGAGTCATTGTTAAATTTTTGTCTGGTAAGTTTTTAAAACGGACCTCCAACAAAAATAGTCGGTGAACCCTAAAATAAATGTACTTAATTTTTTTCACTGATGTTTGAAAATATCTTTAAAAGTCATGGTTAATTCGATTTATCAACAATTTATTTAGAAACTTTAATCTAAATATTATACACAAAATACCTTTTTACATTAGGAAATTCTATTTTTGAAGGTAAAGACGTTTGGCTGTTGAATGGCTCTTTATTGATCATAATTCCAATAATATCGCATTTTTTCCAACATTTCTAAAATAACGATGACGTAAGATGCATCACTGTCTTATTCTTATTGTCTGTAACACCCTGTACAATATTTTGGATATATGTATAGAAGAACGCTTGACAAGCATCAACGTCGCCTTAGGAAACACTTGAAGCCGACTGCGCAGTCTTCAAGTGTGATATCTGTCAACAATTGAACTAATAGACGATTAGATTAACAGGCGCTCCTCAGTCCTCATAGTTGTTCTTGTTTCGGCCACTGTATTATCGGCCGAAGTCACGTATGTGACGGCTAATATAAGCCGAAGACGCGACGGCTTACACTTGAATGTCGAGACATAAACTTGTCGTGTCTGCTACCGTCTGATCAAATTTTTAAGGCTGCCCTGTACTACCTACCAGCGTTGATACAAAATGTCATATCAAATCTCTTTTCGTAAACACCTTAAAATACATCTTAAATTTACTTAGATAACTTAAAAATAATAATAAAATACATACATCTCGAGATACATCTTAAAATACATCTCACAAATGTCCTTAAGTTTTGTAATATACGGAAGGTTCAGGGTTTTCAATTTTTATTCTTCTTGAACTATTAATAAAAAGTAAAGATTTACATAGAAAAAAAAGTTTATAATAAATAAAATAAGTTTATAAATTTTTATATTTTTGCCGTACGCGCTATAAAATAGCTATTTTATATGTGTGCATGTATGCATGGATGATGGAATGTGTTAGCTAACAGGCAGGTGTGTTAAAAGTGTTTTCAAAACACACTAGTGTAGTAAGTAAACAGTTTCCTATATGATTTATGTTTATTCGCTCTGACCCGTCCGCTATTACCTACTCTTGGCGTGCTATAATTAATGTGAAATGGTGACACAAACGAAATATCAAATTTTTTTGAAAACACTGAAAATGAAGTGAAAAGCAACTATTTTATGCTCATGGGTATGGCAAAAAATACCGTATAGTATATCTCGTGCGTAGTGATATTATGACTGGTTAAATGCCTGTTAAAACTCACTGCCGCTCGTTTTAACATACTGCTACTACTAGTCAGTAATATATCTCATTACGCATCTAGACATACAATCTACTATTATAAAACCTATATTTGATCGAGATCAAAAATTATGCATGTATTAAAATATTATAATGTCAAATATACGAAGTTGAGTGCCTTAAATCTATATTGCTGCCTTTTAATTTCGATGTCTTTTAAAATTTTATACTGACAGACACACATTCAAAATTTTAAATGTTAATTCAACTGGACTTCTTTGGCTTTAAAATAACACCTCAAACATCGTTATATCATTTTTTTTTCCAAAGTTGTAGCGATTTTACTGATAGGTACTACCCAAAAAAGAGTTGCACGAGTGGCGTAATAATCGCGTCAAATCCTTGAAGAGAAAAGAAATTATTATTTTACACTGAAAATTCAAGTATTAATGATACTTTAATAAGAAATGTTTTAAGCTAAAAAAAAATAAGTCCTGTTTTTTCGAAAACATTTTTCTTACACGTGAAATTTTTTTCAGGTTTGTAGGTATCACTGAAAGCACATATTTTTAAACACAAAAATATTGTACAAAGGTTTTTTATTAGGTAAGAAATTTTAAGCAGTGCAATTACAGTTGCCTTAAGTAAGTCGGTCGGTTCCTTATGTTGTATGCAAAACTCACATATACGGGACGCATGCCTGCGATGCAAATATGCGATTAGCTTTGAGTAAGAAACATCAAACATGTCACACTGTATAATATTATTATGAATACTTGACGATTGTTTTGCTATGAATATATCAACTCGTTGGTCTGTTACATAACTACACTGGATTAATTTGCTTATGTGTAGGTGGTATAGGGGTCTACATTACAGTGCATAGCTATTTTTAGTTAATTTGCCATTATATGGAACATACACTATTGGCCCCAATCGGATAGCGGACTTGGCACCACTTTTGAACTTTCGAAATAGTTAATTGATTTCAACGAAATTTGGTTAACATGTTGGATTTCATCACCGCACGAAGCCTATATTTAAAATGGACCCTATCGGACCATTTTAGGGATTGAAAAATGTTTTTGGGACCAAAAATACCGAAAAAATTCTCAGAATCATTTCAAAATTGAAATTTAAAGCTTAAGTAAAGATTAAACTTTGCAGTTAAACAGGATCGGACCTACAAATTTTATGTGTCGGATCAATAAGTTTTACTATCTATATGCTAATTATATTATATTTTAGTTCGTTTTAGCTAATTTGTTTTAGGATCTTATACTTTGTTTTCTTACTTTGCGTTAAAAAAAACCTATAAAATTTGGATATGCAGTTGGGACATAAGAGACATTTATTTTAAAATCGGAACAGTCCTGATCAATGCAGAACAGATCCAGATGGAACTGTTTTCCGTTTATAATTTCTTGATGTAAAAGTCGTGCAATTTCTAAACTAAATAAAATATAGACTTGACGCATTCAAAAACATCTTCATCATTCGTTTATTTCTTAATCACTCACTGTAAGAATAGTACTAGCATTTAACATATAGATAGTATTGCAGAGTTATATAATATATACTTAGTTATATAGCTCAAACCATATAGGTATAGCTCACATAATATACAGTGAGATAGTCAAATTATCGTAGCATTAACTGTCGCGTAATCTGGGTAGCTCAGTCATTATGATTAAGTTTGCCGACGCTCAGTTGGCTCGTTACACCCGTCCCTTTCCCCACGCCACACTCCACTAATGATACAGTCATCCTCCAATCCGTCCTCCTCGTCCTGGTAATTCTCTACCTCAAGGCTCTCCATTATACAGCTGCTGTTGCTGCTCCTTTATCTCTATATCAGTGATACCCAAACTTTTCTCTGCTACATATCTCTAAAGTGTAAACATGTTAACATTTTACTGTGAAAGAAAAACATTTTAGGGTACTTCCGAATGTTTAATAATAAATAAAATTTAAAGTTAAACAAAATTAAAATTCGACAACGTAAAAGACGAAAACGCTGTGGTATTTACCAATAAATTACTAATGTAAGATTTTTACAAACCAAAACATGAGATCATGGTAGTTGGGGATGAGTAGTCATAACATTGTTGATAACTTCACCAGCCAAACTGTATAGCTTTACTCACTCACAAACTCATGCAATTCGGCCGTCGTCGAATAATTATAATCATACATTGCAATGTGAATCAGAATCACAATATTTGTCACCTTTTATGGATGGTTAAACCTCTTTAATTTTATTTTTAATCGAATGTTCAACATAATATCTTGACCATAGACTTTGGAATTGAAGATATTGAAATGTTGTTGTGATATCACAATAGCATACCTACATCAACTGTGCCGCAAAAATAATATTATCTCCAACTAATATTATAAGTGTGCCTAATAGAAGTGAAAAAGATTGGGTATCTCTCAGATAAGATGGCACAGTAATTTAAAAATAGTGAATAATTTTAACACTAGTTTATAAAGATAATAAGATAATTGTTTATAATTAATTAAAAACATTTTTTTACAGTTTTTCGACTTAAATATCAATATAGTTTATGATAAAGTTTTAAAATACATTAAAAAAAATCGATATTTTTTTTCAAAATCCCAATTAAGTATGATATGCTCGGGGTGTTGGTACTCTCGCTTGCGACTCGCGTATCAACTTCACCCCTCGCGTCTTATACTTAATTGCACTAGTTGTATAAACTACTATTTTATTGTTTTTGAAAACGGCAAACATTTTTTATGAAATGGAGGGACTTGCAGCGAATTTTTGAAATCCAATACAAAAATTAATTTTTGCTTTAGTTTGCACATTCGGAACACATACGACGCCATAGAGCGTCGCGACGCATATTTTGGGAACCACAGCTCAATACTGTAATATTATGGCGACAATTTAACATGATTCCGTTGGGACGGAAAACTTTTACCTCGCATTTGACTTGTACGACAAATGATAACAGATGATTTGATGCAGTTGAGAAAATTATCTAAACCGTGACTCAATTAAATAAAAGGAAGAGGAAATGAGAAAGCTGTATTGTTTTGCACCCACAGGAAAAATAGAATGGTTGAATATACCTATTTTTTCGATTGTGTTTTTCTTTTTTTGTATCTAGCGAATTTTAATTTATTTAGGTAAACGATTTTTTTCTGGACACTCACTCTTAATGCGTTTAACAGCAAATTTTTCCTTAACAATTAATAAATTATAGAATAGACAATCTATTATGAAGAGCCGGGCTTAGTGAACCAAATCCACAAAATGATACTATAGGTGCTCATACTTCTTAAATGTTCGAAAGTAATGCATATTTCATATTTTGTGTTAACAATTTTAATATTTACAGGTAGAATAATTTATTATTATTATTCAAAGGTATCAAAAAACCTTTTCTGGTCAACTGCGGTTCATGGCAGAGGGGAAAAATAATTTGTAAATAAGTACGTACTGTAAAAAATTATATTTTCTGGGCAGCCGCTACTAACGGCATATAATGCCGAATTTGTAGCCACTTTTAAATTAATAGAATCGTCAACGAAGATCTGCCCTTAGCAAACTAAACTAAATAAAAAAATAAAATATTTTTGAAGTGAAAACTTTCTTAGGCGCGTTAGGCACTCTTTGCCTGCGTATAGTGAAATAAAGTCAACCGTTCGCGTTCGCGTTCGCACGTTCGCATTCGCCCGTTCGCATACCCATAAGGTGACGCGGCTGACATATACTTATATCATAAAAACGACACGCAGTACAGTTGCACCGATAGCGTAGTAGGCAGCGTCTTTGCGTTGTATGCATAGGGACCTCGGTTCGAAACCTGATGGTACCGTAGAATTTTTGACGTATTTTTTTTCTAAATTTTACATGATATTTATTTATATATTTTTTAATTTTTGTTATATTGTTTCTTTGACAATAATTATAATTTTTTTGAAACCAAGATGGAATTAATTAAAAATATAATTTTAGTATTTTTGTAATAAATTATTTTTAGTTCATAAATACGAATAGATGCCACCAAAAAAGTAGATGTGTAGGTACTTATGAACACAGGACAGAAGTGAAAACTTCTGATTTTCTAATTTTAAAATATATATATATTATATAATTATAATATAAGTTTTCACTTCCGTCGTGTGGTCATAAGCACACATCTACTTTTTTTAATAATATGTAGCTTCAAAAATCTATATTCGGGATCAAAAATAAATTTCTCTTGGCACAAAAAATAAAAAAAAAACGTAATTCAAAATTAATTCAGCGTGAAATCAATTCCCAAGGCGTGACATTTCAAGTATTCAAAACATGCAAACATTGCTGACGATACTTTTTGAAAAATGTGTTTCGACATTTTATACAAAAGGATATTTTTTAGTAAAAGAGTTTTATGTATTTAGCACCCTATGGTGTTAGGTTATGTTGTATGTATGGATAAAGTCACAGTGCAATTAATCATGCTTTTATTAAAAAAAAAAGGTTTACTGGCCAATGTAAACAAGTCTTTATCACGTCATCAGATACCTGAGCATAGTTGACCAATTACAGGTTTGCACTAAAACACTTTTGAATCTTCATCCAGTGTTCAGTTTGAACAACTGCAAAGAATATTATTTAAAAAATAATCCTTTTGGATGTATATGTACAAATCATAAAAATAGTGGCATCACTGAATACATTATCATTGGAACATTTACCACCGACTATTTACTGTATACAGAATGACTTCGTCGTTACCAGATGCATTCCCTTAGCATCCCCACCTAATAATTTTGGGTTTAAAGTAGGAGCCTTTGTTTATGTTACGTTTATGCTGGTTTGTGCCCGATTTTCAGCGTTTGTTCAGCAAACCCAAATTAGTTACAAACAATTCAAAGTGCGGGTGCCAGGGAAACGATAGCACCCCCACCTTTGGAATTTTGGGTTCAAAGTGGAAACCTTTGTTTGTCCTGGTTTGTGCCCGATTTTCGACGTTTGTGCATCAAACCCAGATTAGCTATAAACATTTTAAAGTGGGGGTACTAGGAAAACGGCAGCATCCCCACCTCGGAATTTTTAATTTTCAATTACGCGATCCGTTTGTACTACGTTTGTACTGGTTTGTGCCCGATTTTCGACATTTGTGCAGCAAACCCAAATTAGTTATAAACATTTTAAAGTGGGGGTGCCAGGGAAACGGCACCACACCCAACTCGAGATTTTCAATTTTAAATTACGCTATTCGTTTGTGCTGATTTGTGCCCGATTTTCGACGTTTGTGCAGCAAACCCAAATTAATTATAAACATTTTAAAATTGTAATTTAGACATCACGAAGGGGAAAAGTAAAGGTAGTTGACACAATATGGTTGAAGAAACGGGAACTGAGAGACAACCGTTGCTTCCGTATAATTCATTTATGAAGATTATTTTTAAAACTGAAATTACTTTTTGAGGATTTTATTAGCTACTAGCGTCCCGGATCGGCTTCGCCCGGGTGCTATAAATTTAAGATTTATGCGTTGCTATACGGCATTTTTTGTAGATACATGAAATTAAAATTTTATTTTTTAATGTTTATGATAAGCAAATAAAATTGATGAAACAATTTTTAAATTTTTATTAAAAATTACTAAATACTTACCGTCACATATATACACTATACTCACCCACACAACTCGCAAAACAAGTATAATCACAATCAATTATTGTAACTTACTATGTATTCTGAATTGTACAAACCAACAGTGGTGTTATGACCATGCAGTCGAACACTTTTATTAAATAAAAAAAAAAAGGATTACACCTACCCCACTTATCTTTTGCATCGACATTTTTTTGGCATAGTTTAAACACACTTTTAAATGGTTGCAGCATTTAAAAGTGTGTTTAAACTATGCCAAAAAAATGTCGATGCAAAAGATAGAGATGGAGAATAGACACGTTGTTCCATCTTTTTTTATTGCAAATACATAACCATGGTTACAGATGTAAATTAACAATACCTACTATAAATTTTTAAATTCACAAATGCGTCAGAAGACAAGGAAAAGACAACATATTCGTTTTCTATCTTTCTTTTCCAAGGTGACACTGTCACTCACTGTAGTTGTGGCTATATATGATATCTCTATGGTGTAAACTCCCCCAATTTCCGATCTGAGCTATATAGCAACACATTAATAGCCCAGGAAATGAAAGGAAAAAAACATCCGATGTCGCAAATAATTTCAAAGGAGCTGGATTTTTCACAGATGGTAGAACACCTTTAGACATGTATTTTTACAAAAGTCCCCGGTTATCCCCCTTGTGCTTCCCCCGCCACCCCCTTTTGAATATAATTTTGCAAGCCTTACGGAAAACGCTAATATCTCCTTAACCAACGTCTGAAATCAGACGACTTTTTTTTTGTTTTATTCCTAATTAGTTACTCTAAAAAATTTCCCCTCTTCAATTTTCCGATAAAATCAATATATGCTTTGCAATTTATTAATAAAGAGAAAATATCAGTTTTTAAAAGAATATTTCACAAAATATTTCCATATAACTTTTTGCTAAGCCTGTTAGGGTAAAAGTTGTTTAAGTAAAATTTGTAGACAATATTTGTAGCTTTAAAATGATGTATATATTGATAGACTTTAGTTAATTATAGGGCAAGTGGGCTAGGTTAATAATGAGCGCAGCGGTCGGACGCATAGCGATAAAATTAAAAAAACTTATGGATTGTATTTATTTATTTGTAATAAAATTATTTATCTAACATTAAAGCGTTTTTAGGGTTCCGTAGCCAAATGGAAAAAAGGGAACCCTTATAATTTCATCCTGTCCGTCTGTCCGTCCGTATGTCACACTTCACAGTCATTTTACTCGGAAACTATTGGCACATTATAGATGAAATTTGGAAGGTAGGTGTTTTCTATGAACTGCTATACAATGGTTAAGTGAAATTATGAAAAAAATAGTGGTGGCACACCATACATGTAACAACTGAGGGATAAAAAAATTCCAGTGCACATAAGCGTGTGGGGTATCATTAGATAGGCCTTCAAAAATGATGTAGAAGTTTCAAAATGACTTTTTTATTTAAGTCAACAGTTGGTATGTAAATGAAGTAGAATTTATAAAATACTTCCAACGAAAATCGGTTTGAATAAGAAATGTTGTGTAGTTTTTGAGATACATTGTACCTTGCAAAAGGTGGGGTATAAGATATTTTTTGCCATACCCACTACAAAATAGCTACTTACGATGTACGTATAGCGGCCTTTAATGAGTCATTTCACAGGCAGGTGTACGGAAAGTGTTTTACTTTCCGCACTAGTGCGGGAAGTAAACGGTTGCCATAGGAACTTCTGTTTATTCGCTCTAAACGCCTGCGTGCGTCTGCCTTTACTTTCTCACGAACTTCACGGCATACTGTAGAAGTAAAGATGGCAACGCAAATGAACTGTCAAATTTTTTTGAAAATTAAGTGAAAAGTAGGTATTTTGTAGTGGGTATGGCAAAAAATTCCATATATATTATATCTCGTGCGTAATGGTATTACGGCTCGTGTGACTGTAAAAACTCGCTATCACTCGTTCTTACATACTGTCATCACTCGCCGTAATAGTCCATTACACATCTAGATATACAATCTACTATTTGTTTGTATATATTCGTGCCAACATGACACCGGGATAACTTTTGGCAACCAAAAAACCACGAAATTTTAACATTGTTTTTGTTTTTTCGAAATATCTCAGAAACGGTCGACTTAAGCGATTCTTTTGTTATGTAATGTTTTAAATAGAACTACATTTCCTACAATTTTCATCCCCACAAATTTTCCGTGGTAAGAATAGTAAGCGCGCTACAACTTCTTGAAAATCACGCGCTTTTTGTAGCCTTAGAAACAAATTGGTCCTTTTCAATAGCTTTATTTATAGTGTTCTTCATCGAATTTTAAATTGAAAATACACATGTCCATAAAGCAAAGAACACTCTAAATTATGATTTTTGTCCTATGTCGATATCTTCAAAAATTTAGAAGATATTGCCTGTCAAAGCTGAAATCATCATAGAGCCTTACATTTTTTTGACACGCGTTACGAGTACTTTCTATACCGAATAAAAAAATGTCCGTCTAGGAACCTATAGAAAATTTAATGCCATAAACAATTATTTACGTCCAATCTCACTAACTTGCGAAATTTTCAAGTTATAAGCATTTATGTACATGTTTTTACCTTTTGACATAAAATTGAAACACTTGTTGCGAAAAGCTCTGTAGAGTGACCACTTTCAAATTTTTAATTTTTTTTTACTCACTTAGATAACCCATGAATAGGTCTACAGCTTCTATATGTAAACTTAATATTTCTCGAACACTCTTCTTAGTAGAGCACTTCGCGTCAAGTGTTTTAATTTTATGTCAAAAAGTAAAAACATGAACATTAATGCTTATAACTTGAAAATTTTTCAAGTTAGTGAGATTGGGCCTTAAATTTTTTATAGGTTACTAGACGGACATTTTTCTATTCGGTATGGAAAGTCCTCGTAACACGTGTCCAAAAAAAAAGTAAGGCTCTATGATGATTTCAACTTTGACTGGCTATAGCTTCTAAATTTTTAACGATATCGATATGGGACAAAAATCACGATTTAGAGCGTGTTTTGCTTTATGAACATGTGTATTTTCAATTTAAAATTCGATGAAGAACACAATAAATAAAGCTATTGAAAAGGACATTACGTTTTAACATTTGGTTTCCAAGGCTACAAAAAGCGCGTGCGATTTTCAAGAAGCTGTAGCGCGCTTACTATTTGTACCACAGAAAATTTGTAGGAATGAAAATTGTAGGAAATGTAATCCTATTTAAAATGAAAGCATCGTTTTTGAGATATTTCGAAACAGGCTCATCAAAAAGTTATATGCAAATATTTTGTGAAATATTCTTTTAAAAACTGATATTTTCTCTTTATTAATAAATTGCAAAGCATATATTGATTTTATCACAAAATTGAAGAGGAGAAATTTTTTAGAGTAACTAATTAGGAATAAAACAAAAAAAAAAGTCGTCTGATTTCAGACATTGGTTAAGGAGATATTAGCGTTTTCCGTAAGGCTTGCAAAATTATATTCAAAAGGGGGTGGCGGGGGAAGCACAAGGGGGATAACCGGGGACTTTTGTAAAAATACATGTCTAAAGGTGTTCTACCATCTGTGAAAAATCCAGCTCCTTTGGAATTATTTGCGACCTAAAACCTTTATTTCCCGGGCTATAAGGGCAATTACTTTTCTTAAAGGAATTTTACAATAAAATCAAGAGTTTGTATGAGTAATTTAAATACCTTATAATTTTATATGAAATCTATAATATAAAGTAAATACTTCCAATGTAAAAATATCAATAAAAAGTCAACATAAGTATTGCTAGTTATGAGATATTTTAGATAAAATGCGAAATAGAAATTACGTAATGTCGGTCATTGCCGAATTAGAAACATCAAACCACTACACTGCAACATAATTTGTCAGGTTTTCGTACTGATAAGTTGGGATCGAGTGTTTTGATCAATTCATTATTATTAATGTGATATTGTTGTGTGTTAATATTCTATAGTGTTTATTGTAACATTGTTATGAGCTCAGTTAATGGTGGAACTGTGTATAATTCTAATAATATTATAGAAATATTTATAAATTGTGTTCGTGTAATTATGCCGAACAACATTTAATTCTCAAATAAACTAAATAAATATATAGAATGAGAAAGTTGTAGTGTATTATATTTTCAATAATTCTATAGACTATGTGCATTGTGCAAGGTTGCGAGTAGTGACACAGTGCGGTCACTATTCGCACTAATCGACAACTTAGTTTTCATTTGTTGCGGGAAGAAAACCAAAAATAAATCATTAATCGCTTCATGGGTTCCGTGTAGGTGTGTAAAGCTGCTAAAAGAAAGGTAATATTAAACAAAATATTAATATTATCTAAATTAAAATAAAATACATTATTTCTTATATCTAATAACGGATCGCTATGAATATGTCTATTTCATTTTCAAGAATTTCCTGTGAGGATTTAATTATTATGTAATATCTTTTCTGTTGGCACCTATTTCTGTATAATATTAACTATATACCTACTAATTTATAAAGCTGAAGAGTTTGTGTGTTTGTGGGTTTGAACGCGCTAATCTCTGGAACTACCAGTCCAATTTGAAAAAAATGTTTTGTTAGATAGTCTGTTTATTGAGGGAGGTAATAGGCTATTCGAGTTTTTTTTAAAATTCAACCCCAAAGGGGGTAAAACGGGGCTGTAGAATTTTTTGACTATTTATGCTAATATACTATAATAATATTATGAATTGTAGGAATGTACGTGAAGCGAGAACAACGGCAAACGACTTCGCTTCGCAGGGGGAGAATTTCTAGCGGGGAAGGGGGGTTATAAATTTTACATTCTTAACTCTGGAACTACTGAACCGATTCTAAAAATGCTTTCACTAATAGAAAGCTACACTATCCCTGGGTGATATATATTATTTTGATAAATTTCTCGCGGGGGGGGGGATTAATTCTTGTTGGATAGTAACACAACGTAACTTTGAAATTCTTTTGCATTTTAGCGTATAGGCGGAATCCTACTAATATTATAAACATCACAGGGGGAGAATTTCTCGCGGAGGATAATAAATCATAAATTCTTAGCACCCGGGCGAAGCCAGACGAGGACCAGTAGTATCACAAAAAATAATTATTATTATTGTTATAAAATATATTAGTTATTATTTCTTCACATTAAATTGAACGTTTTTAGGAGAAACCTCATTCATGTCATAAAATCATTTCAAAAATATATTTGATTTTAACAAGAATTTCCATAAATGAGTATAATATACCGAAGCAATATGGTTGTCACTCAGTTCCAAAATCTACCAGAATGACCCCCCAGTCCTTACATTTCTCGTGCGTGCGTACTGCGGCTACTGTACATAAGTTACTCACGTTTGTCATTGTTTGTTCCTAAAATCTTTCTCGCGATCTTCAATCATAGTCGACTATCTATATATGATGTAGAAATATTAATACTCTGTGATCCTTTTTCATCCCGGTGTTATATTGTGTGAAAGAGGTGCTATATAATATGGATGGTTGTTGTTGCTGGTAAACTGCGGTAGGTGCAACTCTCAACTCGTGCTTTGTAGTTCGTCCACAGTAACACATAACTAAAAATATTACATGTTATAACTTCAGTTACCAAACCGGTCTTCTGTATATTACTATATCATTTGAATCGTTGGTATATCATTAACAAAGCGGCCCTGAAAATTGGTAATCCAGAAGTCACTTCCGTTACGGTTGTCAAATTTGTGATAACTGTTGAGATCCTATTACAGTACAATTTCTTATTTGTTCGGTTTCAGGTGCGACTTTCAAAATCTACTTTCAAAGTAGGTAGTTAGGTATCTACTTTTATCATTTATCATGAAAAATGCATTGCTAACAGTAGGTACTTTTGTCTTTAATCTGCTTTCGAAGTTGACCAAATATGAGACAGATTGTAGATTAATAGGCGTTCGACAGCTGAAGTTATCTGTAGCGTCTTATATTAACAAAATAAAATATAGTTACTTCTTACCACAACAGTTTTATTGATGGATGTACATTTCGAAAGCTAAGCTTCCATCTTCAGCGAACACTATACATGTATACATGTATAGTGTTCGCTGAAGATGGAAGCTTAGCTTTCGAAATGTACATCCATCAATAAAACTGTTGTGGTAAGAAGTAACTATATTTTATTTTGTTTTTATTCCAACCACAGTGCTCATATATATTAGTCTTATATTAAGTTGTATCCTATATTATATGCTATGAGTACATTTAAGTCATTTTGAAGATAATACACTAATGTCTTTAGATATAGCTCAAAAATCATGGCAGCTTAGCTGTCTGAGATATTTATTATTTTCACCTCTAATTGTTATGTGAATAATTTGGTGTGGATATAAGGGGTTTTAAATCAATTGATTTTACCATATACCAATTAATTACTGTCCACAGAAACTCAAAACGTTGTTTATCTATAGGTAAAACCTAAGGCTTCCCGGCCTAACGAGTTTATTACTAGTTTATGACTAGTAACCAACATGGTTTTCGCCCAAATTATTCGACTATTACGGCAATTAATTCCTTTTACAATAAAATCATTGCTCATATGGAAACTGGGGAATGTCCTGCGGGGATCTTTTGTGACCTTAGCAGGGCATTTGATTGTGTTAACCATAATAGGTTGTTACAGAAAGCGGAGAGATATGGCTTGAGGGGCACTGCTCTTGAATGGCTAGATTCTTTTCTGACTGATCGTCAACAGTTTGTTACCGTTAAAAAACTTTGCAATGGCTCAATTTATACTTGTAATTCCAGTTATTTGGAAATCGATGTGGGAGTACCACAGGGCTCAGTATTGGGTCCTGTGTTATTCCTAATATACATCAATGATCTAGATTTATCTCTTGAACCTGACCTGTCATGTACTCTATATACTGATGATGCTTCAATTATTCTCAGTGACAAAGACTCATTTCAGCTCAACGCTAAATGTGTCAAAAGAATTAAAAGGCATTATTATTATTATTATTATTAAGTTGATAAAAACTTATAAAATGTTAACTCTCGCATGTATAATGATTCGACTGTTTAATAACTGTACTATGCTTTGCAGTTTATTTAAATAGTCGACTCTCGCATGTAGTGTGTTTTCAACGTGAAATTGCTATATATAAGAAGAGATCGGTTTCCACTCTCGGGCACTGTGGAGAAATCGGTAACTCACCTAGCCGGAAATTGGGGGTTTCGGGTTCGAGTCCCGACAGTGGTCATTTGATTTTTTCTTAGATATAGCTCAAAAATCATGGCAGCTTAGCTGTCTGAGATATTTATTATTTTCACCTCTAATTGTTATGTGAATAATATGGTGTGGATATAAGGGGTTTTAAATCGATTGATTTTTTCATATACCAATTAATGTCTTTATATTTCAAAAATAAAAAGCGGCCAAGTGCGTGTCGGAACACGCACAGTGAAGAGTTCCGTAGTCGGGAAGAATGTATCCGCCATGTTGAATATTTAATGATTTTTTATTTTTCTCGTAATTATTACTTTAAACATTATCTATGTTTCAAATTCCAAAGGTCTAGCTCGAGTGGAAGTACCTTAGATTTTATTTCGTGTCAGAATTTGCCATGTTGGATTTTTATCCACCATTTTGGATTTCTTATCCGCCATGTTGGATTTTTATTTATTTTCTATTTTTCTCGTATAATAATATCACCTTAAACGCTATCTATGTTCTAAATTTCAAACCTTTAGCTCGATCGGAAGTATACCATAGATTTATTATGATCTGTGACAGACAGACACAGACGGACAAGACGTTTTTACCATTTGGAACCCTAACAAGGTTTTTTTGTAGATTGTAAGTACATTTTAGGTCATGTTAATAATTATTAGAAGTAAGATAATCTTGAGCCAAGATAATTTTATTATACCAATATATAAACTGGAAATATACCGAAATCAAATGTTTTCGTCGTTTCATAAAAACACACAAAAAAATCTAAAATAATATATTTAATTTTTGTCTCGAAAATTGTTATACGGTTTCCATCATTCCTTAGTTGCTTTTATTTAATAAATTTATTATTATTAACCCCTTAGCTCGAAAGTTTTTAATAAATCAATTCTACAGATAGTAAAAAATGAGGACCAGCTTTCAATATCGACATAACGAACTAAATTCAAAGAAAAATAACAATACATTGTACTTTTAACTTCGGAAAAACGGGCAATTTTTCAGATTTTAATTTCCTCCGAGAGTTGGGACACAATACATTGTGGTGACTTGGCAAATATTTCAACTTATAAACTACAGGTATCGGTTACCTATGTGTATTGTGTATTGTATTGACAACTTAAAGGATTTATGACATGTTTAGCCCAACTGTTTATCTGCTATTTAGGTGAGGATAATACCGAGTACTTGACTAACGATACGGTCAGCACAATTGTCCCTTTAGTTTGTTGACTGTTTCCTTGCATGCAGGGAAAGTAACATCGATAAACACAGCTGACCGAATTCACAGTACAGCTGAGATTTACTTAGTTAAATTCAGAGGAAACGAAACAATAATGAAATAATAGTAATGAATAATGTCATTATTATTGAAGTGAAAACTTCCTTAGGCCCGCTTTGCCTGGACTTGTTACCAACAGTGATGTGAAACGCACCCGACGGTGGCAATCGGGGCTACTCGGCTCAAACACGAACACGTATTTGCAATATGCTGGTAATAGTGTGTAGTTCATAAGTGTGCTAATAGATGGCACTAAAAACTTAATACGAGTAAAAAGTCATTTGTAGTTCACAAGTGCGCTAACAGATGACACTAAAACTTAATATTATATCGTTAAGGTATTATATTCATTAAATTTAATTGTATAGGCCGATTTTAACATATTTATGATTAAACTGTGTGATTAAAAAATTATACAGGGTGGTTACCGTGATTGCTGCACATAGGGATTTACCCCGTAAAATCAAACTTTTGCGATTACCTGCTTTCTTAATTATTTTAAGGAAAATATCTTCAAATAGTAGTTTTAGAACATAAAATTCTGCATCTAACAGCAGAAATTTGATATGAAAATGTCAAAATTACCTCAAAAACAGATGGCGATAGCCATGGAACTTGGACATAATGATTAGAAATTATTCTGACAGCTAAAACGTCATCATTTTGTTCAAGTTCCATGGCTATTGCCATCTGTTTTTGAGCTAATTTTGACATTTTTAGTTCTGCCGTTATAAAGCATGCAAAATTAATTTTATTTAATGATTTAGATGCAGAATTTTATGTTCTAAAACTTTTATTTGAAGATATTTTTCCTAAAATAATTAGGGAAGCAGGAAATCGCGAAAATTTGATTTTACGGCTTAAATCCCTATGTGCAGCAGTCAGGGTCACCACCCTGTATAGGTATATATTTTAAAATTAGAAAATCTGAAGTTTTCACTTCTGTCGTGTGGTCATAAGCACACACCCATTTTTTATTATTTCATTATTGTTATTATGGAACTGAATCATGAAGTTAATAGCTGAGATTTATTTTCATTCTGAAAATAAAAATAATTTAAAAAAAATCAAGCTGACTTCAAAAAATGAAAAAATATTTTTTGTCTTCGTTTTATAATCACCTACCTTGCCTACATTCAATTAGAAGTTCGCACAATTATTTCTCTATTAGGTACCTATAATAGTAATTTATTTACGCCGACTTCTAACTGAATGCAGGTAAGAAAGGTGGCTGTAAAACGAAGGAAAAAATTATTTTATCCTTTTCTGATTCCTTTTTTGAAGTCGATAAATTTTTTTTTAATAATTATCATTTCAGACTTTTTAGTGTCCTTGTATTTTATTTTATTCCGAGTCGTCCGAATAAAAATATAAAAAAATAACAATTATCATAATATATTAGGTATGTGATCATTTTTTAAATGCACGGTTAATTTTGTACTACTGTACAAGAGTACATAGAGTATGTATACGTATTTTAGAGTATAGACAAGCAACAGGGGGCCTTCCATACATCTTGAATGACTTAACATTTGAATCAGGGGGCTGTACCTTGTTTAGTGCAGACGTGTCACTGGTGCCAGCCCCCCAACATTTGTTATTGCGGTCGAAGGGGCCTCAGTAAGCCTTATTATATCTTACCACTTACATTATATCTCTTACATATACAAAAATACCTCTGCTTAGAATATCTGTTTGAAATGTTACCTTGTATTGGCAACTGTTGTTGGAGGTCTTATGTACGAGGAAATATCCATATTTTACTGTTATTTTTTATAAACCAGGACGTAGTAGTAGGTAACCCGTATTTATAATAATCGACGCGTGTAATTCTGTGTTTTTAGTAGGAGCCAGGGCCGGACTTAGGGGAGGGCAACCGGGGCTACAGCCCCGGGGCCTCCACAAAAGAGGGGCCCCCACAATAGAGACTTCGGAAAAAAAATTCTCTGAATTCTCGGTTATTAAATTTTGTCGTTGAAAATATGCTAAATCGCGATAATAATTTTAATAAGTAATCATGAGGAATTTTCCGTTCGTTAACGCTAAAATTTAATTTCAGATAATTCTTGTTTCCGATTATATTTATGTTTGTTAAATAATAAAAGAATCTATAGGTACTTGGTTTCACAATAAATTATTTATAATAAAATAATAAGAACACCTTGGTTATAATGATTGCATAAAGTAACAACAGGATTTAAAAATTTAAAAACAGTTATTCACTTATCATTTTTAATGGCCAACGTTTCGGCAAACATTTTTTGCCTTCCTCAGGACCTATAACCAAAAATAGTACAATAAATTACTCTAAACCATACCTCTTAAATGTAGAAAAAAAAAATTTATTTTAAAAATTTTTTAGATATCAAATAAATAATTTTTAATTACCTTAAATATTTTAGTGAAACGTCACAAATTTTAAAATTTTAAAAACATGCATTAATTTTGTCCAAATAAAACTTTTTTAAAAATATACCTCATTTTGTCCTTCACAATTTGAAGGACAAAATTTTTATAATAGAGGTTATTGGGGTTAAGACATCAATTTTGTGTATCGAATAACTAGCATTTTAATTCAGAGTTTTTTAAATTAGCGAAAGCATAGTTTTATATTTTAAATTTTAAAAATTTTTTAAATTTCAATTTTCAATTAATGAGGTATACTTTTAAAAAAGTTTTATTTGGAAAAATTAATGCATGTTTTTAAAATTTGTGACGTTTCACTAAAATATTTAAGGTAATTAAGAATTATTTATTTGATATTTAAAAAATTTTTAAAATATTTTTTTTTTTGTACATTTAAGATTTAGGTATGGTTTAGAGTAATTTATTGTACTATTTTTGGTTATAGGTCCTGAGGAAGGCAAAAAATGTTTGCCGAAACGTTGGCCATTATAAATGATATAAGTGAATAACTGTTTTTAAATTATAAGCCTTGTATCCTGTTGTTACTTTATCGAATAAATTATTTATTGGAAAACTCGACTGAAAAAAATTGTCCATTTTATTTGGAAAATAATTTGGGGCCAGGGCCGGCGTTAGGGGGGTAATCGGGGAAAAGATACTCCGGGTCCGGGCCCCCGAAGGCGGTCCGCCGACCCGGGGCTTACCTATTATATGCGTGACTACCGTGATTAAAACTGCGAGCATTAAAACATTTTCCCAACAAAAAAGGCGTTATTTGATTTTTTGCATTAAAATTTTCTGACTACCTATATACAAAAAAACAAACAAATGTTTGAGTAAATTTTTTTTTGAAGGGCACAGGGGCCTGAGAACGCTTACTCGGGACTCGAAAATCCTAGCGCCGGCCCTGAGAACAGTAAAAGTACTTATCAATCGGATTTTCAATTTATATTTAAAAATAATAATCAATTATTATGAAAGTTCTGGTAGTCCAGATTACCAAACTTAAAAAATGATCGTCCCTCGTATATAAATCTCACTGACATTTTAACGGGCAAATTCAGTATTTTGTACATCTCCACCTTTGGCTTTTTTCACTTAATTAAGAACTATTCAAACAATTTCTGCGCGTATGTATTATATTTAATTCAAATGCACTGCAACATTATAGGTATTATGTATAGGTATAATGTATTGTATGTGATCACTATGATAGAGGTTTTAAATTACCTTGAAGTATAATAATCTCCCCGTTTTTTTCAAAACACGCTTCCCCCCTCACACATCAAGATCTCTCCGTGCAGATACTGTCAACAATTCAGTGTTTTTGTCTGAAATGCGATTTGACGGTTTAAAAACCGTAAATGATTTATTGTATTTTAATATCGTGTGTATTCTTTGTACATGGGTAAACACAAAACATTTTATATCGGTACCAAATACTTAGATAATAATTGTTTTTGTAAATTAGAAAACTGTGCAGTTTAAAAATATCTCTCGGTAATTGTAAATTTATCTTTGTAACTGAAAAAATTGAGGAATATGAAAATATAGATCTAAGGCACAGGCAGGTAAAACTCGATTTTTTTGTAAATTAAATATTTATGAAACTTCTGATTATACAATATGGTTTTTTTATAAAGTTAATACACCCAGAAGAGAACACATTTTCAAAAACCATTTTGTCCCATCAGTAAAAGGGCCTTTAAATGTAGTGAAATGTTTAACTGGATCAAGAGGAGAGTGTGGTCCAGTGGTTAGCGTCGTGGCCTCTGGATCAGACTGTCGTGGGTTCGAATCCAGCCTTCGCCTCCGCTCATGAAGTCATTTAGTTTTAAGTGAATTTTAGTGTAATCAAGACGCTACTGACCTAAGTTGTCGACGCGTTTATAATTTACAATAAATAAAAATTAACTGGATCAATAAATATTATGCTAAATGTTAAATTTAACTTTTGAATTTCGCCCACAAAAGAAAATTAGCTAAGAACAATTATGTGTCTTTAAAATTCATTTTATGAGTTTATGACTAACAATTGCAACACAAGGCGTAATTTTAGACTTCATTTGGTTTGAATTTAAGTATTTTGTCATTAAATATTATAAGATCAAATTAAAAAATAAAAACTGTCTGGCTTGCTATCAGCTTCAATTTGAACAAGATATCCTTCTAATTTTAATCCTAATGTTGAGCTTCTGGTACGACTTTCAAAGTAGATTTAGCGTTCCAGAAACCGATCATTATGCTGCGTTTCAGATAAGATTGTTATTTGGTTTCAACGAAGAAAACAAAAATAATATTCTTAAATCTATAGATTTCAAGCTGAAAAACGTGTATCAGAAACCTAGCGTTAGTCTATTAGATTGCAATATTAAAATTGGAAGAAGCCTATAATGCCATCGTCTGGAAAAACGAATGTGTGTATGATTACTTTTTTTCTAATCTGTTTTGCTGTTATTATTTCACCGCGTGTTTGAATGATCAGCTGCTACTTTTTAACTTCCCGGTAAAAATAGAAAAGTTATTGATTTCATCCCGATTTTCGAAAATCGAGTTTTCATCAGATCTCGACGTTTTGTGATCCTAGGAAGCTATTTTGACTATTTTTACGATAATGTCAGTATATTGTGTGTGTGTGTGCGTGTGCGTATGTAAACCTCTCATAACTTTTGAACGCTTGACCGATAGAATCGCGATTTGCGGTATTCGAAAGGGTTCCACTGAACTTAGATTTCCTGAAAATTTGAACCGATTCGGCCCAATAGATTTTGAGAAATTCCAAAAAAAAAACAAAAAAAAGTTGTTAAAACGATGTTTTTTCAAAATAACTTTTAGAATATTGTACCCGATTGATTTCATAATCTAATCAGCTCTTCTCCTCAGAAAACTGCGTCGAATGTTCGGATCAAAATCGGTTAATCCGTTCGAGAAATATCGTAGCCAACAGATTTCGAAGAAAGTGTTTTTTCAAAATAACTTCGAGATTTAACCAATCGATTTTGTACCGCTTACAATGTTTTTAGAGCTTAAAAAACTGCGTCGAATTCCGTTTTAAAGATCAAAATCGAACAATGCGCCCAAAAGTTATAGCTTTTCAAAAATTAAAATAGTGTTGTTATCAACAATTTTCAGATTTTTGAGCTCAAAAATCTACTTTTGGGTATATTATCAAGTGCTTTGAACTCAAAGCGCTTAAAAATAACGGGAAGTTCCAGGGATGGCCTGCAGGGTCAACCGATTTACAGATTTTTTTTGTCCAATTGTGCCTTAACCCCGATCTCTTCCAACTTTAATAGGCTATATCAAGATGGAAGACCTGGAAATTTGTATACTTCTTACAAAAATTATTATCGTCGTTTAGTTCTTCCGATTATATTATTGGTGCGTGGATGCAGCCTGTTGCAATGAGTTCATATGCAGTGCACCCCGGTGATATAATTTATGACTATTCGACTTCTTAGTAAAGGTATATTTAAAAGTGTAACACATTGCAGTGTCCAAACTTGGGCCATTGTGTTGTGACATTGTATAGACACACGCGTATCAGTGGCGTACTAAAAAAATTTTTCTTTTTAGAGTTACGTACATCCGATGAAAAAACAGAACCTTTATAGGATCACTCTTGTGTCTGTCTGTTCGTCTGTCACAGCTTATTTTCTTCGAATCTACTGGACGAAAAAAGTCAAAATTTGGTATACATGCATATAGAGTTAGGTGATCCAATAACGAACGTATAGTGTAAATAAACGAATTCTGATTTTGGGAGTTAATTTGGGGGGGGGGATAAGAAAACTAAAAAAATATTTTTTTTCAAGTGCATCATGTGACGTATTACTATTTGCCATTTACCACTTTTCCGTTATTTTCTACGGTTTTAAACTTCAACTTAATTAAAAGCAATGTGCGAATGGAGAAATTACAGGATATTAGGATAAGGTAGGCAGATTTGGGAGCATAGCAGTTTGGCAGGTAATCAACCATGGTCTTAGATAAAAAACCATCTCGATATTCATCTATGCCCTATGGAATTATTGAGGGAAATCATGGAAAACATCCTCAACAAGATGGTCGGTATAGGAATTACTGTGTTTCTCGGCGTGATGCAGTAGGAAATAGCCCTAGCCACATCTTCCCCCGCCGGGAATCGAATTCAGTACCTTCCAAATGCGATTATGGGAGTCTAGTGCCGTACCACTAAGCTACATCGCTCGGTTTATTACGTAAATATTAACAATAATAGTTATGATATCACGAGTATAAGCATTTTCCGTATATGTTCGGAAATCTGCTACTAAAAGTACAAGTAGCAGTATATTTAGGATATTATATACTCGATAAGGACTATATTTTAATAATTTAATAAGTTTTATGAAAAGCGTTTTTATAGGATATCAGAGCAAATAATTTACATTTTTAACATCACATTTTTTTTAACATGCTTATATTAACTTCACTTGCATGTATGTTTTGTTGTATGTAAAAAAATCTTGCAAATCTGTTTTCGGCCTCTTACAAAATACGTACAATTGACGTGAAATTTTGCAGTTGTATATAGTTTTGATGACAATACAATATTCTGATATTTTGGCTATAATGATATATATATAACAAGTTCAAAATGGAAATAAAAAACAAATGGTGGAAGTTACGGTGTTGGTGGTGGGAGAACGTGTCTCCAGCCGTTTAATTTAAAAAAAAAATAATAATATAAATATTGACTAAAAATGTGGAAATAAAATTTATAGTTTCAAAAAAATCTAAAAACACGCTTATACTGACGCACTAAAATTTACAAAATAGGTAAATTTCTTTCTCTTCTATAACGTTTAGAAGCGTGGCGCATTCGATAAATTAAATGAAAAATATATAGGTACAGTGAGTGTTCCACGCTTCTAAACACTATAGAAGAGAAAGACATTTATTTTGTACTTTTAGTGCGTTAATATAGGTACCTAATCGTGTTTTTTAGATTTTTTTGAAACTACTTAATATGTTTTTATTTGTACAGATGAACCTTAATGATGATGATGATAATGCAGGAACCTGCAAAGAGTTTATGTTTTTGAATAGTCCTGTGCTACACAGGAAACAATCAGATCCATTCAGGGAAACCCAATGGTTCTCGACTGTTAGAACCAAATATTTGTGTGTAAGGAACATTAAACTAAACACTATATACTTACAGAGTCCTATAGGAGTTAGGACGACATACCAAAAAGTTACGCTACTGCCAATGAGGTGCGTAGACTTTAATACCAATCGGACAGCTGTTTAATGCATATAGTTAACATAAAGTTACGCATGAGATATAAATATGGCCGACTGTTGGAACATGACCCACCTGGTAGGCGAAACTAAACCATTTCACACGCTCTCCAGCATTGCGTTCGGATTATGCATGTATTTATACGTTTCGTCTGAGTTTTGTTTGTTTTAAGTGGCTTTTACTTTGTGTGGATCCATCTTCGACTGAATACAAATTGTTGGTTCATTTTGAAACAATACCTACTTGTTTTTTTTTACACAATGCCACAATGCATTAAAATATATATTTTTTCAATTTAAAAACTTTGAGATCAATGTTTTTCCTAATGGTTAAGATCCTTCAAAGTGATATGAATGAAAAAATTCTTTAGGAGGTTTTAGGATCAGCAAATGAATGTAACACGTCATTATTGATCGCGACGTTTCGTCGGTATTCCCGACTTTCTCAGGCTCTATAAAATATTGTTATTTTTATGTATGTACTTGAAAAAGTCTAAATCTATAGACGAAACGTTGTACATTTAATAAATCAAATATTTGGCCACTATCCTGCGATTTTTCTTAATTTTATTATACATATAAATCTTCCGTGAAAAATTATCTAACTGATGGTGAAAACCGCATCAAAATCCGTTGCGTGGTTTAGGAGGAGTTAGCGGTTAAATAGACAGACAGACAGACAGACAGACAGACGCGAAAAGTGACTTCAATTTATACTATGTAGAGATGGTCCACACAATATGGGTACTATACCTACATATCATTCTCAAATGCACTGTATAGTTCTAGTAACGATCATCAATCAGATAGTTCGGTCGATGGTGGCGACGCACTCGGCCGCTGCGGACAACACGTACTTGATAAACTGACGCAAGCGTCGGGACGGTCATCACATAAATAATAAACGCGCAGGTGTGTGTGTGTGTGTGTGTGTGTGAGCGTGTGATATTGTATTGCGTAATGTTTGACAGTCTCTATACGTACCTATATCTATACGTATGTCCAATAATGTTATATTGTAATGTAATAAAAATTATAGATAACAATCTTGAGTTACAACTAGAATTTGTTTTGAAAATTTTAAAGAGGATTGAATGTTGACTGAAAAGATTGCGAGATGTCGATTAAACCAAAATATTAAAATTATTTTACAGTGAATCAATGATTATTTTTTGATCCGGTAATTTATTGGAAGTATTATAGTGTTGCTTTTTTGTTTGATCTCAATATTTTGTTATTTTTTTGTTTCATGGCTATGTTGATCGCATATGATATTAAAAAAGTCCTAAACATGCTCATATACAAAATTTTCATATATTTAATGCCTCTTTTACTCTACGATCATATCCAACTATCAATTGAATTAAAAAAAATTCGGCTGATGACTAGTCCTATACTGCCTCCCTAGTAAATATTTGCAAAAAATAAACACTCTTTTTTTATTCTTTAAAAAAAAGCATGGCCCTCTTTTTTGTTTGGTGATCTACTGATGGCTAGCTTAATATAGCAAAAATCATGGTTAACTTGATTTACGTACAATTTTTATTTTTTTTTGGTAAAATATTTTTTTTCGAAAACTGTACATTTTAGAGAAAAAAAATATTAACATTTTTTTCATATTATAACATCTAGAATTCATTTATATATTTTTTTTACCTATGTCAATACGTGACATTGAGATCGTTTTTTTTAATATCTCAGGATTTACTGAACCGATTTGACTCAAAATCTAATCAGATCTAAGTTAAAGGCTGATAAACACAATAGAACAATTGGCATGGCCGTATGTTGTTCCGTTTTTACGATATCGAAGGCGAAAAATTGACCACATACATACACACACTCACATACAGACATCAGTCAGAAAATGATCTTAAACGATTGCTAGGGTCTCAAAACGTGAAGATCTGTTAAAATCTCGAAATATTTTTTCGGACTAAATCCATTACTTCTCTACCATAGTAAAGGTGGGAAGTACAAACATTACCTTACTCCCGCACTCGAATATGACAGATTTAAGTATTCTACTTCTGAAATAGTTTAAAAAATCATCTGAAGCATTTTTCTCTAGCTCTTCAAATGAAGGATCAATAATATTGAGAAATTCGTTTTTTCCATTTAACCTTTTACTGACACCCGGTATATCAATTATCTTTTCACCATTGAATTTGTTATGAAAAACTGCACTATATTTATCCGCTATATTATTTATCATTATTAATAACAAAACCCCATACATTTAAAATTATACTTACTTGAAAACTGCTTCTATGACATCCCTGAATATTTAAATATGTAGCCAATATTTTTCTATTTGACTGTTTATATCTGTATCTCTTCAGTTTTATGAATTAATAAAAATCTATTATTATTATTATTATATGATACCTATTATAGCTGTCAAGAAATAGGGAAGGTACTCTGTATATTATATACCTGAGTAGATAATATGAAAAACTTTGATTCGGTATCACATTTTTTTTACATTGGCTACCTCAGAGACGTGATCGCTGTATAGTGTATATATGTCGCTGTCAAATGGTTATTCCAAGCAAATGGCTTTTGCCTAGATGAATGCTATCTGCCTGGGCAAATGGATTTTTTGCCTAGGATTATGGTATTTGCTTGAATTTTTTTGACAAATAACGCATTAAAATTATTTCTTAATTAAAGAAAAGCTGTTATAGTTTATTGCACAACCAAACTACTGCAAATACAAAATGGTAGATATATAAAATTTTAATAACAACATTATTTGTTTTGACAAGGATTGCTAAAGTGACATTTCCTATTGCACACATTTTTAAACTTAAAACAAGCACCACGATTGGTATTACACTGCAGGCGTTTAGACGGCTGATATTGTACATTTTGAAAATCCTTGCCCCGAAAACATCAACTCAATGAACTTCTCTCAATGAAATAAAACCGTCTTGAGAAATTTCATCATAAGTAAAGCAAAGTAACAGATTATAAATTTATTCTGAATGCTATTTAATCATTGTACTTTATCACGATTACGACAAGTTACGGTGTTACCTATGTATAAAGCTTAGCAAAAACTATTAGTTAACAATAAAAATATCAATATAATTACATACACTGTCATAAAATTGATGAAAAGCACATAATAAGACAGTAAACAGACGCCAATATATTATACGTTAATAAACTATCTGAAGTCATTTGTCTATAACAACGATTACGGCAAATGCCATTTTCCTATAGGCAAATGAGTTTTAAAATAGTAATTATTTTATTAAATCATTTGGCCAGGCAAATAGCATTCGCCTAGGCAAAAGCTATTTGCCTGGAATAACCATTTGCCTGCGACATATACACACGATAGATAATATAAAGCCCCGTTTACAATACACATTCATAGAGGTAGACACACATACACAGTAGAAATGGACCACACACCAAGGCTTGTTATCCGATGTGGGTGAACAGGTTGAAAGGTTTGGACTTTGTAGTGGTGTTTATATGGCGACATAGCTATATAATATTCTAACCTATAACACAGTAGACCCGTTAGTAGTTAAAGTAATATCTTAAAAGTATTGTATGGGTCCAACTGCTCATAATAGTCCATGATATATTTCTGCGCATGGCTATTTTTCATTGCTTGTTCAAGTTTTCAATGGATATACTACAGTTGCGTTGGTGGTCTTCTAAACATATTATTGTTATTACAAATGAATATTATACTAATTCTTCATGTTATTTACGTAGGTATACCGGGTGTTGCCGAAAAATATAACCGACTCGAAATACTAAATAGGTACCTACTATAAGTATACCCCTACCTATCTAAAAACAAAAATAAAGATAGTTACTTCTTACCACAACAGTTTTATTGATGGATGTACATTTCGAAAGTTATGCTTTCATCTTCAGCAAAAAATGTATAGTGTTTGCTGAAGATAAAAGCATCGCTTTCGAAATGTACATCCATCAATAAAACTGTTGTGGTAAGAAGTAACTATCTTTATTTTTGTTTTTATTCCAACCACAATGCTCATATATTTTTACTATACTTATCTATTATAATAATTTTAATTTAAATATAACTATCAGACTTAACAAAAAGTGGTATATGTTAGGATTTACAATAAAAAATTTGTAAATCTTGTTCGCCGAACTTTGTTAATTTTTATCTTAGTTCATTCAGAAATAAATATGCCTAAATTTTAAAATTTGATTATAAATTCTACGAATATATGAGCTTACAACTACTTATTTGTAAATCTAAGTATATAGAGCTCTTTAAAAATCTGTATAACGAAATAAATTGAAATTTTCAACATTTTTAAAATCAGTAGCAAGTAGGTACTACCGTCTACATATACCCTTAGAAATTAGAATGATACCTACATATTATTTCGTTACACGATCTGTCAGCGCTTCATGATTTGTCCGGACATTTTCATGAAATGTGTAGTTTGACGAGTTTCACACATAAGTATATTCACCCATGGGCCATGGATGGCGAGCGCAAAAAATATTTTTTTGTTTCAAAAATATTATGATGTACCTACTTATATCTATCGATAATAATTAGCAGAAGAAATTATTGTAATATACATTCAAGGATCACAAGTTTCTCACATATTGTGAGAACAAAAAAACTACGTAATGTATCGACAGCATAACGAAAAATGCTAGTTTTTCGTAGTGATACTTTTGAGAAAATAATTTCGAAATAGTATAGAACATATTTATAAGAATAAAATTCGTCGACGTTAAAATTAATTTTAATGAAAGAAAATAAAAACCTCCGCCATTCACACTTTCCAGTAACGAATCGTTTTCAAAAGGACAAACAAACAAAACGGAACAATAAAAAAATAAACCGCTTTTGTTGTGAAAAGGAAAAAGAATAAAGCATTGATACTGTAGAGAAAAGCTCTCCTGTGTGTAAAGTTGGTTTAACACAAATAAACTCCGCCTTTAGATATACACAATTCATTGGAGCTCCGCCTAAACAACCGACAGTCAATGGGGTGTACGTCGAAAGACTCCGCCTCGACAACAATATCTAGGGAACTGGATATGTGCAGGGGGCTCTATGTAACACCAGCGCAAGTTGCAAAACCGGACCTGAGTTTAGTCTCGTAGAGGTACTAGTGTCCACTGGTCCACTGTCCACTGAAAATTATGGTATATAATAGATTATTAATAACAAAAAGTTAATTGTTTCATAATCAAAACAGTGTATATGTATTGATTTCTGTACGTGCGATAGTTTTTGTATAGGTAATCATGACTGTGATCTATCTACTGACTTTATGTGTACGTTTTCTTTGATAAATAATACAATGTGTATGTATTTTAAACATTTTAAAAAAGATTAAAAAACATTTTTTATGAAATTTGACATTTTGAACGTAGACTTCAGAGTGTATAATTTCCTGGTGATTTGACAGTTTAATGACGACAGGACTGTGAAACGTGACGTGGATTCTTTGAGTGTTCTCTGAAGTATTGAATTTTTGGTGGAATTGTCAGTTGGTTGACATAGTGAAGTCGATGATGCTTCTAGGTGCAATGCACGAAGACAGACCAGCCGCTTTGGTCGTCCCGACGGCGAAATCGCGCGCGACGGATTTCTCAATAGCGGCTATCATGGCGCGGGACGCGTCGGTACGCGTTCCGCCGCAAACTTGCCGCGCCGCTTTAAATACTTCCTCGCCTGTTTCCGGTGATTCCATGCGTAAGTTTTTTTTTTTTAATTTTCATCTTTTGCATTTTATTTTTATTTCTAATTGTAACATTAAGGTCTTTTACCGACCCACTTGTCAGGTATATCTGAGTCTTCATATTTTAATTTTATTTTCATTTTCAATAGTAGCTGGAAATCAATTTTTTTCAGGTCTTAGATCAGAACCTGAGGAACTGAGGTTTGTTAGAGACGAAATATAGTAATGTATAATATAAACAACGTCACCCAAATGTTTATTTAGGTGTTTGTATACAGATATGATAACAAAATAAATTCAGTGAAGATAAAAAAATGTACTTATACTAAACTATTTTTTGCCCAGTTTGGTTATTTATTGCTGGGGCAAAATGAATGCATCAAGAATAAAGAGAGTTGGTTTTCATTGTCATATGAATTGAATATAGATAATTTTAAAGAAAAGACAGAATCGATTTTATTATCAGTAACAGAATAATTTATATTCGTCTCTAATGTCTTACTAATATCGTACAAAATGTGATATATATCTATTTTTAAAATGATATGGCCTCAGAGATTATGCAAACAATATTTGTTATATATTAGGTATTCCGAAAATGCTTAAAGACGACGTTAAGTAAAATTATTAACGGTAGGCATTCTTTAACACCAAAAAAATACTTTGAAATAATTTTTAAAACCCGGAACTAGTTATACCTGTAGGTAATAATGTTTTCATCTAAATAAGCTCATATCGGTCTGAATTTTCAGTGATAATCTTGACGCTCAAAAGAGTACTTTAGCCCTTTTTAGATCGTTAATTTCATGACCCAAAATAATTATATTGCCATTCTTTTAATACTACAGATGTGGCTGAGCTTGGAAGCTATATAAATTATGATATTGACATTAATATAATTGTAATTATGATTTGGAGAGTTTGTTCTAATTTATGGCCAAATGCAGCTATTTATTATTTTTTATTCTATTCATTAAAATCTATTTATGTACTTATACTTACATAAAATTTATATCACCAAGCCTTATGAATATATTGGAAAGCCAAATGAATGGCCGCGAAAATTTTACCTGTTGGTATTTGTGTATATTTTTCATAAATAAACGGAAAATAGAATATGGAATAGATTGGATTGTAGATTATAGACGCTCAACAACTGAGGTCATTAGCGTTCATGGAAAAGAGAATAAGAATAACTTAAATAACAAAATATTTCTATAATATTATGTTGTTTAAATGATAATCAACAGTATCAGAGCACAAACAGTATAAAAAATATATTGAAATGTAAGTGTAGGATCGCTGGTACCCCTATAATATGCTAGAAAAGATTTATAGCATGAAATCAAGATAGCTATAACTAAAAGCATTTTAGGGAATTTTAAAGTATCTACCTACATTTTTGCTTTATAATTTAGTTTTTGTGTTAAATTTATTTTTACATTTTTTAAATTTGTGTCTACTATTACACACAAGACAGGGCAGTAGGAGGAAATACCGGTACTTTGAGTCGATCCTGAAAGCGGGTAGTCTAAATTTCAAAATCAAAAATACAAATTTTGTCCATCAAAATTGTTATTTTTAATACTAATCAGCTAATTAAAATTTCAATAAACTAAGATACACTTTATATTTAAATAAAATCCAACGTTTTAACTGATTTACCTACATTAGTTAATAAGAACTTTATTTATTATAACAATAATAATTATTGTTATTCGCACAACACAGTGACGTCGTCAAGCATCTTTAAGTCTATTTTAGATCGTTGCTTGACGAAGCCACTAAAATATGTTGTACAAAAGAATTGTTATAAAATAAAAAAAATATTTAAAAAATAAAATAAAAAACACACTTATATGAACGCACCAAAAAGTAGAAAATACATTTTTTTTCTTCTATAACGTCTAAAAGCGTGAGGCACTCACTGTACTATATATTCCATTTGATAATGGATTCATCGAGTGCCCCACACTTTTAATGTTATAAGTAGAAGAGAAAGAAATTAATTTTCTACTTTTTGGTCGTTGACGTGGGTACCTATAAAGAGTGTTTTTTATTATTTTAAAAATATACCTATATATTTTTATCTTCAAATGTTTAGTCAATCTTAATATTTAAATTTTAAACTCGATTTTAAACTACTGGAGACACGTTTTCCCACCATAAACACCGTCACTTCCACCACATGTTTTTATTTCTATTTTTTACTTTTTACATAAATTTTAAAACGTCGTGTTCTATTTAATTAATAATTTTAAAACTTATAAGCAACGTTAATTTACATCAAGTAACGGGCGAATCTATTAAATTATAATACCTATAGTTAATTGAGACATTTTCAAAATGAAACTTAAACTAGTTCAGAATAATGAGATCACCAAACAAGATTATTGAGCAATAATTCCGATCAATTGGTCACCGCTTATCCTAAACTGAAATATAACACGTAAGTCCCGCCTACAATTACAGTGGGTGTGACTAAAGACACGTTCACACTAAAGTGTACTGAAAGCAAATTGAACATGCAAGATATAAAAAAACTATTTAAGTGTAGTACTAGAACCAGTCAATATCCAATTTTAGGATCTATAAATCTAAATCAAAAACCAAACAGTGCTGAAATGGTATATATCTATTATATTTGGAAAATTATCACATAAGCTCATAGGTACATGATGGCCTTTTGATCAGTTTAGCACAATTTTAATGAAACCAGAAATGCTTACCTATTTATTATACTCTATACTCTACAGATTGTATCAAATTAAAGCTGTGCATATAGGGCGTTCTGTGTGTAAGATAGAGATCGATATAAAGCAATAAGTAAGAACGAGATAAATAATCGCTAATAGGAAGTTTCTGTAGTTACTGACTACTGAAATAAGAAATTATTGATAAAATCACAAAACAAAGATGGTGCTATCAGGTTGTATGGGTCAGTATGAGTATTATTTATTTACTGTAACTACAGAAACTTCCTATTAGCGATCATTTATCTCGTTCTTATTTACTGCTTTATATATCGATCTCTGTCTTACACACAGAACGCCCTATGCACAGCTTTAATTTGATACAATCTGTATAGCTTTTGCCTGATTCTTTCGCTCGCGTTAAATTTGGTTTTGACAGAAACAGTAGATCGTAACTAAATAAAAAGTTTCTTTTATTTTAAGTTTGAAAACCAGCAGACAGTGTACCATTTTTCATCAAAATCGCTTCGATCGTCCTCGAATGATGCCCTCGACATCCCAAAAAATCGTAATTACAGGCAAAAGTTCCATATAAGAGAAAAACAAAATATTTTCGTTATAACATCACTTGCACTAGATGTTCAAAAACAGAGAAATTTACTCATTGGTACTAGTTGAACCCTTTTTTAGAAATCCGAAAATTTTCATCAAGTAGTAACATAGGTAATCTTTAAAAAATTGTTTTTTAGTCTCCAAGCACGTGCTTATTGCGCCTGTGCGGTGTGATCTATCATTTGACACTGCTAGTAATCCATAAAACGAACAAGGAGTGGATTCTTTTGAGAATAATTTAAAAGAAAATCTTTTTGAAATAGAAATGTCCACACCGAGGTCCACACTATATGTCTACTCAAAAAGAATAAAAACATATTAATCTTAAAAATAGTAGGAAAATTTACTTTTCTTTTTTTTATAGTCAAAAATGATAGAAATAACTAGATACCTTTCTTTATGTTTAATTTTCTTCACAAATGATAATAGGTCGAGAGGCAGGCGTAAATTTATATAGCTCATTTGTGACAGGATGAAATTTTCAGGGACGGTAGAATCTAGTATGACAAAGAATAAGTGCTAGGGTTGCCTCGTCAAATCCTGGTGCGAAGGCCGGGAGGAAATCACTTCCGGTGCAAAATACACATATTTCATTAGCTCATAATTATCTTTCGTCATTATATGACAGCATACAATTGACGCCATATTGTAGATCTCGAAGAGCTGTATTGAAATACATAGGGTTGCCTAAGGAAATTTTGGGTAACACATTGAAAACTTATAAATTATATTTGTTTTTTTGACATTTTTAAAGCTGTCAAATAACATTATGTATATATGTATACTTATATATTGTAACCGTTCTGAAATGAGTTATCGGCCTTGTGTTTGGCAAACATTCATACGTATGTCTAGTTATTTATAACTTTATGTTTTCAACGCATTTGGTTTCTAACTCATATTCGTATAATTACGCAGGAATTGCCTGAATCTGGTATTGACAATTTTCCCAAGAATTTATGTATTTTAGGGTAGCAATTTCTTATTTTTATTTTTCAACGTAATTCAACGTGCACCTCTTATATAAATTAGTATAAATTACTTACTTGAAGGTCGTAGTAACCTGTAATAAAAGTTTTAAAAAGGTAGTTTGGAGTTTGTTTCGAAAAGAGAAAAAAGGTTGATTTTTGTTTGTGATTTTAAATTTGGTTTGACACTAAAAACTAATTGAAGCATTTGACTTTACTGAACCTCGATTAATATTTTTTCTTGAAATTCAACTTAATCAGACGCAGGTATAAAGTAAACTAAGCGAATATAAAACCAAAATAACTATAATGAAAAAATGGAAAATAATAATAATTTACTATAATAAAAGAAAAAACCGATTGATTTGTGAGTCAGAATTAGGAAGTTTCCCTTTTTTATTTGTTTGGTCTAAATCATAGTTCTAAAAATTATAAAATTAATGACGGAAGAATTTTTTAAATATCTTTAAAAACAACAAAGTTATGCTACTTCAATCTTTGAATTGACAATTCTCCAAGAAATTCCGTTTTCAGTCCGGGTGACGTCACGCGGCACGATATTTTTAAGAGTTATTTTCAGTTTATATGTGTGGTAATTTAACATGGTAACTTCCGATAAATCTCTTTCTATAAACTCGTAAAATGTTATGGAAACACTAAAAACAAACCAGTTGATGACGGAAAATATTGACATATTTAAATTTTTGACAGTCAATTTTAATTTAATATAAATAGAAAAGTCTGTATTACAACAAAATAGTTACTAAGTAGCTTCGGTTCTAATTACTCATAAAGCTAAAAAACAGCAAACTTGTACCGCGTGACGTCATATTCAAAAATCAGTTTCGTTTGCGACCCCACGTACAAGAAATTGAATATCTCCGTTGAAATTAAAGATATCAAAATAATTCTTTCAGAATTTTTAAAGTTATCTTTATTATAATGATGTGACAGTATCATAATTAGTATTTTCGTCCAATGGAAACTTCCTAATTGTCAATCTTTATTATGGCAACTTTTCAGCAACTATTTTGTCGCCTTCTTCAAGCCTAAAATTACATTATTAAAATTATGTAATTTTAGGCCTGAAGAAGGCAAACATTGCCAATTATTGACAATTCTGATTCACAAATCAACCGGTTTTTTAATTTTATTATATTACATACGTGAGTGATCGACATGAGTTTCAATATAGTTTACTATACATTAAACTATTCAAAAATGTTCCGAACAAAGGCAATAACATTTTATGAATTATTATTAAATTACTTATTCTAAGCATACTTATATTAACGTGCTATTAAAATATTTATTTTTTTTTTTACAATAATATGTAACATTTTTAAACAAAACGTAGTTTAAGGTAGTTGCTTTGAAAAAAAGTCAAGAAAATCATGAAATAAAAATTATATATATTTTTTTTAATAAAGGTATCTCTTTATGCTAGTTAAATTAGAAAATAATGCGAGATATTTTTTGTTGAAAATTGAATTTTTAACATTTTTAATATAGGTAAGGTGCTAAAAAATATCACATTAATAATTTTTCAATAAGAAAAAAAACAATACATAATAATCTATCTGTTTTTTTAATAAAAAAAAAAAAAAAAAAAAACGATGCATGACACATTACCGCTGATAATGTTAGTAAAAAAACTATAATTTTTGACCACGTAGTTTCAAAATGCAATAACAAATGACATTTGGCGACGTTCCATTCAAACGACTTTACACCGGTACCTAAAGATGTTTCACATCAAAAATTTAAATTTTTGCATATACTGATACTACTTTACAAAATGTATAACTTTTCTTTTCCGTGATACCGGATTTAACTATTATATTTTATCCAATTTTGAGCAGTTATTAACAATTTATAATTTTCGAAATGTCATTTTCTTAAAAACTATGGTTACCATGCTGGACTAAGGGCCACTTTGTAATTTTGAGCTGTTTGAATTTATACATATATACATATACATATAAAAATTGACATTTTGCACCGGAAGTGGCTTATCCCGGCCGTCGCACCAGGATTTGACTAGGCAACCCTAGCGCTTTTTCTTTGTCATAATAAATACTACCTTCCCTGAAAATTTCATCCTGTCACAAATGAGCTTCATATATTAACGCCCGCCTCTTGGTCTATAATTTTAGTGTTTCTATTTTATCTTGAATGATTTTTATTTCACTTGACGTAAAACGGCAAGTAAAATAAAAATAATTGAAAATAAAATAGAAACACTAAAATAACCATAGCAACCTTATATAAATACATACGTCATGGTTCATTCTGATGCAATCATTTTTTCCCAATGCTAAATGTCCTATGTATACCTTATTTATTTACATACTGTTATAAAAGCCGTGTACATTTTTCAGAGCATAAAATTGTTAGTCAATTTTTCCACCTGAAGTATAATCCATTCACAACAAAAGCAATGTAACCACATAAAATAGTATAACAAATATCTTGGATTCCAGTCGACAAAACCAATTAATTTATTTAAAATCCAAACATCTCCATTTTAACAATAGATTTATGCATTAAGCTGTTATAATCCTGTTTTCTCTTCAAATACACACACAAATCGGTAAATCTCAGCATGACTGCTGGAATTATACACCTTCCCTATAGAAACATGGCTTTACGCAAGATTATACAAACTGTCCGTCAACAAACGGCGCATTTTGTGTCGACATATTTTAAACAATAACGAACGACGCGCTATTAGCCGACTCGCCATGTTATCCTTATTAAATTGTTTATTTATTATTATAATATAACAATAGAATGAAGTTACACTTGGCAGAGGCGTGGGCGAGAAATTAGATTGGAAGATCCCATTTTTTTGCTACGAATTGTTCCCTTAACCTAAACTGCGTACCATCTTACTATCCACATCACCGATTAAATTTTTCATCGATAAAGAATATTAGGATGGTTACTCTTAGAATTACACAGTGGCGTCATCAGCCTATTGACTGCAAAGCACCGCCTTCTCGTAGCAACGGACTGTCTGCTTGACAAACGTTACCCTCTCTGCTGCTCTCTAATGGTTTTTACCATAGAAGCCGTGTATTTTCTATTGTTGGAGTCGTTGCGTTATAACCGGAACAATAGCCGTTGTCGAGTGATGAAGTCTCGGTGTGATTCTTATAGTATTGTGTCTACACCTTAGACAGGAATCTAGAGACGGAGTACAAGTGAGTAGAGTGGTTGCTGTTCCGGTCTCCACCCATACTCAAGGGTGGAGACCGGAACAATAGCCGTTGTCGAGTGATGACGTCTCGGTGTCATTTTTCTAGTATTGTGTCTACACCTTAGACAGGAATCTAGAGACGAAGTACAAGTGAGTAGAGTAGTTGCTGTTCCGGTCTCCACCCATACTCAAGGGTGGAGACCGGAACAATAGCCGGTGTCGAGTGATGGCGTCTCTGTGTCATTCTTCTAGTATTGTGTCTACACCTTAAACAGGAATCTAGAGACGAAGTACAAGTGAATGGAGTGGTTGCTGTTCCGGTCTCCACCCATACTCAAGGGTGGAGACCGGAACAATAGCCGTTGTCGAGTGATAACGTCTTGGTGCCATTCTTCTAGTATTGTGTCTACACTTTAAACAGGAATCTAGAGACGAAGTACAAGTGAGTGGAGTGGTTGCTGTTCCGGTCTCCACCCATACTCAAGGGTGGAGACCGGAACAATAGCCGTTGTCGAATGATGACGTCTCGGTGTCATTCTTATAATATTGTCTCTCTACCAAATCATTCCTGTGGGGTGATCTCCCTCTGATTACGCCACTGACGCCTGAAGCAATCATAAAAGCTTGAAATGAATGCTGTGCCGAGTCGGTGCAACCGATTCAAACGACCGAGTCGGAAGAAAACATGTCGTCTTATATTGCTTTTATATATGCTGGATTAATTTAGTCATGTGTTATAATGTTTAACCTTACTAATAAATAGATAATGGATTGTATTTAACCCCTTATTTATGACAAGCAATGCAATCTTTTGGTATGAGCTGACATCTAATTACAGTAGACGTATGTAGTTCAAGTCTACGGAGCTATTCAGGAAGAAAACGCTGACATAAAATTGGAGACCCTTCTCTGTAATTCTTCTTAGTCCAAGCGAAACATGTGTGGGATGTAACTTTAAACTTACCCAGTCTCATCACGACGTATAGGAGTCGGGACTTTAGTGATCAATATGTTAATATGAAAATGAAAATTTTCTCTTGGGGTTATAGATACTTCAAGGCTATATTAACTGGTAATATACTATTATTATTATTATTATATTATTATTAGAAAAACTTCTTTAAACTTGTGTACCTACATTATTGTAATATATTATAAAAACATTATTTAGCCTTGTTTTTTGTTCGCTCGGTTACGCATGTCGAACGTCGCGTAATGTCACGTTTAATCGAAGCGGTCGACCAGACTAGTACTCATCGAAAAGCAGCAACCTAATGTTCATAACTATAATATTGTACGACAGCATACAAGTGTCATGGTAGTCGACCAGACCAGTGTTCATCGAAAAGCAGCGACGTTATGTTCGTAATTATAATTGTACGTCTACATAACTAATATCGTACGAATATTCAGTCGAGCAGCACATCAAATACCCACTGATCACCAACGATAGAATCTGGATTCTTACATTCGCCTACATATAGGTAGTGATCAGGGTTAAAATTATTTTACCAAAACCGCGGCGATTTCGGGTTAAAAGCGGATTACGGCAATAAAGTTTCACTTGCACCGTGGTTTCATAAAATCGCACCCTATAGTTTTTTTAAGAATAACATCTATGCGCTTCATCCCAGTTCGCATAAGATAGATATATATTGAACACATTTGAAATCAGTGTGTTCTAAATTTCAGTTTTTACCCAGATTCAGCGAAATTGGTTGTTGAAATACTGAACGGATTTATTTTTTCTTGGAACGCACTAATTCTTTTTATTTCATTTTAGAGAAGTGAATAAAATTGCAACAAATCAAACAAGTTTTTGTGTGATTTGTTTGTCAACATTATTTTACAGAATTGTGTAAAGCTCTGACTCACATCTTATTACTGAATTCAATAGAATCACAGTATATAATATATATCTGCTTCAGATATACTCATTCCATCATTACGAATAAAATCCCTTTCTCGTATTACTGCAAACACTGAAAGCAATAACTATATTCTATTCGCCATGACAAGAGTTTTTTCATCAATTGATGTACTGTGTATAACTTGCCATTGATTCGGGTTACGTAATTAAAAATAATTTTATCAATACTTTATTCCGCAAAGTTTTCAGGAAGCCTCCAGTTGCATAATATTAGAACGATCACAACTTATGGATGATGTGCTCTTTGTCCAAGTATAATCCACATTATGTAATAAATACTATTATATCAATACATTTTGAAGTAAAACTTTATAGTGAGAGCCAAAGAAAAGTGACATGATAGAGATAGATAGATTGTGAAACAAAGAGATAGAACACAATCAACGATTTATAAACTACATAACGCGTTTGGTTGGCACGGCCGTCTATTGTTGGATAGACAAAACACATACTGTAGCTTTTTTTATACAATTTTATTACCAAGATACACAACTATAATAATTATGCGCGGAGTGCTATTAAAGTTGGAAAACGCAGTAAAGCGTGGCTTCATCTATGCAAAAAAGTAATATTGCTCAAAATTCACTATTGTTGGGTTCATAGTTACCCGTCCTCTGTTCTATTGTCTTTTATTAATATTTCAAGTGCTTTCCATCCTTTTCTGTGCAAACAAAGTCACGCCCTGGCCTCCTAGACTCTAGAGGATTGATACTATAGCATAGTTTTTTGCTTTTGCGCATACTGCAAGAACGCATCATTTCAGTATTGTAATTACATCCTGTATGTGCTTCTATAATAGCTTTTTTCATTCAGTACTCCAAGTTTGGATTTTTTTGAGAATTAAATAACCGTCGATACCTATTGCATTCAGCTAGATTAAAAACGGTTTATTATCTTTTATTGCGATCATAAATCTCTGGCTAATAACGTTGGACCACACCTTGGCTATTGATTTCTTTTACGAAGAATCCGTCTTAGAGTAACTCCGATTGATTCAGTAGTCGACTATAAAATGTCCTAATATATTACAGGGTGTATAATAAATTATTACTTGCTAACGCCCTTGCAATATGAAAACATCCACACATCTCACTGGGTGATCCATTCTATTAAAGGTAAGAATATATCATCTTACTATGTCATGTCTTTTTTCTTCTGGATCAAAGTAGTGATGAAGAATACTTAAATGTTTGGCTCTTTGAAGGCAATTTCTGCGAAACTTTCACTCGAAAATGAAAAAAAAGTAAAATGATCAGCACTTTAATTTTTACAGAGAAAATTATTTAGTCATTTACGTAACGTTATTTTTATAGGATTTGACAAAAATCTTTTTTGTCTGTTTGCTATCATATATACATGTGTAGATTCAATGAACATTGGTGATATCAGTCTTAAATGATTCCCAAACATTAGAAAGTAGCTTATTGGTTGATTTTCTATGTTTAAGAAATTATTTCAATTAATTTGGAGTGATCAAGAGAAAAAATATGAAAAGGCTCACCCAATCTACAAAAAATCCGTGAAGTTCTATACCGAAAGAAAAAATGACGATTTTTTCTTCTATCTTGCCATCTAGATTTTAGAGAATAGGAAAAGATTTGTAATTTTTTTTTACTTTGATATTTCATTTTATCTCCTTATTAAACACATTGCACAACATTACTCAAAAACAATTTTCTATTTTTTTGCGTGTTCCATGTTCATACTTTTGAATTTATCCACATTAAAATTGCAACAGGGGTCTTAAAAGTGGTTGAACAAAAACAATTTAATGATTAATTAATATTAAAATGAGTTATACTGTAAATAAACAAAGGTTAAATGTTAATTGACTTGACTGTTTTAAATGGTTGTATTGTGCATTGTAGCTTATTTAAATAATCATCTCTCGCATGTAGTGAGTTTTCATATCTGAAATTGCTATATATAAGAGGGGATCAGTTACCACTCTCGGGCACTGTGGAGAAATTGGTAACTCACCTAGCCGGAAACTGGGAGTTTCGGGTTCAAGTCCCGACAGTGGTCATTTCATTTTTTCTTAGATATTGCTTATACAAATCATGGCAGCTTGGCTGTCTGATATATATTATTTTCACCTCTAATTGTTATGTGAGTAATATTGTTGTGGATATAAGGGGTTAAAAAATCGTTTGATTTTATCATTTACCTAGAGTTATACTGGAAAGAAATGATTTACCATTTGTTTCCAAATTATATGGACCTGACCAAAAATGGTATAGAAACCATTATTAAAATGCGTCCAAAATGAGACTAGTTTAGGATAGGGCTCGGTCGTCGCATCATAGTGAACTTGTCGTGACGGCGAATAAAGTATAGTAGCAGGTGAAACACACAAACAGAACTATGTACGCAGATATAGAGTTACAGAACCACTCACTGAGTTTAACATTCTAATCCCTTACTGATGCCTCTCAAATTACCGATCCTGCAGACGGCTTTCATGCCTCACACCCTTACGTAAGCTCTACAATCTCTCTTTCATTCTCTCTCTCGTTCTCTCCTCTGTCTGTTTCTTCTCACTCTCAATTCATCCTGGTGGTCCTGACCAATGTAGGTGTGTGCAACAAAGTTGAGGACTCACTCGTTAAAATCGTAACTTGGGATGTAACATGAGATAAATCATGAGGAACAAAGTAATACTAACCTATATTTCAAAAAAAGAAATTCTGTCTGCTTGTTTGTTAGAACAGTTTTGCGAGGTTTTTGGATATTTTTAATTTTGTATTTTCCAACTGCAGCGTATGTAGTTAAACAAAAAACTTTTACAAGTGCTATATATTATATAATATATATCTACCTATATATAGGAGGGAAATGAAGACTTCAGGTCACTGACGAGTAACTTAACCCAAAGTGAATCTGGGAGTTTTGCTTTCGAATCCCGGCAATAACATAACATTTTTTTTTGTATAAAGTCTTGTAACCTTAATAGCAACATAGTTGTCTGGAAACTGTAAAAATGGGTTAAAAATATAGTCATTTATTTATTCGGCAGCTAAGGTAATTAGCATCTAAATTAGTACATCAAATTAAATTAAACGTCACAACAAAACATCCATGAGCGGAGGTGGGATTCGAACCCACGACAGTTTGATCCAAACGCTAACCGTTACACCGGGCTGTCCTCTTGATAGTTTTTAATAAAGATTGCAAAATAGTTGAAACATCGACTAATAATAATTAGAAACTAATTATACTGTCATTAGAGTTCAACTACAACATGAAAAATCTAACTTGATATTATCGCCAATTATCTAATCTTTAATTTGTTCGTGTTATTAGATTTCATCCCAAAATTTTTGTGCTCTATATACAAAAGGTAGTTACAGTTGACTTGACTATATATGTTGAGCCTGGCAGTTTCCTGTGATATGGCGTTATGTAGATTTCAGATGGGAAACTCACAGCTTTCTGGTAATAATTGGATTTAGATCTCTGTCTCAAAGTTTGAAATATCGGCGGATTATCACCCGATCTGCTGGTTTGCCTTACTTTGCAATTTGTATAACACTATATACATATATATTACATAATATATATCTGCATTACCTACTATATAATAATATATCAATGCATGGATTTATATACCTGCATACGTTTATATAGTATACAGTAAGTCTTATGTAATAAAAAATGTCGTACCGGAAACTCAAACTTAGTTTTCGTATCAGTAAAACTAACAATTAATCTTTAAATAAAAAAAACTAAATATCTCTAGATTATTATGTATATAAATGTTTTGTTGTGTGTTTAAGTATCACGTAAAAATACATGAGAAATTTTCACTGGTATACATTTAAAGTCGATCTTCCATCAGCAGTACTCGATTTCTATGCCATGGCGCCCTTATAACTGTTTCAAACCACTTCTTTCATGAGAAATACCAAGCTGCGAAACTCATAGTTGCCTGATTACCAATAAGTTGCTCTTATTTGGATGTCTTCACGGTAGCGTCCAACTCGCGTATATTATTGGTGCAGGGAAAGCAGTTTTAATTTTAGGAAAAACTTTCTGAATTGCACTGCTATAGTTTCCATACATTGTTTCACTTCTTCCAGATATACCTAAACGCAAAACGTCTGATTGCTGACAAGTTGTTCTTTTTTGGATCTCTTCGCCAAAGTCACGTATTATTGAGCTGATGTTGTCCTGATTCGGGTCTATAAGCCGTCGTTGGTTGGAATTGCTTCCTAGCAAGCAATTCCAACCAACGACGGCCTATAGACCCGAATCAGGACAACACCAGCTCATCAACTGGCCGCGAAAGCCTCAACCAATTTGTCACGTATTATTGGTGGAAGATCAGTTTTAATTTTAAGAAAAACTTTCTGTGAATCACACTACTATTATAACTTTTGAAATTCTACTGCGTGCATGATTAAAAAATTAATTCTTCTTATTTAAAATATTTATTTTACACAATATGACAGTGAGACATTTACAAAGTAGGTATGTCGGAAATGCTTTTCATCTCTATAAGAACAAGAAGTATCTAATAGATTGAAATGGGAAAAACTATTTACTATTCTTGTTTAGAATTATTTGTTTTACGTTATTTGTTGGAAAAAATACAAATATGTCGGAAATGTCTTTCATTGCGATAAACATGAATGATTAGAATTAAATAAGAAAAGATAGGCTATAATTAATTTATTATAATGAACATTGTGTAATAATTATACTTAATTTAAAAATAACGCCTGTGTTAAAAAGAGGTGTGTATAAATTCCGCGACATTGTGTTTACTTATTTTACTAATAATTGGACAGGTTTACATTGTATGTCATCATCGGTAATAGAATCCAAATTGATCTCGACGATGTACATATCGATGGTTAAAAATCAAAAGGAGCTCATCGTCATATTGCTTTTTATCGTGTTTTAGAAGATTTAATATTTTCAAATGTATAGGTATTACTTATTATTTTTTAGTTTTTACTGGATTTTTTCTACAGCTTCTCAGATGAATGAAGATTTTGTTAGCAGATTTTCGATTTTAACGAGAACTCTATCTTAACCGAGCATAGCCGGGCTAAAAGTATCCTGTACTTTAAATTTAGGTACCAAGAGTGGTTTAGGCAATTTTCAGTATTCATATTTCATATTATGTTTCTCTTATAACGTTTTCCATAGAAATAAATAATAACCGTTTACATTCTTTTGCTTTTAACCGGCGATATTATTTTATGCATTATCAACCAGCGGTAATCAAACTTGTATTAAATTACATTATCCCGTTGTTAATAATAGTATATTGTACGACTAGTGGGAGAAAGAGGAGATTCCTCGAGTGTGGATTTTACCGCACGAGCGTAGCGAGTGCGGTAAAACACACGAGTGGAATCTCCTCTTTCGACCAATAGTCGCACACAATATTTTATTCAACTACCGCAAGAAATATGTCATTTCGTGGCTCTGCTGAGCGTGGGCGAAATAATGGGTGACCTGATTGATTGACGAAACTATCAGCACTTGCGTAAACGTTCCCCCTAATGAGCGTGGGCGAAATAGCATTTCGCCCACTCTCTACGTCTACAGTCAGAGAATTCATATTATTTCGCCTACTCTCAGTAGAGTCACGAAATTACATATTTCTTGCGGGTGTTGAACAAAATAATTTTTTTAATATATTCAGATAGATTAGGTACCTGTGCTAATAATGGTTATAAAGCAAAAATTAAATATTTTTAAATTTTAATAAGTGATCTACGCTTCAACTACCTGCACAATTTTCATCAAAACAGAAAGTAAAGTAAAAATTATCTATTTTATATTATAATACTAGATGTTCCAGCTTCGTCCGAGTTCAAGTCGCTCATTGCTCATCGCTTATAGTGAAAGAATTTTTCAAATCGGTTCAGTGGTAGATATACCTCATATGTTTAATAATATAATATTAGATTCAGGGTTGTAATTTCATAATAATTAGGTTAATAATTTAAATATTTCCCAGCTTTATGCTGTGTGAATTCAAACAAAAAATTATAATGCATTTCAACATAGCTTATTAAATTGTCATTACTGTTATTTAACAAAAATCCAATATTTTCCACTTTCCCTGAAGACTACAGAGTCATTACCTAAAAAGATTCCAAGAAACAAAAAAAAATCGAAAATTAATGGAATTAAAAAAAAGTAACTGAAGAGTTGTGCACTTAATAAAGAAAGAAATATGTAATGTAAGCGAAGAAAAACTTTTTTAACGAACTGAGTTACGCAGCTGAAAGGAAATTACAATATTTACTGCGCTATAAAATCTGCAATAAGAAAAGACAAATTTATGAGTACTTGTTATATAATTAATAACTTGTAAGAATTTGTTTTTTATAAAATAAAAGACATATACTTATTTATATAAATAAAACAACAAATCTTGATTAAATAATTCGAAACATTTTTTGCATTCAGGTAGTACAACGAAATTTAAAATTTAACTTTTTCTTCTTTATCCTCAACCTCGAGATATCACTGTTATTATGCACATTCTTACTTTGTCACCACAGCAATAGTTTCGAATTACTTACTCGATCATGGACGTAGCTACGAATGGGCCCGGGTGGGCCATGGCCCATGCAATAAAAGTTTTGGTCCATGCGTTAACCCAAAACGTAAAATATAAAACCGCAAGCATTCAACCCCATAAGATAAATAATAGTTTTATACGGCTGAAATGCAAATGAAACATTTTTTCGTTGGAGAGCAGTCAATTATATAATTGTTTCGAAACATATTGGAAAAAATCATTTTACCAACCAGGAGAATATTAATTTAGCAATCATGTCACGGTTGAGTATTGTAAACTCATTCCGCCGCGAAAGTGGAAAGGTTCAGGTTAGAATCCTGACTGTGACCACTGGTTGGTAAAATGATTTTTTCCAATATGTTTCGAAACAATTATATAATTGGCTGCTCTCCAACGAAAAAATGTTTCATTCAACCCCATTACATAACCCAATTGACGTCTTGTGGTCCGTAAAAATGAAAATATAAGTTACAGGTCTAGCGCGCTTGTATTGTTATAAATTTGCATTTTTTAATTGCTCGCCGTATAACATCATTCCCCTCTCCCCTCAAGCAAACAATTGATTATTGGGGTTAAATGCGTGTGGTTTTACGTTGTCATTTTTACGGAACTTAATGCTTCTTGGATTATATAGGGCTGATGATCTACATTAGTGTGGCCCGCGGCCCTGACCCATGTAAAAAAAATGCTGACTACGTCCCTGCACTAGATTTACGAAATATATAACAGGTAAACTAGTTAAGTGTCAGAGTTTTTATACGTTTTTGGAAACATGATCCTTTTTGCTTGATTTTGAATTGAAAAATATAATTTTTTACGCAACATAGACGAGTTTTGTACTCAGAAAAGTGAATGTATTTTATAATGGTTTCTGGCATTTTAATAATAAACATTTGTTACAGCCCTATAAGATATTATACACTGCCACCAGAATGTGATATTAAGTAATCAAAACAACTGAAGGATAATTATATAAGTAATATGACTGAATTCTTAATTGTAACGTTGTGAGTGGATAAAAGATTAGTTTGGACAATAAATGAGTACACACAACGTGTTTGATTATTTAAAATAGTTTACTTGTAACACATCATACTTTTTGTACAAAGAAAATTAGCCCAATAAATAACAATTGTAAATTTAACTGTATTTCTTTTGATAGTGCTTATGTTGGGAAAATGTTATGTGAATGTTTTAGTAAAAAAATAGTGTTTATATATTTGTGCATCATCTATTCTAAATAATCCTGTTATATACCTAAGTAAACTTTTATGAGTTAACATCAAAAACGCAATGTCTCAAAAATGTTTGAATAAAATCAGATATTATGCGTAATAATATTATAATGATTCATGTCAATAAAAATGTTGATCATCACTGAGCTAGAAAAATACATAGGATGAAATCCAACGGTGACATATTTAAAAGATGTAAGCAATTTTTACGACTTTGTCAGTGACTTTAATGCTTTTTGTAATTGATTGTTTAGCATTTAAACACGTTAAAAGACAATTTTATTTCGATCTCAAATTTCATTATAATTTCTTCAAAAGTCCAGGTGGGATACTATGAATTATATAAGATTATTTCACAATCAGCTGACACATCTTTTGACTTATCATGACGTTAATAAATTATGTATATTTTTACGCTTCATAATTTTGTAATTTTTTTACTGCAGTATGTCGCCAGTGTTTTACTTAAAAAAAATATGAATTTTGACTCCAATAGCTGTCAAATGTTACATAAAAATTACGAATTTCTGCTTCGACTTCACCGATGAATGTCTTAAAGCATTGCATACAAAAAGTCATTAAAATGACAAATAAATTGATAAAAATTTTCGCATATTTGCGTCACTCATACGTCAGTTTACATAAACAAGTTAGAAGAACAAAAACAGAGTGAATTAGAAATATATAAGTATATTGAAATAATATATAGAAAATATATTTTTGGTTCAGGAAATGCAATAAAATATTTGAACCCTTTATATACTTATATAAGTTTTGTTATTATTTTTAGTCAAATTTTTTAGCAGCGGTTTCAGAACGTCTGGTTTTTTGAGGTAGGCAATATAATATAATAATATTAAAAACGTTTAAATTTTATTACTTTCAGAATCCTTGTCAAGACAGAGTTCTCCGGGTCTTGACGCATGCGCCGTCGACGATGATGACGTGGAAGTAGACGTTGAGGAATGTTCTGATGGCGAAGCGTCATGCACGACATATTCACGACCTGGCAAACATTTTAAAACTTCGTCGTTAACATCCGGTGGTGCTGCGGCAGCGCGAAGATCTCCAGCCGTATCGTCCGAATGTGGTTCTGATATACCGGAAGTAGATCGCGATTGCAGTCCGGAACCATCCGATGAAAAAGGAGCTCCCACTACACCAACAGTTTCGTCTAAAATTAAAGTCCGGTGTAACTGTGAAGAACTGCTGACAACCGAATGTCATCTTGAAACAAAAGACTTATGGGACAAGTTTCATGATCTTGGCACGGAAATGATAATTACAAAAACTGGCAGGTATGTTTTAAATTCTTGATTCATTTTATTTATTAGTGTATTTGCCTATATGGAAATGGCGTCGGCCGGATGACTAGACCTAGAGGTCAGACCAGAAAATTCCGACGTTTCACATCATTCTGAACAATTGGATACCATTTTTGGAAATATCTTACCAACTTTGTGGCAAATAACTTTTATTTTACATTAATTAATATTTTTAACATCGCGCGATAAACTTTTTTTTGAGGACGGTGTGGTGTAACGGTTATCGTAGCGGCCTTTAATTCACACAGTCGTTGGTTAGAATCCCACCTCCGCTCATGGTTGTCTTGTGATGTCATTTTTAAGAAAATTGTTATTTAATGTATTTAAGACGCTAATGACCTAAGTTGTCGACGCGTCTATAATCTACATTAATAAATAAAGATAAACTTTTTTGTAAACCTGCATGGCAATAGTATAAAAATATTTAGATATTGATGTTAGTAGCGAGAAAGATTCATATTTAAAAACGTCTTGTTACAATACTTAATTCGTATGTTGAAGCATAATTAAATTTTTTGTATTGATACTCAAATTTTACTGCTTCCATAAAAAATGTGATTAATTAAAAATATGATATGGCATTAGGTTTATATTACCATAACAGTTGGTGGTCTCAAGAAACAATACCTATATTATTAAAGAATTAAAATAACCCGTTCACTGAAAGCAGAGAATTGGTTGGCATTTATTAGTGGAATCGTAAATCTAGACTTATCTCACTGTAATGAAAACTCAAACAGCGTTGGGTCGAATGTCGTACGATTTGTAATCCGTCGTTTTGCATGTCGACTTCCATTATCATCTCACAAGGGCCGCGCGCTCTGTGGAGTGCGTGGCCTGTAATCGTAAAAAAAGTACTTCTCTTTAGATGCCGAATGGAGCACTAGGTTAGTCCCAACAGTTAGCTCTAATATAAACACTTTGCCCATTTTGGGCTACAACCTTCAATCTGGATATCAATATTTTAGTCCCGATATTTTTGGAGAAAACAGTTACGATCTCAGAATAAGGATTAAATCGGCATCGAGATTTTCTATGAACGTGGTATGTTTAGAATGAAATTGACTTGATGGCCAATCAGAATCCTGTCGTGTGGATATTGGGCATATTCAAATAATCGTGCACACATGTCCAACCATACCTAACATTGGTCGCCAATACATTCGCCAACATTGGCATACGTTGGTCATGTCGTCTGGAGTTGGCTTTATAGAGAGTGATAAAATAAACGTACGATTAGGGTTGCCAGATCGAAAACCAAGATTTCCGAAACATTTCTGAGGCTATGGTTCAAAAATGGATTATTAAACAATTTGAGTTAAATCTTGTCATGGTACCACCGCAATTAATTTCAGAGGAAAAAGTAAAATAATAGTTAATCAACAATGATGTTCTCTTAACTATTTTTTTCTTTTTATTTATCATTGACTTGAATTTTACTAATTTATCACCATCGGGGCTATTCAAAATGGATAAAATGTCTTGCAAGACGTACCTAATTAATGCGGAGACTAATTTAATGTAAGTGTTAGATTAGTTTGTAGATTATAGACGCTCAACAGCTGAGGTCATCAGTGTATATTAATGTAAGTGTTGACGCTAGTGATCGCAACCACGAATCCTACGATTTCGTTAAAATTATACATTTCCGGGACAGAAGACTTATTTAAGTCTTCTGTCCCGGAAATGTATAATTTTAATATAATAATATATTTTATAAATTGGTCGGTTTGTCCCGTATCCAGGAATTTTCCTGGATACGGGACAAACCGACCAATTCCGGGACTTTCCCGGAAATCCCGGTCCTCTGGGAACCCTTCGTACGATTGATCGATTGCTGTAGGACGTAGGTACCTTATTTACGAATCTCGATCGCGATGTGGATCTCGGTATTACAGAATCAGGACCCAAGATTCTGAGATTGAAAGGCCTTAATGAAACAGCATTTTTTCAGTTTTATGTTATCCTGGATATTTAAGGATATTTTTAACCGACTTCAAGAAAAGGAGGAGGTTCTCGATTCGGTTGTATTTTTTTTATGTTTGTTACCTCAGAACTCCGTCATTTATAAACCGATTTGGAAAATTCTTTTTTTATTGGTCCCATATAAATTTTACTTAAATCGGTTCAGGAGTTCGACTGAGTTTTAATAAAAGTGAGTAACGGCGTGTGATTCCTTAAGGTAAATGTCACTTGTTGATACATCACACAGCGAAAGAAGTCAGTTAAGTAAGTGAATCTATTGGCAAGCGACTAAACTACGTATTGTAAAGCCACTAAAAAGTAAAAAATAAAAAACTTTTTAACAAAAAAAAACCTCCTTCAAAAAGCCACCAAAGAGAGGAAAATTTGAGGTCTGTGCCAATTTAATAAAATATGAAGTCTGTTAAAAAGAACGATATTAATCAGTAATCACTATAGATACCATACTTTTTAACCGACTTCATATTTTATTAAATTAGCACAGACCTCAAAATGTTATTATTTTCCTCTTTTTGGTGGCTTTTTGAAGGAAGTTTTTTTTATTTGTTAAAAAGTTTTTTTTCTTTTTAAATGACCCTCGTGTACTGATATCTCTCCAAAACATTTGCATTAGTTTACATGGACTAAATTGGCTGCCAATTAGAATTCTAGAACTGAGAAACGTAATATTTTTACAGCATATCTGCGTTGCGTCGTTACCCTCGTCAGAATAATACAAACGTAAATTATATTTATATAGCTACTTTATGTCATTGTTAAATTTCCCGCTTGCATAATCAGCTTGTACGTAATTGTGTGTTAGAATTTCTGTACAAAAATTATAAATTTCATTTTTTTCATAATTATTATAATTAGGTTTATAATATGCATAATTTAGGTATAAAATTTTTAATTACGTATTATTGTGAAACACATTTTAAGGTTTTTGTTAAAAAAATCGTTAAAGTGTAATTATTTTTATGAACTGATTATTTTCAAGTTTAAAATAATGACAATAGCTTATGCTTCACCGTGGTTTTGTTAATTTTATACAGAACCAAAAAAGTATGTTGTATACCTATTATTGAAAATGTATACTTTTTCTCCAATGAAGTTTTCTTCCCCTCAATGAATTTTTCACAAACACAATGTATATATTTCTTTCGCTCATTGGCTGAATATTTTGAAGGTTTCATTTTACTAGCAAAAGATTATCTATTTTATATTTTACCGTTGAGCCCATTCTTATAATTAAAAAAGTGTTACACACATTTTTTGAATATACGTTTTTATATCAATTTTGGACGATTTTAAATCTGTCACTTTCTATGCAAAATTACTATAAAGTCTACGCTGTTACTAAAGGGTTAATAATCAATTTGAAAATGGAAATCAACTTTTACTCTAAAAGAGTACAGAGATAAAATATTTTTAAACAGTGTTACACAAAAATTTGTCAAGTGAATATCGGACACGATAAATTAGGGCTCCTGCATTTTTGTGTTTTTAACAAACAATTGGGAAATAAAAGGACTTAAAAATTATTAACAGTTTTTGATGTAATTCCCAAAAACTTATTATATGTTTTATAGTGGCCGTAGTAATTTTCAATGAAAGTCCTTACTGAACATTATACTGAATGCTACAATCACGTTTTTTTTCAGATTTTTTTAACAAACTATTGAAAAATTAGCGACTTTGTATGCTCATAACTCGTTACTGGGACTCCAAAATTAAATTACAAATAATTATTTGGGAAGTTTTATAGGATTTTAAAAGAACTGTCCAACAATTCCTCCACACGATGATGATTTTTTTTTAAATTTTGACTTTCCATGTATGGGGAGGAGTTTTAAAAATGTTTTTTTCACAATTTCTCAACACTTTTAGTATTGCGAATATAAAAAGACATCTCCCCATGAAATCGGTTTATTTTATTTATTGTAGATTATAGACGCGTCGACAACTTACCCAGGTCATTAGCGTCTTAATTACATTAAATAACAACTTCCTTAAAACTAAGTTACATGAGCGGAGGTGGGATTCGAACCCAGGACAGTTTGATCCAAAGGTCGGCTACGCTAACCGTTACACCACACTATCCTCATGAAATCGGTTATATAATATAATATTTTAAGAGTTATGTGGTTGTGACAGACAGACAGGCGAAAATTATATGAGTTCCTAGTGGTCACGGAAACCTATAAAAAAGAGTTAAACAAACCTATTTAAACGTTTAAAAAAACGACATAAACCATTTTGTCCCAGATGTACGACAATGCAAAATTATTATTATGACGTTAATTTGATCAAAACATGTGCATATATGAAATTCACTAAATAACCACAGTTAGATAATTATTTTTAAGGTATAATTATATTTAAATTACCTGATAACAAATTAAAATATTAAAATCATTTATCTAACGAAATATATAATTACACTTTCGCGCAGCCGACTAGAATAATTTAATGTTTCAGGCCGCGTAATCAATCTAAATACATCAACAGTACATATAAAATCACTTATAGTCAAAACGCATGCGCGGAATTAATTTGCAGCTACGTTTGTTTTTTGTTTAAATGATGAAGAATGATGGCCATTATATAAATCACTTATGATGTAATAATATGGATATCTCCTCTGTGACTGCACGGAAAATAAAAGCTAATCGGGTAATCAAAATTGACGTCACCCTCTTGATTAAGGATCAGCAACCCACGATATCGAGTCAAAAACACTGCCGAGGTTCAGAAAGATTTGTTGTGCACAACTTTATAATATATAACCTGAAAATTAACAAGAAAAATCAATACTAATATGAATCAATATACAGGGTGTAAACGGTTTTACCGAACATAGGACAAATGACATTGAGAACATTAATTACAATTTTGTAGTTGATGCTTTGTTTTTTTTTTCGTTTATTTAACAGGTTCCGAGTTAATCTTAGAGTCAACCGTTGCTATGGAAAATTGCTTAAAAAAATTCACTATACTATTTTTTCTATGTAATTCACTTATTTACATTAGGTCTTATGGCCCATAGCATGCTACAAAATTGTAAATGTTCTCAATATTATTTTCCCTATGTTCGGGTAAAACCGTTATACACACTGTATTAGATATAATAATCCATACTGATTGTAGTGAGAGAAACATTTTTTTCACACTTTTCGTATATTTATTTGTTTGTACCAACATCACTCTAAAACGGCTGTACCAATTTTGCGTGTGCGATGATCTGCCACTAAGTGGATCAGAACTTTTTTTAAAATGTATGTTTTTCCAATTTTGCGATGTTACAACGAAATGAAAAATGATGAATTTGAATTTAAGAAACTGTTCTATTGTCCAGCCCTGTAAAAATAGTTAATTTCCCGCAATTTAAACCAAACCTATTTCCAACATCGCATATTATAGAACACAAGTGGTGGCTGTCGGAGAATTCCCAATTGTATTGGGTGCAATAGCTTGCAGGCGTTGGACCATAACAGCTGTATTAAAGAGGGTGTATGGGGGGTGAAGCTGTGTACCCTTCGATACAGTGTAATATATCTTCATAGCTCGTGTTCATTTATTGCGCAATTATACTGCGGGCCGTTGAAATTGCCACATCTATCTGTTGAAAAATTACTGATTGCATTTTCATCATCATCATGATTTTCTTGAACTCTTGAATCTTCATTCTCGAGTGTGAGCAAATATTCCAAACGGAACTGTCTTACCTATAGAAAGCATTTTAAATTCAATTTCAATTCAAGATGTCGCCCACCGGCTGCAACAATGGCACATTTCAAAAATTTCCAAAAAAATAATGACAAAATTTTAAGAAAACTTTTATGAATCTATGAATCAGTCATTTTCCCAAAAAGTGTTAATTTTGAAATGTGCCATTGTTGCATACGGTGAGCGATGTATACAAGGAATTGTCAAGTCACCATATTTGATTTTCGACGAGATTATTCAACACCTACCTAATTTTTTTATGAAGCTTTGAGGCAACTTGAAGTATAGCTCAATTAAGTGATAGGAATAAAATAAAGACTCATTCCTTACGAAACATTATTTTTTTGAGAAACAAAATACAAAGAAAGGTCTGTTTCAACTACTTGATTATTAGCACTATAGTTTCGTTTTCAAAATTCCAATTTGTATTTGTTGTTAATTTTGAGTCACAGTAGTTTTCGTAGCTTGAAATGGAAGTCAAAATGATCACATACTCAATCTCAATTAGAATTCACCTCGTTATAATATTGTATAATCGAGTACTGCATCGCATATCGTTTGCTTTAATGTGAATAATTGAATCAGTGATTTGTACCGCACTGCATTATGGGTATACACTATACATGTATTGTATGGGTGTAACTATTGTTGTAACTACATCATGTAACTTGTATGTAACTGTTATGTAACCGTTATGTTTGACAAAATTCGATTATTCAATTTAGGGTGTCGTTCTGCGCCCTCAATAATGCTTATTATTACGAAATGTTCTTGTTCCGGGTTACGTAACATGACAGAACCAACACTGAGAGTGACGGATATATTTAGTGCTCGTGTTTGTTTTTTGAAAATTACTTATTTATGTGAACTGAACGCAGCGTAGTATGTATTTTGCTCGTTTTGACAGTTCATTTTTGCTCTTTTTAAATGCTATTTTCAAAAGATTTTAACGACTGCAATTTTTTAATTTTCTCAATTTGAAATTAGTGTTCATTTTTGAATTTACTAAAAATGGGAAGACTGACTCAACAGGCCAAACAGTAATTGAAAAAGTTGGTGTGCCGTTAGTTGATCCCAGCAATTTGATACCACGACATTTGATCCCACGACAACTGATCCCAACGACATTTGATCCCAACGACAATTGATCCCACGACATTTGATCCCAAAAAATTGTCTATAAACGAACAGAGCCTGATAAGTAATAAAGTTATTAAATTTTATTAATTTAATGAAATAATTTAATCGAGGGAAATATGTTTGAATTAAATTTGTAGACTTTATGATATATTTGTAATTACATTGTTATTAGAATTCTAACGAATGTAATTGTAAATATAATGTGTTTATGAGTTAATAATCCTTTAAAGATTATGTAAAGATCAAGTTGAATAATTCACTTTTATTTATCATTGCCCGGGATACGTCGTAATTTTGACAAATATTGTATTTTATAAATTTTGTTGAAAAATTATTGTACATAGAAACTTCGAAACATCAGGTGTGCAGTCAATTTGGTCTTTCGTGCTTTTCACATTATAACGAATTGTTAGATATACCATTAAAGTTTATGAAAAGTCAGCGTGATAATTTGTTATTAATTCATAAAATACAATATTTGACAAAATTACGACGTATCCCGGGCAATGATAAATAAAAGTGAATTATTCAACTTGATCATTACATAATCTCTAAAGAATTATTAACTCATAAACACATTATACAATATTACATTCGTTAGAATTCTAATAACAATGTTATAACAAATATATCATAACGTCTACAAATTTAATTCAAACAAATTTCCCGACAAAGGGAATAATCGATTAATTTATTTCATTAAATTAATAAAATTTAATAACTTTATTACTTATCAGGCTCTGTTAGTTTATAGACAATTTTTTGGGATCAAATGTCGTGGGATCAATTGTCGTTGGGATCAAATGTCGTTGGGATCAATTGTCGTGGTATCAAATTGCTGGGATCAAATGTCATGGAACCGAAAAAGTTTATATGAATGTAGGTCCTCAAATAATTCTTTTAAGAGATATATATAGCCTCTTAAAAAAGAAGACATGGAATTTAGATTTGTTGGGCATAACTTTGATAATACTATACCTAAATCCGATTTTTTGTGGACCCCCTGCAGAGATTCAAAGCAATTAAAATTTTGAGAATTGTTGCTCAAAGAATGAAATTCATTGCTCCTTTTTAAGAATTGTCAATTGACCTATATTGAGTGATTCTTCTAGTTCTATTCGAAACAGAACACCTAGAATTTAAATTAGAATAAATCAAAATATTTCAGATCGTTGAAGTTCCAAACTCCAGCGCACAGGTTCTTTATACTTATGCACAGTCAATCAGTTAGTAATTAAGTATGCAAACATTATTTCCGTATTATTTATATTTACATAGTCAATTAATAGATAATGTATATTGTACATATAATTATGCTAGTAATTAGATCCGGCTGGGTTTAATTACAACGCATTAATTAACACATACTGAGCGCTATTAATGCTATAAAATTGTTGTAAATAAGTACTTTTGTTATGTCAAATCACTACAAGCTTTAATCTATGATGTGCTTGCGTGCAAGCTTCAATCAGAAACTATGCTATAAAATGGAATTAGAAGATTATTGTAAGTGATACGGGCAAATGCGGATCTAAAACATATGTGTGTGCGAGAAGTGGATTTCCTCTTCCAGTTGAGTTGTTGCAGCGTCGTTGTTTAAATAATACAAACCCTCTGTTATCAGGTTTTAATCTAACAAGACAAATGTACGGCTGAAGTGTTGTCGATTTTGACCACCTTTCTTAGGATATACACATACAGTAGAGCCAATCTGGAAAGTGGTTACGAATTCCTTGCATTTTTCAAATTCCGTCTCAGAATATAAAGCTCATTAAATTGTGTGGTCTTTTTGGGTTCTGGTTTAATCTAAAGAGGCTGGTCATAATCAGCAACCCCCCCAACTGTAAAGTCCTTATGCATTTGCAGTTTAATATTAAAAATAACACCAAAATGTAAGTTTGGATTGATATTAGGTCCAAACTTGACCAGTTTATTAGATGGTGAGCGGCGACATTAAAAATACTTTTCTTCATTGTTTGTCGTGAACAGTAAACATTTATTATAATATTCTAGAGTCTAGATGTGTGAAAAATGTTCGTACCTATAAATCAAAATTTTTCTGAAGTTTTGAATTGCAAATTTATAGCATCAAACATTTTTATAACTTTTTACTAACAAGTGGGAAATGACACAGAAGTTAATTCCAAAGTTCATGATAGACACATTTAACTTGTAATTTGATATAAGTTTTATTCACTTGTTCACGCCATTATATTTCGCTCAGATGTCAGCTGGATACAGCATTATAATAGACAAATTCCCAAACCGTCAAAACGACATATCATAAAAAGAAACAGATATATTCTAACACATATTCATACAACAAATTCTCACTCTTTTATATAAACGTCTATTCAGAGTTCAGGAAAATTATTTCATCATTTGACGAGATTTAGACAGAAACAACCAACACGGAATTCGTATCCGTTTCAAATATTATATCTTTTTCTCACAGGCATCAAATGAAATCACAGGAGACTGAATGTAACAGATTGGGAAGTGATTGTGTATATTTCACACAGTTTATTTTAATGTGAATTAGCAACTATTCGAACACAAGTTGGGGATAATTTAATACGATTTTGAGGGTATTTGTAGTATAGCAAATATCGTTATTCTCCCAGTTAATGTATATTGAATTTATTGATTTTGTGTACAAGTGTGACCTGTCATGTATTTGAAGTCATGAATTATGCTTTTGATCACTTGTGACTGGTGTAGGGAGATATTTATATGTTAAAGACAAATGTCTGTATTCATCTATAAGCGCTTTGTAAGCCACGTTTGAATATATTTTGATGATATTAAAAAGCAAAGAATTATTCCTTGGAACTCACTAAAAATCATTCGGTTAAGTTAACTCTAGTTGGTGTAGAGTAAAATTACGATCCACAATATTGGATGATGATTGAAGAAAGAATTATAAATTATTTCCAGTGGCAATATAATCAATAAAATGCAAGACTGATGTATATTTTTTTTTCAATATTTCTATCAATAGTTTCAACTTAAATAAGTTCAATCACTGTTGAAATAAAAAAAATTCTTTTTAGAACACTCTTGCAACCTCTTAAGCTTATTGTGCTAATTTCCAATCTAGCTTACACCACCCGATCCAGTATTCTCATTCCTCGTGCTAACTTGCACAAATCATAACTTGATATGCTCTTCTGGACCCATCCTAGATTGTTCAATGTCCATAAATGCCTTCTACGATCCAGGGCCTTATTACACTCTCTGCACTTTAGATCCCCATTAAACAATTCGATGTTTGTAGGTGTTCTTTCAGAGCACAATGTCCTGTTATAGGCGAAGATTGTTCCTTACAGTTTAGTACTCTACCACTATGTTATATACTCAGCACATAGGTCAATCTATAAATAGTAAATCTATACGTCATATAAATAAAATTGAAGTGTCTATCTGCTTGTACGGGCTAATTTTCAAAACTACTGAACCGATTCTAAAAATGCTTTCACTAATAGAAAACTACACTATCCCTGAGTGATATAGGCTATATATTATTTTATGTTGAGAAATTTCTCGCGGGGGATATTATAAAGAGGTAAAATTTTTTTGTATGCAGGGTGTAACCTCTGGATTCTAAAAATTCTTTCACAAATAGAAAGCTACAGTATCCCTGAGTGATATAGGCTATATTTTATTTTGATCAATTTCTCGCGGAGGGGCGGGGGGATAAGTCCTGTGGAATAGTAACAAAACGTGAAATTCTTTCGCATTTTGGCGGAATCCTACTAACATTATAAACACCAGCCCGACTTCGAGTCGCAGGGGGAGAGATTCTCGCATGGGAAGGGGGTTATAAATCATAAGTTATTATCTCTGGAAGTACTGAACCGATTCTAAAAATACTTTCACTAATAGAAAGCTACACTATCCCTGAGTGATATAGACTATATTTTATTTTGATAAATTTCTCGCGGGGAGGGGGTTAATTCCTGTTCGCAGGAAAAGAATTTCAGGGGGGATAAATAAATCATAAATCGAAATATACGTGGGCGAAACCACGGGTAACGGCTAGTTGAAGAATATATTTGAAGTCATAACATTCAGTTCATTTTCTAGAACATATATTATATCTATAAACTATTTGTGATACCATGCACAAACTTTTTCCACAACATAAACTATAAAAGAAATTAGATTTCTGATTGTTTAAGTTTATTTTGTGTTGGGGTGTCACTGTGTAGGTTTAGAAAGAACACATAGGTACGCATACAAACCAATCACCATATATACAAAGTCCGTGAAAGCGGCAGAGGACGTTGCTTATAAAGTGACATGACAATTCTCTGGTGATTAGCTGGTGACAAGTGACAAGTTGACATGAATATACCTTTGCCTATATATAATATTATTTGCGTTAACGTGAGAATACACAGCTGTATCTACGCATTTTATGTTTAATTATAAACTAGAAAGTGATTTCGTTTTATTACGAATTGTATTTACCCATTATATTTTAAAAATATCCGTTATTTGCAATCTATAACCCCGGTGGGTGGCTTCCAATTATTTTAAGTTCTTTTGATACGTCCTGCGAAAATCATTCCAGATATTTTACGTGATTCCCAAATGCAACAGTTTTAGGTTTTATATAATTATCGCAACATAATGCTTTTATAATATAGTAGTCAGCGAAACGTTGCAATTGATGATTAGTTAATAAATATTGTTTATTGTTACACTTCCTCTGATCCAAGAATTTTAGTTAATTCATAATGGAACTAAATAATAATTTGTATTATCAATAATGCTTTGTGCTATAGATATATAAAAGAAAAAATTGCCTACTGTTGGCACTGTGGAGTAATTGGAAACTCCGCCCATGTGGTTACTGGTTTCGCTCTGTTAGTTTACACAGTCATCAAAAACTTGCTTAACCTGGACACTGCATTTTTGAATTCATCCGGAACTGTCCTTTTCGATGCGAATTTTAACATTCCTCGGCTTTTATTGCTTTCACCTAAAATGCATCCAATCTCAGAGCTGCTTTTCGTTTAAATGTCGATGTCTCGAGTATAGATCAATTCTGTGAATAGAGATAAAAGATATTCTCTTAGATTCTGGGCTAATTCTCTGGGGTTTTTGTTCTTTTTAATATTATCTAAATTTTGAAGAATCACCTTCCAACTTTTCTAATATCATTTACACATGGTGTCCCAAAATTAATAAGCCGACATACCTTAATTAGGTAAGTTCCGAGTCAAAAAAATATGTTTAATGAACTAGTGTCGTTTGGAAGATATGTCAACGAAGTAGGCCAGAAATTTAGCTTTTTGAACCTAACAGTCACTGCATATTGTCAATTCAAGCAATATTTGTTTTATTACTGGCATTACCGTAAATCTGACGGAAGCATCATGGTATGGCCTGTAGCGTTGACTATATTCATCAATAATTATTTTCTTCAAAAAGAACTTCATGGCGTATTGACACATATTTTCTAGACTACAGCAAATAGATTATTGAACATTAGTAACTTGATCATTAAACATTTTTTTCTCAGCACAGATTTTTTATCTATGGTTGATGCATACAGGCGGTTCACTTTCGGAACATTCTGTATATAAATATAAGTAGCATGAATCCCTAATGAAACCTGAGGCATAAACCTTCATGGTAGCCAGAAAAGGATTAGTGAGGCAGCAACCTGACATGTAGACCGCACATCAACGCGTCTGCAGCCATGTTTCTAACTGACCGACTTAACAGTAATTTTATACAATGCGTTTAACAAAACTAGACTCATAATAGCAAACGCTAATTAAAATTATAGAATCAGACTTTTTCAACGTGAAATGATAGATTGAAATACAATCAATAGATCAGTTAATTTTAAATCTCGAAAAGTTAATTTTTTTTAAAGCGTTTCTAAGTGATTTTGTTTATTTTCGTAACCAAAAATTGGAAATGAAACAGTTTATTTACTATTTTCGTAATAATATTTTAATTTTGATACCATACAACTAGAATAACGTAATAACTCGTACGGATTTCATCAATTTTATAAAAAGTAAAAATATGGTAATTTGAAATTTTATTATTAAAAAAAATCGCATATATACATACTGAATGAAAATATTAATTATTGAATTATGTGCTTTTCTAAAGTTACTTAACCTTTTAATTTTTTGGTAAACGGATGCTTCTAAAATTAAATAATAATCAACAAATCAACAATTTTTTTCTGGATGAGGACAAGTATATTGTTTTAATAGAAATCGATTTTTAATTGGTTCAAAATGTCGATTTTTTCAATGACAATTTTAATTTAATAAAAATGTTGTTTCTCGGTCTACCGACCTGTTTATATTTTTAAACGTTTAAATTCTTTGAGTTATGTTTCCAAAAATCATAATAAAGCTAAAAACATTAAAAATATAAACTGTTGTAAAATAATATGTTCTATATCTACAATCACTCTGTATAGCATTATGTAGATATATTTTTGTATTTTTTGTGTTTGCATGTTAAAATAGACAAGCAGGTGTTCCGAGTCTTAATATATTATGAGTTTAATTATTCTTCCATTAATGAAAAAAAATTGAATTTTTGGTTAATGAAAGACAACCATTTGACAGTGTTAATACATTTCATGTTATAACAAATAGAAGCAAAGTAGAAGAAAAAATAAAATATTAAGAGATTATCAACTCGTATCCGCTTTATTTAAAACTATAAAAATTTTATTCTAATAAGTATAAAGAAATATTTTTGGAAACCTTGAAAAATCTTTTTTTTATTATGGTAAATAATAATCCCTACCGGCTTAATCCAGCCTGTACTTATTTAATAGCATTTATCCGTAGATCCATTCAGTGTGAGGGTCCATTTTGCTTATACAGATTTCCTTGCATATTAATGTTGATTTTAACGTGAATCCTGCCATAAATTATAGTATAGATGGGATACAATTTCAAGTTTGGATACCTATTATTGTTCAAATCGATTCAGCATTTTTCGAGTGATGTCGATACAAACAGACAACAGACAAACATTTTCGTCTAGTTATTAGTTTAGGTAGTATATCCTATACCCTCTGAATAATAAAGCTTTCTATTAGCGAAAGAATTTTTAGAATCGGTTCAGTAGTTCCAGAGATTACCCCCTGCATAATATAAACTCATAAACTCACTCATAAACAAACTTTTCCTCTTTATAATATTAAAATAGATTATAATATGATATATCGAGTTAGAACATATTATCTTGTTGGACACCATAATTTACCATGTTCCCAATTCCTTCAATCCAACGAAATCATTGTAGCAATAGGGCAGTATTCCAATGTTCTTCTTCAGTGGGATCATATTCTTATTGGGAACATCGTACCCTAAAAATATATTCAGCCAAAGAACATCCATTTAAAGAAATGCATTTTAGGTAGAACATTTAATTTTAATGAAAATCTATTAATTTGTAAGTATGAAACAAAGCATTTATTCAATGCACTTTTTGATTCACTGCATAGGCCATAATATATACTATTTATTTTTTATTTTCAACATGCACTCAGACGTTACGCACCCCATCACAATAAGTGTGTTACTTATTAGCAGAGACGTCAGGTTTATGAATCGCATCATAAGATTTCTGTCACTTACGTTTTTAACTGTTTGGTATATACCAGGGCCGGCTGTAAATATTTGCGAGCGGTACTGTCGAATAGAGCCCCAAGAGTTACGTGCGCTTTAATCAAATATGAATTACCTTTTTAATATCTGTAAAAATATTTACTGGCAACCCCTTCCCCAGATTTCTGCTATATAGTAACGATGAAATTTATATTATTAGTTCTAGGTTCAAATTTTAATATGTTGTTACGGCGACTGTTTGAAGCATATATTTCAATTTGCAGAACAAAATGTCGGTATAAATCCCCTTGCAGAATGGTATAAACACCTAGGCGAGCAAGTTGTCCTCTAAGAGATGGGGTTAATACCGACATTTTGTTCTGCAAATTGAAATATATGCTTAAAACAGTCGCCGTAACAACATATTAAAATTTGAACCTTGAACTAATAATATAAATTTCGTCGGGTACATGACACGTTTAGGGTGATCTGCCACCCCTTTAATACTGACCAATCGATCTACAAATATTATAATGGCATTATTAGGTCATCGACAAGCTATACAAACAATTTCAGTCTTGAAACAATAATAATTGTGACCATTTTTTTCTTTATGTTGGGGGCAGTCTGCATCCCTCCCATACCGCTATCCAGCAAAATCCCTTACTCAGGGCACTTTAATATGCCTCCCTCAACATCTTCACAAACATAAGGCCTAGAATAAATAACACCAAAAAATTCTCACTAGCTCTCGGTCTATTTTGAGGTCGTATGTATAGCTGCCATCTATTAAGAGTACTTTTGACAAATAAACACAGAAAAGATGTATGAATTAATATTCATTTTTATTTTCGTTTATTGAAAAGGTTTTCGCATATTATGGATTTTGCAAAGAGCTCCGCTGTCAAACCTTGCATATTTGCATACAAACCTTGACAGTATCTTGAAAATTTTAAAGCCGGCTCTGGATGCAATATGTAGAAGATCACGGTATAAGTTAAACTCCGTATGATTGCACAGGTATTATAACATCATAATAACCGTGATATTGAATATCAATCTGTGTTCTCTGTAATTGTTTACATTTTACCGACCGATATACATGCATGTGAGTGCAAATTCAACGAAAAGTTTTAACAGTGCAAACTATTAAATGCCAACTCAATAGTTAAGATCTTAATGTTTAGTTTTATGTGCTCTATGGTGTGTAAATTTATCCTGGATCTAAAAATAAGCGAACACTTTAATCTAATAGAATCCATAAATCACAAGTATACTCGTATAACACAGTACTTCTACAACACGGTTTTACTATAACGCGGTTAGCACACAATAACACTGTACTTATATAACCCATTGCTGGTAACACGGTTGGTTGTACAGAACTATGCTTACAATTATTAGAAAATGGCAGATATTGTCGCAAAACATTTACCTATATCTGAAGCAGGAAAGTTCTGTAATTATAAAGCTAAATGCAAAATATATGTTCGACAAGAATTGACCATAGAACGGAAATTTAATTCCTATCGGTAAACCTACTGCCTGCTGTTGATTTTCAGAAAAGAGTAACGAAAATATAAGCAGTTGGATTTTTTAAGTAAAAGTCTTAAAAAACCAAACTTGACAGTTGCAATTTTTATGTAAGATCTGTAAAACCAGGCAGTTGGAGTGTTAACTGCATGGCAGTGTTAATCGGTGTCGTTGTAACCGGCCATCGGATTTTAAGAGAAGACGTCTTGTGGGACCACCAACTCCGTCTCTTTGAAAGCGAAGACATGTCTTCAGGTTCCGTTGTTGTTGACCGCCGTATTTAATATCATAATCCCTATCGGATTATGGAACCTCCTTGCCACTTATAGAGTTGACACAATACATTGCCAACCGGGGCCAGTCTTATGATATCGCTTAGGTGTTGTGTTCGCGATGACAGTTCGTTTTTTATTTTTGTTAAGATCAAAATTTTATAAATAACGGTATCCAGAAAGCCCACATCAAAATAAACGCTGACCTGTTTAATTTAAAACGACATGTTATACCTATATACTAAAAACGTCTTCAGAAGTTTTTTTTTTCTTTTGAATCTTGGATTTAATGAAATAAAGAATATTAGGAACGCTGTGCTTAGAATCGAGAAAAATTAACAATTTAGAGCAAAAACTAAACTGAAATATTAGAAAATAACAATCATTACATCCCTTTCCCGTTGCATAATATGACATAATAATATCTGCAGACGAAATAATCGATTGTGGCATACACAAACAAATGATAATAGTTCTGTGACATATTCACTTGTCTATACATTTTTAATTTCCCATTGGAAGTTGTTGTAATAGGTCCGATTTTGCGAATGAAAAATTTGGACATATCTGCACGTTTTGAGGTCCTTAGACTTCGAATCTGTTTTAGAGAGGTGTGTGTGTGTGTGTGTTTGTGTACGTATGTACGTTCGTTCATTCGACTTTTTTTCGGCTTACATACCTCGAGAACAAAGAATGATATCGACTCCGGATCAATTTCTTTCGACGCATAATTACATAATGAACACCTGATAAGGTTTCCAAATAATTTAATTGGCGGTTTGTTTTTTATAATAAAAAAACTACTGTAAAATTATTGTAAAATGTTAACCTGTATTGCAGATAGTTTCTCTGCGGTAGACTGGTCTCTAATCTCTAAGAGCACCGCAATGGGAAGTTAGCAGTGTAGTTTTATTCACACACCAAGCCTCTTTTTATAAGCTAAATATCTCAAAAAATCGTAGAATTTCAAACCTTTTATATACTTATATTTATAGTATCTATCAAAGATTTTTTGTGAATTTTGTTGACACTTTTGATTGAATACAACTTTCAAACCAAAAAAGATACAGAAGTGCGCTTGCACCCATTAGAATCAGCGTATTTCTTTCTATACATATAAGCATGATGAGTTTGATAAAGCTCTGCGAGATTTCGAATTTTATCAAAAATGGCAGACACTTCAAAATTTCAATTTTCTCTCATAATGCAATGATCTGATTTGATTGTGTTTCAGTTTATACGTCATGTAGTTTAGAAAGAATTCGAGGTTAAAATTATTAAATACATGCATCTTCCTCACTATACCTACGACTAACAGTTGTTTTTCTTTTTCTAAATAAAATTAACTCATAAAACTGCTAATTAAGCCAGTTATAAATAGTTTTAATGTAATAAATAAGATGTTTAATTTTTGACACGAAACAGTTCTTTTAATGAACAATATCCGGAAATTATTAAAAATATTTACGGTAAACCTATTATTTCGGGCGCATTGTTAATAACAATCATAACACTAGATTTATTAATTCGCACTCGTAAAAAACAAAATGAATAATGTACATTGAAGACATGTCCAATGAACACACATTATATAGACAAATATTTCACATATTATGTTCGTTTAATATTTTTAAATGCATAGAAATGTTTTGTAATTACAATCAGCCAGTCACAAAAAAATAATTCTGCCGAAATTAGTATAAATAATTAGAGCCGTAATTATAAAGATTAAAACACAAAAGAAGGGTAGATCACTTATGCTCGTCTTCTGTAAGGACAGGTGTGTAACGTCGCGACGCTACCGGTGCTATTACCATAATTACCATTCATGAAACTATGGTAACAGCGCATAGGTAGCATTGCGAAGCTAGAGTTTTGCTCAGTTTCTGGTATGACTTTCAAAGTAGATTTAAAATAACAGTATTTCTAGCATTTTTTTAACAATACTTTCCATGATAATTCAGTGCTAAAAGATACTTTTATTTTTAAAAGTCGTACCAGAAACCGAGCATTGTAGTCTGCTATTATTTACATCGATAGAATAGAATAGAATAAAAATGTATTAACCCATAATACAATTAAGTACACGAGGAATTATAAAAAAGTTAGTAGTAAATTAACATATTTGTCAAACATAACAACTAAATTATTTAAAGTAAGCAAACTTATATGCTAGCTTTGTGTTGAGATTGTAGGTATTTCGACAGATATTTAAATTTCCATAGAAATAGCCTTTTTTCAAATCAGTTATTACTCATCACCCATCGCGTTAAAACTAATTTAGAGGCACAAACAATGTTTTTTAAACAAAAATATTTCTTTCACTGCAAAATTAATAAAAAATTGTATTCATAATAAATTTATTTTTAGATGAAAATTTTAACGATCGTAAAATCCGATAATTTTTTTGTATTAAACCGGTTTAATTAACCGCTTTATGAAAACCACTGTTCGTTTCCTTTGCGCGGCAAATTAAAGAGCGGCCCTGGGCTTAAACATCGGACATTTATACGTGAATGGCCCGAGGTACTAATGTGTTAGTAGGTGTCTCGTTACCACCCTTGTCATCATTTACTGTGTTGATTACCAACAAAAAAACAACAAATGTTATAAAATAAAACAGTCATCATTGCCGTAATATCAACAACTATCAAAGCCAGTAGCGTAACCTTATACGAAAAACAGTCAAAGCACATAAAAAACCTAGCAATTCATTAAATCTGTTTCAACTAAAGCCATTTTACCGAATATTGTTGTTCTCGATTCAAAGTCTCAAAGTCTAAGGTCCAATCTTAGACCCAGGGTATTATTCAAATTCTGAAAAAAAATCAAATTATTTTTGTCAATTAAAATTTAAATTGGTTTATTTAGTTTGCTTGGGTCAGATTATCGCGTTCGATAGCAAATAACGAAGAAAACTAGTTAAGTCAGCAAGAAAACATTCTGAATTATTATGAGGATGTCATGGTGAAGCAGCATTTTGACCAGTTTTGAATGCAAATATAATATGTCCGTATAATTAGTATGTATAATTATTTCTATAACAATTGATAGGTGGGACGTTGAAAAATGTAATAATTAAAATGTACAGAAAGCTCCGTTCATAAACGGGAACATGGCATCGAAATCTCTCTTTCTTAGCTGGAAACCAATCACCCGAAGATTTTTTACATATTAGAAAGAATTATAGTTTTGTACTCATCGCAAACACATTAATTGAGAGAAATCAATTGATTCCTTTGCATATATGGAGAATGTTAAATTGGTAATCATGTCACGGCTGAGTATTGTAGGTTCATTCCGCCGCGATAGTGGAAAGGTTCAGGTTAAAGTCCTGACTGTGACTATGGTTGTTAAAATGATTTTTTCCGATATTGCAGGAATCAATTATGTAATTGGCTGCTCTTCCAATAAAATTTTCAATCAATACTTAATCATTTTGACGGGAATTTTGAAGCGTTTATTATTTAAAAAAAAAATTAAATTTACAGTAATTTAAAATTGCCGCTAGTCAAAGGACCAAGCAGAAGATGCGCGCGATTTAAATATCGAAATATGTCTGAGACAGCGTTGTCGTTGTGATGTGAAATATCAAATTCCTTAATAATTATTATATTAATTGATTCCGTATTAATTTCTCAGCAAAAACGTCTGAAAGCAATGTGTAAAAATAAAACTATAGATATTTGAACATATAAAGTAACAAAAATTCCAAAACACGCTACTTGACGCTTGACAGTTGTAAATATGACAACAGTGTATTTTCATTTCTTGCTGGCTTTTTACTCTTTGTTAGAATGTAAGCGCGAAGTCCTATGACGACATCCGACTCACAATTTTCAGCTTTATTATTTTTTAAGGCCTTTCCGAGTCTCCAAACATTCTGAAAAAAATTTGATAGTCTTAAATTCAAGAACACTGCCGATTAAAAAAATAAATAAATACGTAGGTCAACTCATTATACACCTCGTAAATAATTGCATGTTTGAATCACTGAAGTATAAGCATTTATTATATTAAGTATAAGCATTTAAAAGTGAAGCCAGTCGCCATTATAACTCGGCTCTTATTTTATAATATATGAGAAAAAGAAGAGAATAATATTCCCAATCCATCTCGTGTTTAGCCGCCATGTTTTCTCGGCCCTGTGACGTCAAACCTGGGTTCAATTTTGTATAAGCAGTTGCATACGGTATGTCTCCTCTATATATTTTACCTCAGTGGTTTGAATTAATAACTCCGCCACTGACAGTAGCGTGTCTGCCGATAGATCAGACAGGGGGGAAGTGGCGAAGAGGCGATCAGTAATAACATAATGAATATTATAACGCAGTAAGTTATATACGTGTCGCCAACGGCAATACTTCTAATGTACATTAATACACCGGTGTGTTTGCGAGTGTGAAATGCATTACCGGCCTTAGTAAACTGTATCATCCTGACTGTACACGCGGTATTTATACACAGACTGTCTGAGAAACAAGTTATGTCGCACTGGATAATTAATGATGCAAATATATATTTTGTGTATGTTATTTTGAAAGTTCTGAAAATTTGGTAAACCGTGATTTTAGTGATATTTTCTTCGAACGTTCTGTAGTTGATTCAAAGCGATGACGTCGGAATCCTATAAAAAATATTATTATTTATTAAAGATTTTTTTAAGTGAACTTCTTTAGCGTATATAGGTGTGATTTAAATCGGATATATCCTCTAGACTGGACTGCCGTGGGTTCGAATCCCACCTGCGCTCATGGATGTTTTGTGATGTTATTTAGTTTTAAGTTAGTTGTTATTTAGTGTAGTTGAAAGATGCGAATGACCTTAGATGTCGACGCGTCTATAATCTATAATAAATAAATAATTTAAATCGAATATCGATAAAGTCATCGACTTAATTATATACTACTGGACGTGATCTAGTGGTATATCGTAGTTATTTTTCGGATTCACATGAATGAGGAGGATAGAGTATGGTTGTGGCCTATCTCTATCCTTTTCTTAGTATATCCGGTGCACACAGTTCACGGTACTATTTTGAGAGGGATAGAGGCCACACATTCCTTTTATCTTCTTCTTTCGGAGGGACACTTTTTAACCTCTAGGGCAAGGATGGCGAACCTTTTCACATCTGTGTACCATTTTGTTTTCAGAAAATGTTTAAACAAACAACCATTGAAATTTAGAGGACAAAAAATAAATAAAAATTACTTGCACAGACTGTCGATCTCATATTTGTTATTTGAATGATAGTCAAATTTTTTCGACAACATCTAACATATCGTCCCTCAACTCACGTAAAAGCGTAACTAACAATAATTGAAAAAGTGAGATACGCCATCGAACAACCGCCCTTAAGCCTGACTTTCTTCTCATACGAAGTGATGTAATTGTGGTGAAAATAGCAGATGAGATGAGTGACGATATTTTTAAGTATTTCGATTTTGTACTTCAATTAACGCCGTGCCAATAATGTTCTGTCGCGTGCTACCAATGGCGCGCGTGCCATTGGTTCGCCATCCCTGCTAGCTAGGGCATGTTCAGTAGTAAGATCGATATGGGTAAAATCGTGACGGAAGTAGTAGGTAGTAGTATAGTAGGGGTAAACATAGAGATTAGACGCTAATGACCTCTGTTGTCGAGCTTCTATAATCTACAATTCAATTCATTTAAACATAGAGAAACTCCATTACAAATTTTGTACGGAAATACCCATAACCCGTGAGTGTGAAAGAGATGCAAATATAGAAGTATGTCGTAGGTTATGCAGATAATCTGAGAAAAATCGAATTTGACGTTTGCGAAGATGTTAGGTAATAATAGTCGAAAAAATACTTATTTTATCTTTTATAACGTACATCGCAAATTATAAATACTCTTAGAACGGGTACACAGCTTGTCTACGTCGATTCTAGCATAAAAGAACATAGAATTGTTGAAATTAGAAGAAATTTAGCCCTTCAATAAAATTTAAAATATGTCCCTAAAATTTTAACAAAATAGGGCCGAACGAACACTATAGTTTACGGATAGTAAATTGCTTTGAAGGGTTTATATTATAATTCTGTGCAGATGTTGAATTGATACAATTCTTGTCGAATATTGAAATAGAGAAGAGGTTAAATTTTTTTTTTGTTTAAAAAATATTTAAATCTTGGCCTGTATTAGCAAATACATTATTTTTTCGGCGTGATTCAGCACTGTGACCGAGTTTTTTTTACCATCAACAAATCATGGTTCCTCTATAATGTGCACCCTGTATAATATTGGTTTCTGTCTGTTAAGAACGTGTTAATCATGTTAATGATGAAAGATTGCTATGATAATATTAACCCGGCGGCATAATAACAACCACACTAAGACACAGGTTATACAACACCTAACATGGCTATGTTGATACGTAACAGGGTTTACTGAAGACGTTTTTATGGCTGCTTTGATGCCGAAGGCTGTTTATTTAAATTCATTGCGTTTCCAAATTTGGATCAGTCCATCTAACTACTTATCCATTTTCCTTCAATGGCAACTGCAATTTAATTTTTATTCCATTTTAATAAAATTTTATTGACATGAACGATAACCACAACATAATACCTATAACAAAAAAATTTGTTAAGGCTGCCAACTAACGAGTATTCAAAAACTTCGTAAGTCCTACGTGGATATGGATTGTGAAACGCATGTCTATACTTTCATCTTCTTACACAAAACCATAACAATCAGCAAAATGTCAATTTGAGTGACGTTAAAACTTTAAAAACGCATGTTACTCAGATCATATGATTACAGAAAAATTTAAAGGTTACATTTTGGAGTAAAAAACAACCTCGATATTTGTCTGGAATTATTGCCAAAACTTTAACCAAGATAATCGGTCGAGGGCACAAACTGAGAAGACTGGAAGAAGATGTTTATTAACTGTACATTGACAATTCGACGGAAACTTCTGTTTTCGAAAATATTTGTAATATACAATAATCGTAAAACGAAACAAGCGCGGATTAAAATCCAGAAAATAGCTTTTGGATATTTCCACAGATTGATGTATCCATATTATAATTTCCCAGTTTCAGATACATCTTCAGTATTGAATTTGTGAAGTGAAAACTTCTTTTGCCTGGGTAGTTAACGAAAGTGAACCGTTCGCACCCGACGGTGACGCTCGCTGAATCAGGGTTACTCGGCTCAAACACGAACACGTATTTGCAGTATGCTGCTAATAATTTGTAGTTCATAAAGTGCGTTAATAGATGACACTAAAACTTAATATGCGTATGTTCACAAATGCGCTAACAGATGACACTAAAACACATATATATTTTAATTTGTAGTTCATAAGTGCGCTAATAGATGACACTAAAATTTGATACGCGTATGTTTTAATAATTTAATCTCAACTGCTCAATTCCCTGTGGGTAAATTTTCATTTTCCTGAAATGAATTTGAAAACGTAAGTAAAAATATTTTTCATTTTTGAAGCTGCGTTGTAGCATGTGTCCAGTCTTCTGCATTTAGCCGCAAACATATCTATAGGTAGCTACACACACGCGGCAGTGTTGTATTATACATGCGTCTGTTAAATCTTGGCGGTGCCACACACGCGGGTCAGTATTATATTTCACAAGTACAAATACGGAAAGGGGTGCCCAATGCATTACCTACCTATTTCACTTTAGTAATTAATTTAAACGTAAAAAGTTCTAGGTACATATTTTTTCATTTTCAGTGATCATAAATTATAATTGCTTTTTTATCTGCTGATCCTGTATCCCTTTTTATTAGCCCTAATAGTAATCATAATGTCCCGAATGTGTGCTCTGTGTTGTTGCCAAAACATAACATTTAAGATACACATTTACTTGTGAAGGTGATAATCAGTCCTGATTCCTGATTGGACTAACTCTCGAGTCTAGATCTGGAAGGCTGGGATTGCTAGAACCAAGCAGACTCCGAAAATTTTACCAAGGAGTTCTATAGTGCCCATTCAACAAATGCTTTAGAACTGACAGAACCAGTTCAGAATCGTCAGAACTTTACCAACACACATATATTCCAAAGTTAACATTGTTTTACTATTATCTACCAAAAATAATAATCTTTATTAGGTACTTAAATGTTTTCGCGATCAAGTATTCGCAACACAATTAAATAATATAAATAAATACAAATTGAGCCCATCACTAATTGCAACAACGTACCATTCGATAGGTGTTCCTAAACAGTAATGTTTAGGAACACCTATCGAATGGTACGTTGTTGCAATTAGTGATGGGCGACACGAAATGTTTTTACAATCGAAACAATTGCAATCGTTCATAATAACAGTCGAGTCCACAATCGACTCGGAGTTTGATTTTACAATCAAAATGTTCGATTGTTCAAGTTGATTATTTGCCACATAGGTTATAGCAATTGTCATTGCTATAACTAGAATACATACAATCGCGATTCAAGGTTATATTCTAGTCGACTGACATTCACGCGACTCGTTGATTGTTCACTGTTCACACTGTTCAGTCGGTACTCTTTGATGTCTTCACTGTTAAATTCGTATTTACGCGATTACTGCACAATCGACCATCGACTCGACCACAGTTGTTGAGTGATGAACGATTGTATATATTATGTGGCTCTCGACAGTGTACGATTCAGTACTATGCGACTCGGTCTCGGTGAACTATGAAACAACAACAATCGAGTCCAAGTAACAACCATCGAGAGTTATCGAGATGTTTGAACAATCGAGACAATCGACTAAAACATCTCGTACTCGCGCATCAGTAATTGCAATCCTATAAGAAATCACTTTCAACCTATGTCACTGTCGAGATTCAAACCCGAAACCTCTACCGCGGCGGCTGAGTTATCATTTACTCTACAGTGACACGATCAAACAATCAATTGTTGCCATTATAATATAGGTAGTAGAAGTTTTAGGTTTGAATATCGACTGTGACATAGGTTGAAAGTGAAATTTTCTATATTGCACTAACGTTACGTCATTTGATGGATGTTCCTAATCCGTAATCTAAGGCTGAGGCTACATTGGCGCCGTTTCAGACCAGATCAGATCAGACCAGATCAGATCCGTATTGTCGGATGTGAACAAACACCAGTAACCTTATGAAGTGGCTACACTGTTCACTCCAGACCGCGCCAGAATATGTCAGATTACAACAGACACGTTCCGACCGTCGGATGATATCAAACGTGTTTGAAATTTTCGTCAGACTACGGCCGTACATTTGACAGTTTACAACAAACAGTGTTGTGTATGCTAGCTATTATTACCAGATTGTCTTATTGTATTGTATTATTTTTTAAAAACGTGTTTGAATATCAATTGTGAATATGGACAAATCACTTTTAATTGATCTTGTACGTGAAAAGCCTCCTATTTGGGACCAAAGAGACAAAAGATACCATAACAGAGACGTGAAAGGTCTTTTGTGGAAAGATATTGGCGAAAAAATGAATCTTTCAGGTATGATTTGAAAATATAATTTATTTATTAATTAATCTATGAGTAGTCCATAAAATGAAAGTAAATTAACTCTGATCGGTTTCAACGCATTGTTGAAGTTTGTTTGTTTTGTTTGTTGTTTATAATAGGGCTCGGTATTTTTCAAATTAAAGTATTCGAATATTCATTTAAACTTCTATTCGAATAGTTAAAATTAATTAAAATTTAGCTGTTTTTTGGATTTTTGACAAAGATCCTGAAGTCTGTCGATTCACGGCCCTCACAAGTTTCCCAACAATATAATTTAAATCTAACAATACTGGGCAGTCATAACAGATAGCATAACTGTTAAATGATTAAAAAAAATTACATTATATTTCTGAAAAAATTGTTATCTCTATCGCTAATCTATAAAATCATAAATCGCATATTGAAATCAAAACGTAAACACAGCAATGAGTAATAATTGGCGACAGCCGATACTCATGACAGGGGTCAGGACTCAGGGACGCCAAAAACAAAGAACAGCTGTTGTATAAATGTATAATAAATGTTATTGTTGAACAACGATAAAAAATAATAAAAGCAGTGCATTTTGATTTTCATTTGAATCCGGAAAGAAGCTAACTACAGTCTATGACAAATATTTAAATATTCAAATATTCGAAATTTGCACATCAAAAATTATTATTGTTCAACAAAGAAAAACTTTTTCGGTTATTTAGAACTTATATAAAAAACGAGTATTCAAATATGTATTTGAATATTTAAAATTCGAATATTCTAATATTGAATAAATCTGTTTTGAAAGTATTCGACCATTCGAATATTCATTTATTCGAATAAATTCGGAGCCCTGGTTTATAATATGTACAATACATCTGCACATATTTCATTTTAATTAATAATTTTACAAAGGTGATAAACAGTTTGTTAAAATAAACGTTCAGGTCTTCTCTAATTAGTTTCGCATCATTTTACTTTTAAACCCGTCGGATATTATCCACTCCCTATGTAGCCACTTCGTCTGAAGTGTCTGATTTGGTCTGGTCTGGTCTGGTCTGGTCTGATCGGATCTGGTCTGACACGGATCTAGTGTAGCCTCAGACTAATCCGTAATGCTTACTTTGCATTTATTTGTATATTTAATAATCTTTCTCCTGGCTTGTGGCACTGTTCTGTTTCTCTGGGACACCGAAGAGCAATTAGTGATGGGCGATTACGAGATATTTTAGTCGATTGTCTCGATTGTTCAAACATCTCGATGACTCTCGATGGTTTTCACTTGGACTCGATTGTTGTTTAGTTCATATTTCACCGAGACCAAGTTGCATAGTACTGAATCGTACAGACGATGTCCACTGTCGAGAGCCACATAATATATAATCGTTCATCACTCAACAACTGTGGTTGAGTCGATGGATGGATGATCGTGTGCTCTGAGACCGACTGAACAGTGTGAACAGTGAAACAACGATGAACGAGTAGCGTAAACGTCAGACTTCATTCGACCAGCATATAACCTTGAATCGCGATTATATGTATTCTTATTCGCTGGCAAATAATCGACTTGAGCAATCGAACATTTCGATTGTAAAATCAAACTCCGAGTCGATTGTGGACTCGATTGTAATTATGAACGATTGCGATTGTTTCGATTGTAAAAACATCTCGTACTCGCCCAACGCTAAGAGCAATTCGGTCATCCCTGCTGGTGTGCTTGTATATGGTGAGTGGGGTTCAGTGGTCACGCAATTCGCTCGTCAACTAACCTGAGCACCAGTCATACGTGCAGAGTGCTCTGACTTGTTTCAATCGTGCAGTTGACTGATGTAAAGCCCTTTATGCTATACAAAATCAGCACTTCTACACTAAATTTAGCTAAATGTATGAGGTTACACATTATCAACTTCTACTTAAATTACTTTTAATTTATCTGTTTCATTTATCAATATTTTAGTTTATAAACCCGGTCAAGAGCATGCCGGGCCATGCTTAGTCACTTAGTGTAGGGTTCCGTAGCCGTTACTACAATCGAGAGAATCGATTTTCTTAAAGAATGCAGAATCTTTCTTTTTTATGACTTGTTACTATACTGCCATCTAGTGGAGAGTGGATTGACTGCATAATAGATATACAAAACAAAATATTATAATAATAGTTTTTTTATACGGCTGAAATGCAATTGAAAGATTTTTTCGTTGGAGAGCAGCCAATTATATAATTGTTTCGAGACATATAGGAAAAAATCATTTTAGCAACCAGTGGTCACAATCAGGATTCTAACCTGAACCTTTCCACTATCTAGGTACCTATGTATTTATTAACATATCCCATTATTGGATATTCGAAATAATTTTCACTCTCATGTTAGACTCTCGCTGGTACGAGGATTCACTTCATATCATATAGCTATTGAATTAGCAGATATGAATTGACGCTCGCATGTAGTGAAAATCTATTGATTCTGAGGCATATATGGAGAATATTAGTTTAGCAATTTTGTCACGATTGAGTATTGTAAGCTCATTCCGCCGCGAAAGTGGAAAGGTTCAGGTTAGAATCCTGATTGTGACCACTGGTTGGTAAAATGATTTTTTCCTATATGTTTCGAAACAATTATATAATTGGCTGCTCTCCAACGAAAACATTTTTCATTATAATATTATGACATTATATTCATTCAACTTTGATCGACTATATCTCGTGAACTATTTGACTCTAGTCAGTCATGTTATTTTTAAAAGTAATTTTAAACTATGTGCTAGTATCCTATTTTTTTTAGATTTTTCCAAAATCGCTTCAAGGGTGATATCGTGGCCGACACGAAACTTACTGGAAACGGTCACTTTGGAGCCGAATATTTAAAAAATGGAACATAAATTTGAAAAACTGTTTTAGAAACTTCATACAATGATTTTAAATTCCTTTTTTAACGATACCTCACTCAAGTAAACATATATTTTTCATCCCCACTTTACATGTAGGGGAGGTATCTACCTTTAAATTTTTTTTTTCAAAACGTTAATAGATATCTTTGTAGCGGGTATATAATTATCTACTTATAAGTCTACCAAATTTTAACGCTGAATTCCTAATAGTCTCAGAACAAAATGACTGTGACATACAGACAGACGGACATGGTGAAACTATGGGTTCCTAGTTTGACTACGGAATCCTAAAAACTAGCTTTTCGGCCCGGGTAGATTTTGGTTATGCAACGAAATAATCGAAAGCAACAAATTAGTCATTTATCAGTTTTACCTTAGCTCTTATAATTTAGCCAGCTACACCAATTTAGCTCAAAAATCGTGACAGGATCCCCGAATTGCTTTACATTTTCGCTCACTGCTCATCCCCATTTAATCTCAGCGTTATAATACATAACATATGTTACTTGGGAATTTTAAAGCAAGAATTTTTCAAATCTTTTCTGTACTTTATATACTTAGGTCTGAGATTTCTGAGCTATTTCGGTGTACACTGACTAAACCATAATTGAGATTGATACAGTATAGTGAGAAATTTTTTATTTGTGACTATTTCGTTGCTAAAAATAAAATAATAAACGTTTGAGTAATGAGTGAGTTGTAAATAGTTTGAGAGGCACTGGTATAGAAAATCGTTGCATCAAATTTAGAAGCTTGTGTATGTGAATATGACAAGCCTGACGCAGCGACATTTGGTCGAAGTATCATATTTACCTGACGCATGCGACATGCCTCATGGCTGTAATATCCACATTCAGACACAAAAACCACAATTGTTATTGAAACCCATATCGAACGTTGATATATTACATATAAATTAGAAAAAGATAAATGTATATATATTTTCTATTCATGTAACTATCGGGTACTGCTAAAGGCTAAGGTGTCTATTCTGTAATTTTGCTTTACAACATCAGTCTAACACTATAAACTTTGATAATCATCGATTTAGGCTAAATAACGACAATTTTGCGATGGATGCACTTCAGTAAATTTCATAACATAAGTTTAGCAATCTATAGCTTAAATAGCAATGCGGAGCTATAGGAAACTTAACCTATCATTTAATGCAATCTTTACACCGATCGATGGAACACGGACTTATAACTTTATATAGATAATTTATAATACTTATAGAGCTTATAGAGTGTAAAAAATTCTTATGGAATCAAACCATACGGCATTTTTATAAAACGCGATAATCAAACAAAGAAGTTGATTTTCGATAAAGATAGACGGTTCTATCTATTGACTTAGTGAATGGACTAACAGGGCAAAAACGTGTCGTACAAATAAAGGAGATAACTGACTGTCATCTTCACGTCCTCTCTGATAAGAGATGGGTCTGTTATGTAATTTTGCTCTATGATAGTGTAAATCTATAAACCTCTCAAGTAAAAACAGATAGTGTTATATATGGGGGCTATGTTAATAATAGTTAAGAGGTTTGTCTATATTTTAATCGTTAGTATTTTTCCTTTAATAATATTTTATTCAACATATATTATAGATACAATTCAAAAGCATTGGGTAGCCTATAGCCACTACTAAAGTGATATCACAATGGTAGGTTGATTTGTTCTTGTTGCATAAGTAATTGGCAAGTGTACAAGACATTTATTATTTGCTGAACCACCCAATGATATGAACAAATTAAACCATAGACGCAGACGTATTTTTTTATTATAACAAAATTAGGTATCTGATATTGAAAAATTTAAAAACTATAATAATACAAAAATTCTAGAGCAAAACACTCAAAATTCTTATTTTTTAGGTTAGAAATATTTTTCAAAATTTAATATAAAAAATAAACAATATATATTATGCATATCGTTTAATAACCTCTTATTTTTTCGTAATTTCTTTTTAAACTATTCTTGTTCAAAATCAAAATTTATAAAATTTGGTCAAAAGCGGTGATCGGATCGTACTTCTTTTCTATCGACTTATTTAATGGACATAGTTGGTTGCCTTGTTTATTTATTATTTATGTAGAATCAATTAATAGTTCCTGCAGTTTTTCTAGCGGATGCCCCTCTATTCGGCGCCTATGAAATTATACAATGTAGTACCTATATCTGACGTGATTTAGCCTTTTATATCTGTCGATATTGATTAGTGTATGAATAATTGATGACATATCAAGGTGAGGTCACAGCACGCGTTTGTTCATTTTTAACTACTTTATTTATACTTACGTTTTTTTGATTTATGCATATTGCTTCGAATATTGTTTATCACAAACATGTTTTAAAAATGAGATTATTTTCTCGCAAATAATTGAAAAAAATGTTTTAAAAGACAGTCTTGATAAAATTTTGAAAACTATCATGATTTTCGAATAAACGTTTTAAAGTTCTAAAATTTTGATTATATAGAATCCCAATATTTTCGAACTCTTTTTTATACACGTTACACATTTTTATCTCGGCTATCAGCTCACCCTAACTATTGGGATAATAGGACTGTAGCCCTAGAGCGCTAAGCGCTGGAGGGTGCCATCGCTTCACAATTTTTTGTTCTAAATTTTTAAGATTTTTAATTTTTACTCAAGTTTAATTTTCTTTATTTATATAAAAATTAAAACCCATAAAATAATAACAAAAAATATATACCTATACGCAGACTTTTATTTATTTATTGTGGATTATAGACGCGTCGACAACTTAGGTCATTAGCGTCTTAAATACAACAAATATCATAGTATATCACTTAAAACTAAATAACATCACAAAACATCCATGAGCAGAGGTGGGATTCGAACCCCCGACAGTCTGATTCAGAGGCTGCGACGCTACCAACTGAGCCATACTGTCCTCACGCAGATTTTTTCAATATAATAATGCATCATACGTGGTTTCCACTTTTTACATAATATTTTTATGAACTGTTATAGCTGTAGAGCTGACATTGCGACTATACTGCTTCTTTACCTCCTATGTTAAAAATTGTGATTTTTTTATTTAATAACAAAATGGAAGATAATTCAGGCATCAAAGGATTTATAATGACATCTGATATTGTTTACCCGCAGGGTGCTTAAATGTCTTAGGACGGCCCTGGCTATCAGTAGGATCTCTGAAATCGATGTAATAACATAATAAGCACGCTGTATAATATAATATAAAATCGACTTCTTTTTTAATCAGCTCTTTTACACAATGTGCTTTTTTATTCTGCCTATCATTGTACGATCTAATAAATTGATGATTTATTCTATAAAAATCTTATAAGTATACTTCACAAAAAATTGTTTCAGCAAAAAATGGCCCAGTTATTAATGGAACACTTTTTGTTATAATTATATTCTATCAAACCATTTTTAAAGTGTTTCGGTACATAATAAGTATACTCTACATCGTGCATTAAAATTTAACTGATATAATAAACTGATATTTGCGAATACCCTAAATTAAAATATTATATTTTGTAACAAGCGTTAAATTTTGCAAAGTGAAAGGTCTTTTTTATTTGAAATTATAGCTATTTCATGGTTTGAATAATATACTAAAACAGTAGAGCGTAATGTGGTATACAGGACCGGTTCTACGCAAACATTGTTTCGAAAATAATTTTCTGGGCAATAATTTGCGATTCTTTTATTAATAATCTATGATACTCTAGGAATGCATTGTTAGAAAATCTGGTTTGACACTTAGATTGTGATTAAATAATTACAGTGGCTCTATGTTGTTCAGTTTTTAGAAACGCTAATGACCTAAGTTGTCGACGCGTCTATAATCTACAGTTTTTAAAACACCAGTATCGAATCATTTTACCACATTTAACACTGCACACACACATACATAAATCAGAAAATAATCTCAAATGGTTCCTAGGGTATCAAAACGTGAAGATCTATTAAAATCCCAAAAAAGTCGCACAGATTCCAAAATTTTCCGCATCATAGTAGAGAAGTAAAAAAAACAAACCGGTCCTGTCTATAGAGAAAGGTTTAACCACAGTAGGGTGCCACAACTGGAGATCTGTTGCAATTGTTTCCTAAACAATTTAGATGTGTCGTTTTTCGTTAATTAAAGAAACACAAGTGTAAAATGAATAATCATCAAAACAACATGTGAATTTAGTTTTCTAAATACAACTGACAATTATAGTTGAGTCAATCAAGTAACAAGTTATAATTATTCTATTATTAGTGTATTTGCCATAATATGGCACATACACTATTGGCGTCGGTCGGATGGCGGGACCTAGGGGTCGGACCAAAATTTCTCGACGTTTCATAGCCTCCTGAACAGTTTGGCACCATTTTTGGAAATGTTTATATATATATGTATATATGTATATATATATTTATTTATTTATTTATTTATATATATATATATGTGTTCGCGGCATAACTCTCGAAAGACTTAATTGATTTGAACGAAATTTGGTAGACACGTTGGCATCCATCACCGCACGGAACCTATTTAAAATGGGCCCAATCGGACCATTTTAAGGGTAGTTTTTAGGGGTTGAAAAAAGTTTTTGGGTCCAAAAATACCGAAAAAAATCTCAGAATTGTTTCAAAATTGGAATTTAACCCTTTAGTAGAGATTAAAATATGTTGCTAAAATTTTAACAAAATCGGTACGACAGGACGGGACTTACAAATTTTATGAAAAAGTGAGTTTACGGATAGTGATTTATTTGCTGACGGGTGTATTTAATTTGGTACAGAGGTTGCATTGATAATAATATTGAAATTAGGAAAAAAATATTATTTTAAGGGATGTATTAAGGGGTTAAATTTTTCATTTTGTCAAAAAACAAACTTATGTTCACATAATAATGCCACAATGCCTGTATTAGCAAATACACTATATTGTCGGCAGGGTTTGGCACTGCGACCCGAGTTTTTTATTTCATTAGCTTGAAAAAGAGATACGCCTGTAGATGTTGATTGCTATTTTTAATTGTTATAGTTTAATAATGTTTCTGCCATAATAAAATAAAACTTTTAAAACGTTTTGTGCAGACATTCAATGATGAATTAAGCATGAGATTATTATTTTTTCACTCATTATTTTTTGTGCACGGACACGGTGTGTTTTTGACCAAAACATTCTGATATTTTGGCATTATACACAATATTTAATGAGAAACTGCAAATGTAGAACTTCTAAAACACCTATCATATCTTCGCGATAGTAGTGGCGATGTTACTATAGTTTTATGAATGGTAACTATGATAACATCACCGGTAGTGGAGAAATTTAATTATTCTTTTACTAACGCGTAATTGGTACTTCATTGCTTCAATGTGGTCTTAATTAATGTACGAGTATTCACGAATATTTAACAATTTACACTGTTGTTTTTAATTCCGATAATTTATTGTCTTCATTTTTCATTACAAATGAAATCACTAATTGCAACGATAGAATTGATAATTAATTTCGACTGTCATTTATCTGATGATACGTTCTGGTCATTAATTATCATTCGATGTTGCTATTGAATACAGGTGAACAACTGGCATGCGATCAAAGAAGCGGACAAAATGATAGGAAAATAAAATTCAATCCAATTTGTAAGATTGTCTGTTTTACGATAAAAAAGAAATAAAGATTAAATGTATGTTTGCATATTTAGACTCAATTCAATCGTTAAACATTTGATGTAAAACATAGGCCATCTGTATGTTAAACATCAATAAAAAGAACATCGAAGTGACAGATGAAATTTGTTTTAGGGTGTTTTTAAGCCGCGAGCATCCAATTATCAGTCAAGAAGCATACCTGATCTATGTAGCTGTGTTTGACTTGGACTCGGCAACAATTATTAATCTCGTGTTTTTTTTTAAATTATTTTAACTCAAATGGGGAATTAGTGAAAATCAAACATTGAGAAAATTATGAAACATTTGGCTTCAAATAAGCTAATTAGGTATATTACGACTCCCTAACTAACACTTTACAGCTTCCGAGGCGGGGGGGATTTATATACTTTGAGAAACACTGCTATAGATATCAGTCGAATATTCGTTAAAAACCATGAATTAAAGTTACTATTTTATTATTTGCATCGATTGGAATTCAATCACTTTTTCATCATCTGGTGTGTTTGTTGGTAAGTTTTGACAGTTCTGAACTGTTTTTATTTTTACTTCCCACCTCTACTATGGTAGGGAAGTAATGGATTTAGTCCGAAAAAAATATTTCGAGATTTTAACAGATCTTCACCTTTTGAGACCCTATAGCAATCGTTTAAGATTATTTTCTGACTGATGTCTGTATGTGTGTGTGTGTATGTGTGTGTGTATGTGGTGTGTGTATGTGGTCAATTTTTCGCCTTCGATATCGTAAAAACGGAACAACATACGGCCATGCCGATTGTTCTGTTGTGTTTATCAGCCTTTAACTTAGATCTGATTAGATTTTGAGTCAAATCGGTTCAGTGAATCCTGAGATATTAAAAAAAACGTTCTCAATGTCACCGCGTATTAACATAGGTAAAAAAATATAAATGAATTCTAGATGTTATAATCAAACATTGAGAAAATTATGAAACATTTGGCTTCAAATAAGCTAATTAGGTATATTACGACTCCCTAACTAACACTTTACAGCTTCCGAGGCGGGGGGGATTTATATACTTTGAGAAACACTGCTATAGATATCAGTCGAATATTCGTTAAAAACCATGAATTAAAGTTACTATTTTATTATTTGCATCGATTGGAATTCAATCACTTTTTCATCATCTGGTGTGTTTGTTGGTAAGTTTTGACAGTTCTGAACTGTTTTTATTTTTTAAATAATAGACGATGGCCTATTTCATGTCTTATGCCAGTAGCATTTATTGGAAAATAATAGTCCAGTTCGGGTTGCCCTAAAAATTCTACTGCCGTTCTAGGACTTGCCAACAAAGACATCTCATGTTATATATACTTATTAAAACAGCGTTTAATATGTTTTCTGTATTAATTTTGACAAAAATAGCATCCGTGTTGCATAGTCCAATAGAACAGAACTCACTCAGCACATAAACAAGGAGTAAAGCCGCCACCCGACTAGAGCGCTATTAAGATGTCCACAACTTTTACGACCACTGTCTGCTCAGTGCCCATATCTCCACACCTGCATCGCATGGCAGCAACCTAAACATAATATTTCTACGATCAGTACTTAATATAAATTACGTTCAATCAAAGATTTATTTAATTTAATTTAATTTTGACTTATTTACGATTTTATAAAATATACATTTTATTACAGGTAATAGATTCAATTTTATTTTGTATTTAAATTACGTGTTTGTATTTTAATCGCAAACTTTTAAATTTTATTTAAATGTTTTTAATTGATTTAATAGAAAATATATCAACTTAAAGTTGCTATTTTATCTATTGAAAAATGTACATAATACTTAGAAACAGAAATTTTAAATTTAAATTATTTACTTTTATATTATGAAATTTAGAAAAAACATATTAGATAATCTAGCAAAGTTTTTTTTTAAATCTTAAGTGAAAAGAACTTTTTTAAAGTCAAAACATTTTTAACACGCTTATATTAGCTTCACTTGTATGTTTGTTTGCGGGCTTGCGGGTTTGTCAGTTTGTAACCGACTTCTTTGAACTTGATTTTGACCAACTTTGAACGGTCAGATTTAGTTTAAACTTTGCACACTTATCAAGGACCGATGACAACACAATAATTCAATAAGTTTGTCCCATTATCCTGACCAGGATCTCCAGGACTAAAAAAAAAAAAGCAAAAAACTTCAGATTGAACTGAAACTTTGCACACTTATCAAGGACCGATGACAATACAATAATTCCATAAGTTTGTCCCATTATCCTGACCAGGATCTCCAGGACTAAAAAGCAAAAATAAATTATAATTTAAAAAAACTAAAAAACACGCTTTAATGAACTAAAAAGTAAAAAATAATTAATTTTATTGTAAAAAAAGCGTGGGGTAGTATGAAAATATGATACAAAGCACCCCACGCTTTGTTACAATAAAATTAATTATTTTTTACTTTTTAGTTCATTAAAGCGTGTTTTTTAGTTTTTTTAAATTATAATTTATTTTATAATTTAATAAAATTAACAAAAGAGAGTTAGGCAGTGAGCGAAAACATAAAACAAGTCGGGATTCCACACGTAATTTCTGAGCTGAATTGGTGTACCTACTATAAGAGTACATAGTAAAGTTATATTCGAAAAATGTATGGCTGTTGATTATATTACTTTGTTGCCAGATTAAAATCTAAAATCGAAAAGCTAATGCTTTATAAAACGAATTAATTGGAAGTAATCAACGTTTATTGTGTACCGTTTCACGTAATAAAGTTAATTAAAAATTAGTAAAACGTGTAAATATAATATTACAGATGGTATATAATATACTGTGAAAACAGTGTTTATTTTCAATATAAAAGACAATAAATACGAATTAGTGTCCACAGTGCAGCTAAAAATCAAAACCCAACTGCTTTTAGAAATATAAAAGTTCCTAGAATTTCCTCCCCCGTAGAGTAAGTTTTGAAAACAAGTCAGTAAAACGCCCACTCGTAATATTGTGTTGGTTGTGTGTTGAATTTGTATAACAACAATGGCATACTATAATGCTTTCGAATCGAATGGAAAAGCAGTAACGGTTCGTCACTATCTCATCGTGGAATTTATATTATCGTTGCTTTCAAAGTTTAGGCGCCCTTTTTATAGGGTTATTCGTCTTTTTAAGGGCTTCCGAGAAGATTTTTCGAATGTGCAGTCTGGGGTAATAATGAATATGGCTGGGGTTTTCTAAATTCACATATTGTTATAACGAAGAATGCTTCTCTAGTAGTCTAGTCTAATCGCATTTTTTGTAGGATTATGTTTACACCAAGCGAATATAAGAAATAAGGAAACAAAATTTAGTCGACTCAAAAAAAAAAGCCATTCGGTGATGCTATATAGTCCGGGGATCGCTGTAAGCGGTAGATCTGGGGTTTTTGACCTGAATTTCTAATTTTGAAAATATTATGGCAACCCTATCTTTCTCAGCTGATGTGGAATTCTGCTGCAATATCTATAAATCAATAAAGTAACATCTTCGATTTTAACATGTTGCAAAAAATATCCGAGATCATTTGAACACCGTTATAGTTTATTTTTTTAAGATTACCGACAGTTAGTTTCAATAGATTATTTATCAATATAAAAGATTAGAAATCTATTTGATACTTTAAGCAGGTTAGATAGATAGATAGATATTTATTTTGTCAATAATTGAGATATAAATCTATTTAACACGTCAAAAAAGTTCACATTAAAATATAAGAAATATAAAATTAATGGTAACAAAAATTCATCTACACTATAAAATGCCCCGCTCTAATAGGAATATTTTTATATTTTCCTTGAAATCTGAGTAGTTTTATGGCCTTTTTTCTACGAGTATCATATCCATGTCCATCCTCTGCCAAGGCATAGTTTACCATATTTTTGCTAGCGAAAAGTAACAAGCAGAAGAGAAAAATGCATGGAACTCTCATAATTTTTTCTCGGGGAAAAACGTCTAGACATGACTGTTTTCTATCCATTTTGAACATGGCACGTATTATCAATTTGCCAGATTTGAACCTCGGAACTGTAATAGAGAGTCCTAATAAACGCCATATTATAAAACAACGGCATATTGCTATACACATGCGACTATGAACCTATCTTTCGAAATAAGAGCGAGAGACCATTATTGCCTGTTTTTGCACGAAAAAGAGAGAAAAAACATGGTTGCGTAACTATGGAAACGTAGAACGCATCATTAATTCATGACCTCCTGTCTTTCCAGCACCATATATAAGTATGTATGCTCTCCCCCGGAAAGAGTTTTCCGGGTTAAAAAGTAGCCTATGTCCTTTATCGGGCTTCAAAGAATCTCTTTGCCAAAATTCGTTGAAATCGATTTAGTGGTTAAGCCGCGAAGAGGTAACAAACATGCAAACAGACACACAAACACACTTTCGCATTTATAATATTAGTTTGGATTAACATATTAAATAGTAGCGGTTTTGATATTTTATGGTAAAATATTTCTAGACCGTCACTGAATAAGCTATATCTTTGCATATAATTATAATATTCCATAAATAAGAGAATTTAGTAGCGCTTGACAATTTGGTGACTACCAGACTGCACAATCAACTTCACACAATGGATAGCTAATGAAGTGTCTTTTGGATTGTAACAAGCGTGGACAAAGGCTTACTTAAATAAAGCTACTAACACACACAAATATACACTTTGAGTGTTGCACAAGCAAACACACGTGGTGAGAGAAACAAATGCTTGTAGAAAGCCCGTAACGCACAAATACAAAGCTGTAAGTTTGCACATACATGATCTTTTATCGATAATACGTACAACGTTTAATTTGTGTCTGGCTTCCCGACCGTTTTAGATTGTGGTAAATAATTAATTTATAGTATAAAAACTAGAATTTTTTCACCTTAAAGACAAGTTTCGCCGTAGTAATTTCGGGTAATTTTGGTCAAGTCAAGAGTATCCTTACGTGATATACTTTCGATAATTTTGCGAAAGAACGAACTAGCTTGCACTTGCCAGCAGAACTGTGCCGATTTACAGAAAAAAAGTAATTGAGTACAATTACAGGTAGGTACTTGACAATAAAATGTAATTAATTACAGTTCCAGTTACGTTCGTTTTCAAAAGTAATCGATTACAGTTACAGTTACTAAGAAAAGCAATTGGTAACTGTAATTAATTACTTTTGCGCAATTACACGCCTAGCTCTGTTTGCCAGTTTACAAAATATGTTTGAGTTGCAGGCCAAATAATAACACTTTGTGGTATGCTGAAGATGCAACGAAAATGAGTTCCGTCTTTTCGAAATTAATTTATTTATAGTCTATTCATTTCCAAGATAGAGTAATTTGAAAAAATACATTCTAACAGTGTCAATTACGTACAGCTTACAACAAAATAAATAGGTAAATACGCGGTTTAGTACAATTTTGCAAAATTTGAAATTCTCCCGACCGACCAATCATAACTCCAGAAATAAAGGGACACGAGCTGATCACGCACACAGGTCACTCTATCTTGAAAATGAACAGACAAATGAATTTCATTCGATTCATCGTTCACAAAAAGTAAGTTGCTGTAACCTACTGTTTTCGACGAAAAACACATAATTACTTTATCTTTGGAGATTTTAGCCGTTTAAAAATTCAAATAAAATTTTATTTGGAATTAAAAGGTTTGTACTCAACAATGCATTAAATTCCGAAATTCTACATAAATGTCACCTCGATGTCACCTAAAGGTACGTGCGTATGGAGCTGGGATTCTAGATGGTAGCGTAGATCATAGCAGGGCTTGCTTAAATTAATGCATTGTTATATATGCGAGCGTACACAACGAAGCAGTGAGTGTAGCAGGTATAAGCGCTGTTACAAGAGCTGGTAGATACAAGAATGTATCTCACCATTCTTTCAGCGCGCTGACTACTACAATCAACGTGTGACAACTGTCAAATGGCCGTTACAAGTTTCGCAATGGATGAGACTAGTTTAATAAGTGAAATTTTGCCAGTTTTTATTTAATTTGTTTTGAGTTTTTTCTAAGACGTATTATAGTGTTAGGTTCCATACGTAAATATTCAAAAAACCGGTTTGGGTAAAATTTTAATTCTTGGTATAAATGATGAGATTTGCCATGTTTAGATCGTTTTCTATTAATAGGGTGGACATGATAGCTCCTACCCAAATTTGTATTTAAAATATACCACTTTTTAACAGAAGAACACAAATATTCGTCTTCGCTATCTGACATTTTAAACGCGATTTAAGTTTGTATCAATGCTAGTATCAAAGCTTCGTGGTGCAAACCTATAAGCGCTTATAATTTCAGCCACCATCTACCATACATGCTACCATCTAGAATCCCAGCTGCGTACTGCACGTACCTTTATGTGGTCTGACATTGAGTTACGGGAAAGCTACAATATTTGATTTATTAATTGTTCAAAATGATGTTGAGTTGGAGATACAGACAGCAATTTAGCTGTAGTAATGCATTTGCAGATCAACGGTTTTAATCGGTATAATTTATTGATTTTATAATATCACTTGATTCGCACGTTTCGCTGATGTCATTGAGTAACATTTCAATTCAGTAGATGATTTCAAAACTACAATCATATAATAGTGACTAATATTTTACAGAGGCGGGAATTAAATGAGAAAATAATATATTTGTTCAGTATTTTCTTGTTAGCAGGGTCGTATTATGTTTCTTGTATGCCGTATAAGCCAAGTGCGCCGGAAAACCTGGTCCTGGTGTGTGTTGAGTGCTCAACACGCTTGAAAATTCCCTGTGCGGAATTCAACACAAGGCATTTTCACGCTTTTTCGGGAATGCCCGAAAAATCGCAGTGTATTGCCATTTGCATTATGAGAGAAACTGTCCTCTTTCTTCTCACTTGCACGCGCCAGACAAGGAGGCTTTTCAAACGTACTGAGAACGCTTTTTTCGTATATCGTTCACAAGTCTGTAATGTATTGCACATTTCTGAAAATTTCCGTTTTCAATAGGGACCCCCCCCCCGGTATACCGCAGCTCGACCTACTCAGCACCCGCTTGTGAAACATTCCAGCGCCCCTATAATACGCCGTAGGCAATTGTGTATTCAGACTTTCCATATGTTAAAATTTGTGACAATCAAAAAACCATAAAAGAAAATTGTTATAATTATTTTGCTTTTAAATATATTTCTGTGTACCGACACTTTTCTGTAGCCTACATCAGAGATTTTTAAGTTTTTAGTAGACGCTATTAAAATATATACGAACAAGCGGTGGACCCCCAAAATATTTTTAAGATCTAAAACTGAAAACTGGAGTTAAGATCATATTTTCTGTTTTCATTAGTACGTCAAAATTTATTTTAAAAAAACAAAAGCGCTGGTGGGCCCTTCACGTAGGCGTCGGGAACCCCACGTTAAGAACCGCTGGCCTACATAATTTAACTTTTTTTTGCTTTGAAAGGCATCTGTACATTTCATTGACTAATGCAGTCAATTCACAAAAAAATATAGGTAGCTCCTACATTACTACTTTTTTATCGAAAGTAATTGAATCTGTTGTCATTATTAGAATGTCCCAGCTGTCACTTTACTTTTATCTCATCAATAATCGATAATGACTACTTTCATATCAACAACCCTTTTAAACTACTACCTATATAAAATAATAGACTGAAAAGAACGCACACATAGGTATGTTTTATTTATTTAACTATATCCATAGGGTGGCAATATTAACATGTACACTATTCTTATATCTTGAAAAAAGTAATGCCGAAATCCCACGACTGGTGCACTTGACAATTTAATGCACAAATTGTGCATTGTAACTGGCTTATTTGGCAAATATTTGCGCGCCATATACTTATCAAAAATTTGTTTCTCCTGCCAGGCCGAAAGTTCGCAAAATTGAAAAAAAAAATTATTAAAATTATTATTTTTATTTTATTTTATTATTAAAATTATTATTTTTATTTTATTTTACTATTAAAATGATTATTTTTATTTTATTTTATTATTAAAATTATTAAAAAATAATTTTAAAGGAAATAATTTTAATGTGTAGGAGACAGAAGTAGGTGCGTGAGAGCCGGCATAAGTACTATTGCGCACGCGCACTTGTCCGTACCACGGGAATAAAGTGCGACTTTGTTCTCGCTTAGCAGGGACGAAAGTACGACCTTTCGGCCTAGGTAGGAGAAAAATTTGTTTTGATCATTACCATATGGCAGTGAGTAGTGACTCACTCTTGACACTTTTGAGCACGTTTCAAATTTATAGTAGTTATAGTTTTACAGTTTTTCTTTTATCATAAATCAGTAATAATTATTCACGTTAAGTCAACTAAACGGATTTTATTTTTGTCTTCTGTTTAAGTATTTACCGATCAATCAATCAAATCTGCCATGTCTGCTACAGACGTCGGCAATCATGGACTTCCACCCTTGGCGGCTATCCGCCATTTTTAAAATGTCTATAGGATAGTACTCAGTTCTTAATTCTTAGATATTCTAATTCTGAACCCAATCGACATGACTCAAAACGTCGATTTTGATTAAGTTGATTGTATATTATAATATCTATACTATATCTAGGTTTTTTTTTATTCCATAATTATTTTTGTTATCTTGATGCTAATTTCATGAGCATTACTAATATGAGGAAAACGCATTGAGCAATAACCCTAATTTGAGACGTATGTCGATATCAGTTGTGAAATTTATAGGTAACGTGTAAAAGCAAAGAAATAGCTTTAAAATATGAATACAGTCAAGAAAAGAAATCATGTGTTCAAAAACATTACATAATATGTAGTTTATAATCTAATAATTTCCGAAGTTCCTTTTCTTGGTTTATAGAATGAATGGAATGATTGACATTAGACACGACCAGAACGCATCCACTGAGTGTAATCTGACAGCTTCGACTGTATTGAATAGCTGATAGTCCCGCACTGGGATATAAAGCAGCCATATCATCTTCAAGCGCCACTTAACACAATAGCCTTTGTATATAATGTGCATAACAGCATAATATACGGTGTACCTTAGCTGCAGTTATTGTTATTATATTAACACAATATTCAGCTATTAAAACGTATGTCGTAGGCGGAGCATAGAAGCTCCCGTCTGTTGTGCGACCACACCCACGCCGCCTATCATTTTATATCAAAAACACTTCACGTAATTCGTTACGACACAATGCACAATAATGACAATACGCTTGCAGTAAGTGCATTGCTGAAAAAGAACAATCAAGGTTTAGGGATGAATGGTAACTTGCATGGAAGTAATAATTAGAAACATGTTGATATAAAATACAAATGTGTAGTTTTTACATGCTTGAATAACTAATAAATATTGGTAAAAAACTTTTTAGAGACAAGCTTTTATTTAAATGCACTAAAAAGAAAAAAATAATTTTTAATAATTTAGGTTCATAATTATAAAAGCGTAGGTCGTGAACTCTATGACAGTTTATTAGTAACGACTCACGCTTTTATAATTATGAACCTAAATTATTAAAAATTACTTTTTCCTTTTTAGTGCATTTAAATAAAAGGTTGTCTAAAAAATTGTTTTACTAATATTTATTTTGTTCATTTTAGTCTTTCAAAATTTTATCCCGATTTGACACCCGTATAGGGGTTAAATTTCGAGAAATCCTTTCCTAGTGGATGCTTACATCAGAAAAGGAACCAACTGTCCAAATTTCAAGTTTCTAGCTTCAGCGATTTGGCCTGAGCGTTGATTAGTCAAAATAACCCTACATCCTCGTTTGAACCGCTTAGGGGTTGAATTTATTTCTAAAAACGATTTATTCATGTATTGTCATCGGGAATACATATGTGTACAAAATTTCAAGTCGATCAGATACGTGGAAGTCGTTCAAAATTGACTTGCACGTTTTGACCTACACAAACCCACAAACTAACATACATTGCAAGTTAAATAAAAGCTTGTAAAGACCGTTCGCCGCTAATATTCAGTTATTCGGCATATGACCTTGCCGAATATTCGGTGTATTTGGTTTGGAGCCGAATATACCAATTTTATTGCTCTATTATAAATCTGAAATAAAATAAAAATCTGATATCTCTGAAATCGTTCAGAAGTTATAGATTCGCTTTCCAAATCATTCAAACTGTCATTTCATATATAAGATGAATTGGACAGCACATCCGGATCTGTCTGACCTCTGACGTCACAGACCACACAGTTGTCTAAAGATGCTTATCAACCAATCACTGGCAATTATTCTGGACATTATCAATCTACGAAAAGAATATCTATGCTAGTCGATGATGACGAGACGAAACATTCCTAAAGAATGCAGACCAACTTGTCTTCATCTTGGTATTCTAATATCTGATAGTTGACCGTATCAACTGTGGGAACATGTCTATTGTTTTAACTTCAAAACAAACGAACCACTGATCTTTTGTTTTTGTTTGTAAAACTCATTTGTCTCTCTCCTGGTGCTATATCTTTCTGCCATTAATTATTGGCGCGTAAACTTATTACTTGTCAGAATCATCATTTTAAAATTTCTAGGAAACTCCGATCAACATTTTATAAATATTTTAATCGATATGATTAATATCACCCAAAATAAAATGAATCTTGCTATAAATAGCTAATGTCAATTTGAGTCTTTTTAATTATATATCTAAATTAAATCACATTTTTTGCGTTTCGTGAAATAGTCTCATCTTCAGAAGCCACAATGATAATAACATAATCCATAAATCGAATAACTTTGGTCTTTGACTTTGGTAACTTAGAATAGTTGATTTCCCTCCGAACATAATTTCACGTTTAGTGACTGGTCTGATTTTACACATAATGTATATCTAAATCCGGACTCTAGAAATACAAAGGTCTCAATTCACAAGTCAAAGAGTGATTCCAGAACATAAATTACAAATATAGCTAATTGGCACATCTAATACTAGCATCCAGTTGTAAAATTTCATTAACCTTTTGATTAAAGTTTCAAAAATCTTCCATCACTAAAACTGGCTACGCTTTTATGCTTTATTTTTTCATTCAATTTAGTGCCCTTCAAATATCTCTCCAGTTTGTTTTTTTACAAATCGCTATATAACAGATACATTTGGAATAATCTACTGAGAACAAAAACGTTACTTCTTGAGAGTCTAAAACTGTCAGTGAATCGGTCCCATCGAAGTTAAGTTGTTTCTTCATTTCACTGGTCTGTTTTCAAAGATAACACATCTTTAGGTTTTAGGATAGGAGCTGAGTGCTGACTCAAAAAGTATTTTTGTTTCCATAAAAAGACCTTCTACGTATTCAGAAGGTGGATGTTTTAAAGTGCGATTTTAATTAGATTTTCTTTTCCAATATATAAAGTCATTGCCATACTGTCGTCGAAGCTCGGTTAAATCTTACCGCATTGCGTGCTGTAATAATTGTTATTATTTGAGGTCAAAGTGTTATTCGCAACCTCTGAACAATGAATGCAACAGTAATTGGCGCAAATATTGACTTGTGTTGATTTTAACGTTGATTTGCGCAACCTTTGAAATCATCATACTGAAACATAGTGCCGACATGTAACTAATGTGTATTGTTCCGTATCACAGGTTATGTATTTATACACTACTGTACAAACGAAATTAAACCTGTAAAGTTTATAAATATTTTCAAATATTGTTCATGATATTGCTACTGAATCATATAGGTAATAATAATTTATTAATCATTATTAAACACGACGTTCTTTTTAATTTTTTCTCTTAATATTTTTCATTATTGGCCAACATTTTTAAACCCAGTTGGTTCTTTCATTAATATTTGAATACATAATAGATTCAGTCATTACCTACTTGGTGTAAATTAATGATAGAGTTTTATTTATAACACTAGCCGCCCGGTTCGGGGTCGTACGGGTGCTATGAATTTATGATTTATTATCCCCCCGCGAGAAATTCTTGCGTTTTGTGCCGACTATTAACCAGTATGTATTTGCAGTATTTCCTTTCTAGGATCTTTAATTATAATTATTTATCATGTAACATATATCTTTTTAATATATTAAGTACCTAGTACAGATGCCCAAAAGGGCGAAACGTTTAATTTCTTAAAATTGTACACATAACAGGCTGTCCTAAGAATATTATACTTATTGTTTTAACTAAATATTTTTGGATGCATTTTTTTCAAAACTCCAATACAATTCTTCAGCCGTACTAAATTCTCATAAATTATTCCATTATAATATACTAATGAAAATTTTTTTCGTTGGAAAGCAGTCAATTATATAATTGATTCGAAACATATTGGAAAAAATCATTTTACCAACCATAGTCACAGTCAGGATTCTAACCTGAACCTTTCCACTTTCGCGACGGAATGAGCTTACAGTACTCAACCATGACATGATTATACTAATGGCTGGTTTATCGTACATTTTAATCACGATGTTTTTTGATCATACTGTTAAATGACGGGTTGCTATGGTAACGAAACGCAGCAACCAATGAGCACGTAGCTGTCATAATTTAACAGTGTGATTAAAAAACATCGTGATTAAAATGTACGATAAACCGGCCACATTAGTTTTTGAAGTTTCTTTGTACAGTAGTGTATAATATAATACGTACTAGTATGTTTTTACGAGCGCCATTCCCTAGGTCAGTGCATTTGTCCTGCATATAATGTTCTCACTGCGTTTATAATCGATATAACATAATACCTGTCGATTTAGTTTCACCATACGATTTGTATTAACTTATTATTATTATATTATATTTGTTTTTATTTCTTTTGTATATACGGCGCACCGCAACCGGTTAAGGTTACCGCGTTACCTACACTAATTATAAAGATATATGTTTCAAAAAATGGTTTTCTCTTCAATGCAAATCAGTAACGCATTCATAACGCCACAACGGTTTGCGATTTAGTTTGCTCATTAGTAAATAAATTTTGTTTGAGCGATGGTTGTTACGTATGTAATAATATTGTGAAAAAGAATAAAAAACTTTTTAACAAAAAAAATAACCTCCTTCAAAAAGCCACTAAAAAGAGGAAAATAATGAAATTTTGATGTCTGCGCCAATTTAATAAAATATGAAGTCGGCAAAAAAGTGTCAAAAAGTGACCTTAAAGGAATTACACGCCGTTACTCACTTTTATTAAACCGACTTTCTTACGCTGTCTGATGTGTCAAAAAGTGATATTTACCTTAAAGAATCACACGCCGTTACTCACTTTTATTAAAATTTGCCGAACAACTGAACCGATTTTGATGAAATTTCTATGGGACCAATCTGAAAGTAAATCCTTTCATATAAAAAAAGAATTTTCCAAATCGGTTTATAATAAATGGCGGAGTTCTAAGGTAACAATCATAAAAAATACAACCGAATTGAGAACCACCTCCTTTTTTGAAATCGGTTAAAAATTCAAAAGAAGTTGCTAATATGATTCCTTATAAAAATGTTTAGTACTTGCACTTTGGGAGAAAATGACATGAGGTGAGACTTCGCGGGTAATAATAATGCATTTATAGAATACATTTATAGAATACAATAAATCATTGTACACTGTATCCCCGGATCGGGTTGCCAATAGGCAAACAAATTTTATTATGCGTTTTACGATAAAAATTCATTCTTTATAAAAACTCCTGCTTGTTTAAAAATGAAATTCCCGTAAAAAAATTATATATGTACAGGGTATATAAAATTTTTCTATAAAATAATAAAGGTATTTCTTCTTGAAGCATTTCCATGTTTTCTTAATTTCTAAGCACCCTGTATAATTGATTCAAAAATTTTTATGAGAATCTCATTTTTTAAACAAGCAAGAATTTTTATGAAAAATTAACTTTTTTTCGTAAAACGCATAAAAAAAAGTTTTTCCTATTGGCAATTCGATTCGGGCACACAGCGAATATTTTAGGTATATTTCCTTAAAATATATTTAATAATTTAGAATAATAGTCAATACTCAATAGTTTAAAAGTTCCCTAAAAGTTTAGCCGTAATTCTATAACACCACAGTGAGATTGAATGATAAATCAATGTTTTTTTAAATGATTACCATTGGTTGATTTTGTTCCATATTACCTGCAGTGAAATTACCTAGGTGGCTAGTGGGTGTGAGTGGGAAATGTGGGATAAAGATAGAATGGGGAAAAGAAATGAAGCACGTTCGAATCACGCGTTAAAGCACTTTTCAATCTACCCTTTTTAGGACTTCAAAAATTTCTGAAAAAAAAATAAGGTGCAGAAAGAGCAGGTGTCTGAAGTTGGAAGTTAAGGAGTCCAAAGAACCCTAATGTTATGGTGTTAAACAATATATTATCTTAAACGGGCTAAGAATTTTCTACGAAAACTCATAACTATTCAGGGATTTGCGTTAGTTATTGAGGCAGTACAATGAGCTTATTGTAGTCTATCATCATCCGTCCACTGGATAAATAAATTGCCTTCTTCAGAACGTGAGTTCTTTAAATTGGGCATATGTTTAAACAAGGCCAGTTAAAGTGAATGACAAATGAACACTGGCCGTGTAGACTCATTTGTTTCTGTAACATGTCAACGAATTGCATACATATAATACTGAAATGAAAGCAGTAGGTCGATGTGGGTGGCACAACCCGGACATCGGAGGTCTGTTCTCATAGCAAGCGACGGGGTGCCTTCGGCTGGTCATCCAACATTCGATATCTTACTGCTGGAACCTGTGCCATACCGAACACTTATTGCCGCTTGCATACCTACCAACAGCTTGCCTTTATCAGAGTTTAAATTATGATAGATTAATTTTGCAATTCAGGATAAGCTTTTCTACTTTCTCGAAACTGTATAAACTCGATAATTTACTGAAGTACGTCAACCTGCAAATTCCTGATTTTTGAAAGCAGATTAAATAGGTAATATATTTAGTTTACCACCAGTTGCCTGGATAACAAACGATCTCAGTGATTCTCAAGCTCATTTTTGATAGCCTTATATTTTTTCTGTTTTAAAGATTTGCAAATAAATTAAAATTAATGTACATTATACGCACCCAAAACTTTCTTTTCTTTTTAAAATAACATCATAAACAATTCATGCAAAAATGCATTGTTCGTTAGAAACATGTCTTTTTTTGTCATTGGTTACATATTCTTTGAGATAAAAAAGATTTACTTGAATGTAACAACCAAAAGGATAAATATATTGACAAATATTGTATGTTTTAAAATATATGTTAGAAGAAACTTTCAACATTGTTCTCAATATTTCACATCAGGAGTCACCTTGTCCTTTTAAAGGCGCCTGTATTGCCATTAACCTTGAAATGACAACCAAAACAGTGACAAAAAATAGAGCGTGTATATGTAATGTCAAAGCGAATCCAAAGTTTCTTTACTACTTTGCAATACTTTTAACGTTTACTAAATCTTAAATATTTGTTTTTATGTATTCCTAGTGAGTGTTAACATTCCCTAGGAATAGTCATCAATTACCTGATGTAAAGGAACTATTTTACTTTCTTTTATATTCTAGTTTCATAACCATCACAAGAGCCCTGTAAAAATTATGAAACTATAATTTATAAACTTTACAATTTTTTACATTTTTAGAGTGTTGGGTCTCCAAGTTACTATATGAATTTTATGAAAAATTATGTCCGTCTTGTGACTTCTTGTGATTTAACACGACGCGTTTCAGCAACGAGTTGCCATCTTCAGATGTGGTTAATTATTTTTTTTAAACACACATTGAGTATTCGTAACATTATAATGTGTGTTCAAAAAAAAAATAATTAACCACACCTGAAGATGGCAACTCGTTGCTGAAACGCGTCGTGTTAAATCACAAGAAGTCACAAGACGGACATAATACAATGTATTTCTAATACTTCATAATATTTACAATTTTTGATCGACTTTGAGTCAACCTATCTTTGATAATAATGTTGAAGGGCATGTCCTTAGACATATTTGATTTTTGGCTGAATAAAAAAAAAAATATCGGTAGGACATACGAACAGCCTTTCGCATATCGGCTGTGCGTTTTAAGGGTAGTACAATCAGAATCGACCCTTATCTCGGACACAATTTTTCGACTATCTTTCACTATATTTATAGAACATGGAAGTAATTCAAGATAAGACGGACAATAAAACATTTAAATTTAAATACGGCATTATATTATGCAGTAAGTAATTTCGGAACATCTCTATTCATAGCCCATAGGTTTAGTCAAAGAACTAATAGTCCATCTTTTTCGCAGTTAAACCATACTGTTATTAGGACAGGTCAAGTGTTGTATATAACAGTTAAAATGTTTTGCTTGTTTTCGCTATTATTTATTTCATCACATTTCCACAAGTGGTTTGTTGAAGTCATTAAGGTTTTATCTATTCGTCTAAAATCAATTCCAGTACTGTCAAGATTTTAACATTGGAAATGTTTATGTTCATATATGGGGACAGAGTTACGAGTTTTCGTTCAAGGCCAAAATACAACGGTATCGCGATCAAGTGAGGAGCAATCATGCAAAATTGAACAAGTGCAATTTTTTCTAAATGTGTTTTATATCATGTCTAGTTAATTGACAGGTATTTGCGACGATCTGCGGTGTTATTTTTGAGCAAATGTTAATAAATACTGTAGAAAAATCCATTTAAAAGTTAAGTAATCAAGCAAAAGTACGCGTATATAACAGAAGAATAATAGGGTTATTCCTGACAAAACTAAACAGTGCATTGATAAATATTGTGTGTATAATAAACAGTTAATTATGTTTCATATATGCTGTTATCATTTCCAATGTCCTCGATGGTTGCAAGGATTGCGAAATCTGTGAATTTTTTTCTATGATATATAGAACCGTAATGGTTTTAATCACCCCATGTTCTATGTGAAAATATTTAATATCTTCCCTGATTTCATACAAAAAACTATGAAACCCGAATTTTAATGTAGTATTCAACACATAGAACCTGTAAGTATGATTAACATATTTTCGTAAAAATTGTTACATAAATTTATTTATTTATTGTAAATTATAGACGCGTCGACAACTTAGGTCATTAGCGTCTTGATTAGGTACATTAAATAACAACTCACTTAAAACTAAATGACATCATAAAACATCCATGAGCGGAGGCGGAATTCGAACCCACGACAGTCTGATCCAGAGGCCGCGACGCTAACCACTGGATCACACTGTCCTCTTGTTACATAGAATCTGATAGTCTCAGCAAGCGATTATTAGAATGATTCGTTGAAATGAAATAATTTATTAAAGTTGATGTGCTGTTTAAACGACTCGTGACGTCACCGGTCACTTAGCCGCGCTGACGTCATATTATGCTTTGGTAAAACCGTATTTTTGTGAGGATCATTTCCATGCAAATACTAAAAAGTACATAACCAAGAAATTTAATTTATGCCGGAGCACTTTTGACGTCAGTGTGGTTAAAAATGACGTCAGATGAATAAATAGCACAGGCCTGCACAGTGCACACCAACTTTAAAAAATTATTGCGCTTCAACGAATCGTTCAATGTTACTCAGATTTTAGAATTTTGTTTAAATTGACGTACTTATTATATTTTCATTCTACAAATAAAAAGATTCAATAATAAGTAGATCTGCAGTATTCATTTAACGGACACAAAATTACTTGGTTACTAACATTTTCAAAATTTATAAAAACAAATTTTGTATCTACACACAGATTTTAAAAATCTTATTGTGTTCGTAAATGGTTCCTATTTTTAAAAATCTTAAATTTTAAAATATGGTAATTTTCTTACAAGATGGTAAAAATAATAAAAACAGAATTAACCACAAACACCAAACCATAGTAATTTAATACTCGACGTACGCTTCGCCAACCAAGTTGGCATCATCAGGAGATGATTAAAACTTGGTTGGCGAAACGTACGTCGAGTATTAAATTACTATGGTTTGGTGTTTGTGGTTAATTCTGTTTTTATTATATTCACATCAAAGGTTCCAGCAACATTCTTTGTTACAAGATGGTGACATCGTTTTTAGGAAAACTTTTCAAAACCTATAAAAAAGCAATTTCTTGTACAGTTTCACACTAACAAAGAACAATTCAATTTTCAATAGTTCAGTTCTTGTTATCTAAAGATAATGATCATTACTGTAATATTCTGTGTCATTTGCCATAAAATGGTAACTTTGGTAACAGCGGGGGTTTGGAAAACAAATGAAGAAATTAATGGCCGCAATCTGTTGTCATGTTTTATATCTTAGCGCTATTGTTAGAAAGGCATTACGCATATGCAACAATGTAGAGCTATACTATTGTTGTATGTATATCGACTGTCAGATGGCATTCAAACGGTGGTACATAACTGCTAACTAGTATTTAACGAATAGCAGCGCTTTGTAAAATTATTAATTATGATTTCTTATAGAGAACTTGTTATCAGATTGAAAATTGTTCGCAATCAGAATTCATTGAATTAAGAAATTAATTGTGCGTATGAAAAATGTTACTGTAAATATGAAAAAAAGTTATTGGTAAAAAAGTATAAACATTTTCATTGATACATTGTACATTTTTGGTTCACTGCATTTATAAATCAAGTTTCCGACGACCAATAGAAAACTGAAAATAATCTGCAAAAATCAGATAACCTAGAATTCGACCCCAAATAGCTAGAGAAGAAAATCTTTATAAAAATCTGTCTGTAAAATAGATTTATGCTGGGTTGAAACAAATGACATTCTTAAATCTAGATTTAAAGCTGAATATCGTATTAGAAACCTAGCATTAGAGAATCGACATAATGGCAAATTTTATTATTACCTATAGTATACCTGTATCTGCTTATAAATTTTTATTCTTTCTGCTTCTATTATATAAGTAATATGAAATTTTAACAAAAATGTTTTTAAAGTTTATTTTACTGCTGTATATTGATTATTGTTTTCGAAACCATAATATATTACGATGTAAATTTTATTCTGTCATTCATATATTATATAATACCTTCTCTTTCCAGGTGAGTTACTTCGAATTGCTAAACGTTATGTCGGTAAGTTACTTTAGATTTGTTAACAGAGTGATTTTCCGATGATAATATTATATTATATAATATCTTAATTAGGCGTCCGGATAGTAAAGTCTTCTACATATGTTTATATACAGGGTGTATATAACAGGATCGGGAACATAGGGAACACATTGCACTGAAGTGAAAATTATTAAGAATCAGTGATTGCTTTGTCCTCTTTTCATGCTTAAAAACCATGATAATCAATTTAATTTAGTTATCCATGTGTATTCTATCTTTGTCGCGCAACTCATTTTGTTTATATCTTCCTTGTTTACACACATTAATTTTCTATGTTCTCACTCTAGTGATACACTCTGTATATAGTGCGTCTGTAAAAGCGACTGACAACATTTTACAATATACTCGAGGGACAATATAATAGGTATTAAGTCAATTGATTTGAGCTCAGTTAAATATACCTACACAAAAGTGCACAATTTCTGAGATACCTACATACTTACATCATACAGTCCTCTAAACTGAGTTTTCAATACCGATATCAATACCTACTTCCGCTGTAGGTATCATATTATAACACAATTAAGTACCTAATTATTATAACTACCTACAGAGTTTGTAGAGATTGTGATCCAGTAATCAAATAGATGTGATGAGGAAGGTTTCTTCTGGCTTAAAGATGTGATGAAAAAGGTTTCTTCGTGGCTTAAAGCCACGAAGAAACCTTTGTCATCTATTTGATTATTGGATCACAATCTCTACAAACTAGCTGTAGTTATAATAATTAGGTACTTAATTGTGTTATATGATACCTACAGCGGAAGTATTGATATCAGTATTGAAAACTTTAAAGGAGGGTTTCTTCTGGCCTAAAGATGTGATGAGAAAGGTTTCTTCGTGACTTTAAGCCACGAACAAACCTTCCGCATCGCATTATTATATATCACAATGTTAAGGTTATAAATAAATCATAATATCATTGAAAGAGATGTAAAATTAGCATCCAAATAAACATAATTTTGGCATCATAAATTATAAACAAAGTGAAAGCACATTTTTCCAAAACAGTTTAATTCCTGTAAAGTTCGATCCGCCCTTTTTTAAAATGACATATGAGCCTGTTTTGTTTAAACTGTGACGTTTGTTCAGTTCTCTTTCTATTATAGACTGACCATATAATTCTGTCTCATTCTCCGTCTCAGTGCCACCCACATTGCTAAAACGCTTCATTTGTTCAGCACAACACATTGACCTGTTGGATAAGTTGTGCATGTGCGATATGTTATGCTTAGTCTAGAATCCAGAGATTTCAATGCCTACACAAGCGACATGCAACCAATACAAATATTGGTTCCTGACATTTTGCTAGCTATTATTACTTTGTAAACTTCGAGGGTTTTATAATTTATTCATAAGAAAAAAATTATATATCATAGCCGGGACTCGAGCTCGAATAATTTACTTTCGCGGTAAATACCTACATTAACTATTTAGAGTCAGCGCACACATGCTAATTTTTGTATCGAAAACGCGCGATTTAGAAAGTTTATCGATATTTGACGATTACTCAGCTGCACGAAATTTCTAGTTCGATTGCGCAGTTTGGTAACAGCATGAATTATTACTCAATCGCACTTTCGCTCGATTTAGCAATCGAAGGGTTTATTTCGCATTCGCGCCCCTGCTCATAATTATTCATAATGTTAATATAGAGTGCAGCCCCATCAGAATCTATATATGACATGGTGTCGCGCTAACTCGCAACTTAGTGTATTATGTGTTTTCGACAATCGCGCGTTCGCGATACATCAGTTACGTATTTCAGCGAGTAGTGTGCGGGTTTACGTTGTTGGTAGCTGCATCTGACGATCGCACAATCGTGATGCAAATAGTAGCATGTGTGCGCTAGCACTTTAACGCTATAGGTAGTTCAACGACAGTGAGGTATTCAATTTTTTCCTAGGACTATAAAAAGTTTGAAAAAAAAATTCTTGCTATAAAACGGATTAGAGAAGAATGCATAGAGTAAAAAAAGCAAGGGCGTAGTTTCATGTTTATTATAAATTGTGAATTTTATGCCATAATAATAAAACTGAATTATCACCAAAAATTCACCCACGTCAGGTTCACGACTACTACTCATCGTTTAAGAATCTGTTGTTAACATTCCACATATTTTAACAGTAAATTGTTACAAACAAAGTCACGCTTTGATCTCATCCAATTTTTATACTTTATACCTATAATGTAAGTAAGTCCACCATAGGAATTTGATATAAAAACTATTAAAACAATACGCTTATTCAAATAAGTAGTATACTTAGTCGAAGCGATATTTTCAATAAAAAAAAACTGCCCACGTTTTATTTTGAATAGAAATAGGTAGATGCGGGTTAATTTCATTACTACAGAAACGTTGATATTATAGGTATAAACCTTGCGCTTACTTGATCATAACGATGATATCTATCAGATGACTTTTAAAGTAGTACGAAAATAATGATAAATTATCCCCGATATTTTAGAGCCATTGACTATAGGTATATTATTATACTTTTAAGTCAATATAGCTGCTAGAAGTCAAGAGGAACCTATAATGTCGATTTTGTTAGAAGCCCTATACAAGGTGTTTCATAATATATGCGCAGGACTTAAGGATGTGATAGCTCGTCCAAAAATATGAAAAAAAGTTTCTATTAACTTACCCTCTAAAATGATGCATTTTAGAGGGTAAGTTAATAGAAACTTTTTTTCATATCCACACAGGGTGTTGAAATTGAAAAAAAATTTGGTTTCTTGCGAATATCTCCGGAACCGTTTATCGTACAGAAAACAGCTTTTGTAAGCATTTTCTACTCATAATAAGCTATGTTTTGTGCGGAATTTTTTTTTAAGTCATAATTGGTGAAGGTTTTGAAGGGGTAGTGGGTGTTTTTCTCCCCAACTTCTACGCTACTGGAAAAAGTACGGTTTTGAGACGCCCATTTGAAGCGCCAATGTTTTCTACACAAAAAAGGTACTCTTGGTCATAAGCTCTAAAGTCGATCGTTTCCAAAAAAATCAACTTTTTTGTTGAAAAACATGGTCAATTTTTTTTAAATAAATTTTTTTCTTACTAATTAAACAAAATTTATTTAAACGTTAGAACAAGTAACAAAACCAAACGTTAACTTCATAATTGCAAAATTAAAAAAAATTAAAAAATGATACAAAAGCTGTCTTTCCAAAATTCCCCAAACACCCTGTATCTCTAAAATGGTGCATTTTAGAGAGTAAGTTAATAGAAACTTTTTTTCATATTTTTGGACGAGCTATCACATCCTGAAGTCCTGCGCATATATTATGAAACACCCTGTATTTTAACCCGATCCAGCGCATACCTACTTTAAAATTGGGTAGTACTAGTGAGAGTTTTTCTTCAAAATCGGTCCAGCCATTCTCCAGTGATATATATTATACTCACTGTACCTAGTACAGATATAAATTTGGAAACATGTTTTCCTATACATAAGTATAAGTGATACAAAATTCTCAAAAAAAAAAAGAAAAAAGGATATTACGCACAGCTAGGTTCCGTTACAATTTTATATATTAGTAATGATGTATTTTGTATTCTTTTTCACGGTGTTGTACAATGTTACACTATTGTTAACAGAAAACTGAGGCATCAATCATTTTTTGACATTTTATGTTCGTCTCTTTATATTGCAAGATCCAGTTTTGTAACAACGCTGCGAGTTCTGTATTTCGAAAACAATGAAAAAACATAATAAACGCAAGTACATAGAAGTAATAAAACAAATGCACGTTTGTAAAACATATGACGGTGGAAGATGGCCGGCATCTATCAAAGTAACTCGAGTACAGAACATGAATTCAAATTTTTTCGAACTGAAAAAGCATATTTTGCGTGTAGTATTTGTATTTATTTTATTTTTATTTATTCTCTTTCATTGAACACAAGAATATGACAAGGGAATAATCGTGTTCTATGCCTAGCTAAACGATTGCCTTTAAAAAATGCTGCAGAATTTCGTTATTGCAATTTTATTTTGATTTAAAATATCCGTTAGTGAATAAATTCTATTCCACCGCGTCGTTCGTGTAATTGAAATGTACTGAAATCATGTATAGGGTTGCCACCTCTCCGGGTTTCACCCGGAGACTCCAGTTTTCGGGGGCGATCTCCGGGTCTCCGTGTTTTACGTCAATTTCTCCGGGTCAGTTGAGCCGGCGGAGAATTCTTACTTTTTCATTATACATAATATGATATTTCATTTTTCATATAATATTACAAAAGAGCGCACACTTGTCTTTTTTTAACTTATCAGGAAAATTTGAAAATGTTTTGTAATGTATAAATAAACGAAATGTAATAAATCCCTGTTATTCATTATTGTTAAGTTGTTACTTGAATTTGAATTTCTCACGTTTTCAACCGCGCCAAAGTTTCTCTCTTCTGAAACCACCCCCTCCCCGGTCAGTAAAAATCTCCGGGTCAAAGTCTCTCTAGAGGTGGCAACCCTAATCATGTGATTTACAGTGCTGTCTCTTTCTATTGCAGTGAAAAATCCGCCAGCACAATCATTAAGCGTGACTCAGAACCTTTTATTTTTTTGTATAACTGTACTAAACTAATTACAACGTACAAGATGACTAGTAGAAAATGTAAATTGCAAAAAACACACTTTTTATTACTAATTTACATTCTAATTTACTAATGAGTGTGCTAATAAACTTCTGTCATTACATGACAACAACAGCTGCCAGCCCCGGAACCGGATCGACCGATTTATAAGGCTGAGTGTGATTTTATTCTTATATTTACATATTATGTTTTTTTTATACTTTTAATATTCAAAACTTCTGGTCATCGTCATGTACCAGAGATTCCCAACCAGTTTCAAGGGTTCTGCAAACCGAAGCGATCACGGTGGCGGCCGCAGTCACGACTGTGTTTGGACACGTGCGACCATAAACCAAAGCGGCCAAGATTGCCGGAATGGCCACGTTTTAGCTATTATTAAAATTCAAGGTAGTATTCACAGATATTCATGGTTGACCTTGCATTACTGTGCGTATGGCTGAGCGCTGCGCGCTCACCGCCGTCTATCTCAAAAACGGTTGAGCGCATGAAAAAATGTTTCAAATAAAATTTGTCGCAAATTTTATGCTCTACAATTTTTATAACAAATGTTAACATCATTGAAGCAATAGAAACCGAGATAATCGCAAAAAACTGATTTTTTTGACATTTGACCTTGAATAACTTACGACGCAGACACGAGATTTTATGAGACTTTTGAGACAACTTTTAGAACGCCAAAATGAAGGTATATACGAAAATTCAGCTTATTATCTCTCATTCCGAGGTTGACCCCTTTTTTATGCTAAAGTTACTGGACTATTAGTGAAAATATTGGGACTTGGGAGTCGCACCAAATGTTCTTGGTAGGTATATAAAAAATCTGATTCAAAATGAGTTTATTTTGACAATTAAAATATAGTTAATGGTAGCTAAAAAAGGAATATCAGATTCTGAAACCGCCTTTTTTAAGCGAGAGAAGTGATTGAATGTCTTTTCTATTACATTCTTTCGGAAAAGGTATATTTGTATTTACAAGAGCCAGAAATTTTAAAAAATAACAAATTAGTTGAGCCACAATATAAAACTCTTGAAGAGCCGCAAGCGGCTCGCGAGCCATAGTTTGGCCATGACAGTTGTTATAGGTACTTATATACGATTGTTTTTTCCAAAATTACAGTACCTATATTAAAATATCAGTTGAACTATATTTCATACGCGTGAAGAAATATTGGAACTTAAAATTAGGTACCTAACTTTTGAGTATATTTAAATAGCCCTTGGCTATTGGTAGCAAAGTATAAATGTCACTAACTATTAATAATAAATATGTATGGCAGATGTTCCATATTATGTACCAATTGATAATACCTAATTAATTATTTTATAGAAGACATGATTATAATTTATATATTTACGTGAGATGGTTATAAACACGTGCTGATTACGGTTTTAAAAGAACTTGCTGTCTTCGTAATTTAAGAAATTATCGAGAAACGTAAAATTTATAATAAAATTATTATTCTATGTTCGTTTCTTCGAGCTCTTAAATTTATTAAATCGTTCAACAAATACAGCGTGTTCTAATAATTACTAACCGTACATAAATTCAAAATTCTGTATAGGAGAACAAAATAATAAAAACAATTAAATGAATTCACAAATAATAACTTTCAGTTTTTTAAATTCCATCTCGATTTCATATCTTTTTTTAAGTCTTTAAAATTACTAACTTAGATAAGAGTTAGTATAATATTATATACACCCAGTTTTTCTGAATTTTTGAAAAATGTTTAAAATACCTCTTAAATTTTTGATTTTTAGATTTTCACAAAAATGGCGCGCTTTTTAAAGTACATAATATACCAAAATGCATGTAAAATATTTGTGTATTATCAATAACGTAGAACGGACAGGTCAAATTGACACAATATTGGAAACACAATTGTATGCAAAATTTTATCGGAATCGTACTAGTTATTCATACGAACTTTTTATTTACCTATGTTCTATTTGAAACAGGCTTTCAGTTTTTTAAATAACCGAAACGGAACACTCTATATTTATATAAGTTATAGGTATTATATTTCTTATGGATCCAATTAAGTTCATTAAAGTTTCGGCATTTAATATTAATGGTATTGCAATAAAATGTCGAATTAGGTAAAATGACTGCTTGACTGCATTTATAAAAATCATAATTAAATATTATTTGTTGATCTTTATATCTACAACTTCCTACATAATTCTGTTCTTGAATACTTTGTGAAATTTAAATAAAACGAGGGGTTAACCTTCGTTAAATTGAAAATAAAAAACTGTCATATAATTAAAAAAATAATAAGTATTTGTTTTTATTTCTTAATTAAACTTAATTAAATTGTTGTTAACAGAAAAAATGGTCACTCGTAGTCAAATTTAACAATACACCCGATTTGAGGTCGAAAGTTTGTTTGAAAAAGTATTGTTAAATTTGACTCCGCGCCGAATCATTTAAACGGATCAATTCATGGTGTAAAAAGTTGTTATTATAGATCAGTAATATTTTTTCGCGTAAAAAGTATACTTTTTCATCCTTCATCATTCTTTTTTTTTTGTTTATTTAAGGCCACCAACTGCTAGAGTTATCTAAGCCTAGTACTGATTTTGAACTTACTTTTTTCAAAGTAAATTCGGGATTAAATTGTAAGCGTAAATTGTAAAATAACTTTTTTTTGCAATCGACATTGTTTTGGCGCTTAAATACTATAACATCCAGTGCAAACATTGTACAATTGTATATGTAAAGATCAAAGTCTACTTTTATGTGATCTGATAATGTGTAAGATTACAGTTTGTGTAAATGTGAATTCTTCTTTATTAAATCTGCAGATCACTTATCCACTTTAGAAAATTTCAGTTCATGTAAACATAATAAACTGGATAATAATATGATGTCCTTAACCTCTACAAGTGAATTACCCCAACATAAAGTGGCATTGCTCGCACTAAATAGAATCTGAGTGTAATTTGATTTAGTGGGTTGTCCCTTCTGTACTTCAGTCAATTGATGAAAAAGGCACGTTGTAATTAGCCGCTATATCTATTGGCGTAATCTTCCCCAAACACACCCTTATAGATGCACGTATCTCTTCTTCTCCGTTTCTCTCACGAGTTCCATTCATCTTCCTATTCTCTCTTACAGCAAGCAGATCGTACGGCAATTTGTTGAGCAAATTTCCGCACGATCAAATGCATTGTAAGGTGGTGGCTGTAATATTTGCCTACACAACTTTCATTAAAAATAATAAGTATCTGTAACTCGAACATAATGGAAAAAAATTTTAATTTTCTCGAATAGTTTTAATAATTTAGAAAATCTCTCAGATTTGTATGTAAAATAACACGGTCTTTCAACTTCGAAACTGTGAGTTGCCAAAATTTGAAATAATTCTGGCTGCTGAATTGAATTAAATATGAAAAATCAAAAAACTGGTTAAAAAATAGAGGTATAACTTTATAAGTTCGGGAGATCATTCTGGAGTTAGAAATAGACTAGACTCGACGATATGACTATACGGACGGACAAATGGACAGTTAATAGACGATCGACTCAGTGCTAAGACGGGATACTTCTGACGCTATATTTTAGCTTTCTATCCATTCATATTTTTGATTTATTATTTACCAATCATAAAATGTATGTATTTGAATCATGCTCGGTTTCTGATATGACTTGCAGTTTTAAAGAATGTCATTTGTTTTCAACTAAATGCGAGATCTCTGTTTGACATTATTAAATTTAGATCTAAAGCTGCAATTCGTATTAGAAACCCAACATAAATCTATTAATATAATAGATAGTTGGTAAATGATAAAATCAATCGATTTAAAACTCCTTATATCCACACCATATTATTCACATAACAATTAGAGGTGAAAATAATAAATATCTCAGACAGCTATGCTGCCATGATTTTTGAGCGATATCTAAGAAAAAATCAAATGACCACTGTCGGGATACGAACCCGAAACCCCCAGTTTCCGGCTAGGTGAATTACCGATTTCTCCACAGTGCCCGAGAGTGGAAACCGATCTCTTCTTATATATAGCAATTTCACGTTGAAAACACACTACATGCGAGAGTCGACTATTTAAATAAACTGCAAAGCATAGTACAGCTATTAAACAGTCGAATCATTTATACATGCGAGAGTTAACATTTTATAAGTTTTAACAACTTAATAGATAGTCTATTCTGTAATTATTACGGTCCCTTTTTCCGTATTGCATAATTATTGTATTACGCACGAGTCCAAATACTGGAAAGATCTAAAATTGTAATTTCACGATGTACCTAAACTGAAATATCGAAAAATGTCGATATCAATTTTTTAACCTGCCTTATATTAAAACCACACACAACATTGATTTTGTTCAAAATGGTTTACTTATAAATAAATAATGATGTCAGATTTTCGTCAAAGATAACTCGGAAATTACTTATGTAGGGATAATAATTAAGTCCGCCCGTTTATTACAGCAATGAACCAAGCCAAACGAAAGCGTTCTTCCTTCAGATTCGCGATTCCTCCATTTATCTGTCTATCTGCTTCCTCTTTTACTCTACATTTACCACCCTTATATATAAATTACATCGTACATGCTGTACCACACGATGTGCGTATACCGGATGTCTGTCAGTATACCTACGTTGACCAATCTTTAAAAAACGTAAAAAATCGTTCTGGTACCTATTTCAAAAAAATAGATTAACTATCGAATTAATATTCTGAAAAAAAATTATGAAATATTGAACTTGTGATACCGATGTTTTTTGGGCTCCGCACTTAATTTTAAAGAAAGACACTTCAGTTTTGTCTCAGTATCGTTTTGTTTCGTCTCGCCTTGACCTCGTGGTCTTGGTATCATAATAATGATCGTGCCGGCCTCTATAGATCAGAACTTGAACAAAATGATGACGTTTTAGCTGTCAGAATAATTTCTAATCATTTTGTTCAAGTTCCATGGCTATCGCTATCTGTTTTTGAGGTAATTTTGACATTTTCATATCAAATTTTTGCATGCAAAATTAATTTTGTTTAATGATTTAGATGCAGAATTATATGTTCTAAAACTTTTATTCGAAGATATTTTTTCTAAAATAATTAGGGAAGCAGGAAATCGTGAAAGTTTGATTTTACGGGTTAAATTCCTATTGAATCGTAGATTATAGACGCTCGACAACAGAGGTCATTAGCGTAAATCCCTATTACCCGCAAAACGATTCAGCACCCTGTATATAATCTACAATAAATAAATAAAATAAATCGTAATAATGGCTCGTTTCGACTGCTCACATGCAATCGTTAAACAAAGATCATTTTTGCGTCATGTAGTTCGCTCTTATCCTCGAGGTGTTACGACGCAGTTTTTAGGAACAGCTAATCAACAGTTTAATGTTGTGGGACTGCTGCATTTAAAACAGTTGCTAAAACAGTACATTCAATTTTATAAGTCAGCTAACATTTATTTTATTTTGTGCAAAATCTTTTTTGACCATCACAATCTGACATTAATAATTAAATGTGATTGCATTTTAAACAGCGTAACGAAATATACATCATTAAAATTCAAACATCTATCAACATTTTTGACATTCGTATAATATTGTAGTATTTTAATATACCTACAAACGGTTCAAATAGGTGTACTCATTTTTTATAGCAAATATAAATTTCTGTAGCTGGTGGCCTTTTGTAAAAAAAATCTTAAATGACGAAAAAATATAGTTGTCTTCACGGCCACCAATAAAATAGCCAATATTATCCACTATCCAGGTTTTAATATTCATTTATAGTTTTAGTTAATTACATTTAAGTGATTGATTGTTGAGGATTATAGACGCTCTACAACTGAACTACTTTTAGGAACAAATTTGACAACTATGATAAAAATATTTTACCAGTTGTCAAATTTGATCCTAGAACACAGAGGTTTGTATTGGGCGACCCATGGTGACGTCTTGTAATAAATATAAAGTCACCCAAAGTAACTTAATTATTTCCAGCTTACCTACAAACTTTTCAAGTAATATTTACAATCCTGGTCTTTAAACAGCATGTTATATTTACAGTGAAAATATTTTATAGTTCCAAACCAGTAGATAATAGACCCTGAATTTATTTTCTGGCTGCATCCCTAATCTAGCATATATACATTAATTGCACGTATTGTAGAAATCGTGACCGTTTCAAAATTATTAACAGTCTCTTGTACACAAATTAAATGATTAGCTATGAGCGTTTACTATACGCGTAATGACAGATTCCAACATTCGGTATATTTCACAGCATGCGCGGTTCTTTCATTGATTCAGTCTTCCACCCTCACGCCGTGCTGGTTGGCTTCTTCCATCGATCTCAACCCCCAACACAATGTATACATATATAGTACGTGGTGCAACCCTCTTGAGTGGTTGCCATTTACCGGGGGCTGCTGAAGCAATAAGCCGACCAAATTGCTTCCGAAACCGACCTTCCGTTTACGACTACGGGGTGTATATTTTATATATTAGATCGCTCGACAGAGTGTGTATTTGTTGTGTATATTGAAACATTGTGCTACATACATTTTACTATATGGTTCATAATCCTTCACAAAACAGTATCAAGACAGATAAATAAAATAGAAATGTATGTGTGTTATTTTCGAATTTTCAGCTTCTAAATACTTTTTCCGTTTGTATTCTCGATTACTAAACCAAATCTAATGTTAAATTTCTCTGTGTCTGTACGAACGGATTTAACTTAAAAAATACTGAAGTTATTAACATGAAATTCACACAGGTTATAGATAGTAACCCTGGGACCAAGTTATAGTCTTTGTTTCATCGTGATATCTCAAACGGTTTCGAACTACGACTAGAGATGTAGGTATTGGACTCCGTGAAGCGATTAGTCTGCAGGTATACCTAATGTAGGTCAAATACATTAAAATACAGTGAAATCTGGAAATCTTCCTGTATATAACCACAGTCATTAATCAGTACCTATAAATTAAATTTAAGGTATTGGGAATGATGCAGTAGCAGAACTCGAATAACGGAGATTACGACAGTTAATTGATTTCAGAATTTAGGTTGTGCGCGTAAAGTAGCTTTTTGAATAAGAATACGTGATTGACATCCGCTAAAGATATACCACAGTGACAAAACGTGGAAGTCAAAAAGTATGTACATCTTAAGTCAACTTTCAACGTCGTACCAGAAACCAATGATAAGTTGTTCGGAATTTCCTCTAAACGGACATTTTGTAACATAAACCTTAATTTAGAAACGACTGCTTCATTTGCGCTATGTGTAATTATTATTTTCTATTTGTAATGTTTATTATTGTTTTGAAGTCGTACGTCTTGTTAAGAAATGAAAAGCAACATATTTAAACAGTGTAATATTTTAATGTAACTATAGTCAAAATCCAGGTGGAATTGATACATCATAGTAGAGTGCTATCTTTGAATATTATTTTATGGATAATACCTTTGCTTATGAAATCATAGTTACACAATCTTGTAGACCTACATGGCTTTTAGTTGTATTATTCCGCTGCTATCTGCATTATCGATTATAAATTTATAATCAGTGGTTTGATTTAAAGACAATAGTAGATTGTAATATATTTAGTAGCGTAATGAGGCATATTACTGACGAGTAGTGACAGTATGTAAAAACGAGCGATAGCGAGTTTTAACAGTCACACGAATCATAACATCATTACGCGCGATATATATATATATATATTATTTTTTGCCAAAAACACTATAAAATAGCTACGTTTCACTTCATTTTCAGTATTTTCAAAAAAAAATTGACAGTTAATTTGCAACTTTACATTTATAGCAGGCCGTGAGTAGACAATAGCGGGCGGATCAGAGCGAAAAAACATAAATCACTATGGAAACTGTTTATTTTCTACACTAGTGTGTTTTGAACACACTTTCAACACACCTGCCTGTTAACTGACCCATTCCATGTACACATACACGTATGTAAAGTAGCTATTTTATAGTGGGTATGGCAAAAAAATATACATATTGAGATCTTAAAACTATCTAGTGGTAATTTGAATTTGTGGTTAAATCGCGGCAACACCGCTGTATTTATACATACCACTAAATACATTCTACGTGAGTGTGACGAACACAAAATGTAAACATTGTGTAACCTCGGTGTGATGTAAACATAATCATACATCTATCAAACAAATTATGTTACTAGAATCAAAACAAGTCATCTTTACTACGTTCAGGGTTTCAATAGCAAAATAGTTTTTTATTAAAATTAAAGAAATAATGTTTAATCAACCAAATTAAAAGTGATGCAAATGACATCAGTTGTCGAGCGTCTATTAACTACAATCTCTCTCTCTCTCTCAAAATAAAAATCAATATCGATTTTGCAGAATTTAGATCATATCTTTTATCAGAGAACAATCTTGTGAGTTATCGACGCTATCATATTGGTGTTGAAATTAGCTACCCTAGGAAACAATTTTGTATGAATCGTTGGCTAACTACAAAAGATTTTATAAACAAAGGTGGGACATTAATACCTACCTAAAATTATCACTCTGAAACATTTGAATAACAACCGACACGCCAGTAAATTTCTTTCTGATTAGGTGTTTTGTAACACATATTAATTTACACGGTTGATTTGTCTGTTTATTTATTTTATAAAATTGATTTGTTAAACATTATTTACAAAATATCTAATAGTAGAGAACATTATATTTGTTTTTAGAAACTTCTACTGTTTTACGATTATATTAAATCAAAGATTTGTGAAACGTGAGATAAACCAGTGTTCATTTGATCCTGAATTTGATAATTAAAAGAAAATGTTAAGACCTCACACAAATTCACCAGAGAATGTAATTATAAATGTATTTTTAATATGCTGCAATAGTTAACAACAAGTTTTGATTAAAAATGTGATTTTGACATAAAACATATAACAGTTTTTTTCTGACTAACCGAAGGATGCAAAAAATAGATAAGGAAATCAGATTATTATCAGCTGTGAACTTATTTTGATGATTTACCTCAACAGTTTTTTGAGTTCTATTATAAGTAAAATTTAAGAATTACTCGTATACAAAAAATTACAAAATGCTATTTGACGCTTCAGAAGACTTTCTAAAAATAAATTTCTCAAATCTCATTTGCTATTCGTCTAACATATTTTTGATACATTCTTGTTAATTTTTACTTTTGGTGGTCAGTTAAATATTAGTAGCAGGAAAAATTGTCCCGCTTCACTCAGGCGTATAACGGCCCATTGTGCCTCCTCGACATCCAACCAGGTCCCAAACAGTCCTGAGTCTTCGTGAGAAGGCACTCAATTCATTCGTGATGGACCTGATGAATCTCCTGGTGTTCAAATACTTGGTTCTCAAGGGAGCATCGTGGCTATAGTTACGGAGATGAATCTCCGTGGCCAGCATAGCAAACAGTACGGCACAAAAACCGAAATATTAACTTCCCACTGGAAGTTATTGTAATGGGTCCGAAAATCGAAATCAAAAAGGAAAAAAAATTTTTATGTTTCAAGGTCACTACACTATTTTTACACTACTTTTAGAAAGATGTCTGTGTGTGTGTGTGTGTACGTACGTACGTACGTACGTACGTACGTATGTGTACATTTCTTTCAAAGACGAAATCTCGAGAACGAAAAATGATATCGACTACGTTAGGGTGCCAATCGACGCGTATTAACGTAAATATGATCTGAAAGAAATTATTTCAAAATCGGTTCAGCCGTTCTTTTTTCTTAACCAAATAACCTCCAAAAAAGTAGATTTTACACAATATCTCGCGAATAAAAAATTATATCGACTTCGTAAGGGTGTCAATCGAGGCGTGTTAACGTCATTTTGATCCGACATAAATTTTATAAAAATCGGTTCAGCCGTTTTTTTTTTTTTTTTTTTTTTTAAATTATTGATGTTTTAATGATTGAAATGATTACTTTTCTGTGTAATATCTAATTTAATTATTATTATTAAATATTTATCAAACTGGGAAGTTCGTCGTGTGGACCTCAAGGGTCGCACTTTAGTCCTAATAAACGACCCACCTCACGGCTTGTTTTTTTTTAGATTTAGCCGTATTCTGATTTTCTGTGGTGTGATCTCTCAGAACATATTGAGCTTTCAATGTTACAAAATAATTTTATATATTAATATTTCTACATGTATTTTTCCGTCCTAACCTAAAAAGCAGTAGGTATTTCAATTATTCTCCATTTGTATTAAGCACTTTGCAGTAGATATGTGCATTGTGCACCTAACATCATTAATTCATAAGCTATAAAAAACTGCTTTTTAGATTAGGACAGCAGTATTGTTTTGCACGCATACTTCGTAATTGACCTTCGAAATAATTTTATACTTTGTGTAGTTATTCAAAGAAATTTACTTTAAAATCATTTTTTTACAGTATCTAAGTACTTGGTTACCACATTTAATCAAATTATTTTTTTATTAATGGTATGTCCATGACAAATCTTACATTTCGATGACGTTCAACCCCTACGTGTCGTACGGGGCGCCTCAAACGGCTAAATCTATAAAAATTATCCTCGGCTTTTGGCCCGTGTCCAATGTACACAGATTCTGTTCCTTAACTGTAGCCTCCATATGGGTTGGTGAAGAATCTGAGGCGTTTAGAAGATACATTAATAAACATTACCTGTCATAAATTAATTATTTTATAATTGCAATCAATAAAACTGCTTTCAGAAGAACTGGTTGTCTTAATTAAACCGTAAATGACAAATAATTTGACAATTAGTTTGATAAAACTCGCAAATAGATCGAATTTGATTTTATAAAATTCGAAACTTATTTACTGGTTGGGTAAACCATAAACGCTCTGAGAACTTATATAAATCATTCATTTGTTACCAAACGACTAGCGTTTAATGACCAAAACATTTTATTATATGATATAATTTAATGGTCCTTAATTTATTACACTTCTATTCAGGGTTGGGTGAGGTTGAAAATTAAAGATCCTTTTTTAGCTATTATTGATATCATCACTGTGCCGATATTGTCTACAATTATCCCAAATACAAACAAATAAATCATAAATTCTTATCTCTGGAACTACTAAACCGATTCTAAAAATCCTTTCACTAATAGAAAGCTACTCAGGGTGGGGGGAGATTCTCGCAGGGGGATAAAAAATTAACAATATACTAAATATATGTGAGCGGAGCAATGGGTGACCGCTATTAAATCATAATTTCATATTACCCAGGTCCGCTATAATTCATAAATTCATAGCACCCGGGCGAATCCGGACAGGGCCGCTAGTAATATTATAATACGTTGTCCATATTTTGTTTCCACATACATAATATGGCTGAACACTAAAAATTAGATCCCAGCCCTAAACTTGTTGTTTTGTAGGTGCTAAATATTACACTTCTTTATGTGCTGGCGACTTTTTCTTTCTCTGCTTATATCGTTAACTTTTCAACAAAAATTAAAATACATATAAAATATTTTTAAAATAGCCGCTTGTCCCATTAAAAATCTCTTTATTCATATTTTATGTTTAGTGTATTTTATTTTTTTCATTTTCTAAATTCTATATGTGATATAAAACGTTCACTTTTGCAGTACACTTCGATTTCAAATGTTGCTAAATGTCTAAAGAACGATCCTTAAAAGCACATCGAAATAAAAAAAATGGTATTTAAATTTTGTAATGAACCTAAGTAATTTCTGGAAAATGGTAAAAGTAAAATAAATGTCGAGCGTCTATATATCTTTAACTGATGATAATATGAATCTGGAACCCAATGATGATCATAATTAAATTATTTTAATATGAATTATTCAAACTTCTCGTAGAGATATTTGTGCAATCAATCTTTTTCGAAAACTCTTCATCTTTAGTTGACAGTATTATATTTTCTACTTTACTTATATAATTTGTAAATCTATACTTCAATATGAATTCTCTTAAATTGTTGGCAATCATTTATTTTCGAGAATTTCCCATCTTTATGTGACTACTGACTGGATTGCATTTTCTATTTTCCCGCAAACTTTCTTATTGTCAAAACACAGTTATCATTGAACAGTAAGCAAGCCCCGCGAGCGCCCCGCAGGGCCCGATAACAGTACAAGAGCAGGAGCAAAGAGAGCATAGCATCGGAACATCGGTGGTGAAAGCACGCGTCGCATTCCTCCTTCCCTTCGACGCCACAGCAACAACACGTCTCGACGGCCGATCGATCGAGCGTCGGACGCGGGCAATCTGCTTCTCTACACCGTAGTACGTGTCGTAGTCGTATCCGTAGACATCGTAGCTTCACTCTATGTACAAGACACGCCCCACCGCTCGTGTCTCCTTTCATCTCGAACAATTATCTCCTTACTTCACTTCTTTGTCTGTCTCAACGCACAGCCAAAAATAACATTACTTCGGATTTTATATACCATTACTTTTTTTGACGATAATTATCGTAAAATCATTAATTGGTACAAGATAACTAGATATCTCTGGTAGTTCCTTTCTCCATTTTGCACAGTTGTTTCTCCAATTCACTTCGTTGTTTGCCTCAACATATAGAAAAAATACCATAATTTTGGATTTTATATATCCTTTTTTGGCGCTAATAATCTTAAAAGTTCTAAGAAGATAAAACTCTTGATTGTTTATTCCTTTCACCATATTATACAATTTCTGATAACTTCGGATTGTGTATTATGTATTCTTTTTTGAGATTGATTGTCCTAAAATATCGTTAATTGCTAGAAGTTAGAATTTTAGTTTGAATGTTGCCTGATCTATTTTTCAGAGTTATTTGCTGTTATATCGGATTTAATTAATTATTTTTAACGCTGTTCTGTAATAATATTGTGGATTTATAAATAATGAAAGGGAATTTTCTAACCAGAGCATTCCTTTCACCATTTCGCACTGCACTTCCATCTGAGTAGTTCTAAAAAAATGGCGTAACTTCGAATTTCATTTTTTTGATGCAAATAGTCTTAAATATTACAATAATAATTTATAATGGTTTTATTATGGAAGGCAATAATATTCTAAACGGAATATTCTTTTCACGAATATCTTTTTCGCTTTATTCTTTTGGATTGTTTATCGTATGTATTTTATTTCTTATTTTTCAACAGTAATTAACCTAAAATTGTTAATTAAATATAATTGGTTTTTTCTCCTAGACGGTGGGGGAAAACATCAATCTTTTAATTACCTTCAGCGAGTGTACAGAATTGTACACGGATTAATCTTAAATTTATTGGTTGTCTTTGAAGACCAAAGCAAAGCACACAGTGGCGGACTAAGCCCGTCGGAGGCCCGGGGCGGCAGAACTAAATGAGACCCCCGGTCTGCTTAGAAATTAATGTATTTGTAGTGTGAATTTCGTAAAAAATGAATAATATAGATGTAATGGCTAACACAAAAAATCAAATATTTATAATAAACAACCTACCTACGTTTATATTTTGTATACGTACGGGGCCTCCAACTCCAAACTGCCTCTTACTTACTAAACATATTTTGGCCTTGTTTGGGATTTGATTAAGAAGGACTTCTCGAGATTTGGAGGCCCCCCAGGATCAGAGGCCCGGGGCGAGCCACCCCTCCGCCCCCCACCCCTCAGTCCGTCACTGAAAGCACAAAAATCTCTTTTTATTTATTTAGCCCTTTTCTATTCTTCACCATACATATAGATGGACTGTTAATTATTAAAATGATCTTGCTGTTATATGCAACTGAAAAAACAACAAAAAGTGAGAAAGACATTTTCCCATATTATTTTTTGTTAGTGTTAGTGTGAGTGTGATCTCGATTTCAGTAAATCTTATGGCAACAATTTATTCACTGTAGAGTTTATAGAAACCTTAAAATTGATTTTGCAAACATAGTACATACACCAAACATATTTCTTTGCGGTTTTGGTAAATTACAGAGCTTAGAGATGAGTTACAGATCAGGTTTACAGAATATTTCTGATTCAGTTTGTACCAAAACCTAACAATTCTTCCTTGTAATACGACCGACTGATGAAGTGCTACACCTATGTATTCTCATGTTTCCTAGCAACCATCTGTTTCTCTCTTTTTCTCTTTCTTCTTTCCTTTCTCCAGTACTTACATTAGGAGTACGTGTTGCTTCCATTCTTCTATCGAATTTTCATCGCTGTGTTATTTAAATAATTCATACAGAATTTCTTCAAGTTCAGGTAAAAGTAGATTAACAAATGAAGTTGTTTTGTTTTATTTGACTGAATGAAAACAACAGCTGTTCGTAAAGTGTGTTTTTAGACAGACAAGGTTATCGTTGTTATCAATCTAATATTTATTTAGTTCTTATTTGTCATTATTTTTTGTGTATTATTCTTCTTTCTATATAGCAGGTATTATTAAGTGCATTTAGATACAAAAAGGTTTTTTTACGGAGTAGATGAATTATAATAGATTTTTTTAGAAATATTACCTGCAAAAGAAAAGACCTCGTGGGATCGACTGTGATTCTTGAAATCAGTTGTTTGAAATTAAACTGACAAAACACTAAAGTAATTAGTTATTTGTAGGTGTTGACTTTTTAAATAATATTCGTTATTTCCAGTGACTGGTTTTGGTACATTATGTATAATTATTCGGACAGTTTCCAGTTCGGATAGAGTGTGGACCGTACGACACGGGCCACCGAGGCTGTTCATTAATCTCATGTCAGAAGTCCAGCTTCAGCCTTTCATATTATATCAACAAATTTATAGCTCTGTTTTGTTTGTATAACTATAGTTGTCTCCTTTTACCCATCTCTCTTTACAATATTACGAAAACATACGAATTGTTATGTTGTATTTATTTTAGGGTCTGTTATTTAGATTTTAGAATTTAGTATTTTATCACGCTAATTTTGATTTAGTAACTTTTATTTGTGCTTAATAATAATTGGAGAGCAACAATGAAAATAAACAGTCAAGATCATAGGGATGCCATTCCGTTTGCATGACTCGGCTATTACAAATCTTCAGCTCCCAGATTCTCATCTGAGGTGATTGATTAAAATTCAAATTCAAATTATTTATTCCTCAGTAAAAAAAAATATATAAAATAAACAACTGTTTTACAAAAAGAGGATTTCCTGCCCAACTTGGAAGACCAGTACTAGGGCAGGAGTCCAGAAATACAATTTCATGAGTTTGTCAGGTGTGTGTGTGTGTGATTGATTCTAGATTATAGATGCTTGACAGTTTAGGTCGTTATAGGGTCTATGGTGAAAGGAACAAAATTTTAAATTGAAATACACAACTATATAGCATTCGACTTATTTTACAGAACTCCTCTATGAGTAGGTATATTTCTAAAAGTAAAAATTCTGGTTTTTAACATTTTACTGTCCTGTATTGCAACTCTGTTATTACTAGGTAGGTAGTAGGTTTTGATATGCATGTAAGAGCATATTGTTAGTATTAAAACCTATATTGGGTATGAATTGGATTAAATTGTCTGATAATTTTGTTCACATGTTAATTTGTTTTAAATGCTTTATCTAGATTCTCTCATCCTTAGCCCATAAACACTATCGTATTACACCTGCTGTTATCAATGATTTGTTAGGTTAAAAACGGTTTCTAATTTTACGTACGCGAACACCTCCGGAGTATATTATATTATTATACATTGCCTACTAGAAATGTTAGACGGGATCCGACACAAATAACAGATTAAAATACTATTACAAAATGAAACATTTGTGTTTTAAAAACTCTCAGTAACAGTTCAGTTTATATCTCTCAAAGTATCTTAAAAATATAATATTATGAGTTGATGGTGATCTTAAATTGTTGGAACCGTCGGGTGATTTAAGGCCGTTGATACAAAAAAAAAAAAAAACACAAACGTTTGACAGACAGGGAACTGAAAATATACTTTATAACATTGAAAATGTTCATATTTTTTTGTACTTTCCCATAGATACGAAGTATATACTGGAAAATCTAGCTGTGATCATGATTTATACAAAAAAAGTTTTTGGTGAATTTACACTTTTTCAAGCCTCCTGAATCCAAAAAAGTATTTTTTTTAAATATATTATATGTCTGTGGTCCCACCACAAGATTTTACTCAAATTTGGCATGCACATTGCACACCTCGAGACAAAATCGGTCCTAACTCAAATATGGAAGGAGTGATAAAAACAGTTTAAAAAATTTTGGAGCATACAAGTAATTCAAGAATTACAAGGCGCGATATTCATGTAGGTATTGTGTGTAAACGGTTTTACCGAACATAGGGAAAATAACACAAAGAAGATCAATTTTGTAGTAGGCTATATGGCCATAAGACCTAATGTAAATATGTATTGGATTACATAGAAAAAATAGTGCAGTGAATTTTTTAAACAATTTTCCATAGCAACGGTTGACTATTAAGCGAAACTCGGAACCTGCTAAATAAAAAAAGTCATGAGTCAAGTTCGCGATTTATTAGATAAAGTCGCATTTATTTAGCTTAATAATCATATAAATCTGTATAAAAAAACTGTTTTGACACAATATTATACATGAAATCTATCTAAAATTTTCTCCTCTTTCGTTTAAGACAGGTTTCGAATCGATCTGACTTAAATTGAGCAAACTATAAGCAAAAAACACCGTTTTTTCTAATTTGCTCCCCTCTGGGGCCAAAATTCAAAAATCGGGCGACGTTAGGATCAAATAGACCCCGAGAGGAATCGATCAAAAAAAAGTTTTTTAAAATCGGTTAGCCCGTTTGGGCTGTACGACTGATACAAAAAATCCGTTACAGATTCACAGATTGACAGATTCACAGACGTACAGACAAAGCGAGTGTATATAGGCGCTTCTAGATTCGCTAAGATCGCGCCTAAAAACTAGAAAATAATTTTTTATCGAAAACAGCTCTAACAAATTATTATTGTGATTAAAATTATAGATACTCCCTTATAGGCATTAGTATCAGTATAAAGTGACATGACCCGTTCCACTTCCCCCTATAAAATGTAGGGAGGGAGGCTGGGGGGGGGCGTGACGATGTAGAATAGGTACAGTATCGAATTTTGTGAGATTGATTATCATCACCGTAGCTACTGAACGGATTTTCTTCCGGTTTTCACGAGAAAGGTTTAGATGTATAATTGAAACTGGCCGGCCCGGCTTCACCCGGGTGAAAATCGGAAGTAATCTGAGAAAACTGATTTCAAAATTTTTTCAATGCTCGATAGCTGATACTTTGCTTTAAGACATAGGCTATAACTGGCCGTCCCGGCTTCGCCCGGGTGAAACTTAGAGGTAATCTCGAAAATTATTGACCGATTTCAAATAATGAATCATAAATTCATAGCACTAGGACAACGCCGGACCAGGTCGTTAGTCTATTATATTTATATAGATTTTAAAAGTGAATACTTATTTATGTTTGAGCCTGTATGAGCTAGGTGGGTTTGTACACAAGTTTTTCTATAAGTATGAATTATGGGCAACTAGCCATGATGTATGTTAAGTAGTTTTAACCATTTTTAAGGATTTCTTGTCCACTGTGTTCGTTAATAAAAATGACATTTGTTTACTGGAATTTAATATTATCTACAACGTATAATAATTATAAACTCCACAGTTAAACATCTTACGTAACAAAATATTACTTACATTTAACTATGTATGTTAAAACGTTTTTGTAATATATTAACATCTATGTAAAATGTGAAATAATTTATGTTTGGGTAGCAAACTCATAAAAATGAAAATTAAACACTGGGCATTTTTAATTTATAAAAAGAATCATCACATTTTTTTCGTATAATCAGTAATATATTTACTGTCAAAGTATATTTACTTACCTGTTTACTTCCTCTCAGTGCATACACGCTACTGACCTCAGTTACCGAGCGTCTACAATATACTATCTCAAATAAATTAATAGATTTATACGGCTGAATTGCATTTAAAAATTTTCGTTGAAAAGCAGCCAATTATATAATTAATTCCAAACATCTTAGAAAAAATCAATTTACTAAAGGTTCAGGTTAAGTTCAGGTTAGAATCCTGACTGTGACTATGGTTGGTAAAATGATTATTTCCAATATGTTTGGAATCAATTATATAATTGGCTGCTTTCTAACGAAAATTTTCAATACTATCTCAATCTCTTTCGCTCTCTCTCCTCAATGAACGTCGCTACGCACTGTATCTAAATAAAAAAACAATCATTCATATTAACTTCAACTCAGAAGTCAGAAACACCAACTCAGAGAATTAAAAAAAATCAAACACGTTTAGGGTCGAAGTTAGCGTTGAACACCAGAGAAACGTGCACCTCTTTTTTTAATACGATTAAAAAAAAAACATTTATGTTATATAGGTACCAGGTACCTACTTTTCGAATAAGTAGCCCACAAATATTTCTTAATCATTTCCTAAAGATATTATATTCTAAATGCTTAATGATTTTTTCAGATAGCTATGTCAAAATTGTGATAGTAGATTGTATATCTATAGTGGCGTAATGTGGTATATTACTGACGAGTAGTGACAGAATGTTAAAACGAGCGCTAGCGAGTTTTAACCGTCACACGAGTCATAATATCATTACGCACGAGATATATGGTATTTTTCCATACCCACTATAAAATAGCTGCTTTTCACTTCATTTTCAATATATTTTCAAAATTTTTTTACTGCAGTTCATTTTGTGTCGCCAACTTCACTCCTATAGTAGGCCGAGGCACGTACAGGAGTATGTAATAGCGGGCGGATCAGGCGAATAAACATAAATCATTATGGAAAATGGGCTTGATAATTGCCGAGCGTGTAGCAATGTTGTTGTTTACGTGGCGTTGCTATGGTTCCTCTATTACAAGTCCCCAGTTCCCGGGTTCTAGCCCGAGAGCTGGTAAAAGGGTCAATTGGATTTTCAATTTAATATTAAAAAAAAATAATGAATTGAAAATATGAATTGGTGCTAGGCCCAAATAACCTTAGCTGTTGGTGGTTTTTAAAACACAATTTTCACAATTGTGGAAATGGCTTGCTTTCCCACACTAGTATGGGAATGATACGTTTGCGTACACCGACCTGTCAAAAACCACTTTACATGCATACATACAATATGCATGTAAAGCCGCTATTTTATAGTGAGTACGACAAAAAATTTATTCTTGAGGTAATAAATATCCGAAACCTTATATTAGCATTCTTTTTTACGTTGTGAAAAATGAATTTACATTTAATTTGATTTAACATCATAAATTCCGCACGCTAATTTCTTATCTTCGATCTGAAAAATTTGTTTTAATCAGAAATTTCCATCGCAAATTAGTGTTGAATACCGAAATGTCAACCGATTGGCGGAAGACAGGAGTGACCAAATTTTTTAAATTTATTATAGATTATTGACGCTTGACAACTAAGGTCATATTATCTTATCTTATCATTAGTGTCTTAATTAACTTAAATTACATCGAATTAAAACGACATCACAAAACAATCATGAGCGGAGGTAGGATTCGAACCCACGACAGTCTGATCCCAAGGCTAGTACGCTACCCATTACATCAAGCTGTCTCCACCAGACTTTTTATTATAAATACTTAAAAAATAGCGAATTTTCTTATTTTTTAGAAAACAATAAACAAATATTCATTCTTTCTATATAGGTACTAATAACTTCTCTGTTTTGTTTTTCATCTTTAACATAGCACCATTTAGAGTTATGGGGTTCACTGAACCCTAGTGTGATATTTAAAATTGATTTTTGGAGTTTAATGGTCAAATCCCGTGAAGCATTTACCCAAATTTATTTTCAAATTATAACATGATAAAAAAAAACCAACTCTGAAAATCGTTTTGAATGGTATATTGGACAGTGCTTGTAAAAGCAGTCGAGAGTTATCGCAGTATATGCGTGGACCTGTGGGGAAGTAGCGAGCTATAGCAGCGGCAGGTACAAATGGCCTCCAATCCATTTTACTCTACCGATATCTGCCCTTAACAAATTCGGTTAACCCAATTAATAACAAAAAACAACACACTATCCTACCGTTCGATCAGCAACCTAAACATGCGTGTAAACGACTAAAGTCATTACTCATTAGTCATTGGATAGCAATTACTGAATTGCATGGTGTCAGGACCGTATTAATATTTTCATTTTTATATTATGAAGTATTAGAAATACCTTGTATTTTTTTTTTTGATGTCCGTCTTGTGACGAGTTGCTATTTTCAGGTGTGGTTAAATTTTTTTTAAAATTACACATTGAGTATCCGTAACACGTTATAATAATATTAAGCACATGCGTATTATGTAGTGGATTGTGGAATGTAGAGTACTGATTTAAATTTCGAAATGTTATGATTTATATAGTAGGTAGATGAAATGGAATGGAAGTGTTAGTGTGTGTGTATTTATGTAGACGATTAATGAGTATTGGATGTTTGTGTGTTGTTAATTATTGTGTCGTATATTATTTTCGATTTTAACGTTGGTTTGTCATTAAGAATGTTGGTATTGTTGAATTTTGTGGCTTCATATATTTCATATTCTTCGAGTGTGTCCATGTGTTTACCTTTACTGCAAATATGTAGTGGAATGAAATTTGTTTCAAAATCGTGATATTCATGATTTTGCATGAAAAGAAATATTAGTTAATAAAATTGAGGAATTTGAAACTTCCGAAAGTTGTAACTGTTTTCTTATTTTTTTTTAATTGCGTCCTCTATTTTTATAAGCGTATTCTTATACACATTAAATTCTGATTACAACATAAATACATACAACAATGCTCATATACAGTGAGATCCAAAATGTATTGATAATTTATAAAATGCCATAAAAAATATATGGTCATCAATCGCAAAAATTAATGATAACAATCGAAAGAGGAGGCTTTAAAGATATTTTGACAGTTGTCAAAATGGTGCGTTGGAATATTCAGCACCGCATTTTTTGTGTTAAAAACTATTAGATTTGGTTCCATAATTGTAATTCAACGGTTATTTCGTCGTCAGTTTAATGTTCGTGAAGTTCGGGTCGAAATGTAATTTCGTATTGATTTCGAAAGTGGAAAAATATAATGGGTCAGTTGAAATAAGAAGATCAACTAGCAGGAGAGGACCCTGAAAATGAAGAGCTTGTGAGACAATCATGAATTGATTGTCTCACCAGCTCTTCATTTTCAGGGTTACATGCGGATCTCCTCCCCTCCCAGTTGATTTTGTTTTCAACTGACCCATTATTTTTCCACTTCGCAACCACGAACTTCACGAACATTAAATTGACGACGAAATAGCATTGAGTTACAATTATGGAACCAACTCTAATAACATTTTCAACACAAAAAATGCGTTGCTGGATATTCCAACGCACCATTTTGACAACTGTCAAAATATCTCTAAAGCCTCCTCTTTCGATTGTTATCATTAATTTTTGTGATTGGTAATGATATTTTTATGGCATTTTAAAAATGATCAACACATTTTGGATCTCACTGTATTTGAAACTTCTATTATTTTGGTTTTCTTCTGAATAGCTACCGACACAAATTTGAAAGATGTAATAAATAAAAGATGGTAGCTATATAATATGTACCATATATCAATTTGAAATAATCCACCATGTAAAATTTAAAAAAAAATAAAAAATGTAAGATACTAAAAAAATATGGGCAAGGCTATATCTGATTCAGTTTTTAGGAATATGAAGAGCAGGCTGAAAACTATAAAAAACAAAATTTAGTTCCTTTTTACCACAATGAAGTGAGTAAATTATTGTTTGTTATTCAACATTTAAGTAAAAATAAAATATATAATTAAGGCCCACCAATGACTACAGATTAAATTAGATAAAATGATGATTCAAACAAACAAAAATACGTAGTGACTATTTTATGAAATATCAAATAATTGTCGACAGTGAAATTCTGAATTTCCGCTCTTCAAATATAAAAAAAATAAATATGTAACGAAAATTCCAATGTCTTAAGCAAACCTTTCGATTAAAAATATGTCTCAACTTTGATGTTATTTGATCCACAGTTAATTTGCATCGAGTACCGGTCTTTAATAAACAAATCATCGATATCCATCGACTTGTCCGCATGCATATGTTATTAGCTACAATAAGAAGGTTCGATCAGATTATATCAGCTGGATCTAGTGACATTTACACGCTGTTTTCGGTAGCTGTAACCGATGTTGACCAGTCCAGTATTATACCTACGTATAAATTTCGACGTTGACAAAGAAAGATCAGGGGGTCCATAGATTCCACTAGGATTTAAATTATAAATAGATAGATTATATAGGTCATTCGCAGCCTCTGGGATTTACGGTATCAAGTATAGTGTTATAAGTATTGGCATTTTTTTCATTTCAAATTGTTTGTATCTTTTGAGGAATTTTTCTACTAATGCCCATGTGTACCTACGATATAAGCTCGATTTATATTATCCGGTCAGACACGGCGCGGGAACGTAGCATTTCCGGCAAGACAAACATTTTTCATGCATTTCAAATATGAGTGCTAATACGTGTCTGCAAAACAGACGGGATCCGCTAAATATAAATATTAGTATTTCAAATGCATGTAAAAAATTTTGTCTTGTTGGAAACGCTACGTTCCCGCACCGTGTCTGCTCAAAATGTTGACTGCGTAAAACAAATTTTTGGTCACAAAACAAAACATTGCAAAAAGTATAATGTTCTTACATGTTAGTTTGTGGGTTTGTGTGTTTGTTTAGGTCAAAACTAGCAAGTCAATTTTGAACGACTTCCACGTATCCGATCGATTTGAAATTTTGTACACATATGTATTCCCGATGACAATACATGAATAAATCGTTTTTAGAAATAAATTCAACCCCTAAGGGGTTCAAACGGGGATGTAGGGTTTTTTTGACTAATCAACGCCCAGACCACATCGCTGAAGCTAGAAACTTGAAATTTGGACAGTTGGTTCTTTTTCTGACGTAAGCATCCACTAAGAAAGGATTTTTCGAAATTCAAGTCAAGCTCTACGGTTGTCAAAGGGGGGTAAAATTTTGAAAGACTAAAATGAACAAAATAAATATTAGTAAAAAAACTTTTTAGAGACAAGCTTTTATTTAAATGCACTAAAATGGAAAAAATAATTTTTATTAATTTAGGTTCATAATTAATAAAGACGTGGGTCGTGACTAATAAACTATCATAGAGTTCACGATCCACGCTTTTATAATTATGAATCTACATAATTTATTAAAAATTATTTTTTCCTTTTTAGTGCATTTAAATAAAAGCTTGTCTCTAAAAAGTTTTTTTTACTAATATTTATTCTCATTTTTTTTATTGAGAAATAGTTACATTGATGACCATTGATTTGGTTTCTCAATATTTTCTAACCTGGAGGTTAAATGTTGAAATAAAAGTGAATGACGACAAATCTCACTGTAACAATTATTATGTAGTTCGACTGTGTAATGAATATTAATTTTTATTGTAATGTGTTAAATGCACGCTAAATTATTAACGTGAACGCTATCCAAGATTACGAGGGCTTCAGAGTTCTTATTAGTGAACCAACATACTTATGACTATTTATGACAAAAGGATTTCTGTTATATAACTTTAAGCTCTATATGTATTTTCAAAAGATGTGTAAACATTTTGATTCGGTAACGATGGCAGCTACATATAACCACAAAAAATGTTTAAAGCTGACCAAGGAGAATATGGCATACTCTCTAGAGTCTAAATAACTGTTCGAATTGCCCGCCACAATAATTTTCATGACATACACTTCAGTGAGTAGTGACATTTCACCAAGACAGTATAGCAAAAATGTTGGGGTAGGGGGAGTAAAGATGTTTACCCATCCCTATGACATCTATACTAAAAGTTTAGGTACTAATGGCTGGGTTGAAGAAAGCATTGTCAAAAAATCTGATCTGACAATGACCTGGGATTGTGATGATATATTTACACTTTTTGTATACATGCAGGAGCAGTCTAATGGCGTTGTCAAACTTTCTGCCTGCATGTAGAACATTAGATGTACTCACACAAACAAATGATTGATCTACATAGAAAAAGATCGTTTATCAAGCTAAATTTTGATCAAAATGCGTAGAAAAATGTGGTTTCGAAGTGGAAATTGTGCAAAAAAACTATATTAAATACATGAGAATATGATGTATACACAAATTAAAAAACATATCGTTTCATTCGATCAATTATTTCTCGAGCAGTATCGATTTAAAATTCTACAATGCTTTTCTTATGGAGAAATATGTGTGGTCATAATCTAAGGTCATTGGCAAATCAGATTTTTTGTCAAATCTTTCTGCAACGCAGCATTAATATTGACCTTTAACCTTTTCATAGTGGTGTTGACAAGTTATAGGCTATCTAGCGCTTACCACTCATTGCACCTTCATGCAATGAGTCAGTATATAGCTCCATCATTTGTTATCATGATAGCAAACGGAGGACAGTGTGGTGTAACGGTTAGCGTAGCGGCCTTTAGATCACACTGTCGTGGGTTCGAATCTCACCTCCGCTCATGGATGTTTCGTGATGTCATTTAGTTTTAAGAGAATTATTATTTAATGTATTTAAGACGCAATGACCTTAAGTTGTCAAAAAATTGTTAAATTGTGTTTTAAAGACCACCAACAGCTAAGGTTATTTGGGCCTAGTACCAATTCATATTTTCAATTCATTATTTTTTTTAATAATAAATTGAAAATCCAATTGACACTTTTACCAGCTCTCGGGCTAGAACCCGGGAACTGGGGACTTGTCATAGAGGAACCATAGCAAGGCCAATGTAATCAACAACATTGCCACACGCTCGATTATTCTCAAACCCACCTAAGTTGTCGACGCGTCTATAATCAACAATAAAAATAAAACGATAGCAAACGATGGGAATGCTCAATGCATTCAATACATAAAATGATAAAAGTATAATGAGTGGAAAATAGTTCCAAGTTGTACTGCAATGGCACCATGCAACTGAATTTTCGAGCACTCGGTCAACACATATTAAAATCATATAATTTGCTCAGACCATGCATTCTAACGTCCGAGCGCGAGTCAAAGCACAGCTGACATATAATTTTCTTTAGGCAGCTGCACAATATTTAGCTCATAACCTGTCAACTAAATATTATAAACAGTTTTCATAAAACAAGAATTATTATGTTTACATTTGAGATATCAATTCGCTTTCGTTTTTACGGTTTAAATGTCCATTCGATGCGTTTTAAGAATTTTTTAAACGGTAAGTAGATTTTCTCTGTAATAGTAGATTGTATATCTAGTTGCGTAATGAGGCATATTACTGACGAGTAGTGACAGTATGTTAAAACGAGCGTTAGCGAGTTTTAACAGTCACATGAGTCATAATATCATTACGCACGAGATATAAATATATGGTATTTTTTGCCATTTATTATTAGTATTTTTGAAAAATTTTGACAGTTCATTTGTGTCGCTAACTTCACTCCTATAGTAAGCCGAGGCACGCACTGTAGTATGTAATAGCGGGCGGATCAGGCGAACAAACATAAATCACTATGGAAATGGCTTGTTTTCCCACACTAGTGTGGGAAAGATACGTTCACGTACATCGGCCTATCAAAAGTCGACCTTTACATGCATACATACATGCATGTAAAGCAGCTATTTTATAGTGGGTATGATAATTAGATAATATAGTATTTACCTAATTAAAAAATGTTACTATGCAATGGATATTTCATAAAATATTAAATAGACAAAATATCTTAAAAATCTATTTTAAAACGGTACCTATTTCCATTATTATTGAAAACGTGTTAGAGCGCTACACTTAAATGTGATATAAACATATAATATTAACGACTTTAAATTGAAACGTGTAAACATATTCAGAAGTCGTGAAAGATATTACGATAATATCTATATTTAATATTTTTTCATTTTTGTTATTTACATTCTAAAACGGAACTTTGTTCTTGAATTTCATTATTTAAATTCAGCATGTATACACGATATTAGGGTAAGACCGTAAAAATATTCATTAGGGATGGACTTCTTTTCAACCCTTTGCACGTTAAAGTTATCATATTATATACTGTTATAGGTCTTTTTGAGAACACGTTTTTTTTTCAGTACACTAAAATTTGTAATTTCATAGATAATTGAGGTAGGTATTGCCAGATCTCTCAGGATATATTTTGCCACAGTTAAAGATTTTTCAAGACCATCAACAACTATATAAGGTTTATTTATTAAGTCTAGCACAAGGCTCACTGAGGACATAATCAGACTCGGCATATCGACACTCAGGAAGGTGATTGGGCTTCTGGCCGGTCACGCTTCTTTGAGAAAACATCTACATGTGATGAGGATTCATCAGGAATCAACATTATATGTAGATTCTGCGAAATGGAGGATGAAACAGCCAACCATATCGTGTTCGAATGTGAGGCCCTAGCCTATAGAAGCACAACCATATTTGGTTACATAGATGAGGACGGAATTATTCCACAGGATAATCTAGTGATCAATCATCTGGAGCTCATAAGAAGATTCAGACTATTTGCTAACTAGATCCAGTACAAAAACGGGAAGCACCTTTTGGGCCAATCTACGATCACCCTTCATTGTTTTAATCTTTTTTTAGGCCTAGCACTAATTAATATTTTCAATTTAAAATCCAATTGATACTTTTACCAGATCTCGAATCTGGGAACTCAGGGTTTGTAATTGCTACAGGCTCGGTTATAGTCAAACCCTATAAAGAATGTTCGCATCCCTAGGGTGGGAGCGAAGTCTGAACACCGTTTATTAAAACATTACTTTACCCGCTACCTACACAGAATTATATAGGCGTTACTTGTAACCACTAACCCCTGATGCTCACTTGTTTAAATTATTGTTCCGGCTGCATCGTTTTTACCTATTTTATTTTTTATTTCCTTTTTAATCTGATTTCCGGCTGCGAGTTGTCTGAGACAAAGAGCATGCTACTCTAATTACATATAATTTGATACAGTCTATTCTTTCTAATAATAGTTACATTCGTTAAAGTAAAGTAAGGTAATAACAGCTGAGGAACAACCCAGTATAAATCATAACTCATCAGAATTATTTTTATATATGTTTTTGTGTATATGTTAATAATTTTGCTTAGCTCTTACTCTGAATTAAATTTAAAACAAGTTTTTTTTTGATAATTGTTATAATAAAACTTAAAAGTGCGGAACATGTAACAGGGTGATTATTAGCTGAATGAACATCGGAGCTGAAATTAATTTTATTTTGCATCAATGAATTGACGATGAAACAATGAAAGTAGTGATTAAATTCATTAAATAATTAAGTAGTGTATTTTTATAAATTCGAGTCTAGTTGAACTATAATTATTTAATTTTTTTGGCGGCTTATCTACCAGATAGATTTATTTAGATTTCTATATGTAAGCATTTTCACTAAAAGTTTCTTGAGAAATATCTCACGTAAAAATATATTTGTTTTCAGGTTCTTATGTTATTTTTGTCGATATTGAAAACCTTGCTTAAGTATAGCATTTTTGAACAGGTTACAAGGCCATAAAAAAGTCACAATTTATTTACTGAAATCTTTAATAATGTCTACTCCAAAATTTCGTCTTCCTCATGACCTTAAATAATTATTAATATCTGGGTGTGAAACATTCTTAATAATAAGTATCTATCTTGTAAACGAAGCTTAACAAACGCAATAAGTAATTTTATAACAAAATGTAGTACGTTCAAATTTACGTCAAATTATGTTAAATATGCAGTTAAATTAAAACTTATTTGTTACTGTTTCTGGTTTTGCCGAAAAATCGTCTGCTAAAATGGTTTTATTATGCAAATTACATGTTAGTGGGTATGCACTGTGTCATGTGAAATGTTTTATTAATAGAAATAAGTTATATTTTTAAATTAGTAACATTTTTTACCGAAAGTGTTAATTTTAAACACGTTTGTTGCAATAATTCATCGACGTTTATGTCATGATAATTAGATATTCGGCGCTAATTAGAAATTATAAACCATTAGCCAACAACCTGTGTTATTAATTCACTTTCGTCTGTGTACAGTCCAGGTTATATTTTATAATTTATCAAGAGCTAACTATTAACTACACGGGCGGATTTTCCGCGGCGGATTGCGTGTTCAAATCGAAACCGTGGCTACAAACGAGTGAAACTAGACGAACGGAATATACGTACAATCCACCGCGTTAAAAACGCCGCGAAAAATCCGCCCGTGTAGTTTGACTTTAAAAGGCATTGGAATAACGCGTTGTGCATTTTCTCATATTCATATATTATTTTAACATACTTATAATTTAAACATTTTGAAATAAAAATTAAACGATTTGAATGAATCATTTTTAATATACTCTAGGTATGCTGATATTGGTTCCAACTTCCAATCGGTCACAATAAGTGGTTTTTGGATATCCATATCGTTTAGAGGGCTGTCTGGCCACTGCATTTTTTCAGATACCATTTTTTTCAGATTTTAATAAAAAATTCTATTTGATGAACTAAAAGAAATTCGGGGTTGAGAGACGTATTACTTCTAATAGCGATTTCTATCCAAATCAGTACAAATTTCTTTTTGAATTTAGTGAAGGAATTGATATATAATGTGAACTTTCGAAGATTCAAGCAAATAAGAACTTACTGTATTTGTAGCCTTAATATTTAAAATAATAGAAATTTACAATAGAATTAATAATAATACATAACACATTCAACAGAAGTACATAATGATTAGAAATAAAAAACATATTATGAACAAACGGAAAATGAAAAAATCTACCTAACAACTTTAATAAAACGTCGTTATAACCTTTTTTTGTTACATAAGTCATTATCTTAACTAGTTATATATTTCACATTTCGGCGAACTTTAAAACAAATATACAACAAAAAAATTACTAAACTCATCAACACGAAAGTCGTGTATCAGAAAAACGAGTGCATTAAAGGTTTACGTATTTCGTCACAAGTAACTGGTAGTTATAGACTATACATGTTGTAATAAAGTGTTTTATACAGGCTGACCGATAACAGTGATCTTTGATTTGCTCTGCGGTATCAATTATGCATAGATTGAAACCTGAATAGATTGTAGATTATAGAATATAGATGCCCGAATGTTGGAAACAAATCACTAATGTAATTATTTAAATACAGTCGACTCTCGTTAATTCGAAACTGGAGGGACTCTTAAAATATTACGAATTATCGAGTGTTTGAAATATCAAATGGTTCGAAACAAAGGCTCAACAAACAAACGTTGATACAAGTTTGAACTTGTCGCAAAATGTATGTATGTACTTACAATCTTTCCGCCTCTTTCTCTCTGCAACTTTGAATTGTCGAGTGTTGGACACCGATGAGTTCGAATTAACGCGTCGTTTTGTTATATAGCAATGATTTTTTCGTACGAATTACCAAGTGCATAAAAATGTATTGATTTAGTTCGAAATATAAAGAGATTTTGTAGGGAACTCGTGATAACTTTGAATTATAGAGAGGTTCGAATTATCGCAGGTTTGAATTAACAAGAGTCGACTGTAAGTACAATATATTCAGACTTCTTCAACTTTCTGGAATACTTACATGTTTGATCTTAATCACTTATATTTATGTATTAGATTTTTTATATTTTGTAAAACTGAAACGGGAAGTACTAATCTAATTTTTGACAAAATAGTACAGTTGATCATATACTATTTTGTAAATTAAAAAAATCTCAATTCTGTAATTGCCAATTGGAATCAAATCGATAAATACTATTTAGTCTCTTTCCGACCGGGGATTTTTTAACACGCTTATATTAGTTCCACCTGTATGTATGTATGTATGTAAGTAACGGATTCTTTGAACGCGATTTTCACCCACTTCAAAACTTCAGATTGAACTGAAACTTTGCTCAATTATCAAGGACCGATGACAATACAATAATTCAATAAGTTTGTCCCATTATCCTGACCAGGATCTCCAGGGCTAAAAAGCAAAAATAAATTGTAATTTAAAATAACTAAAAAACACGCTTTAATGGTACACTGAACTAAAAAGTAAAAAATAATTTTTATTGTAAAAAAGTGTGGGGTGCTTTGTGCCATATTTTCATACTGATATCGAGCACCCCACGCTTTTTTACAATAAAAATTATTTTTTACTTTTTAGTTCAGTTTACCAATAAAGAGTGTTTTTTAGTTTTTTTAAATTATAATTTATCTAAAATAATGATTTACTTAAATTAAATTCAAATAATATACATATAATTATATAGGTATTAAAACAAATATCTTATACTGATCGTTATTAGAAAATATCAATGTTTTTGATTCGATATTTTTACATCGATTTTGTTAATTCGATTTGTCGTTTGATGTTAACAGTTAACATCGATGTTTTGACAATTTTGAGCATCCCTATTAAGTATACAGTTTAAAATTTTACTCTTATTCAAGAAAAGTACGCTTGGTAATTCTACAGTTCAAGAACACCCGGTATATAAAATTCAACGTTTGTTACAAAAAGGTTCTTCCGTCCTGTCTATTCGTCTGTCGCCTGTCTCTCACTTTACAAATGTGTCAAGATTTTTTATATCAAAAGCCTAAGAAAAGAGAAGTCGTTATGAGGTATTTATTTTTAAATTAGAGTCAAGAGAGATCAGTAGTAGTTATGTAGCTGTGTTCACACAAGTGGCTCCTGCCGCTGTCTTCAAGTCGGAGATAAATAAATACAAAGTAGATACATACGTAACTTGTTTTGTTTTTTATGTCATTCAATACCCAGTCGACAGACTCAAGTGGCCATTCATTTTATTTTAATTAATTATACTTTCAACTGGACTCAATTTAATTTGCATAAACTCGTCAAGTACTTTTTACCTCATATAATTTACAACATTATATTGTCTACATAAATATTACCATATATAACTTGACTCATTCAGCCGTAACAACATATTATTTAAATTTTAAGATCTAAGTTCATTGCTACTTTTTTACAGAAGCCAAACATTAAAGGTTGGAGAAGAATTTACGGTCAACTAAATTATTTGATGAAAAATTTTAAATGCTGACTAGTCAATCAATTTTCTATAACACTTCATCTTTTATCATTTTTATCCCATAAATAATTTTTTTTCACAATCGTAGATATTTAGTTTTAATCATTTAGTCACCAATGTGACTCTTAACCTTATGTAATGAACTTGTGGTCGGTTTATCGTACATTTTAATCACGATGTTTTCTTAATCACACTGTTAAATTTTGATTGCTACGTGTTCATTGGTTTCTGCGTTTCGTTACCATAGCAACCCGTCATTTAACAGTGATTTATCGTGATTAAAATGTACGATAAACTGGCCATTAGTATCTAAAATGAATTTTTAGACAAAGTAGAGAATCAAATGAAAAATCGAGAAGTAGAGATTCTTTAATAAGAGACCACATCAGAAATCGACATGTGATCGGTCTGATCAAAATAGCAACTTCTGTTTGATCAGGTATGCATTAAATTGAGAAAGGTCAAAACTTTGTGAAGAAAAATTACGGACATAGGCTGTATCCAGTCTCTTATTAAAGGATCTCCATTGCTGAATTGTCTCCAAAAATAGTTTTCTGTGTAATATTTTAATTTGTTGATTCCAAATAAATAAATAAATAAATAGAACCCAGTTAGAGAGAGATAGCATAGCATGTATGTAGCCTATAGCTGATGATTATATTCACTTCCGGTCTCACAGTAGCACGCCGCAACATAACTTCCTTCTTAATGCTTTATCTATACCTATCTACCGCATCTTCTATCCACAACGTCTACACTATCTTGTCTGAACATCTACTATCCACAGGGATGTGAAAACGAGCATGATAGAATAACTAATAATTAGAAGTTTGGAACTGGCAACACTATTCGTTAGATTTTTAATTATTATAATAAGTTGAAAGCGAGGTTGAAAGTATGTATTGGACTCGTATTGGACCTGATACTATGGAAGTTGGTAGTTTAAAAAACAATTGGCATCTTGCTTTTAAACTGTTTTGTACCCGACTACAGCAAAGAGAAGAGGGCTAAATGTTTTACACTCTAATGTTTTTATACGGAAGTATTTAATACTCTAGCACCTATAATCATCAGATTTGTGTTGCTGTTCGCCCTAAATAAAAAATAAATAAATTGTTTACTGTACCCACCAAACTGTACAGTTCATTTTGCGTTGATCTTCCACTTAGCCCAATACTAAAAAAATACAATAAAAAGTACTTAGATAAATGATAGGTTAAAGACTTTACTATATCTAGAGTTGCCCTTATACTGTAGATTCTAAGTATATTTTTAACACATCCTTGAAAAATTGTAAACGAAAATGCATTAATGTTGTATTCGATCCACCGTTAATTGACTTTAAGAGCTAATGAATTTTGATCGCCCTTAAATTTGTTTTTAGAATTTAGTTGTGGTTAGCTTGAGTAACTTTATAGTTACAATGTAACGTTTATTTAGTCTATAGTTTAGATACTAGATAGTGAAATGAAATACATCATATAATATAACAGTAACCTACGCTTGGCAAATTAGATTTTATTGTTTCTTGACAGACTAATTCCTACTTGTGCAAACAATATACCTGACCGAGGGATCTTTAAATTCATAAATTCAGGTAAAACGATTACTTCTACACTAATTTGTGTTCTACAAATTGAATTTTTATAGCTTAGCGTGCCATTTCTAAGAGAGAATTAAATTCCAACCGGATATTTATTATGTCTGTTGAGACAGAGCACACTCAAGACAATAAATTTCTTTTCCTTTTTCTTGGATTGAAAATAACGGATAAATAAAAAAGACTGCAGCCCAAATTCTCGTATTTTGCGAAAAAATTAAAAGCTCTTAATGGAGTTATATGAACGTTCTCGCTTTATCCCCAAAAAAGTAAGACCTCAAAATTACATTATTTACCATTGCAATTTTTAGAGATCGGATGGCGGTGTCCCTACCGCAGATAATTTATCATAAGCGGAATTTTTTGTTATGCACGAGCCAGTGCCGTATCTAGAAGCCCTGTCGACCCTGGTGAAGAGAATATTTGACACACCTGGCGCGGGTCATCCCACAAATCCCTAGGTATGGCGCTGGTACGAGCTTCTATCATAATTACTAAACATCTGTAACCCTTAGTTAAACTGAGAAGTGGAAAGCATAGTGAACACGACACAGAACAATCGGTTCTTTTATTAAAAAAAAAATAAACGCAGATGAGCACTGCGTAGATTTGATCTACCACAACTCTTGATGATGCTTTATGGCGCTAACTATGGAAAGGGCTAATTGTTTGGAAAGTCCTGGATTAAAAGACAACTATCCGAACTCTGGTCGCAATACATCAAAACATATAAATAAAATTGTAAGTTTTTAATGAAATTTTGACTTAGATGTACAGACCGGAGTTTCACTGTAGTGTTTGTTACAGCTAGCTTATAGCTACATATCTAAACTAATATTACAAAGCTGAAGAGTTTGTTTGTTTGTTTGTGGTAATCTCAGGAACTACCAGTCCGATTTGAAAAAAAAGTTTTTGTTAGATAGCCCATTTATTGAGGAAAACTATAGGCTATATAATATCACGCTACGACCATATAGGAGCGGAGCATCAATGCAAAATGTTTGCAAAAACGGGAAAAATTATTCCTTTTGAGAGCTTCCGTTACGTCCGCTGCGTAAACGGTTAAAGTTACGCAAAAATCATGTATGACGGAATTGTTCCCCTTTAAAAGTTCTAATAAAAGTCCGCGACGGCATATGTCTATCTTTTAAGGTTGACTCACTATAACTTTTTTATGGTAATCAAATTTGTTCGTAATTATAATATTCAAGCGAACGACCGAAGCGAGTGAGTAGTGTATTTATAATATTCAAGTGAACGAGCGAAGCGAGTGAGTAGTGTATTTAAAATATTCAAGCGAACGATCGAAGCGAGTGAGTAGTGTATTGCACCCGAGCTTTCTTAGCACCCGGGCGAAGCCGGACGGGTATCGCTAGTTTTATATACATGAGGGAAATAGTATATTATGCTATATTATAAAAGGCGAAGAAGGAGCAGCATGTAAAATATAATGGCTATTGTACTGGCTAGTTAAATATATCTAATAGAAATAAAATGGGAAAAGCAACAGATCTATTTATCAAGCTGTGACGAAGCTGTGTTTTATTTAGATTACTAAACCAAGAACATGTTGATGAATGTAGTACTTTTAATACGGATAATTCATTTTAACACTATCTGTGCTCCGGAGCCGCCGCGATCACTCGTTGGGGTTGCTGTGACGTGGAAATATTACCGAGCGCGGTTGGGGGCGGCGCACTGACAAACTGGGGGCGAACATGTGACATGTCATTATCGTTGAATTAACATTACCACCGTCGAACAACATCAGACCTGACGGGAATGCGGTTGTAACTCTGGCAACAACGCAAGCTTCAAATTAAATTGTTCGTGTAAACGAAGCACTGACCTGAATTGTCACAGGATATTTTTATAGACTGTTCATTCTCAGGGTTATTTTTAATTTTTTCGCCATACGCACCAAAAATAGCTGCTTTACATGCATATATATGTATGCACATAAAGTGACTTTTGACAGGTCGGTATACGGGAACGTATCTTTCCCACACTAGTGTTGGAAAGCAAGCCATTTCCATAGTGATTTATGTTTATTCGTCTGATCCACCCGCTATTACATATACCTATTCCTGTGTGTGCCTCTATCGCTCGTTTTAACTTACTGTCACTACTGTCAGTAATATGCTTCATTACGCAACTAGATATACAATCTACTATTACTAACGACCATAGTTGTGCAGTAGGCCTAGAGGTATTTATATTTTGAGTAATTTAGTATTAATATATAGAGTGTCTCACGGCCGTATTCATAGTTAACCCTTAAGTAGTAAGGGACACTTACTCATACCCTCAAATCGAATATGCGTTTCATAGTCAAAATTGACGTCTATAAGGGCCCTTACATCACCCTCACCTTAAGGGTGGATAGTATATCCCTTAAGTGTCGAAAAAGTAAAAACAGTAAAACACATTTAAAACACGCATTTATATCAAAAATGACAACTAAACACAATCGGTCTGCAGGATGACCAACTGTTCTAAAGGAAAAAATAATGGAGGTTTCCTATAGTTCTTTTCTCACTCAAGGAAATGACTATGAAACGCTCCTTTGATTAAGGTGCCTCAGCACTTAAGTGACCCTCAGCGAAGGGACCCTTATCACTTACCTTAAGGGTTAACTATGAATATGGGCATCAGTCCTCAGATCGAAGTTACATTCTACTTAAATATTATCTAGACACATATAAGTATATAGTTATTCATTATACTTCAAGTACCTAAATAATGATCTAGACACAGCCGATACGTGTTTCAATTTGATAATTTGTAGTTTTCAGATTTTTACTTCCCACCTCTACTATGGTAGGGAAGTAATGGATTTAGTCCGAAAAAAACATTTCGAGATTTTAACAGATTTTCACGTTTTGAGACCCTAGCAATCGTTTAAGATCATTTTCTGACTTATGTCTGTATGTGTGTGTGTGTGTGTGTGTATGTGTGTGTGTGTGTATGTGTGTGTGTGGTCAATTTTTCGCCTTCGATATCTTAAGAACGGAACAACATACGGGCATGCCGATTATTCTATTGTGTTTATCAGCCTTTAACTTAGATTTGATTAGATTTTGAGTCAAATCGGTTCAGTGGATCCTAAGATATTCAAAAAAACGTCCTCAATGTCACGTATTAACATAGGTAAAAAAAAATATAAATGAATTCTAGATGTTATAATATGAAAAAAATGTAAATATTTTTTTTCTCTAAAATGTATAGTTTTCGAGAAAAAAAATATTTTACTAAAAAAAATAAAAATTATACGTAAATCAAGGTAACCATGATTTTTGCTATATTAAGCTAGCCATCAGTAGATCACCAAACAAAAAAGAGGGCCATGCTTTTTTCAAAGAATAAAAATTAAATTGTGTTTTAAAGACCACCAACAGCTAAGGTTGTTTGGGCCTAGTCAAAGAATAAAAAAAAAATGTGTTTATTTTTTGCAAATATTTACTAGGTGGGAAGTATAGGACTGGTCATCAGTCGAATTTTTTCTTTTGTATATACGCCTAATGATCTACCTTGATGTCAAATTTCAAGTTTGTAAGTCACCTAGAAGTGGTCAAGGTTTTTGATGAATGAGTGAGTGAGTGATAAAAATGGCACTTTTCAGACCCTAATAACTCAACAACTATAATAAGTTTATTCATGAAATTTGGGATTCTAGGTGTTCAAGAGAGCCTTACTAGACATGTAAAATAGCAAGTGTGTAGGTCTAATATTTTTTTAGTTATAGGGGGTCGAAAGTAGCTCGAAATGGTTCGTGTACCTAATATATACTCTGCCGGTGCGTCGCTTTCTTTTTCGAATTTAGCTGACGCACTGCCCGTGTGTCTAGATTTAAAACCTTTAAACTTGGAGCTGAGAATGTTTAATATTATACATTTATTGACACTATGCGTTAACTGTAAAGTCATTACATTATACTCGTAACACGTTATGCGTTGATAATTTGCGTATAGCAATCAAATTAAATATGACATGTCTGATTGATTTCAATGTCTACAGGGTGTCTGGAGATGTAATGTTATACATTTGAAATTTCATTCCAGACGTTATTTTGAATGAAAAATGTCATACGAACATGTGTCCGATTCTCATTTATTACAAAGGTACGAATATTTGAAATGGAAATTGATTTATTGATAATTAGCATTTTTCTAATTACACATTAATTAGTGTTTTTGCTTATACCTACATAGTAGGTACACTGTTGACATTGATCGGATGGCGGAACTTAAGGATGGGATCGTAAAATGTCGACGTTTTAAAACATTTGGGACAAATCGAAATAGTACATAGGTTAAACGAAATTTAGTAGGTATCCACTAATTTAAATTTAAGGGATTTTTAAGGTCTTTTGATTTAATATTTTTTAGTCTTTAACAAATATACATTCACAGACCTAAATGTGGAGTTTACACGTACCATAATAGATGTTTTAGCAAATTGCAAATAAAATATTTTGTTGGCAGAATTTGAGACCAAAGTTTTTGATACTTAATTATGAAATTACTTTTTCTTAATTGCACCGTAATTATAAATATAGCATCCTAAAGTACTTATGAAAGCAAAATGAAATTTCGCGGAAGTAACAAGCAAAGAAGTGATTAATAAATTAAATAGGTACAAAAAAATAATTCTCATTGTCGGGAGTCGAAACCATAGAGATATATAGATAAAGTAGGGGAGTCATAGGCACAACTGTAAGTGACAGTGTCATCTTGGCAAAGAGAGATAGAAAACGAATAAGTTGTCTTTTCCTTGTCTTCTGACGCATTTGTGAATTAAAAAAATTATAGTATAGGTATTGTTAATTTATGTATTTGTGATAGGAAAAGATAGAACAACGCGTCTATTCTGCATCTCTATTTCTTGCATTGACACTTTTTTGGTATTTAATTTATCAACTTTCAATGCTTGCAAGTTTTTTATTGTCTACTTTTTAGCTGTGTACGTAATCCTTAAAATATTAATTTTTAAACATGTTTTAAAGGCATATACTCTGTTAAGAAATTTTATTTTACCAGTGCTTTTATTATTATACAATAATAATCTGTTTTGAACAGTGTTTTTGTAGAGGCGCCACGATAAAAAAAATGACAAGAAATTAACGTGACTTTTTAACGGTTTAAATAAGTAACGATTCTCTTTGAAAAGTTACCGACACGTTGTGATTTATTATTACGGTCTGAAAACTCGTTAACCAAATTAATTTGGACGCTAATAGGTCGTTCTTAACCCGTAAATTTGTACCGCACTTGGCAGTTGGCACTTATACTCGTATACCATATAACATACATAGACGTTAGCTTACATATTGCATTGGGTAGGTACATGGGTTTATAATGTAAGTATGCCAATATAAACGGTGTTTATAGAGTCAATATATCTGTGGCTAGTACTGAACAGGTAGGTTAATGTCATCGATCCGATATGTAACTGTCTCGAGTTCAAATCAAATTAATAATAAACTAATTTATTTCAAAAACGCTCCAGTTTGGACTGTTTTCACTCTGAAATCCTCAATCTCCAGATTTTAATCTGAGATCTGGATTATTTACAGTGTATAATTAAAAGCAATATTAATAAATTAAAAATATCTATCTGTAAATACTATAAACTCAGTTTCATTTAATTTATTATAAAAATGGAATAACTGTTATACAACGCTAAATTAAAAAGTTAAACATTTTTAATCGAAGCAAAATTTAAAATAAAAAAGTTGAGCACGTTTCGCTTTTTAATTTAGGACTTTTTTGGTGCTTAATATTAAAATTAACAGGGCTATTTAATGCTTGTCATATTATGATAATTTCAATACCTAGTATAAGGGGCCGTTCAAGTATTACGTAACGCAATTTTTGAAGATTTTTGAGCCCTCCCTGTAACGCGCCGTAAAATTTCGCTTTACCCTCCCTCTAAACGTTACGTAACATACAAGAGACCATTTTTACCTAAAAATGTCAATTATGTCGCGCAAAATACCGGAAAATCACTAATTTTAACAAAAATATAATGTTACGTAACGCGTTGCTTGAATCCCCTTCCCCAATGCAACGCACTGTGAAGTTTTACAAGACCCTCCTCTCCCCAAACTGCGTTACGTAGGTAATACTTGAACGGCCCCTAAGCTTGAAGTGAAACAATAGTGGTGCATTAGAATAACTCAAAATACCTAATTTATATAAAATATTCTCCTACATATTCTAAAATAATCTATCTCTAAGTTTGTTACAAAATTATACGACCCATCCTAACTCCTAAAGTTAGTTACTTGCATAGTTCTTTATCGCACCGCAATGTGGTGTTATGATCGGGGTTCGATTACCATACATAATGTGAAACAGTCGTAGTGTCTGGCAGGCCTGTCATTAGCGTCCCGCGCGCGGTACCGCGGGGCCGCGAACCATTAATTGCGACAATTACCGCGCTCCGATCACCTCAACCTACCAATTATATCGCCTGAACCTGCTAACTGGCCTTGGCACTGAGTTATGGTGTCTTTCAGTAATTACTGTAGCACCTCTTCTATGATACACGCCCCAAAGACGATATGAAGAAGGCACCACATGCCACTTGCTCTACCCACATATCTAATTAATGGGGTTGGTTATTATGACATTGTTTCAAATCTGGCAACAACATTCCTGACAAACTAGATTAAAAACATTATCAATTTTATACAGTAGGTATACAAACAGTGGATTTAGACATTTAGAGGTCCCCAAGTGCAACCTATGTATTTTCATAGATTCACAATATAATATTAAAAAATGTTATTTTTTGAGGCCTCTGTCATACTGAGGTCTCCAAGCGTGCGCTTGTTCCTCCTGTGCGATGGTCCGTCACTGAATAAACCCATACAAACATATTTTATGAAAAACTATCAAAATGTCTTTCTCTATTCAGGGTTTTTACTGGGAAAATATAATAATTTCAACTTGGGTGTGTATACCTATAATTTTTATATAAGCATTGTGAATACTTACTATGTATTTTTGTTTGTTATTTAATAAATTATTGTAAAATACTTACCTATAGATCAAATTGTCTACGTGAAGTACGCAGCTGGGATTCTAGATGGTAGATGGTGGCTGAAATTATAAGAGCTTATAGGTTTTCACAACGAAGCTTTGATACTAGCATTGATACAAGCTTAAGTCGCGTTTGTAACGTCAGATAGCGAAGACGAATATTTGTGTTCTTCTGCTACAAAATGGTATATTTTAAATACAAATTTGGGTAGGAGCTATCATGTCCCCCTATTAATAAAAAACGATCTAAACATGGCGAATTTCATCATTTATTCCAAGAATTAAAATTTTACCCAAACCGGTTTTTTGAATATTTACGTATGGAACCTAACACTTTTAAATACTTTTTAGAAAAAACTCAAAACAAATTAAATAAAAACTGGCAAAATTTCACTTATTAAACACATCCATTGCGAAACTTGTAACGGCCATTTGACATGTTGTCACACGTTGATTGTAGTAGACGGTAGTCAGGGCGTTGAAAGAATGGTGAGATACATTCTTGTATCTACCAGCTCTTGTAACAGCGCTTATATACCTGCTACACTCACTGCTTTGTTGTGTACGCTCGTATATATAACAATACATTAGTTTAAGCAAGCCCTGCTATGATCTACGCTACCATCTAGAATCCCAGCTCCAGACTACAGGTACTTTAAGACGGGTTTAAAAAATCCGACCACCAACCACTTAAAACAAAGGACAATACACACTTAACCTAAAAAGCAATAAATAGATAAATAATCCATAACAAAACAATCAGCAAAATGATCAAAACCATCTAAGCTTAAGTTATATCGTCCAGGAAGTTTGGTCTGTTCAGCGCTAAGCAAAGCTGCTGTACCAATTTGTTAGCAATCTAAAACAGAGTGTAATGTATCCTGTTGCAGACGCATGTTTCCTACGCTGAGGGTATCGTTCAGCGGTGTGCGGCCCGATCAACGCTACGCAGTGCTGCTGGACATCGTACCCGTCGACAGTAAGCGCTACCGATACGCTTACCACCGCTCATCGTGGCTGGTGGCCGGCAAAGCTGATCCTCCGGCGCCGTGTCGTCTTTACGCACATCCCGACTCCCCTTTCACCGGCGAACAGCTCAGAAAGCAAGTTGTGTCCTTCGAGAAGGTCAAACTCACCAATAATGAAATGGATAAAAATGGACAGGTTAGTTATATATTTTTTTCACTATTTAAAAATTACGAAATGTTACAACCAAGTTGGCATCATCTCCTGATGATGCCAACTTGGTTGGCGAAACGTACGTCGAGAGTGTTTGTTATGGTTTGGTGTTTTGTGGTAATTGTAGCATTTCGTATCTTTACACCAAAAGTTCCACCATTTTTTATTATTTAAAAATTAGCTATTGTTTTTTGGACATTTTGAATGTGATAAAAAACATTGCGAGTTTTTTTGAAAAGCCCTAGATCATTACATTAAAATTGGCATTAGATAATAGATTGGATTACTATGAAATTGAATATGAAAATTAAACTGCAATATAAGTTTCATAATAGCTTTAGGTATGTAGTATTTCTTTCAAATCTGCATCTACAGTATATTCAAGAATAACTCAGACCCCTGTTTGAAATTAACATTGTCTATAAAAGGAGGTAGTTTATTTTCTGAGTAATTTTAATTTAGAGTCCTGTCAGACAAATCATGAATTTATTTTAGAAATGCGTACTAAATTTATTCAAGTGTATATAAATATAGAAGAGTAGTCCACAAAATGCCACCTTTACCTTTCAACATTGGATTCATAAAAACTATGATGTATCAGACAGCAGCTGAAAGATGTTACGTGAGGCATTCAATGCTCCGAAGTTCGAGTTACTTATTTAACATGCATATGACCACCGTATAGGGTTTTAAAATATAGCATCATTTTTTTTTTTATTCATTCAACACCTAATGTTTTTTTTCCTCTTCGCTATGCCTTGCACAAAGCATCTTCCATTCCGAATTTTTCCGGCTTAAAAATAATTATAGGATAACGGAACAATAAAGAAAACTGCAGCTCTAAATATTTATCTGACGGCAGGTTATAAAAATATTTTGATAAATTAGGTAACTTTGAAAATATTGATAATGATGATACAAGAACCTCATCTTCTTTTTTAACCGATTCTATAATATAATAAAATTGTACCTAATGAAAATATGATTTTGCACCACAAAATCTGACACCATACTTCGCATAAGGATTGGTTGCAACTCGCAACTCCTTATTTGTATAGTATGCGCTAAATCAATTACTATTGTAGCAGTTTGAACCAAAACTATTGCATTGCATATTATATTAATTAAATCTACCATTATCAATAGATTAGAAAATATACTGTTCAAAGTTTAATGCTATTCATCATACCCTTTACACATTTCACATTCTGGTCCTGTGGAAGCTTTTACAATCTCATTGAGGAACTTGAGAATAGCTCAGCTTGTTGAAATGGTGTAATTTCTACTGCGTTACCATTACAATTTACAAACCCTCAGTTTCCAAAATATAAGACCTGGTATCATAATAAATTAAAAATATGAATTGGGATAGGCGCATTCGAGCCACCATAAAGGGCGGACCAGGAGCTCAGGCTCGAGAGAGGGACTGGCGCCCGGCCTAGCTGCAGATTTTATAAGGGCTCTATATAGGTACTCCACTTCTAATATCTTGGGGGCCCGCCATGGATTGTGACCAGGGTGCCCGTCTCAAAATGTGAGGGCACAGGTACTCTTGAAAACATCCAATCAATTTTCTCGCAAGAAAATCCACTTCCTGAGTTTTAAAATCTGGATTCCATCAAGAGGAAGATTTGAGCGCTCTGGAATATATTAAAGTCTACAAGTTCGTGTATTGTATCGTTGGATAACTTAAGCCAAGGTATTCACGTTGGCCAGGGTGTCAGCCACTTTTCAACATCAAGTCTTCGCCGTACACCTACTTTTGTCCGTGTCACTAACTGTCCGACTCCGAGACATGGATGTTACATACATACACATGCTCCGTCTCATTTGCTCACTCACAGACGTACTCACTCGCTCTAACTCTCCGCCTGCTGATCCAGCAGAGACCTCCGACAGTGATGACGGATACTGACAGATATTTTTGAGTCGTTCGAGACCCACTGTCTCGATCCTTATTGCTACGAACACAGACCTGGCTTCGGGAAAATACCTTGCGAACAAATAAATAAATGAAGTTACCCTCAAAGTGTGCTCATGAGAAAAGTGTTCCAACTGTGGGATCTAATTCTCTTAAAACTAAAGTAGGTTAATTAAGACATATTTTTCTCACAACAGTTCCTACTCAAATAAACAAATAAAAAGCAAAATTTTCATTTTTTTTATAAAAGAAATATTTTTTATTATCTTTCAATGTGAAAACTTCGAAAAATTTTCAAAATCGGTTCAGTAGTTTTTAAGTCAATAACGTTTAAACATACGCTACCCGTAAGAATTTAATTTATATATTAGTACAGATATTAGTAGACATTGAAGAAGAAGAAATTTATTTCGACACGTTGATTATAAGTAAAGAGATTAGAGTAGCGATACTGGATACAAATTCCAACAGTGACTTTATTTTTTGTTAGTAATGTCTCTAATTATTGCATTTTTTATTGTTAGTTAAAATAGGCCAGGCGCAACGTATTTGTAGTGGAAAAAATTCTAAAAGTTAGTTTTCGTTTTCTTTCTTTAGTTCCCGATTACCAACATAAATTGAAATTGAATCATTCTCAATGGGTTATAAGTCCGAACCTGAAAGGAATTCTCATCATATTTTGTTATCTCATAAACTTTATAATATGTATTTTCAAAAAGAAACACCTGTGGTTATGGATTATGATTGTAAAAGATTGACGTGTTATTTTATGTAGCATTATGTTATGGCTTTTAAGTGTTTTTAAAAATATTTTATTTCTGTTGCGTCTTCCATACGGAGAAAATATTAAACAATATTAAGTGTTGTTTAGCACATAAACATTGTATCAAATTTGTTGGTTATGTTCTTCACTTGGCGTTACCGTGGTGATAATTATATTGTAACATAATCACCGTGGTGCAATAATATATGTCGTATACTGCATGTAAAAAACTAATAGTCGAGGGAAATTTGCATTTTATGTGAAAACATTTACTTAGAAATGTGAGATTTTATGACATAGAAAAACCATTTTAACAAACGAATAAATTAAAAGAATACAAATGTATGCAGGTAATTTAAATGCGTGTTTCTGTTAAATTAATTCGAATTAAATTAATAACAAAATGCCTTAATGGCGCAGCTCCTGAATACCTTCAGGCACTGACGTGCTTCTTCCGTAAGTACTACAGATTTATGTTGCATCAATATCCGTCAGTTATCACTAGGGCTCCGTACCTTCAAACGGAATCCTATTACTGAGCCTACGATGTCCGTCCATCCGTCTGTCACAAGGTTCTATCTCACAAACGGTAAGAGGTAGCTAATTGAAATTTTCACAGCTTATGTGTTGTTGTGGTTTGAATCATGGCAAATAATAATTAGAATTAAATAATCAAATAATATTAATAAATTTATGTTCTTTTTTAGTTACAATGCTTAACGACTCTATATGTGGTTTGTTTCATAATTTTACGTTTGTTTATGTAAAGTGTGAACTACAGAACGACAAATCGAAAAAAAGTTTTTGAAATTTTTTGTTCAGAAAATATCAGAATATTTCTTTGTCAGTTCGAAGATAAGTTATGTAAATTTGCAGTGAAGTTACACATCTAGCCACAAATCTGTAATTCACTTGAAAATTGATTTTTTCTAATTTTGTATCACTTCTTGCCAATAAAGTAGTATTTTACTATATAAATTAGTTATAAAAATACGAAACCAGAAGTTGCAACTAATTTTAGTGTTAAAACCGAGCATATAAAAATATTTTTATTATTACCTATACATAGGTACTTATACAGTGTGTCCCACCGTAACTGTGACATAGCGTTTTAACATGGTTTTACGATAATTTGTTAATATTTGCTCCCCGTTAACTGTTTTTGTTATTTTTATTTTACGATCTGGTTCTAAATGTCGAACCTGGGCTTGGCGTGAAGGTTACTGATGTTGGTCAACGCGCTAGCCAACTAAGCTATTAGCGACGTTGAGCACTTGTCCATTAAACTTGTATACAAAGCAATTAAGATTGTGATTTATTTTTTAAAAATGTGATTTTATTAATTTTTAAAGACATTTAAATAAAAATAAGTCTACAAAATCATTACTGGGGACATTTAGAACCAGATCGTAAAATAAAAATAACAAAAACAGTTAACGGGGAGCAAATATTAACAAATTATCGTAACACCATGTTAAAATGCTATATGTCTCAGTTACGGTGGGACACAATATATAATATATGTAAAAATCTACTCTGTCATTTATAAAATAATATAAAATTAGTAAATCACAAGTACGTATCAGGGGTCGAAAATTTGTACCTTTGCCCTATAGTAAGTAAAGAAAAGATTTGTTTACTAAGACGTTTTTCTATGTCATAGCTGGTAGTCATCTGATATAGATCAACCTCGACTCGTGATTTTTTTCGGTTTTATAAAATGTTTATTTTAAACGATTCGGATACCGAATTACAAGCTATTTTCTGTATAATTGCAGTCAAAAATGTGAATTTTTCCCATAAAAAATAAATGTCACGCTGCAAGTAGTGCAAAAATCCATTTAAATTAACGTTAAACATTCTGGACGAACAATTTATCTTAATTTGATATAATCTACACGCCACCAACATTGTAAAAAATACTTTAAAATGTTAAACTAACATAGATGGGACTTTGTGATAAAGGCTCGACTTCGAGTATAGAATAGCGCTCTCTATACATTATAATGCACTGTACAGTTGCGGACAAATTTATTTTTAACTGTGACTTACATAATTATGTATAATACACCACTTTTAGGGTTCCGTACCTCAGAATGAAAAAACGGAACCCTTATAGAATCACTCTCGTTAATTTAATAATTTAACGCATGCTTATTTTGAAAAATATTAAATAGGTTTTAAAATTATACGAAATTTTTATGTATTCGGAGAACAAAATCTTTTTCAAATTAATTCTACACTTTACTTACAGCAGTTGACACAGAGTTCGATAATCATACATGCGTTTCAGAAAATAAAAATGATATCTTGCGGTAGAATTTAATGATATTAATAATCGAAAAAAAGTTAGTATTTTATAAAATAACAACGTATTAACCTAAATTTTCGCTTTAATTCATAAAAGTTTCAACAATCGACTACGACTAGATAATAAAACATTAGTTTATGTATAATTGTATACTGCATATACAGGGTGTCCCAAAATTGCTGGGACACAGAGCTACCACGTGTAGTAGAGGTCAAAATAAGTCGATTGGACCCAATTTATTTATATACCAAAATGTACCGTTTGCCCGTGAGAAGAGTTCAAAGTTTACATAAAAAAACACATTTTTGTACGCTGTTCAGAAATGAGTGAAACAAATTGAATGAAATTTGACAAAAGTGCATTTTAGAAGATTACTCTGCTTTCAGTAATCAAAGAAACCCAAAAGAAATTGTAGAAGGGTTAAAACCACCCTCACCCCCTGACATTTTTTTCAGAACTTTCTTAGGGGTGGTAATACGGCTCTCAAATTTTTTTAGTGAGAAGACTGACTAATTATCTTCATTTTGTTACTCTTGTAAAAATTTCGTATTCCGCATAGTTCCGAAGGAAAAAAATGTTTTCTTAAATAATGCTAACAGATATTTCTAGTACAAGTTTAATAAAATTGTAATACAAAATTTTATATACAAAATTTTATGTAAACTTTGAACTCTTCTCACGGGCAAACGGTACATTTTGGTATATAAATAAATTGGGTCCAATCAACTTATTTTGACCTCTACTGCACGTGGTAACTCTGTGTCCCAGCAATTTTGGGACACCCTGTATATGGACATTAAGTGTTTGTAAACCATTATATGATTAATTAACTTGGTAATAAACTGGTAACAATCTTCTTTTTATATAACTTCAGACGTTCATTACGATAAGATAAATTGAATTGCTGCATGCACAAAACACATTGTAATCAACTGCATATTATATTCCCTGTATGCATTCCCGCAGGACACCCGGTATATGTATATAAAGGAGTCTTCGCTGACTGGCGGAGCTATAAGTCAGTTGTGACGCAGGGAATTTGTCAACGTATGCTGTTAGCAGACAGATTTCACGATCTGAACTTACCTAATAAAACATTGCACGGGATATCAAATTATACAGGCGATCGTAAACTTCAACAATTTTTAACTACACTAACACTTGTGGACTACCTCCTGCACTCTTCATTTCAAATCATTTCCCTACGCCCGAAAACGGTTACAGCTCTCCCGACACTATTTTTTAAGCAATAAAGGGTAGGGTAAACGCCAAATTAAGGACTAAGAATCCTTCAGGCGAAAAATTGAAAAAAAATTTTTCAAACGTAGCCAAAACTTTTTCTCAAAAAGTTCGCCTTTGGGATCTTAGGTGTGGTTCTCGGTCCTTCATTTGACATGTACCTGAACCCTTTAGCCTTAAAAATAGCGTCGAGAGAGCGATAACCAGTTCTAGGCGAGGGGAAAGGATTTGAGATGAAGAGTACAGGAGTTAACTTCCGGTATCGATTATCGAATATTCTTAAAAGCAAAAAATGCAATATTAAATAAATCAAATGAAAAAAGACAATGAGTCTCCGGTACTCTTAAGAGATGGGTAAACATTCAATTTCGGACACAATCTCAAAAAACGGTGACAGCTAACCAAGAAGGATAAAATAATTTTTCTCTTCGATTTACAATCCTTCCGTAGGTAAGCTTCATTAAATTAGAAGTCGTCGTAAATAAATCTCTATAACAGAGAACTCCCAATTTCTATAATTAAATGTGATTGGAAGTGAAAAATTATTTTATCCTTTTTAAACTCCTTTTTTGAAGTCGGTTCAATTTTTTTTTTAATTATTTTGATTTCGTGTATACCTTCTCTGTATATAAGACCAAAATTCGTATAAATTTGAAATTTTTCTTACAATTTTAAAAAGAACCTGTATAATCTTAAAACATGAAAGGTATGCGGTAATTTATAAAAATAATCTGATGAAAATTTTTTGTAAATATGGGCACAAATTCCAGCACATAATATAGTGTTTAAATATAGGAATGATATGTGTTTAAGGTCGGTAGTCGAGAAATTCTAGTTTGATATATGAGGTTTTAACGTAATTTACTGACTGTTAGATGTGGCATATATTTATTACTAATTTGGTAAACGCTCGACGCTTCTTTGCTTGTTTTCACATTTGTCTAAATGCCTTTATTATTTGTTGTTTGTCTGTTTTCATCAATAAACTTTTCTGAAGTGCTACTGCCAACCCAACAAAATTAATTGACTATCGTTTTATTAAATTTGCTGTATCATATTTTGACACGCTTTCGATTGTATTGACAACTTATTCAACATTATAATATTTTTATACAGTGCGTATCTAAAATTCCCCCCCCCCCCTCTTAATTTTTTAACGAATTGTATACACAACGTGAACAACCATTTCGATAGTTATCCGCGAGAGCAATAAATTTTGCTGTTTCGCTATAATAAACGAAAAGTAGGTAACCAAATAAAAAAGATTATTTTGGAAAAAATTTAATTAAAACGTAATATAGGTTCGATACTTTCACATTAAGGTGCTACTTTAAATTATTAGCAAATTTCAATATACAGGATGTTGGGAAATTAAACCGGCAAGTTTTTAAGATATATGTTAAAAAATATAATATGTGCATATATTATAAGAGTATCTATATCTCCTAAAATGCAGCATTTGAAGTTATTATTGAAAGTTGACTTTTAAGTGTCATCTCAATAACCTTTTGAGATTTCCTGCTGTTGAATTTGAGTAAATTTCAACGTTCAGTAGTATTTAATTAAGATGACTATTTTATTTTATTATGCGTTCAAACCAACCTTCCTTAATATAACTTAAAGTAGATCAGCTACAAAAGTTTGTCCGTCTATTTTTCTAACGTCTAATATATTAGAGCAAATTAATCAATTATTCAAAATAATAATTTTTCACAGCGTTCGTATCCATCATAAATTTCAGAAAAAAAGCAATATTAAATTCCATTCAGTCGAAGGTTTTATTCAAGGCTAGATTTGTTTTGTATTTTTTGTGTAATCATTTAACATAACGCTTTATCATAGTGGTGTGTTATATTTAATATGCAATCCTGGTCAATATCATGCAAGCAGCCTGTTAGCCTGCAGTTATTGGTGCCACTCCCAAACTGAATATGTGAATATCCATACCATCTCCTAATGATACTACTTACTTATTGACATTTCAATAGTCAATTATCATTAATTATTCATTTCGAAAATGAATCACGTAATGTTGTAGATCTAACATGTCATTTGTTTGACGGACGGAATAAAATTATGTCTACATTTATTTACGTGCGATTGTTTCAGTTTCGTATTTTAATCTCTAGATCCCAGATAATATTATTATGGTCATAATAAATACATTGGGACATGTTATTGATCCAATTCTTAAGGCTCTGTTGTACCCATTAGAACTATTTTAAAGAGACTTTACCTCCAAATTTTAATTCATCAAGACATGTGATCCTATGTAATAGCATATTCTCCTCATGTTTTGAAAACCATATATTTCTTATTATACTTTCAATAGAAATATTTGAACTTTAATATATAGGAGAAATTATGAGTGCTTACTGTTGTTCATAATTATCGTAAATTAACAAAGTGATTTTACTTATTTACTGAATTGAAGTATTGATATTTTATATTTATTTGTGCAAATAGACGCCAAAGTTTTATTTATCGGTAGTTAATTAGCTTCGTATAGAATATGTGTCAGTATCAACTCGTATGCGCGATTATTTCACGGAGGGATTTAACACAACATATTTTTACTGTGAAAAAGGAGGGAAATAATATTGGGAGAATAATAGGTGAGAGACGACACTAACTGAATGACCAGTCGTGTCTCCACGGGGGGTCATTCCAAGTGACACACACACACACTAACACACAATAATACGCTACATTTTGTGTAATCATTGGCTCAATTCAAAACTGTTTTCTGTCCTAACTGAAATTCAACAGATTGATATATTTCTCATGAAATGTTAAGTTTCAGCTATTTTTATTCACAATCCGAAAGAAGGCTAGAACTATCCACTCTTGAACTATGGTAAAAAACTATTACCTGATAATTAATAATATATGTATTATTTATACCTACCTTGATATATCTATTTAGCAAAAAATATAGATAATGATAATAATTACAATGCTTTTAACGTCAATTTCTTGTCAATTCATCGCATTTTCCCCTTATTTTTAAATTTCAACTTCTAATAATAGCAAAGTGCAAGTAGAGCAATCATACGACATTGGGGTAATGTAGGCAACTTTGTGAAAACATAAGTTGGGTAGATAACCAGCCATGGCTTTGTAGAAAGAAACGTCTCACCATTTATGTAGAATTATTAAAGAAAACTATCGAAAACATCAATTAATATAGCTAGTACCTACAGAAATTACCGTTTCTTGGCGACAGGCAATAGGAAAAAGCCCTACGCGAGTCCAGTTTTTTCGCCACTAGGTATGATCGATATGTCAAATTAAAATCTGTAATCTTCACCTCAATTCAATCCGGACAAGAATTAGTTCGTCGCCGGATCCACCATTCAGGTCTAAGAATTGACACCTGATGCCCGCTGAGACGAACAGCCTCACGTTGCGATACTAATATTATAGGTATATACATAATTTCATAAGAAGCGATTTAACGTTCTTATTTATATGTATTGAGAGATTTATATTTAAAAAAAATTCTCTTCTTTTTTCTCACTCAGTTCTTCAACCAGTTAGAATCCACGCTTTTTTGTTTTCGATTTTTAAAATATAAAAAAATGAAAGATGCACCTACCTATTTCCAATAATAAAAAAGAATCAAATAGGCCAAAGAAATCTCAAAATTGATACAGGTAGATAATGACAAAAATATGCACAAACTTTGTCGCTATACCCAAAATTTATATTCTTTAACACACTATTTGAGAAATACCTGAAATACCTTAACTTGATTAAAAATTAATAAACAAACACTTGACAAATTCTACACATTTATTCATCTCAACGATCGTTTCGGGTTTCTAGCCCATCATCAGGAGTTTAAACTAAAACTAAAATCTACAAAGTCTTTGTAGATTTTAGATTCTGCAATTTTCCGTTTACACCACCAAACATTTATGAAACAAAACCAAATGATCCAAGCATAATATGGCCGTAGTGCGTACTTAGATAAAATATTTTTGTTAAGTTGTTTGCCACAATAATGCCAAGAATAAGTATGTTGTGGTCTAGAATGGGTTAAATATTTTAACCTGCTATTAATTGAATTTATTTTATTGCAGTGTATAGATGTTTTTATTACTTATTTCATAAAGCCCACAGGATGGTTTTGTTTTTTTTATACTCTTTTCGAGAGATGAGTGAGCACTATTTATGTTAGTTTTTGTTCAAATGTTTAATGGTGTGTGAAAACACTGCTATAATAAATGTAATATTTTATCTTTCTCTATATTAGTCTTGTTATAAAGTGTCCCATTTTTTATATTTTAAATTGGTTGCATTTATATTATTATTCTCAATTCTGAAAGGTTTAACAAAAAAATCTATCCACGATTGATTTAACTTCAAATTAATTGATTACATTAGTTAAAAAGATTATATTTTTACCGCACCATAATTAATTTGTTGTCTGCTCATTATAATTAAAAGTGTAATTCTACCTGTTTTTTCGAGCATCACACAAAAATGATTAGACCGATTTTCACAAAACTTATAGGATCAATACAAAACAACTCAGGCTACATAAAATTTCAACTGAGAATGGGATTTTTACTTCCCACCTCTACTATGGTAGGGAAGTAATGGATTCAGTCCGAAAACAATATTTCGAGATTTTAACAGATTTTCACGTTTTGAGACCCTAGCAATCGTTTAAGATCATTTTCTGACTGATGTCTGTATGTGTGTGTGTATGTGTGTATGTGTGTATGTGTGTGTGTGTGTATGTGGTCAATTTTTCGCCTTCGATATCTTAAGAACGGAACAACATACGGGCATGCCGATTGTTCTATTGTGTTTATCAGCCTTTAACTTAGATCTGATTAGATTTTGAGTCAAATCGGTTCAGTGGATCCTGAGATATTCAAAAAAACGTCCTCAATGTCACGTATTAACATAGGTAAAAAAAAATATAAATGAATTCTAGATGTTATAATATGAAAAAAATGTAAATATTTTTTTTCTCTAAAATGTATAGTTTTCGAGAAAAAAAATATTTTACTAAAAAAAATAAAAATTGTACGTAAATCAAGGTAACCATGATTTTTGCTATATTAAGCTAGCCATCAATAGATCACCAAACAAAAAAGAGGGCCATGCTTTTTTCAAAGAATAAAAATTAAATTGTGTTTTAAAGACCACCAACAGCTAAGGTTATTTGGACCTAGTCAAAGAATAAAAAAAAAAAGAGTGTTTATTTTTTGCAAATATTTACTAGGTGGGAAGTATAGGACTGGTCATCAGTCGAATTTTTTGGAACTGGATCCTCCCTCATGAATGAACGAGTACTTTATAAACATTAACTTATACAACATATTATACTGATGGTGTATAATGCTCGGTGGATTGGATTTATTTGTATCTGAACATTTTTGTGAGTCTATGAAGATTTTTCTTGTTTTATTTAATGACACGCCGTTTAGGATCATTCTGTATAAAAACAGGCGCCGTAATATTATTCTTTATTTGGTATAAAATTATTATTTAAATATTTTAAACATGAGACCAATTTCTCGTTTACATAATTTCTATACACGACACAACTGCAATGTGCTTATGAATTCATATTATACAGATGAAAATACGAAAATCAGTAGCGCAACAAATGTAAATTATTATTACATAAACTGTTATCACAGCCGCAGTACCATTGTTGGTGTTCCGTGTCAAAATGGTAAAAAAATTGGAACCCAAAGATCAATGCGGGACTACGGAAGCGGAATCGGCGCTGGATCAAATTATATGGCGGGATATGTCAGCAATTACACTCAACCGATATCCCGCTAACACATCCTGCCATTTAATTTTATTTTAATGCCGCGGTACTCCCGCTCACGCGAAGGCCGCGTTGGTCTGTAGGAGCCTTTATGGTGAGGCTACAACTTACAAGTATAATATAAATTCTAAATGGTTAGTCGCGTATACCAAAAAATTATTTTGCATCCTCTGCGGTCAAGAAAGTAAGAATTAAAGAAAAGGATACTATAGGTAAATATATTTTTTTAAATTTTTTAACATTGGAAATGTTTATGTTCGTATATGGGGGCAGAGTTACGAGTTTTCGTTCAAGGCCAAAAGACAACGGTGTCGCGATCAAGTGAGGAGCAATCATGCAAAATTGAACAAGGCAATTTTTTCGAAATGTGTTTTATATCATGTCTAGTTAATTGACAGATATTTGCGACGATCTGCGGTGTTATTTTTGAGCAAATGTTAATAAATACTGTAGAAAAATCCATTTAAAAGTTAAGTAATCAAGCAAAAGTGAACGCGTATATAACAGAAGAATAATAGGGTTATTCCTGACAAAACTAAACAGTGCATTGATAAATATTATGTGTATAATAAACAGTTAATTATGTTTCATATATGCTGTTATCATTTCCAATGTCCTCGATGGTTGCAAGGATTGCGAAATCTGTGAATTTTTTAGAATTTTTTTTGTAGATATTGTTTTATAAAAATGTCCCAAGAAATATTCCAAAACAATTCCATAGCATTTCTTATACACTCGTGGTGGAAAACAGATCACAAATTTATTTAAGAAGTCTGATACCAAAATTGATTTTATTAAAAATTGAGTTGAAAGTGAGGTTAAGTGATAAGAAGTAGGTACGACACTGCGCAAGTAGAGAAGTATTTATAAGTTAAGCATCCCATGTGACATAAACAATACCATGTGCATATAGGTATAGGTGTTAAAGGGAGGTCTTGGCAGCCTACGAGTGGGACGGCCGCACGGCTCCCCGGGGGGCCATGCTGACATCACATTTCTCACCTCCACAGTGGTACCAACGTCCAGTTTGTTATATTATTAATGCAGCTATTGCTATACAGAATACAGGTATATATGTATATACACATGTTTAACTAGACAGACCATGGTATTTACAGATACAACTTACTGTATTTAGCTGTGATTCGTGGCTTGTATCAGATTATAAATTCTCAGTGAAAATAGAACCTCCTTTAAAAAAGCCTCTAAAAATAGGAAAATAATGAAATTTTGAGGTCGGCGCCAATATAATTGCTAAAACTTTTTATATACCTAGGTATAGTATCTACTTTTATTTTATCAAATTACAGGTGCCGACCTCATTATTATTTTCCTCTTTTTTAGGGTTTTTTTTAAGGAGGTTCTATTTTTTTAAAAGTCTTATGTTTTACTTTTTAGTAGCTTTACAATACGTAGTTTGCACGTTATTAACCGACTTATGTCTTGATGTTTGGCATTTACCTTAACGGTGTTACAGTCAGTCACTAACTTTATATTAAAATCAGTCGAGCTACTGAATCGATTTAAGTAAAATGTATATAAGAACCATCCCCAAGGTATGCCCTATTAAATAAAAAAATTAAACATAAAAATCGGTCGTGTAGTTTCTGAAAAAATCGCGCACATACAAACATACAAGGGAAACACAGAACCTCCTTTTTTTGAAGTCGGTTAAAAATAGAAGCAAGAAATAAATGCCAGAGTCGGATTTAGGTTTTCTGTCACCTGAGTCAAAAAAATATTCGATTGTCTTCTTTATAGACACGGTTTTTATTTAACTATACTTCGCAAAATTTGCTCGTATGCCTTGTACCGACTTAAAACAGACAATTAGGTTTGTGAACAATTTTAATATTAAATTTGTTAACAAATTCGATATTAAAACTGTTTTCGTCTAAAACAGGCTTAAGCGCCCAAAGCGTTGGTTTGGTATTTAAACTCCAGCGAAGAATGTAACACAATAATACAATTATTTAATCTGTCGAACTAACCGCGACTTAATTTGCATTTGTTTAGATCAGAGCTGGCTGGATATTATATTGACTACCCGCTGACTAAAAATGATGATTTGTTTACTAAAATGTCATCAGGCTTTTAACAGTCAAATAATTTTTTACAACTTTACAACTCGAGGATTAAAATATTTTAAATTAAAATGAAAAATTGTTTACTTAGAATTTATAATATTGTAACTGAATTAACAGGTTTTATTGACGCTATTTATAAATTGGGTTTACTAATTATGTATATGTAACAGGCAAAAAAAGGTTTAAAATTCTCGCGAAAAATATATTGTTAATTAGTTGAAAATATAATTGAAATGCAAGATTTCGACCGATAAATTAAGAAAGAGAAGAAATGGATCGTCTAAAATTCTGATCTACCTATAGTTGTTTAAAAATAATTTAAATCAGTTTTTTTCTAAATACTTACATATTACTTATATTTATATTGTTAATAATAAATTAAAAATAAAATTGATACTTTTACCCGTTGTTAGAGCTTGAGAACTAGTTTAGTTCTAAAATTGTAGGCAGTGACTAATACTTATGGAGAGGAAAAGCAACAAAACAATACAACGCATACCCGTTCTTAGATTTTCCCATGCATAAATAGAAAACAGTGCCGCTTATCTTGTTTTGTGAAACTATAAGTAAGTCTCTACCTACAATTTTCGAACTGAACTATAGTGGCTTTTAATTTACTAACTTTAAAAATAACCATCCTGTTTTAAAAACTGCAGTCTATAAGATAATTTGCGTATGTCTGTTTTTTGTTTGTATAAATTAACGTTAATCTAAATAATAATTTTTATAAGCAGATAATTTTATTAATCCTCAAAAAAACACATAAAAAATGAGGTGAACAGAAACTTTAATTTGGGTAAAGTAAATTGGTTAGGATTTATGTATCCTGTGTTTACAAATTGTATATTTGACAGATAAAGAATGCTTCCAATATGCGAAACCACACAAATCTGTTCCAACTAATGTAAACACGAGTTACATAAAAATATATCGGAAATAATTCTTCTCGTATATTTATAATATATTACGGAGTAAATTTGAATTTTTACGATACTTTTTACATTTCCTTCACGCATAGAATGTTTATTTTTAGGAAATAATATTTGATCTTATAGCATCTAAAATAATAATCTAACTCCACAAAAGAATTAGGGGATCAACTATCACGAAATCAAAAAAAAAATCAATTTACAAACTTTGCGGGAAAAAATCGAATTCAACATATTTAATTGGGGAGTAACATAGGGTATAAATTATTATGCTACGATGAAAATGGGATGATTAGTGAGCGAAAATAGCGATTTTAAACCGAAATGTGTAGCCAGTGTAGATCGCTGATGCCGAGTCGCCCAACTTCTCTCTCAAAAATATCTAGTTCTCGTAGGCCCGTATTCACCAAACACTGTTAAAGATAGAAGTTACTAACCTTAGAATAAATGTATTCCTTGGAATAAAATAAACTTTCTATTCACCAACCAATTTATTCGATAGAATAGTAACCTCAGGTAAAAATTTACTATTACCATACGCCTTGGAGATTTTGTCAAATATTTTGATTCTAAAGCACGTTTACTAAAGATCCGACCGATGGCGCATCTATCGAAAATGTAAAATGGTGAATATTGACATATTTTACTGACAAAAACCTTTACCTGTAAGATATGAAATTAATATTTACCTGAAAAGGTCGCCAGGCCATAAAGTAATTTATGCATTTCGTGCACACCCTATTTAACTAGGCGGATAAATATTTATACCCTTGAAATTGGACAGAATAGCTATTCTTACGATTTATACCTTCAGTAAACTTAACTATGTTTGGTAATTTGAATTATCACTATTTATTCCGTGTGATAGTTACCAGGGGAATAAATCAACGGAATAAATAACTAACTAGGCTTGGTGAATACGGGCCGTAGTGTCTTATATTTTGATCTTCCTTCTAAAATTCTTAATTCAAAAAGACCAGCCAGTCTCATCCATCCTCATAACGTAACCATATTACCCTAGGATTTTTTTTTCTGCCTACGCTTTAAAGCAATTTTATTACTGCGTCTGTTATTCTTCTATCATTCCAGAATAAATCCTAGATCAAGAATATAAACCACGGCAAATTCGAAATAATTAATCAATGTTACGTCGATGTAGGCATTTTGCAACACCCGGTATATTTCATACAAGCTCATATTAATATCAGTCGACAATGTAATTATTCAAACACTATTAATGCCATATCGTGATATTAATATAAACCTCCTCGTGTAATGAAAAAAAAATTGAAAACGTTCAATCATCCGTCAAGACGAAGAAGAAGAAAAAGGAGTGCGTTAACATAACGTTCCTACGTTATGTTACGTTACAATCTCATATCACGTCTGATTAATTGCAGAGCCCAGTCATCCAACAGAGTTTCCGAGCAGTTAAATTGGCTTATTAGAACCAATAAATGTAGTATCATAAAACCGCTCACGGGGGCACGGCTCAAAACACCGTAGGCTTCGTGCTGGTTCGCTCTTCATTATGTTTGACTATGTCTTCAAATATAGATTGTAAAGCATCGCACGGGCACGACAACGGAATTTATAAAAACATTGACTCAGACTCATGCATAAAAAAGGCAAATGTGTGCACCATCCGCAAAAGCGCATGGTTGAAGTGAAACTTCTTGCTCTGTCGTCAAAAATGCGAATTCAATTTATTTATTTATTTATTTATTTTAGTGTTGCCGTCTAGACAAGACAAGGCAAGATTTTCAAAGTCTTGTCTTGTCTTGAAATATCAAGACAAGACTTCACTTAAGTCTTGTCTTGAAATATCAAGACTTCACTAAGTCTAAGTGTAAATTAAAAAACTCTTGTCTTGTCTTGAAAATCTAGATAAGACAAGACAAGAGTCTAGAAAGTCTAGATCTAGACGGCAACACTATAATCTAAATAAATTGATATTAGTATAAAAAGAAAGGTTTTGTTGAGAAGATTACAAATAAGGTATATGACGTCACGGAAAATTCAATATGGCGGACTCTAGACGCCATTTTTTCAGAATTCAAAAGTAATTTTCCTTCTAAATTAGTGTTGCCGTCTAGACAAGACAAGACAAGACTTTCAAAGTCTTGTTTTGTCTTGTCTTGAAATATCAAGACTTCACTAAGTCTAAGTCTAGATTAAAAAACTCTTGTCTTGTCTCGAAAATTTCTAGACAAGACAAGAGTCTAGAAAGTCTAGATCTAGACGGCAACACTAATTTGTTTATTTATTTATTTAAATTCAGAAACAACGACGGAAATAAAGTTCCAAAAGAGTAAAAAAAAAATAAAAATAAGAGGGCAGTGGATCCTAGTGAATAGCGTACTTGGTACCAGTCTCAAGACTAGACTGTCGTGGGTTCGAATCCCACCTGCGCTCACGGATGTTTTGTGATGTTATTTAGTTTTAAGTTAGTTGTTATTTAATGTAATTTAACACGTTAATGACCTAAGTTGTCGACGCGTCTATAATCTACAATAAATAAAAAATTAAATAAATTAATTAATAATTATCTACATAATATATTATGTATAAAGAATAAGTTTCATATTTCATATTAGTCCATAAGCTGACGACCCTGCAATCTTATACACAAGTACACCCGTTCTTCTATGACACAGAACAATCTATCGGCTCGTTCTGTAATTACTACCCAATGCCATAATTCGTCACTTTCCGCACTTGTAGCATAAATAGCTATTATTAGTCATTGCATAATGTTAACGAATTAAATTGCAAGGGTTTGTTAGCTTTGAAAAAATTAAGTAGGTATACTTATAACGAATGTCTTATACTTAGTCGAAAGTCGATTATAACGAATCGACGGTTACATAGTCTAAGGTATATTTTAAACATGGACTTGGGCGCGCATTACCTACACTGACCAGTTCATGAACGAACGTTGAAGACGGATTTTCAACACGATACGAGACACGCATTTCCGCTACTTGACCATATTTCAAGAGTTATATTATAAGCTTAAAGTTTTATTTGGTGACAGCTTTGACATTTTTATATATAATTTTTTCTCGTGTTGACCAGCAGTCGGCTTAACTCCACGCTTCGTTTCAAAATAAATACTTACAAACACGCGTTGTTTTTCTTTCTAGAAATTATTAACGAAAATCAAAGGGAATCTTGAAACACGACAATGCTGAAATGCATTCAAGATTACTAAAGTGCATTCAAACAATTGTTATGAAGAAGTCCAGGAGGTGTAACAGAAAGTTTCGAATAAGATAAATTAACTTTGTTATTTTTAACTATTGTTATATTTTTGTTATTTAATCCTTTCATAATATCATTGTTTATAAAGCAATTTGTTTATACGGCTGAATTTATGAAATTAAAGAAGGTGATTGGATAAGCCATTCATCATCATAAAGTTCCCTATCCTTTACAGGATGTTGGAGACCACTTTTTTCCACCGCACTTTGTCATTAGCTGTAGATTTTAAATCACTAAAAGAATTTATATTTGACCATAATTTCAGGTTCGCTATCCACGTGATCCTCTTTCTTCCTCTCGATACATGCCCCTCCAGTTTGCCACACCTAATTAGTCTTTGTAGTTCATATTCCTTTCCTCTACAAATATGCCCGAAGTACTGTAATATTCTTCGTTTTATTGTGGTAACCAAACATCTTTTGTAGCCAACTCTGCGAAATACCTCTTCATTTGTTAATTTGTCCGTCCACTTTATTTTTAACATTTTTCTGATGCACCAAGTTTCAAAGGCATGCAGTTTGACTTCACTAGAATTTTTGATAGTGCGCGAGTTAAGTTGTGTTTTTACCACCAGTGATAAAAATATTATATTTTGGATAAGCCATTAGACCAGTCATAATCAATTCCTGCATTTTTAGAAAGAAAAAATTATTTTTACAATCTATGTCACAGTCGGGAACCGAACCCGATCCTTTCCACTATCGCGGCGGAATGTGCGACCTAACACTACCGTGACACGATTTATTAGAAATACACTCTGTGCGAGAGTTATTAAATTTGTGTATCGTAGAAGAGAATCGTCAACTGAGTGAGAGCTCGCAACAATGTATTGGTTTATTGTTTATATTTCTGTTTATTATCTACCCTTCAAGCGTGAATAACTTATAAGTTTAGTTGAAGCGTCAAAAATTCTAATTTTGAGTTCTTGAAACTGGACAAAATCTAACTCCGTGGAAATGTTTTTTTTTTATTAATTATTTATCGAATCTAAGTATTTTTTCAGTTCATGCCGAGTATGACATTTTTCACAAAAAGGAAAAGAAGTATCTTGTCATAAATCTGTATAAATAATTTTCTTTACTTATTTTCCTATAATTTCGGTTGCACCTTGTATACTTTTTTGGATCGCAGCATACATGCAATGTGGTATTTGCATGTCAGATTGAATATATCCAGTTTGACCATTATAGAATGTAGAATATGTAAATGATGTACTTTTTTTACTATTTTCTATATAAATGTTATAAAAATAGTTATGAATTTGAATTTTCGTGATTTTATTCATTTTTTTATTGTTAGGATTAATGTAGGTAAAAATGCAAATGCCTATTCACAATTTTAAATGCTTTTAAACGCCTCTGCAAATATAATAAACGAAAAAACTCGTCAATATCTCTATTATTTCGAATTCCTGCAAACCATAAAATCACATTTAAATCTGAGAGATGAGTCTCTTATAGGTTGACAGTTTTCATTGCAACAGTATATTTTAGCTAGAAGGATATGACGTTAATACATAATATATACATGATGCTCCAGAACTTTCAACAATCGTAAGGAGTAAGAATTTACGAAATGACTCTAGCTTAAAATATTTTTTTTTTAAATTTCAATTTTTCAATAATTAAAAAAAAATGAGCACTAAAAATAGAAACGAAAAACATTTGACAATATTCGACTGCCGTTTTGGGGATCTTGGAACATAATCATTTTTGGTCGAGTCGGCCACGTCATTCATTGTATTAGAAATGTAACAATAATCAAGGACAGCTTGATGTAACCGTTAGCGCGCTGGCCTTTAGAACAAACTGTCGTAGATTCGAATCCCACTTCCGCTCATGAATGGATTTTTTAATCTTTTAATTTAATTTGATCTAATTTGATGTAATTAGACACTAATAGCCTTAGTTATGGAGCGTCCATAATCTACAATAAATAAATATATAATAACTCTTCCCGGCAATAGCATCGTCCCTTCGCGTCGTCTCGAGAAATGTCGCTCGTGACGTCGCAATGGTATACGACACGGTTGTCCCGACGATCGACTGCGAGTAAGTTCAGTTTTGCGGATCGATCCGAACGCTCTAATGCATTCGAATTTACATTTATTTAACATTACTTTGAATATGCTATTGGAAGATCTCTATCCTACGATCGGTGGTTTGAACGCAAAACCGAACTTACCCTGTATCTCTAACACGGGATGTCGTGTCGGCTCGGTAGAAAACGGTATTGACCTTATAAGGATTTACGTGTTGTTGCAAAAGGTTGTCCAATGTCCATGTTGAATTGGTACGTTGATTGGAATGAACTATGTGATAAACTAACCACAATCGATTGGTTTGTGATGTATTTGCACTTAAGTACTCGATCAAAAAACCATAAAAAGTGATTTATTACGGTCGTCGTCACGTTAACTGTCAGTTTTTAAATTCAGATTACACTCTTGTACATTATAATACACATTTATCTGTAACCACAAGGCATCATAGCTTATGTCTGTTTTTTTATAATACTTTTAAAAATTACACTTTTTAACTTCCCATTGGAAGTTATTGTAATGGGTCCGAAAATCGAAATCAAAATGTATAACAAATTTTTATGTTTCAAGGTCACTACACTATTTTTACACTATTTTTAGAAAGATGTCTGTGTGTGTGTGTGTGTACGTACGTATGTACGTACGTACGTATGTGTTCATTTCTTTCTAAGACGAAATCTCGAGAATGAAAAATGATATCGACTACGTTAGGGTGCCAATTAAATGACGCGTATTAACGTAAATATGATCTGAAAGAAATTTTTTCAAAATCGGTTCATTCGTTCTTTTTTCTTAACCAAATAGACTCCAAAAAAGTAGATTTTACACAATATCTCGCGAATAAAAAATTATATCGACTTCTTAAGGGTATCAATCAAGGCGTGTTAACATCATTTTGATCCGACATAAATTTTATAAAAATCGGTTCAGTCTTTTTTTTTAAATTATTGTTAAAAATAAATAATAATTATGTTTTAATGATTAAAATGATTACTTTTCTGTGTAATATCTAATTTAATTATTGTTATTAAATATTTATCAAACTGGGAAGTTCGTCGTGTCGACCTCAAGGGTCGCACTTTAGTCCTAATAAACGACCCACCTCACGGCTTGTTAAATATGTTTTAATGTGTTAAATTACAGCCTTGTTCAATACAATAGTCAAGACTTTTATTTTTTTAAGTGAAATTTCTTTATGCACGGAAGAATAAATTGGATTAATTTAGTTGAATAGCTAACGAATAGAACGGAACGTAAAGAAATACTGCATCGTTGTGTGGATCGTTGTAATGGATGTGCATGGTTGTGTGTTTGCTATAAAGTCGATGCGACAAGAATCCCAGTTCCCACCACGCTTGTTTAGAAAAACACTATTCTGTTTGTAATTGTGTCTAGAATTTTAACTTCTGTAGTGCGAAGTGTAATCTACGCGGTCCGTTTTTTAATATTTTGTTATACTTTTTGCTAGATTTTTTAGTTTTGTTTTTTATAACACTTAAAAACTTGCAATTTCAACAGTAATTATATCTACCTGCAAGAAAAGTTTAGACTACATTTCAAAACGTCTTAACCTTTTTTAGTGGATGCGTAGGCCTTATAGTAGTTTTATTTTCACTCTAGTCAAATGTTTTGAGTTATTGCCCTACGAGCACGATGAACAACGAGTTGAACAAAATTAAATTATTGACATATATTTTAAATCCTAATAAACTCGAAAAAACTAACAACGAACCGTTTCTTCGAAGAAAGTCACCTAAGAAATCGTTTATTTGATGTTTATTTGCAAACGTTTGCATATTGTGAACATAACCTAAACAAAATAGTCATATTGCAGGACACACTGGCACATGCGTGTTGTGAAATAAGATCTGGTAATTTAATGGTTTAACCTGACCCTTTGACCGTTTTCGCCGATTGTATGTCAAATTATGTCACATTACTGTTTCAGTTCTAATTATAGTAGCGATTCGTTCAAGGTCATGATCTAAGATGAAAGTCAACCTAACCTCTAAAATGTTTTGTGTTTTGTTTCTAAATGGTACTCAATTATAAGACTTGTAATTGTATGTTACTATTGAATTTAAACTTTTATATTTGCAGAACCAATTTTTCACTAACATGCTTACGACATCTGTACTATATAAATAGATGGATAGATTTTTAATATCAATATGAAATTTACATTTCGTCTGATTTAATTTTTAAATACTTGCACTACATTTAAATTTATTTAAATGCATTTTTTGTCTATTTTAAATGACAAGTTCTTTTTTAGAAATTGTTCTTAGTACCTAGGTACCTACGTTCCTTCTATATTCATAATACATTAGATATAAATTTAATAAAAAAATATGTGAAACGATTTTCTGTTATTATAATTCTGTTCATTTCTACACATTATAATATTTAGAAATATTACGTAACGTTGAAGTTCGATGGTATAAAAACACTAAACATTAGAGTTAGTATGGAAAATATATTTTTACGGTGGAGGTAACGGGACTAAATTCTTAATTGTGGTGGACATAACGGGACGAAAATGTATCTTGGGTGCATTCCACTTGGCGACCATTTCGCCCACTACGCTCGCGCCTTATGGCCGCGTTCATTACGTTTGGTCGTTGTAAGCGTTGCGATCGCCAAGTGGAATGCACCCCTTATAAACTGTGAACTTACTTGATACCTATTATTATTATTAAGGGCGAAAATTATAAATGTGAATAGTACGGGCCTTAAAAAATTCACAATCTTCTTTTTTAAATAAATTTTAAAAACTTGATAAAAATAATTTGCGAGCAGAAATTTCAAAAATTACTGCCGCTGCCGCAATTAATAAAAATTTTGAAAAAAAAAACAATTGTTGCAGTCTAGACCGCATCTAAAATTTCCAGATCTTTATAGTAGGTGTTTCAAGTATGAGTCTCTAAAACAGTTATATTTTCTAGATTTTCTAGATTGCACAATGCGATTATATGGTAATAGTCTAGATTCTAGAATCCGGATTATATTACAATATAACCTCATTGTGCAATTTTGGAAGTATGTATCATTATATTGTGACCTGATACGTCTGACTACGGGTGCTACGAGTACTACGCTATGAAAGTTATATCCGATGCATGCGCGTGGCGTCACTTTTGTCACCACCTGTGTTGCCAGTGTGACGACATATTCCAGTGGTGTTCAGGGGTCGTTGGCTGCCGTGCCGTGTTGTACCGTGCATATGTACAAAAGGTGTGATACACGTGCGTCCGATCTACAGTCTGCTCGAAAAAGTACTACAAATAAATAAATAAATAAATAAATCTCCAGTGTCACCTGTTTTACTCTTCCACTTTTAAGTTTTATATTGTCAGATATTTGGATTGGAGACTATTTATTTATTAAATACAAATAAATACAAAGTAGGTAAGCATTACTGTTGAGAAACCCCAATGGAATGACGTAACGTTACAATACAATACTAGGAAAATTCATTTTCAACCTATGTCACGGTCGAAATTCAAACCCGAAACTTCCGCTATCGCGACGGCTGGTTTTTCATGATACGATAAAACAGTCAATTGTTTCCATTATAAATCAATTTGTAACTGTATTTCACATCTTGATCTCATTTGACACACACACACACACACCTAAACGAACGTAACAACTATCAAGTGAACTCTATACTATGATACAATTCTGTTAGAACGACTTTCAAGGGACCGGCGACATTATGTCGTATTAACCGGAAGACGCACAAAGCGAACACATAATATATACAATATAATATATAAAATAACATAATTTACGTCGCTAAAAACGGTTAGTCGTTATAAACGAAGTCGTAATAGACGGACTCTACTGTATGTCTGTTCTGAGAATTTAACAGATGAATTGAGACTAGGTCAAAACAACCCTGACAGCTAATGGCCTTAGATAAAAAAAATTTTTCTCAATTTTATTTTCTTAGTTAATTAATTCGCTACTTTTCGAACAGACTATAAACACGACGAACCATCGAAAGTGTATGTGTTTGTACATATGTATGTAGAGGTTGCAAAGTGCCCGCCCCCGCGACACAAGGGCTCCCCTAGCAGGTCGCCATGGCGACGCGCGTGCCCCATGCCATGTGTGTAACTCCTGGTGCGGCGATAATGATTGGCGGCGCCGACAATGGCCGCACTCCGTCTCTCTTTTGTTTCGAAAACAAAAGAGAGACGCGCGCTGGATTTAAACACTGCAGACTCAGCTCACAGATAAATAACGTGATTTATTGAATGAAAAACAAAATGTTATCAAGCATTTTTTGTCATTAAAAATTCGGCAGTATTAACCCGGCATTATTGCGGTGAATGTTAGTAACGTAATTACAGTGATGAAGTACCTACATCATAATCTAGTACAGGAGTTCCAAAACTTTTCTGTGTTACGTCTCCATGCTGGATTTTTATTAACCTCTATATGCTGGCTCTTTTCATTGAGGCTAAAATAGACCACTCGATAATTCAGGAATTTGCTGAAAAGTTAATAAACCATTTTGAAATTAAGTTTAAATTTTATTTATAAATTGTGTAGATAATACACATTACTCAGAAATTAGAGCGAGAAATTCTATTTGAAGGTTTCAAATTTTTTTTCCAGAAATGGATATAACCCACTTGATCTTGTGGTCAGAAAATTAACGTTGATACGAATTACATATAAATTTGTGTTATATTTACATGTAAAAATAATAAATTACGTAACACTGCGGTACAGTTAAACATTATTTATTACAAAAGAGATAAAATCGCTAATTTCAACAATACAAAATCCGGCAATAGGTTTAATTAGAAAATGTTATTTTATAGTGTAAACTGGATGTTTTCAATTAGATGTACACACTACACGTTTCCCAAACATTAACAGCCACTCCGACACAACATTAGGGATGGGACATTTTTATTTTTTGTCGTACCTACAGGAAATCAAAGATCGAGGGGGAAACCGCCGGGGGAAATAGTGTACAGGTAGGGGGAATTGAGATGGAATTAAGATCTTTCAGTTTTATAACTATCCTTAATTATTTTTTTATTAAATTATTCTTTATTAACAAATAAAACCTAACACCAAATCGTACTTTTCAATGATTATAATTTTTTAAATGAGCTGGAAATCTTTATAATAATTTCATCGGTTGTAATACAACCTGAAAAATCATGACTGTTCTCGTCTTTTTTTAACCTATCAGAAATTAATGATATTATTACATCAGTAATATTTTAAATTATTGTCGCTAAAGATAGAGCAAGGAAACAAAAAAAATATTTTCAATTATTTGCGAGAAAATTACTTACAGTATCTTATTTAATTAACAATTAGATTAACAATCAATTTTTGTTATTACTTCCTTTACTGTACAAATTCACTATTTTAGTGAAATTTCACTAAAATAGTGAATTTGTACAGTAAACGAAGTAATAATAAAAATTGATTGTTAATCTAATTGTTAATAAAAAAAATATGTTTTTCCCTGGAACACCAGCTCAGCAAATAAGTAACTCGACCCGTATTTAACACTGGAGCTTCCTTGTTCAGATAAAAAAAAACAATAAAATACTTTCGTTTTGTACAATCAACCTACAAACCCTACACGTCGAAATATAATAGTATATACAGCTCGGGTAATAGCAAAGAGCGAGAGGAAGAGGGAACTGGGGGCCTGACGGGCTAGGGCAATACATCATTTCGCGCTTGGACCGTCGCTACAGACGGTTGACAGGTAGCGGTTAGTGTTTGATGCATGGATTGAGACATGGCCGCCACCACCGGGAAAATTATTAACTTTATTATATATATGTTACCTGAAATTATCTCTTCTATTCCTTACATAGCATTAGTAGGTCACTTTTTAGAGCGTGAACCATTGACTTAGATATTACTTATTACTAAACATCGGATATTTTTATTAAATAACACGTTAAAATCTAGAAACATTAAGAAATTTTAAATGTTTTGGAAAAATGACTATTTTTTGCTTATTTAATCACTCACAGTTAAAAAGTTATACCTATATAATAAATGAACACATTTCTGATAATTCTCACAAGTTACAAAAAAAAAAATGTTTAGTGAAAATTTAATTAATATAAAATCATTAGTTCATAATTAGACCGAGAGCTAGTGACAGTTTATTGGTGTTATTTATTCAAGGCCTAATTTTTGTGAAGATGTTGAGGGAGGCATATTAAAGTGCCCTGTGTAAGGAATTTTGCTAGATAGCGGTATGGGAGGGGTGCAGACTGCCCCCAGCATGTAACAAAAAAAAATGGTCACAATTATTATTGCTTCAAGGCTGAAATTGTTTGTATAGCTTGTTGGTGACCCAATAATCCCATACCGCTATCTAGCAAAATCCCTTACACAGGGCACTTTTAATATCTATGCCTCTCTCGACATCTTCATAAAAATAAGGCCTTGAATAAATAACACCAAAAAACTGTCACTAGCTTTCGGTCACGATCTAATTAATGTCTGATGTTAAAATTTAATTTCTAAATAAATCAGGTTATTTTTATTTTCTCTTTATTTTCAAGCATTTTCCTGTAACATATTATGCATACACAATAGTAAAATAAAAGTCGATTTTCGTTTATGGCTTTGTTATTTTCTTTTCTCGAATGTCTATAATTTCAATAATTAGACTATTTATGTTGATAAATGTAAAAAGTGTTAAAATTTTCGTATTTATGTGGAATAAAAGGTCATGGAAAAGAATCGTTTTATATTTCCTTTATGACAGTCTTATTTATGTTCAAACACCTATCTATTTTTATAATAAATCATAAAATGTCTAAGTTACTTGTACACTAGTGTGAAAAGAAAAACACTTCACCACTTAATCAAACAAAATCTACGTTGTTTATCAAGAAACTAAACTTTCCTGAAATGATCAAACACATATAGCAAAACATCTATACTAGTTTAGTCAACTGCCATCTCTTGTTTTTATGAATAGATTTTTTAAGTGTTTTTTTCCTAATTAAATAATAAAGTCGCTATGTAGTAACACCCGTTATTGTCAAAAAAAAAGAGAAGAGCGCGGGTTAAAGTTTATTAAACTGGAACCGCCATGTAAAAAATGATTGTATTATGTTTTTATTTGATGACAATAAATCTTTGATATTATATAAAAAAAAAACTTTCCTGTGGATTTGTTCCCATGCACATCAATTAACACCAAGTTATTTTTTATAAATTTAATAAGTGTTATATATAAATACATATTAAAAGCCATCAAACTCTCTTTCCCTCGAACTTATTCTAAATCGAAAAATCTAAATGACGATAAACTAAATAAAATTTTACTGTATTTTTTAGAAGGAAATTAAGTATTAGGAAATTAAATATTAGAATTAGGTATTTTAATAGGTAATACAAATCTTTATTTTTTTACAGATTGTCCTGAATTCCATGCACCGTTACCAACCTCGCATTCATTTAGTAAAATGGCGAGAACATTCTGGATCAAATCCAATTCAGGATTTAGAAGCTGAGGAGTACCGGACTTTCATATTCCCAGAAACAGTGTTCACAGCAGTCACTGCATATCAGAATCAATTAATTACAAAACTCAAAATAGACTCGAACCCATTTGCTAAAGGTTTCAGAGACTCTTCGAGACTGACAGATTTTGACCGGTAAGTTATCCAATTATTAATTGAGATTAAGTTTATGGCAAAGCAATATCAAAATCTTTGAAATAGAAACTATTTATTTATAAACGTCAACATTTTAGTTCCAAGACATTAAATTTCCACAGATATTAAATCCAAAATCAGATTTCGTTACAAATAAAATATGGACAGATCTGAAATGTTAGTTCAACAAATACTATTTTATTATATTTCTATGATGGGAGTCAAAAAAATGTTTCCAAGATAAGGTCAGATTCTGATTGTAATACCCCCAAAATGTACAAACAAGTAGTTTTCCGCATGACGGCTGTGCGAACGTGTGTCTGGCTGTTTATCTTTGTTCTTCCGTCCGCAATAACTTCTGCAAAAATGTACAGATTTGAGTTATTTTTTTAACTGTTTGTCTATCACTAAGAACTCCAGGTTTATTGATTTTGGTGCCAATAGATAATCAGTGATTTTGTGTATAATTTGTGGCTATAACAATATCGTATTTTCATATTGAAAACTAGCTGTACCTGCGGCTCTGCTCAAGTGCATTTCGAACTGCTGCTGAGTTATTTTTGACATTATAGCTAAGAAATGTAATTTCCACCATGATCAGTAATATGGAGAGGAACGTACGAATCCTTGTTGCTTTCGTTGTTCTTCGAATGCGTATTTGATGTGCCGCTCAACTGAACAGTCGCCCAATATAGTTCTGAATATAACGTCGCAGCTTCTGGATGACTACTTTTTGAAAACATTAAATTCGCATATCTTCTGATTGAGTGAGCAAGTTGCGATGAAATGAAAACTAAATGTTACTTCAGGTTGAGCCCTATGTTTTTCTAAAAACTCTATCCGAATTGGGTCAGTAGTTTTTATGTGATGCGTACACAAACAAACAGACAAACTGCAATTTTATTATATGTATAGATGATTGTGAAACATGGATGCATGTTCACCATACCTATATTTTCTTTATAGGTATATTACTCAATAAGTTTCATTTTGTCACTCGGTAATATATCACTATAATAGTTTACGTTTATAATAACTGTTCGATAATATATATCGGCCATGTTGTCAATCAGACTGTTATCATCAGTTGTTCTTTCTTTTTGTAATAAGTTTTACAGATGTGGTCATTTTATCACTCAACTTATCATCTATTTTATTGTTGTTTCGATTAATATGAAAACATTCGTCCCGGTTAAGCATTTACGAGTTATTTATAGCTATTACATTGTTTCTACGACATTACGCCAGTCACTGAAAGTCATTTAAGGTTAAGTTTTATGGACAAAAAATCATAAATTTGCACTTAACGCTACGCGATATAATATGCAATAAATATTACGGTTCAAAACATCGCAATAACTATCGGTGACGCACTAGAAGATTTTCTAAAGTTTAATGCTGGATTATTAATTTTTGCACCTTATACTGAGCCAAAGCTTTCAAACTGTTCATTCGTTTAAGTTTGTATTTTTATCACTGCATAATATAGTAGATTATATATCTATAGTGGCGTAATGAGGTAGGATTACTGACGAGTAGTGACAGTGTGTTGAAACGAGTGATAGCAAAAAATTATAACATTACGCATGAGATGTATAGGTATGGTATTTGTTGCCATACTCCCTATAAAATAGCTGCTTTTCACTTATTTTTCAATATTTTCAAAAAAAATTGACCGTTTATTAATTTGTGTCATCAACTTCACTTCTATAGTAGGCCTGCAAGAGTAGCTCTCGCACGCACAGTACGTAGGAGGTAACAGTGGGCGGATCAAGGCGAATAAACATAAATGACTGTGGAAATGGTTTGCTTTTCCCATACTAGTGTGGAAAAGATACGGTCTCACACACCAGTCTGTCAAATGTCACTTTACATGCTTAGTGCATATTATATAAAGCAGCTATTTTATAGTGGGCAAAAAAATATTTTATTTTAGGCGAGTAATTTAATGAAAAATACTAAAAAGTAAGATAATCAAGAACTTTGATAGTTACAATAAAAATATTTGCTCTTGATATGATTCAAAATCGATTATTTTACCCACTTCTATCGCCATTCTTTCTTAATTATCGCGTTACGAAATTACTGCATCATAAAAAAATCGTATTTTAACAATAAATTGTTGATTGCAATATTTGATGTTTGTTTTAATACCTACCGTATCAAAAGAATACCGATAAAATTACTTACTATAGAGTATAGACAATTCATTTTATTAACAACTAGCGGCCCCATCCGGCTTCGCCCGGGTACAATACACTACTCACTCGCTTCGCTCGTTCGCTTGAATTTTATAAATACACTACTCACTCGCTTCGCTCGTTCGCTTGAACTGAACAAAAACATTGCATCCTAATAACAATGACTAGCAATATTTTAATTTAAAAAAATTAGCTGTAATAAATATTTTTAATGGATGTTATTATGTTGCATTTTACTTGAAACGATTTTCTTTAATGCATTAATGTTTTCCATATAACTATCAGGTACCTAAAAAAAACTCACCTATTCGTCTTGTGAAATTCACTGTATAAAATAGTATAACACTACATTTGTCTGCTGCAATTTCGTTTTTATGTAGGTTTTTTGATTATTTTGTGCGATACTTATATTTGTAGAAAGTGTTTTCAAAAATTGTGCCGGTCTGTTTGTATTATCATCACTCGAGAACGTCTAAACCGATTTTGAAGAAACACTATCAATTGGTACCTAAACTTAAAATGTAGGCAGTGTACCTACTTTTTTATCTGGCTCCTTTATAAGGTTCCTGTAAAAACCGGCATTAACGTGAGCGAAGCCACGGGTAACAGCTAGTAAGTTATACTTTTAGTTTTTTTTACATTACACAGCGGCGATGAATGCTTTGTTGCGAAATGACTCCCAGACTGTGTGTCATTAACTTGAGCAATATGTCTAAAGCAATAAAATATGGGTTCCTTTAGCGAGGATATTATAATATGAACTGCTGCCACGTCATTTTACTAGCTCTCCGAAGGTCGTAGTTCAGGGAAAAGTCACGTGACAGCACAGCTGTACAAAAAGAAATCAAAAAAATATGCACTCAATCCTGAATAGGTATACGCTGATTTATTTACGAATTTCAAATTGAAATTTAAAGTAAACCAGTTGTTCAAATGGATCCGTAAATGTTCCTATTTTAACAAAGATACCTTTTGTCGACTCATTATTCTAGACGCCACTCACACCATTACTATCGTCAACTTACCAGATTTTCCTCGTTACTTAACTTTTAACGTAACTTAACTTTTAATCTTAATAAAACGGAAATTTCTGACACTAAATTATTTTGTTTTTACCGTGCAACAGGAATTTTCGGTATAAGTAAATGCTCCACCGCTAAATTAATCGTAAATTACAAATGTCAAATTCGTTCAGTATTGTATTATCATACTATAATATTCTAATTTTTTCTAGAATGATTTCAACTGCGAACGGTATAGATTTGAATGTAAATTAATAATGTAAAGGGATGAATAAGGGAAGATTGTGAGTTAAAGTTTGAGAATCGCTGTGATATGAAATAACCATTAACAATAAGAATTTGGCAAGATAATTATCGGTTAGCAAATTGCATTTGGTGAATGAGCGGCACTTAAATTTTAAGACTGGGCGGTGAAGAAAGACGTAATATATTTTACACATGACACGTCTTGTACCTCAGGTTTTGTAGGTTAGGTGGCCTAACTCGACTATCTCCACAGAGTTAAGAGCTTATAGAGACGCTACAAGCATTTAAAAGTGAAGCCAGTCGCCATAGTTATTGAGACTTGTTCATTTTATAATAATAATAATAAGAAGAAGAAGAGAACAATATTTATATCCATCGTTTGGCCGCCATGCTTGTTGTGACCTGTAACGTCAGACCTGGCTTTAACTTTGTAAAAGCAGTTGTATACAGTGTAGCGTCTCTATTACCTTTTAGCTTAGTGTCTCTGACTGTTTTATTATACAAAATACGAAAAAAAACTTTAAGAATATAACAATATGGCAAACATTTTTTCTCATTTACAATAATAATATTTCTCTTATTTTTAGACAAATTGGTAACAACTAAATAAAATAAAATTTGTACAAATAACGATTCTTAATTTGCTAACATTGTATAAATAAAAATGCATTAGTATCTACTTTTATTCAAAAGATAAATACTACCTACTTTACTTCGTGTGTTGAATTGTTTATTCTGACCGAACCACGTAAACATCAAAAATATTTCAGTTAATAATTAATTACTTTTGTGGGGTTGTTGAAATCCGGCACTGCATTAATTAGAAAGAGTAACTATCAAAATGATGCTTTTTAAATGTCCATCTGAAAACCCTATTACAAAAAATTGCTTTGTCCTTCAAAGATCTATGGACAAAAATGTTAACAGTTAGTATTACCTAACTGAATTTTTATTGTTCTTTATTTCCAATTTATTTCGGCCCCCCAAATACATTCTGAAAAAATAATATCTAGTAATAATATAGAAATTTATTCCGAATTACAAACATATAATGAATCCACCAAACTTGACAAAGCCAATGCTATGGCACGTGACTTATGATACAACCTGTATGTATATGCGTTTGAGATGAGATAACTAATTTGTTTGTATCGACTCATCGTACAGACGCGTTGGCCGCCAAACATACCGTCGCTACTAGATTAGTGTTTAATGCCTCTCGCACATGGGATGGACCGCAGACCCTGGAGGCGCGGGCGGGTACAACTGCACCACTGCCCTGTCATTATCTCGGTGCCGACGCGTGAAAAAACAAAACAGTGTGTACAAGCACCTTATAGATCGCACTGCACCGCGCTGTTCTGTAATGTGTACGCGGTCATAACACTCCAGAGATATGTACAAATCTGTACAAAATTTTTATAACTCTAATAATATCGACATCTTTCAAACAGGGTTAACAACTCCTCCAAAATTCTCCTCAAAGCAGATTCAAAACAAGAACGGTTTTACGGAGGGGGATAACGGTGGTAATTACCCCTCCCAGAGCAGCGATTCGTTGATGTGACAAGCAGACAAAAATTGTAAAAATTACTGTTTTGGCCTCAATATCGATAATAATGTCCACCGCAATTATAATTTTGAAAAAATATTTGAATAGATACGACCCCATTACAGTTTTTTTTAAATTATTTTTATACTTACCTACTAGTATTTCTGTACTACGGTACTACCCTCCCCAAAATGTTAGCCCAGAACCGCCCATGATCGAAATACCCCTGAAAATCCCTAAATCTTGAATTTAAATCCCTCTAAAAGTCACCAGACCCTATTACGAATATGTTTAAAAATATACGTAATTATATAATAGAAAATTAGGTTAAAATAAAAAAATGTATTTTAGTAGAATTTCACTGTAGTTAATAGACATTTACATAAAAATTTCGATTCAGTTTTATTTTTTAAAGACAAAACTGTTTTGCCACTAAAGAAATCTCATTCCACATAATTTCCCCCTAAATTTAAGCGGAAAACCCCCAAGCTGGTAAGCAACAGAATCTCAACAATGTCGGATAGTTTCAAATTAAATTATTATAATAATAATATTAAAGTAGTAAATTCGCAGGTATGTGGACAGTAAATAATAAAACAGACAGTTTTTTTTATAAGTACGACGTTTCGTTTATTGATTTAAACTTTTTCACTGGCAGTAAAAAAATATTATAAACAAGTTATTATTTACTGCGCACTTACCTGCGAATTTACTACTTTAATTATATAAATATGGACACGAAATCTACTAAATAATAATAATAATAAATGTCTTTATTGAATCGAACGGGTGCAATGATCCAATTGGCGAAGTTCAGCGAAAATGCTGCTTTTTAACTCAACCCGGAAAACTACATATTATATAATAAAGTGCATTATAGTAGTAACACATATTGGTACAAACATAAAAAACATATAAAAATATACAAATTAAAAAGAAAATACATACATAAAAATTAATCTAGCCAGCGCTGTACCCGACGTGCGTGTAACTTATATTTAATAATTTTCACACTCGAATGGACGTCAAAATATATTTAAACCTGCTGATTACCTGCTGCTTCGTTCCGACACAATTATATATCTCCCTTCTTCTAATAGCTCCGTCTTTCTTTCGCATCTAACTTAAATTTACACACAATTTTCAAAAGTTGTCATTATCGGTGAGTAAGAACATTTTTAGATTTCAGGAACGAAATTTGATTCAAAAGAACAAAAATCAACAAGGTTAACTAATATAAGTATATTAAATGATTTTAGAGATATTGAAATACAAATTTTTTTCAATTTTTTATATTAATTATTAGCTTTCTGTCTCGATCCTAGTAGATTTTCGTTTTGCAGCAAGCTATCAACAATGTTATAGCCTGAATGTATAAATTGCGATGAATGTATAATCTATATATGATATATGCCATTTAGCTCAGAGATAGCGTGCAGGATCCCCGACGTTCTTTACATTTTTGCTCAGTGCTCATCCATCTTTTATCGTACCATCACTTAGGAAGAAGTAGGTTTAACACGTTGACTGCCGCAATAAAATATCTGGTCCCTTCTGGCCAGAACTGTTTTGTCCTTGAATAGGATAGCGATAAATGTTCTTTAACATTAATGAATTTATTTTTCCCTAAAAAATGTATTTTTTTGTTTTTTTGAGCCGAGAGACACCAAATGTTCACGTGGCCCATATAGTTGAAGTTTGCAGTAATGGCCGTATGAATCATATTATGCCGTTTTATATGTAAACAAGTCTGCATACGCTTGATTCATATGAAAAAAAAATAGGTATTTTCTTATTTAGAAATGTAATTAAATGTTGGTTTTTGTTTGAATAAATATAAAAATAATATTTTATCTGAAGTTTCATTGCTTTTTAGTGAAATGTCAACTACAAACATTTCAAGCCTGAGAATCAACTATCGATTCACTCCGGTGCAGGCCACGCATAGTTTCTAATGCTTACATCCGTGTATATTGGGCTACATAAAAGTTACATTGACCTAAGAATCGAATGATGCTTTTCTTAGCTATTATAATTTGCAGTGCTTGAGATTCAACTTGTGATACGCGCGGCTGTTGTGGTCGATTCTTCGAGCATCAAGTTATGCTTCTTACGGCAGTCAACGTGTTAAACTGTCAAAGAATTTTTCAAATCGGTTTAATAGTTTCTAAAATTATAAGCGTGGACAAATAAAAACAATGATGTAATAATAATACCAAATCTACACAAGATAAAATTTTGTATATTCTAATATATTAGAATATATAAGTACATTTATCTTAATAAAAATATATATATCTTGTGTGGATTTGGTATTATTATTATTATTATTACTTCATTGAATTAGGTACAAAAGTGATTGAGAAGTTCCCGATTCATTACAAATAAAAACAAACAAATAAACGAGATTTACCTCTTTATTTATTAGTAATACCGTTTAATGAAAGAGTTCATCTTTCATTCAACGGTAATACCTATAAGATATAGATTTTAAAAACATAGAATTACTACATCTTCAAAGTAAGAGATGCAGTCTTGAGTCTATTTAAATTTAAAAGTTGATGATTATAGTTCAAAACTATGAAAATGCTTCAAGGAATGAAAATGACATTACCGCGTTTTTTCACTGCAGAGAAAAACTGAATTACTTCTGTGATCCACATCCGCTGAAGGGTTAAATCGTCGTTATTTAACCAAGTAGCTACCAGCCGAGGTTGTAGCAACGCCGTTGTTTATATCATGGTGCCCCCATGGCTCGTCTATTGCAAACCCCCAATTTCCAGGTTCTTATCTAAGAGCTGGTAAAAATATCAATTTGATTTTAAATTTAATATTGAGAGTTGGTGAAAATATCAATTGGATTTTTAATTTATTATTAAAAATAATAACAAATTGAAAATATAAATTGATGCTATATCAGATAACCTGCAGAGATAAACGAAAAAAAACGAATACCTGACATAAGTTACTTTGCCTTATGGGATATAGGTATTGTCATAATATAAGGAGGTTCTTTTGGTCATATTTCTTTCTCTATTCTGCAACGGTATTATGGTATTAAAATAGCAGAAAAAATACCAAACATGAAAATTACCAGGAAAACAGCATACTCATCTAACATGCACATAGAGACACAGTATAATATGTATATAGATAGTTATTATTATTTGACACTCAATACAATATAATCGTGCTTCATAGACAGCTATTTTCACTGCATCAATCTTATTACTGTGTGATTATTTTCATTTTTTTATATTGCATTTATTATTAAGCTACATTTAGACTCTCGCCTTTTTCAGCGTCATAAAACGACGTAGAATTCCCGGTATTTTTATTTAAGCCAGAATTAAATTAAGGCCTACTACAAACTCGCATTTTCAGTTTATTATTATTTTGATTTAATTTGATTATTTTCACCAATTCTTACATTAGAACCAGGGAATTGGGAGTTTGTAATAGATGAGCCATAGAAAAAAATGGACGAGTCTTATAGTAGTCGCCAATGATGTGTAACATCTAACCGCGTATTTTAATAAGTACTTACAACATTTATAAAATAGCAGAACGAACGGTTCACGGCTGTCTTATTTCTCTTTCTCTCTCTCTTTTCAAACGCTATGAAAATGTGTGCGCTCGCTGACACGCTGCAGCACTAGCGCCAACTTTAGTCCGCACCGCAGAATCATATTATATATTATATTAAACTGAATAGCCCGCGCTTCTCTCTACTTCCTGTTGCACATTTACGTCGCCTTCACGAAATTAGTCCCACCAAATGCCGCATAACGAGAGCTTGTTACACATCAATGATATTAATTCGAAAAATAAAATGTGTCATTAATAAAAAATGAACGTCAGATTTAGAAAAAAATTACTTTTTTGATATAAACAGTGTTTGGTATTGAAATAGATTTTGAAAGGTTGAAATAAAATTGGTAACAAAACTTACAATAAATGAATTCAAAATCGAACTAATAAAACTGGAGCTTTTCCTCTATTATTATTATTTTGTTATATAATATATACTTATATTTATTTACTTTTTTTTTTGTTAATAGAAATGTATCTAGGCTTGAGAATAGCCGAGCGTGTAGCAATGCTGTTGTTTACATGGTGTTGCTATGGTTCCTCTATTACAAGTTCTCAGTTCCCGGGTTCTAGCCCGAGAGCTGGTAAAAGTATCAATTGGATTTTCAATTTATTATTAAAAAAAAAGAATGAATTGAAAATATGAATTGGTGCTAGGCCCAAATAACCTTAGCTGTTGGTGGTCTTTAAAACACAATTTTAGAAATGTATCTATAGGTAATGAGAAGAACTTTTCCTGCAGTGTTTGGGTTTGACTTTAATATCATCCGAAATTATCCATGTTTATTTCGATGATATAGCTAAAAGTTAAAAACCATCCGTCATGACGTTTGAAAATCAAAGCGGATGCATGAATGTTTAAAAAGAGCTTTAGTTGGTCGTGGAGGTAAATTTGAGGTGTGAGAAAATATGTGTGGTGCCGGTATTATTATATCGTCAGCGCGTCATCATTGAAGACAACGATTGCGTTAAATTACAGAGCGGTTAAGATAACACCATCCACGCCTCTTTCCAATAACAGTCGGGGCCGCTATTCACGCCGAGAAAGGGATCATCGCCACCGCATCGTGCCGTAGCTTCTCTGACCGCACGTACGACTCAAAACATGTCCTAATTAAATCAAAAATCATCATCTGATAGATAGATGAAGACTTTTTTTATTGTAAGGTTATAGAGAGATTTGAGGTTATGTTAATTTATCATCTATGTTCTCTCCTAGAAATTATAAAATAACTCTAGGATGAAAGGATTATAACAGGATTTTTAACGGGATACTGTTATACAAACAAGCACCTTACTATAACTAAATTGACTGTAACTGCCTTATGCAGAAAAATATCATATATAATATCATATCACATAGTTTGGAAGTGTGTTTGCAGATATGGTTTTATACACAGAATGAAAAATAGTTTTTGAATATGCATCTAAATACTGAAATTAGCACGATATTTTGATTATTTTTCTCAAGAGTTTGAAGGTAACTTAAAGAAGTTAATCCTTAAATTGTGTATCGGAAAAAATCTTGGAGATTGTAGGCAACGACAAAATATTATGATGCTGAAACATTATCTACTATTAGAAAATAAAACATATTAAACTTTAAAACCTACTTATTTTAATAGTTAAAAATCTCCACATTCTTGGGAGACGGTGATCACAGAAATCAAACAAGATTTTTGAAGGCAATCTCATGAAAACTTGAGTTTTTAAGCAAATTTTTTGAAGATTAGAATGCTATCCGATTGGCCACCGTGCGATTTTCAGATCAAAAACCCTTCAGAAAGGTCACCCAAAATTAACCTCTCTATACTTTTAGCAGAAGACATTAATTATTTCAATTTCCAATTTAATAATCTCTTTATAATAACATTGATCTAAATTTACCGAAATATGTAGATGTGTTTACTTGCATTTTGAAAGAATTCCTAATCCATGCAAAAATGGTAGACTTTTGGTGATGGTTCTAAAAGTGAACGGATTGAAACGTGTGTGGAAGCTGGCACTAATGCGTTGGCCGCAACACGATACAAAGCTGTTGTAATAAAACACAAAATTAAATTCTATTATAATATAAACCAAGGTATAATATTATATGTGGCAACAAAATTAGCTCAGGGCTATTTATGGACTTTAAATGTTATATAAAAGGATATTTAATGCTCCTTCATGTACGTGCAGTCATTGCAGGTTATTTTTAATATTTAGCTCCAAATGTTCGTGAAGGCATGAAATATGTGATTAATTCCAAATTTGGAAATACCTTAGGAAATACTTTTTTTATGAGCTGGTGACTAAAGATTTGTAGAATAGACCAGAAACCTGGACACTAAATGAACAAAGATAAAGAAAAAAATTAGATAACGATTTTGATTAACTTCAACTGCAGTTACTATCTTTTATCACTAAAAAAATTTCTTCCAAGATGATTATCTTAACCTAAAAAATATTAGGTTTTATGAAGTATAAGGCTTTAATATTTCTTTTTAGTTTTAAAATTCACCGATTTAGCTTTGTTTTGTTTTGCAATTTGCATTTTTTACTATCGGAAACAGTTATAGTACCTAATATACTTTTCTTTGAAGATCAATAAAAAAATAGATTAATATGCTTTATATTTTTTATTAAAATAATAATTACAACTACCCTTTTTCGTATAATGTTGAATGGGCTTTTAAATTAGAGAACCAATTTTGACATCAATCGCACCGATCGTGCGACTCAGTACTCACGCTCTAATGGTACCACGTTCCTAAAATTACCTTCTAAGAATTAGCCTAGCATAGAGTATCGAAACATTAGCAGATTCGCTCGTCTTGAATATTTGTTAGCTAATATTTTCAAAGATCTAGAATACAGCTGTGTTAATCGCGCGCTAAAATCACCCCTAATTTTACAACATGACAGTTAAGTCAGAAGTCTGAACTGAGCCTGCTAAGAAAATGTCGGTCGCTTGCGCAGCGTGTATGCGAATTGTTTCACGCTTCGATTGATTCAGCTGATATTTCATTAAGCTGTGCTATTAATGTACCAACTAATAAGGCGATGCAATTCTATATATTATTTTGTGGTTATAAAGCCACAAGATAGTGGAATGCATATTCTACAGATGCGGTTTTAACATTTAAACTTGACTGGTGGACTGCATTATCGCGCTGTGAAGAGCGAATCATGTTATAATAGGTAACTTCGCTTTCAACATTTATAATTCATTCGACTGGAACGCGGCCAGAGGTGTATTGTAGAGATGTTAGGGAACGTTCCTAAGCCACGTAACGCTTTTTTTGGATCACCTCTCCCCCATGTAACTTCATTGCAGACAATAGCCCTTGACCCCCCGTGCCATTTTTGATGTGAAACATCTTATGTCGGGCTGTGAACAGCCGCGTGAGGGGAAATATGCAACGGAATACAATGCAACGAAATATCAATATAACGACATGTTCTCCTTCGCTGCTGTTCTCCCCACCACTGCGCGCCGGCACTTATATTGTACTGGATAAATAATTTATAAATTAATTGTCCGGGTATATTAATTTATACATATATCAGTAACAACGGCTGTCTAGACAAGTTCAACCGCAGAGTAGTGGTACCACATTAGCCTTTTATGCATGGGGACTTGGGTTCGGAAACTCATGGCATCGTAGAATTTTTGACGTTTTTTTTTCTAAATTCTACATGATATTTATTTATAACATTTTTTATTTTTGTTATATTCTTTCTTTGACAATAATTATAATTTTTTAAAATTTTATGACACCAAAAATTAATTTTTTTGTTTTTTTAAAAAAAACGAAAATTTGGGTAAATTAGGGTATTTAGGGTAAATTAGAGTAAATTAGGGCAAATTAGAGTAAATTAGGGTAAATTGGGGTAACTTAAGGCAAAGGGGGCTAAATAAGAGTAAATTAGAGTATTTAGGGAAAACTAGGGTAAATTCAAGAAATTAGGGTATACTAGGGTAAATTTGGGTAAACGAGGGAAAATTAGGGTAAATTGTGTTAAATTGTAAATTCTTATCTCTCGAACTACTGAACCGATTCTAAAAATTCTTTCACTTATTATCTTCACAGGGGGAGAATGTCTCGCTGCGTTGTAATAAATCATAAATTATTATATCTGGAACTATTGAACCGATTTAAAAAATTCTTTTACTAATAGAAAGCTACACTATCCCTAAGTGATATAGGCTAGATTTTATTTTGATAAATTTGTCAAGTTCAATAAATAAAAGATTCAAGCTATAAAAATGTTTCACATCTGCCAGGCGTCCCGCGACGGCTCATTTCTATAGAAATCATTAGATGATTTTTTAACTAATTTTTGTATCATTGTGTAAAAACATTTAATCTCTATATATGATTTCATATTCATCATCATTTAGATTTACAAAAATGCGCACTGATGACTAAATTTCGTTCGCTTTGTCATTCGCGATGCTCGTGTGATGTAACACTAGACACTCATTCAAAGTATATTTGAAGTAAGCTTTTAATAGGGTTAAACGTAGGATCTAATTTATTCTGTAATTTCCGTCAAGGAATTGAATTACCAACTATTTTGCCTTAATACGTCTCTGTCGTGAAATAAACAATCACACACTGTTAAATGCACGCGATCTGACGCTTTCAACTCTTAAAGTGATTTGACGCACTTAAAAGTCTATAATTGAAATTTTAGGAAATCGTTTAGATATTTAAAAGCAATTAGCGACATGCTACATACATCACACCAATGTCTTGAACACTTCTTTTTTCTACAAATACGTTTTTCATTATAATATTTTCAGTTAATCATTAGTTGGTTTTAACACTTAAGTCTATTATACGAAATTAAATTCAATTTTCAACATGTATAATTTTCTGTTTTATTAAATTAAACATTTGTATAATAATTAGTAAGATTTTTTATAAGCACTTATCATTAAAAAAACTGTAAAATTAAATAAAGAGACCGGAAAGTATTTTTCTTAACACTAAATCGTTCTTACAGTTCTTACAACACATACAAGCGAAAAATGAACTCATGATAATATTGTTACAAAACTGTTTTCTGAGTAGGCGGAATAAATATTTATTTACAATAATTAAAAACACAATAATAATGAACGCAACAACGAAAAGTCAATTCTAACAATCAACACAAGTAAACAATAACTAAACAGTAATTACAAAGGAAAACAAAACAACTATATACAATAATCCGTTATTATTACCACGACACTAGTATTTATTTTATCAATTTGGTTATTTATATCACGGCACTATTTATATCACTGGATCCACCGTCGACTTTGCGTGACTCACCGTTGACTGATTCCCTCACTCACTCGTAGTGGCTGTTTATATAGGCTGCGTGGCATAAGCCTAGTGTGTTCTCGCTTTCTCTAGAACTTTCGTGCAGGTACCAGTTATTACAGTAAGCAGACCCCGTTTCTCAGAACTCTTGCCTGTCGTTTATATACAGGGTGATCCGTAACAATATGTTCTTTCAGTTCTTTCGCACTGAGGGAGGCCTTTAAACTTGATTCTCTTTACTTTCAATCCTGGAAATTCTTCTATTAAATCAAACTAGCAAATATGCAGATCCATCGTTAAGTTCTATTAACTGTCAGGGTTATCAAGGCTACCATTTCATATTTTCGATTTATATTATTATTTCACGATCCTTAGAAAATTGAAGTTGAAAAAAAGACTTCGCGGGGATCAATACTGATTATTTAAAATTACTTTAGATTACTATATTAAATTTTAAGTAATCAGTATTGTTTTTTTATTGATCCAGTGCTACGAAGTCTTTTCTTCAACTTTAGTTATTATTTTTGATAACAATTAAAAATCAAATAAAAACATTCACTATAGTTCTCATTTAATTATTTTGTAAACTAATAAAAATGAGATATATAACTGATTCTATAATTATTTTTATATTCCACAATTTTGTCAAGATTTTTCTCGCCTCGGCAAGATCTCGACAATTTAATCTCGATCTCGTCTCGAAACGGTTAATCTCGTCTCTACGGCAACACTAATTGGAGATAAGAGTAGAAACCGAAATAATTGATCGGTTTTCAAATAAAAGATTTGACGCGAAGATAATAAGTCATTTTAAGATCTCTTTCGAATCGCATGTGTTATAATAGGAAAATATTTGAGTGGAACGAACAATTTAAATTCAAATGTCAAAGAACAACATTTCATATTATAAGTATGTAATAATAAATCCGACTATTTACCGATGAATACCGCTAGAGGTGAACGTTTTGAACACATTTGTGATGGAATACGTGTCATTTTTACCCAAAAAAATGCCGTAAATTGTTCACAATAGATATGTAGGTATACCGCATGTTTGAATAAATTATAGAGTGTTGGATATTAATGTCTAGAAAATTGTATAGTTAATAATTTCACAGCCGAAACTAAAAATTATAGCCAAACTATGATTGTTTCCTCACTATAATTTACATCTACGTTTGCGTGCATATATGTTATGGGCAATGCCATTCATTCCGAATAAACGCCAATTTTATTTAGGTAGATATTTATTTATTTTTTTGCCATATCCACTATAAAATAGCTATTTTACATGCATCTATGTGTATGCATGTATAGTGACTTTTGACAGGTCGGTGTGCGTGAACACATCTTTCCCACACTAGTGTGAGAAAGCAAACCGTTTCCAAGCTATGCTTCTTAACGCACGTTTGGAATAAGGACCTAAATCACAAAAAAAAATGTTACGAACGCTGCCTTGGAACGCGACGATGCAACGTACCTCTTTGTCTAGGCAGTTCGTATTGTTGCTATAGTTTCTATAGATTTTATATGTAAATATATCGATTTTATATACAACGCGTAAGAAGCATAGCTTCTATCGGGAGTCATGACTTTTTTTTGTTTATTCGCCCTGATCCGCCCGCCATCACTTACTGACAGTTACTCTCGGCCTACTATAGAGTATAAAAGTGAAGTTGGCGACACAAATGAATTGTCAATTTTTTTTTTAAATACCTACTAAAAATGAAGTGAAAATTAACAGCTATTTTATAGTGGGTACGGCAAAAAATACCATATAATATATCTCGTGCATAATGATATAATGACTCGTGTGACTGTTAAAACTCTTCGAGCTCAAAAATTTACTTTTGGGTAAAAGCTCAAAAATCTACTTTTGGGTATATAAATTTGCTGATAACAACACTATTTTAATTTTTGAAAAGCTATAACTTTTGAACGTGTTGTTCGATTTTGATCTTTAAAACGGCATTCGACGCAGTTTTTAAGCTCTAAAAATATCGTAAGAGGTACAAAATCGATTGGTTGAGAAATCTCGAAGTTATTTTGAAAAAACACTTTTTTCGAAACCTGTTGACTACGATATCTCTCGAACGGATTAACCGATTGTGATCCGCTTAGCGGCATTTGACGCAGTTTTCTGAGGAGAAGAGCTGATTAGATTATGGAATCAATCGGTAGAATATTCTAGAAATTATTTTGAAAAAACATCGTTTTAACAACTTTTTTTTCGGTTTTTTTGGAATTTCTCAAAATTTATTGGGTCGAATCGGTTCAAATTTTCAGGAAATCTAAGTTCAGTGGGACCCTTTCGAATGCCGTAAATCGCGATTCGATCGGTTAAGCTGTTCAAAAGTTATGAGAGGTTTACATACACAAACACACACACACACACACACAGTAAGACATACTGACATTATCGTAAAAATAGTCAGAATAGCTTCCTAGGATCACAAAACGTCGAGATATGACGAAAACTCGATTTTCGAAAATCGGGGTGAAATCAATAAGTTTAAATTTTCTTAGCGGGAAGTTAAAAATATTGGTTATAATAGTATCTGCACTATACTTTTAACTCGGTTTTTAGACAGATTGGTTGAGGCTTTCGCGGCCAGTTGATGAGCTGGTGTTGTCCTGATTCAGGACAACACTAGCTCAGTTTTTAGATTTTAATGTTGCCCGTTACTTCTATGGTCGCGTATACAATATAGAGATACACATATGGTGCTAACCCATAATATTATGGGTTGTTCTGTGACGGTTGAGAGATAAATAATATGTGAGAACAACAAACCATGCTAATGCCTTTTTAATTCGGTATAGCGATTTAATACTCATGTCTCTACGATATATGCATAGCTATTTATTATTAATTTTAGCTATTCATATTAAGTACATTAGGGGCTATCTGTCTATACAATTGAAATGTTTGTTCGTTATTATCTACAACGCTTAAAAACTTAATCAGTGATTTATAGATCAATATGACAATTTTGTTTAAAATAATCAATATTGCTGCATACAATTAGAATAATGATACACGGTGTAGATTTGTGTTAAAAAAGAGTGCAAAATATTTAAAGATGTAATAGTATGGACCAAAATAAACAAAAAAGTCTTAGTAAACATGGGTCCGCAAAGTAACGGCACATCTTTGTTTGAAATATATTCGAACTCTTTCTAAAATCCTTTCATTGGCTCGAATTTGTTGACATTTTTGATTAATTCGTATAGCCGCAGCTCCTCGAGACTATTTACAAGAGTACCATAGACTAATATTTTCAAATATCCCTAAAAAAAGAAATCTAGAGGGTTTAAATCAAGCGATCTTGCAGGCCATACAGGCCCGCTCCCTTCCATATATCCGAAACCGTTACTTTGCGGACCCATGTTTACTAAAACTTTTTTGTTTATTTTGGTCCATACTACTTATTACCTCTTTAAATATGTTACACTCTTTTTTAGCACCCTGTAATATGGGGAATAGAGCGTACTTGCATGGAATATTCTTATTATACAGAACGAAAATATACTTACTTATGTTAATTTGAACAGAACTCTGAAATCTGAGAAACATTAAACGATTCATTGAAACGCAATAATGAACTTTGAATGAATTTTATATTTGCACTAAAATGATTTCATTAGTTTTCCAAAAATAAAAAAAACATTTTTTAAATTTTAAGTCTGTTAAATTTTACATTAACGCCTTATTTTTTCATACTGTAGAAAAGCCTATCTCAAATTAATTAAAGGCTATTATATTCTTGTTGAATATAAAATACTGATTATTTTTTAATTACTAATTTTATGTCATTTAGATATTGCTTTGCCCTTGTTTCCGCTTTTTAATAAAAAATAATAGCGTTAAAACATAATTTAAAACTTTAACATTTTTTTTCAACAATATTTTTGTCTTGTTACAGTGATCCAATGGACAGCTTTTTCATGGACCAGCACTTTCTTCGTTCTCCGCTGCGTCTTTACACAGGCGATCCTCTCGACAACGAGAACAACAACGCCAACTCACTATTTTCTGCAGCGATGATGGAAAAAGCACGAGCTCACCTTCAGCTATGGAGTCGAGCGGGAGCTGCTGGCGGTTACACTCCCGCCGACATCCACGCTATGCTGTTGTCTTCCAGCGCGGCAGCACAGACCCAGCACCTGTACAATATGGCGGCGGCTCAACCTTCGCGACCCGTTGCGTTGCCAACACATCTTTGGAACCAAACAGGTCCCGGGACGGAACCGTCGCCATGGTCGTCGGCAGTGCACAGCGGTTTGCCTCCAGGTCTACTTGGACCACCACCTCCTCCAAGGCCACAAATAACGCCGCCACCAACCTCAACACCAAGTTCCTCAGGGTCCCCCAGTCCGTCAGGTCTAGGATCCGCAGATTTAAGAATGCCTAAAGCCGTTTTTCCAAGTTCCATGCATAGGTTTAGTCCATACTCAATAGGGCAAGCGCAGTCTAGACAATTATCGCCAGATGGTTCAAGTCCTAGACCACGTTAGCTTTAAATTATTAAATCTATCAACATATTTATTTATTTTTTTTTTACGAAATGCAATAATTTCGAAAGTTTTCTTTTATAAAAAATAGTCAAAATATGGATTCGTTTTTTTCTAAATTATAAAATAATTATAATATCGAAATCTTTAAAAGTAGACAAGGCGATCCTAGATGTCTGACTTATTTGTTGAAGACGATGTCTTCAGTGGCTGTGGACAGAACAAATGTTTAACGACAAAATTGTGTAGATAATTGCAAATACATTTCATCGGATTTAATGAGTTGTTAAAAGTATATTCTGTTTACTACTTTTGAATATTAAAAAAGTAAACCTTTTGAAATTTTGCATTTACTATTAATTCCAAAATTATTTTTTTTAAATTCTAAAATTTTTACATTTAGAAAAAATAAATACCTACTAGATTACTTGTATTTGTAAAATACTTGTAATATAATATGTAGAAAATTAATTTGTAGAACATAAACCAGTGGAAGCCAAACATTTTAAACCAAAGAATTAGATCTTTCCAACGAGGAAGACATAAAACTAATGTACTATAATAACATTTAATATTCTTTTGTTGTAAATATGTCAATTTTAACTAGCGCTGTTATTTATTTTATGTGTAGATAGTAATGTAAGGTACGAAGTATGATAATTGCATAACAAATATTAACGTAAACCGTAAAACATTAAATTTAACTCTAAAGAATCTTTGACCTTCCGTATCGCTCAACGTAAACTTAACCGTCACGAAACAAGAAGCAAACATAACCTCAACTTTCATATTTTATTCTACGTATTTACATAGTAATTTCATAATTTCAAACGCAATAATATTTGACTTAAAATCATTATTGCTCATCGATTTTTAAATAACATTTATTACTTAATTATCGCAAACAAATATGAAATTTCTGGTTAAAAGTTTATTTACACAATGGCACTAAATTGCGCTGCATAAAGCGTTCTCCTCTCATTGTAATATTGTGAATTGAATCTTTATCCTTTGTTATCATGACTTGATAGCAAACGATGGAAGCACAGTCCTTGAAAATGCTTGGAGTGGAAAATGTCATTAGTATCGCTCATGTCCAAAAACAGTATTTGTATTTCAACGCAATATTGTACGGTTTCAGCTTGAGCGCAGAACTGTAATGCATTGCAAAATTGCACCATTGGCTTGGTATTATTGATACAATCGACTTATAAGAATGGACTGTGCATCAAGGGTACAATGAAGGCTACCAGACTTTTTTTCTACCATCTGATGGCGCCACTAGCAAGTGAAGTATCTGTGATTCAAATGTCAGTACTGTTAATATAAATCATGTAGCGGATAAATTGCAGTTTTGTATTTATTTAATTATTAATTCCTTTATAATAGATAAATGATGAATGACAGACCACAAACCGTTAATCTCTAAACGTTTGACACCATTGCTGAATGTTTGATACATACCTTTTATTCGTCGCTAGTGGCAACTAGCACCATCTGACAAATGAAAAAACGGTAGCTTTCATTAATGAGGTCCTCAGAAATAAGAGAGATAGAGCGCAAAGACAGTCTATAAATATGGTGAAAGAGACAGAGATTGACTTTCTATATGCTCTGTCTCTCTCGTTTTTGTCGACCGGATTAGAAATACTGTTTAGATAGGAATCGCACAGCCCGCATTCTATATGTCGAAGATTGATGTCAATCCATTGCTCCATTCGTACACTAAACTATCCAGTATCCTACACTATATTATAGTGTTAACGCGAACAAGACTGTGTAATGTGTATTCGTGTAAATTTACCTTAATAAAAAAGATTCCACCGTATCTGGTAAGAGTAGTAATATGCCTGAAAGTATTAAAAGAACTTTTCAGAAAGCGTGTGGATTACCCAGTGGCCAATAGTATAAATTTTTCGATGCTCTTGTTTATGATGGCGTAACAGACGGGAAATAGTTTAATGTAGACAAAGCCATTGCAATCAACAAATAGGTCGTTTAGAAGTAAAGTGGACTTTTCAAAAATGAGTTAGCTGTTCTATGACTTTGTAAAGATATCAATTAGAAAAATAATTTGGAAAATGAAAATGTTTGAAAAATAACAAAATAATGAAAAAAAATTAGATTGAACTAAATTGACATCTGATTTCAATAGGAGTTTCGCTAGGCACTTAGTAGAACATGATTGAATAAAATAATTAATACACAAACACTTAAAAAATTCTACACATTTATTAATTTCGTTTCGGGTTTCTATAGAAACCCGAAACGATCGTTGAGATTAATAAATGTGTAGAATGTTTCAGGTATTTTTGTATTTATTTTATTTAAAAAAGAACTGCAATCTGCAATCTTTTTAAGCGATCGTTTTGCAGATTCGATGTCAATCATGCGGTGTATTAGTAGGTACATTTCACCTCTAGACGTCCAACTGTAACGTTGCAATGGCACAACCATTTGTATTTATTATAAAAAAAAACTTAATAACGGTGAGTTATTCAAATTGTAAAAAATGATAAATTTGGTTTTTAAAATATAAAAAGTATATATTTCATTCGAAAACATAAGTATTTATTTAAAAAATCATATCATTTTCCTTATAAGTTTTGTAACGTGTAAATGTTTTGTAAATAGAATTAAATAATATTAATGTTAAAATAACTTAATAAACATAAAATAAATTAATAATTACCTAATATTTACCTAAATACTATGTAAAATTCCCTGAAACCTAAAACTGTGAAAACTTTGATTGTTATGTACATAGTTGATATTAACGAGGTATTAGCAAGTAATATAAATGTGTAATAAATATATAAATGAAAAAAATACTTAATATTGTCTATTTTTGTTTGTATTTGTGGTAGTCAATATACTATACATTCTTTCCATATAATTACTGAATTTTTATTTCTAAAATATCACACACTTTTTCTCCCGATTGTCCTCAAACCTCAAAAAATCAGTTCTTAATCAAAAATAATATAGAATACTGCCTTTACATCTGTCAGCTAGTATTTCTAGCAAAATTAATACAAAACAATACAACTAATCGATAAATTATCATAGGTACATAATATTTCCTGGCATATTTATCTACAGGGTGTACTGTAATAGACAAAGTAACAGCCTTCACTCTACCGAAATACTACATAATATAATTATCAAATCAGTATCTCCAAAACTACAGCAGGTACGTATCTGAAACGACGAAACGCTAATAACCTAAGATGTCGAACGTCTAAAATCTATGCATCTGGAGACAATGCTCTATTGAAATTATTCAACCAGTATTTTTATAGTAGATTGTATGTCTAGATACGTAATGGGGGATATAACGGGGAGTGATGAGAGTATGTAAAAACGAGCGATAGCGACCTTTTACAGTCACACGAGCCGTAATACCATTACGTACGAGATATATATATGGTATTTTTTGCCATACCCACTACAAAATACCTACTTTTCACGTCATTTTAAAAAAATTATGACAGTTCATTTGCGTCGCCATCTTTCCTTCTACAATGTGCCGCGAAGTTAGTGCAAGTATGTAATGACAGACGCACTCAAGCGCACGCAGACGTATAGAGCGAATAAAACGAAGTTGCTATGACAACCGTTATTTTCTGCGCTTGTGGGGAAAATAAAACATTTTCCACACACCTGCCTGTTAAATTACTCATTAAAGGCCGCTATACATACATTGAAAGTAGCTATTTTGTAGTAGGTATGGCAAAAAATAATAAAATAAAGTGCTGATGTAAAATGAATGTAAAATCTCAGCTAATAGTTCAAAGTAAATAGAAACAAAATAATTTCATTATAAAGTGAGTAAATTTACACATTAAAAAATGCATAATTTCTCTGTATACTTAAACCAACGTCTTATAAATATTTGAACGTTGTAGTAAAACATTTGAACTTATAAGATGAATGAAACACCGACCCTAAATTACCAAGTGACGTAAGTATCTTGCTCATTCACGTTTCACGATTATTCAATTTTATAGATTCAATGACAAATTACTTACTATGGGTATTTTAGTTAGTGCGGAAATGTTCATTAGTGAATACCAAATTTTTAACATTAAATAAATTAGTGCTTGACATGTGTACTGTTCAAAGAGATATCTTTTAAAAAACTGATTAAGTGATTAGTAAATAAATAGATAAACAAATAATAATAAATATCTTTATTTTTTAAATTTCTCAACACGTGCTCGGAACTAATTTTACAAAAGTATTAATGCATAGGTACTTGCATAATGATTGCCTTAATTATAGTTATTTTATAATTTAAGTATGAAATACCTACATAACCAATTTTTCCATTGCAATACATTAAAAAACTACAATTTCGGAATTTTTCATTAAAAAATACTGTGGTACCTAATTAAAAAATTCTGCAGGCTAATGACTTAAGATTGATCTTTACGACTGAAAATTACCCATATAGATAGCTAGATAGATAGTTTATTTAGTCATATTGGAGATACAAGTATCTATATGACGGGTCAGATTACAAATAAAATTACATGTTAAAATCTTTGATATTGTATGTCTACTCCCGGGTTAAAAGAAATCAGTAATAAATTCAGTGGCGTAGTTATCGTTTTTATCTGTAGACAGATTCATCTATTTCGTCAACCAATTCAATTAGTGTAGGTAAAATAAATAATACGTAGAATAAAGTTATTGGGGAATTTGCATTTCGTTTCATTGTAAGTAGTTAATTTTGTTCCTTTAGTAATTTCATTTTTTAATCACTATGTTCGAGTTAAATGGAAGGGTATTTTAGTGACTGTTTTTTGTTGTTAAAGTCAAGGGTGGTCAAGGCAACAAAAATGTATTGAAATAGGAGGACCGACAAAAAAATTACTGGTTTAATTCAAAGTAAATTTTATAATTTACCACTGGTTTAAAATAATTTGGGATGCCAATATTCATACAAGTTCAATTTTAGAAGACAGATCATATGTTCTAAAAACAGCTTTAATCTATACATAAATATTATAAAAGACAGCGTCTCTCTCTCTCTCTCTCTCTCTCTCTCTCTCTCTCTCTCTCTCGTGTGTGTGTCTGTCTCTCTGTTCATTAAAAGGCTTATAACCGCTGATCCGATTTCCATGCATTTTTTTATTTATAAGTTGTCTGGCTAGATTTTAGTCTATATTTTCTTACGCTAGTTACCTATTGTAGGGAATTAGCAATGAAAATTTTCCTGAAGCAAGCCGACAAAAAACGGGCCGAATAGAGGCTTTCTTGGCCAGAGCCGTCCCTATGAGTTGAGGCGTCCGGGTCAAAGACACCTGATCCCCCCAACTGCCAAATTCACCAAGTAGTGTAAATATTATGTCAGGAATGACAACACATCGTTATTGCACATGTGTGTCAAGTTGTATGGACCAACTTAAATTTTTTCAACTTTTTCAACGCCAATCGTTTGTTCTACGTTTGTTCCGGACCCCTACAAAATTTCAGCGTTTGTTCCGAAAAAATAAAAAAGTTATTAGCAATAATAGATGGCCAGCCAACTTGACGTCAAGTTGTATGGACCACGTCCAAATAACAACATTTTGAGAACTTTTATTATGCCAATCGTTTGTTCTCGGTTTGTTCCGGACACCTACAAAATTTCAGCGTTTGTTCCGAAAAAATAAAAAAGTTATTAGCAAAAATAAAAGACCAACCAGTAGTATATTTACACTACTGGTCAAAAGTAACTACTTACATCACTTTACTTTTGACCAATAGTGTAAACATTCTAGTCGTTGGTCTCTTATTTTTGCTGATAACTTTTTTATTTCTTCGGAACAAACGCTGAAATTTTGTAGATGTCCGGAACAAACCGAGAACAAACGATTGGCATAATTAAAGTTCTCAAAATGTTGTTATTTGGACGTGGTCCATCCAACTAGACGTCAAGTTGGCTGGCCACCTATTATTGCTAATAACTTTTTTATTTTTTCGGAACAAACGCTGAAATTTTGTAGGGGTCCGGAACAAACGTAGAACAAACGATTGGCGTTGAAAAAGTTGAAAAAATTTAAGTTGGTCCATACAACTTGACACACATAATTTACAAACCCGGACGAAGCCGGACCGGACTCCTAGTATATTTATTTGTTGCCAATACGTTGTTTATGAATTGTTTGGTCTGTAAAAAAATAAACTTTTTAATGTAATAAAATAAACAGTTGTTAACGTAAATTCTTGTGTAAGTTGTGACTGTAATGTTTTGTGTTGTGTATAGAAAAGGGAGCAATGCGACGCATAAATAAAAGGTAAGATATTAATATTATTTTCTGGTGCATTTTTAAATGGCGGCGGCTTGTTTCCATTGCCAATTGCGCGTAAAATTGAACACGACGTATTCTTTTATAATATGCGACATATATAAAGGTAGCATACATAATCTGTATACCCTGCATGTTACCATTTCGATGTTTTTTTTCTTTCTTTTATACGTTGTATCACAAGTCTTCGTTTAAAACTATGCTTGTTTCGAATTGAAATTAAGTCTTAAACATTTTATAATAGGCAAAATTGCATATTCTTGCGTGCAAAAATTCTTTCACTGTTTATTCAAATTCAAAATTTATTTATTTCGTGCAACTCGAAGGAATATGAAACATGTCACAATAAAAATTAAAATACATAAAAGCTTATATTTCTTCCCGAGAGTCATAGACTAGCTGGGTTTCTGATACGACTACAACAATGGAAATTACAGTTTCAAATCTAAATGAGCCTTTTTCCTGAAGTACGAAAAATGTCTCACTAACAGCGCTAGTGGTACGGTAGGGAAAAACATTATCTAATGTCCATTTAAATACATGTACTAAAAGCAGGTTTTAAAAAAATGTTTTTGACAGAAGACGACGTGCCAGGAGCAAAATTAAAATTTGTAAATGTCAAGGATAATAATGTAGTAACATTAAAACGTTGGTTATCTTGCCGTTATTTAAAAATTTAAAAATGAATTAATTGGCAGGTCACTAAGCAGGATTTTATAGCGGTATTTTCGAACTCGAATAACAGACGTTCAAAATAATTATAAGTTTAAAACTAATTTCAGAACGAAATATGAGTCAAATATATTGACTTGGTAATTAAAACAATTCATTTAATAATAAATATCTGGGTGCCGAGCTTTGCTCGGATGAGTTCAATAAAAATAGTACCTACTTGTATGCTGTGAGATATTATTTTCTCAGAATATTATTCCGAAACGAATTTATTTCTGAAACATAATTTAAAATAATTGTTTCTGTTAAATATTTTAACTACCTATGTGTATTTTTAAGCGTAAAAACTAAGTATCAACTTGAATCAAGCATTTTTTCCTGTAAATATTATTTAGGTCGCCATTTTCAAATCTACCGCCGTTATTGTTTTGTTGACTGAAGAACTCGCAAAAACCAATTTTCATAGATTGAATATCTTGTAAAAATGTTCGAATCAGATGAAATTTTGCTCGCCCGTTGCCATTTTAACAATCCAATTTTAAGCATTGATACCAAATATCAACTTTATCGAAGTACTTTTTCTCTGTGATGTCATCTTAACAACTTCCAGTAAATTTCAAATATTTTTTTTGCATTATAGGTACCTACTGAAAAACTCACAAAAATCGATTCTTTTAATAACAAACGTCAGACTATAACCTGCGCAAAACTTTTTTTGCATGTATCTTCACCATAGTTTTTAAAAATCGATGTGTTTTTACACAGACCCGCGGCGCCAGAAGTGCGGCCCTTCGGGCCGCCGTTTTGTTATTATTTACATATTGTGCAAGACACTTCTTATATTAGTGTTCAATTACAATTTTAACACTTGTGATATATTATATAAAATCTATGTTGAAATAGTCTTCGAATCAATCTGACTTTAATTGAGCGAGTTATAATAAATAAAAAACACCTTTTTTTTAATTGCTCCCCTCTGGAACCAAAATTTCTACCTAGATCGATTTCTCGCCCCGAAAAATCCCCATTCTGTAAATTTCATCAGAATCGTTAGTCGTTTTTGAGAAAAAAAGGTCTAGGTAAGATTATACGTCATACTACATTTAACGTACTTACCTATACATATTTTATATAGGTAATATAAAAATAACATACCTATTTATTTAAATATTAGCTAAAACTACTTACATATTTATGTTTAGATTTTATTGTTGTTATTTTTTTACTTTTCAAATAATTCCTGATTATTTTAATAAGTTAAAGATTGACTGTCAGAGTAATTTTGACATAAATAATGAAAATAGTTTGTTTTTTCCAAAGCCTACTCACAATACGACACTGTTTTTTGACGTTAAAAAACTGTTTTTTAAAATGATAAAATCGATAAGAAAACGAATTTTTCCAGGGATGAGACCTAGCTAAATCGATTTTTTGCCCCCCGAAACCCCTTTTCGGTAAATTTGATCAAAATCGTTAGAGCCGTTTTCGAGAAAATATTTATATAGATACATAGAAATATATATACAAGATTTACTCGTTTAATAATATAGGGGGATTAATGAATTTTATTCTGTAACAAATTGAAGTTATATTTTTTAATCAATGTAATACATTTATTAAGTTAGTTAACTTATACCTATATAAATTATGACTTTAAGTTATATACAGATTGTATCAAATTAAACCTGTGCATAGGGCATTCTGTGTGTAAGACAGAGATTGATACATAAAGCAATAAGTAAGAATGAGATAAATTATCGCTAATATGATGTTACGTGGTTACTGTAAATTAAAATGATAAAAGATTTACATTTTTACAGCATAGAAGGCGCGAAAAAACAAAGATGACGCTATTACAGGTTGTATAAATATTATTTATTTACAGTAACCACGTAACATCCTATTAGCGATCATTTATCTCATTCTTACTTATTGCTTTATGTATCGATCTCTGTCTTACACACAGAATGCCCTATGCACAGGTTTAATTTGATACAATCTGTATAAGTTCATCATTTACTGGCCGTTTCCTATTATGTATATTTTGTTATTTTTTCTTTTGTCAAATCCATTCTACTCGATTTATCACATCTAACCTCGTCAATGTGACGTTTTACGAATAGTTTAAAAAACACGTTTTCATCTGGATATCGATTATCCAAAGTACAATCTGTAAAACTATACAATGTTTTGTTGGCATTGTGGTTATTTAAAAACATTTTTAATTAGGTTAATAATTTTAAATAATTAAGTTAAACCTACCACTAAAATAACACCGTACTAAATGGGGAATAAATAATATTTGTCCCTACCACAAGTGCTGCCTCTTGTAGCTAATTGAAAGAACTATTCTTCGGTAAAAGGCTCAGAAACCGAGCATATAATTATTATTATTACGCTACGAAAAAAGGGGGATGAACTCTGAACATAAATAGCTACTTCAGTTATTCTGGCACCATCATATGAAATTTATTATAAGCTCTTAAGTTGGTATTTAACTGCTGTTGCTTTATTTTGACGTATTGATCACTTCAAAATGTAAATTACTTTTAAAGCCATGAGAAAAAGGAATGATTAAGTAGTTTGATGGTTGAATTGACTCAGGTTTTTAGAGTAGAAAGCGATCCTTAGAATTGATGTATGAAAATGGAGCCACGGAGGTTTTCCTTCAATTTTCATATTAGGTAAATGGTTTGCAACGATTACTTCAACTAATCTATCTAATCTATTGGTTTTTCAAGAGATTTGGGGATTTTGTGGTCTAATGATGAACTGAAAAGACATTTAAGCTGTTGACTGAGCATAAAACACGAACAAAATCTGAAAATAAATATTTACTTCGTATCACCAAACTTTTGCTTAAAAATGACATCTAATTTCAATTCAAATCGGTCTCCACATAGTTTTGTTCCAGCAAATGTTCACCTTTTGTATTACGACAGCGGTATCTCTGATCAGGGTTGTACAATTTTCAACATTATCACGATTTATAGGCCAAGCCATAATTGCATTATCATGATTAGCCGCATATAGTCAGATTTCTTATACTTGCAAGTATAGCTCTAATTATAATTTTGTAACGGTTTTAATTGAAAATTTTACATTAATTAAGTACCTTTGTCTACATTGGAAATGAATAAACGTAATTAATTATTCTGATATTTCTCAATTATGGAATAGTCACTATTAATTTTTCTATAATTTGTTTTCAATCATAAACCGCAATATTGTTTTGTCTAAATTTACAAAGTACATCATGTATATTTTCTTGTTAGTGTATTTGCCATATGGCACATACACTATTGGCGTCGGTCGGATGGCGGGACCTAGGGGTCGGACCAAAATTTCTCGACGTTTCATAGCCTCCTGAACACTTTGGCACCATTTTTGGAAATGTTTATATATATATATATATATATATATGTGTGTGTGTTCGCGGCATAACTCTCGAAAGACTTAATTGATTTGAACGAAATTTGGTACACACGTTGGAATCTATCACCGTACGGAACCTATTTAAAATGGTCCCAATCGGACTATTTTAAGGGTAGTTTTTAGGGGTTGAAAAAAGTTTTTGGGCCCGAAAATACCGAAAAAAATTTCAGAATTGTTTCAAAATTGAAATTTAACCTTTTAGTAAAGATCAAAATGTGCTGCTAAAATTTTAATAAAATCGGCCCGATAGGACCGGACTTACAAATTTTATGAAAACACTAGTTTTGCGGATAGTGATTTACTTACTGAAGGGTGTATTTAATTTGGTACAGAGGTTGAAATGATAATAATATTGAAATTAAGAAACAAATATTATTTTAAGGAATGTATTAAGGGGTTGAATTTTTTATTTTGTCCAAAGACAAACTTAAGTTCACGTATTAAAGCCACAAGGCCTGTATTAGCAAATATACACTATATTGTCGGCAGGGTTTTGGCACTGCGACCCGAGTTTTTAATTTATGAAACTTTTACCATCATTCATATTCACATGCGCAGTTAAAAGAAAATTATGGAATTTACCACATTCATATAATGCAGGGTTGCAGAAATCATTGTCAAAAGTCTGATTTGACAATGATCTTAGATTGTGATCATAGAATTACAGTTTTTGTACATGCAGGAACTATCTAGTTACACTCGAACTTAACTGGTTTTTTATACTGGAACATGAGACAGATATCTATAAATGATACGTTGACCAGACCTAGTTTAACGCAGGTACGCTATACTGTGGTGACAGGTGTTTTCTGATCACTCAACTACCGATTATGTTATTGATTTTAATAGCTCGATTATACATAGACAACACATGTTTTATAGGTTATACATTAATTAATAACAGCCAACGAATTATTACTTAATTACAAAATGCGTGCCCTTCAGTTAACACAATCTATTCTCAGACTTAGGTATATTACAAGTTAAAAACCCAAGTTTTTAATATGTTAAAATCAAATTATTTGTTACAAATGACCAGCTGGTTGATACTTTTAACTTCCTATTGGAAGTTATTGTAATGGGTCCGAAAATCGAAATCAAAATGTATAACAAATTTTTATGTTTCAAGGTCACTACACTATTTTTGCACTATTTTTAGAAAGATGTCTGTGTGTGTGTGTACGTATGTACGTATGTGTCTATTTCTTTCTAAGACAAAATCTCGAGAATGAAAAATGATATGGACTATGTTAGGGTGCCAGTCGACGCGTATTAACGTAAATATGATCTGAAAGTAATTTTTTCAAAATCGGTTCAGCCGTTCTTTTTTCTTAACCAGATAGACTCTAAAAAGTAGATTTTACACAATATCTCGCGAATAAAAGATTATATCGACTTCGTAAGGGTGTCAATCGAGGCGTGTTAACGTCATTTTGATCCGACATAAATTTTATAAAAATCGGTTCAGCCGTTTTTTTTTTTTATTATTGTTAAAAATAAATAATAATTATGTTTTAATGGTTAAAATGATTACTTTTCTGTGTAATATCTAATTTAATTATTATTATTAAATATTTATTAAACTGGGAAGTTCGTCGTGTGGACCTCAAGGGTCGCACTTTAGTCCTAATAAACGACCCACCTCACGGCTTGTTTTCTCTGGCTTTGCACTGGTTTCACACACAACAGTTTTGGACGTACGTCAAAAATCAAAAAGACGTACGATATTTTATCGTAGCGTCTTATTTTCACACACAACGATTGTTTGCAGTTGGTGAGCTCTCTTGGCGTCATTAATAACAGTGTGTTGCAATGAATCGGGCAAAATATATGAATGAAAATTGTTTTTGCGTTATATTAATAGAGCAGTAAATTGTGAACAAAATGACACATCAATTATACTTCATTCTGATTTCAAATTAGTTCAAAAATAAGTTTTGAAATAGGTATGTAAGTCCCGCCCTCTAAAAAGCATTTTTGCTCGTGACGTCATGATACATGCAAGTATAGAGAACGTGCGTTTATAATTTATCTACTATACTATCTAAAAGTCAAGAAACAAACTGTAGAAAAATACTGTTTTGTACCTATGTAAAAGCTGACGTACGACTCAAACTCGTTGTATGTGAACCCTGTATTTAACCACGTAAGCCACTGTCTTCTTGATACGGCACTGTCGCCATCCATTGTAGTCGGAATGGACGACTGCTGAACGACACGGTCACGACGCCGTGCCGTTGCCGTCCTGTCTGAAAAGTCTCATTCACTTCTTCACTCCACTAGTGGAATGTGGACGTACGTCTTTTTGACGTACGTCCAAAACCGTTTTGTGTGAAAGCAGCGCTAGTCTTCAGCCAGTATTCGAACTTGTGAGCTTGGTATATGGTTGATAATTTTCTATAAGCACGTTTGCTCTTCTGTATGGCCAAAGTTAAAATTTATCGTGCTGTTAAATCTTTATCACTTTCTAGTTTCTAACAAATTTAACTTAAGTTAAAAAGATACAAAAAATTAACAGCGCTGTAAATTCTAGCATGGACCAGTCGATTTTTTTCTGATAAAAACATATAAAATTCAAAAGAAGCAAGTTAACTTAAATTAAAACTATATATAGATACCTTCTATATTGTTGTACTCATGTTTAAATTTTGTAACTCATAGATTTTTTATTTTGCTCTAAATTTAAAGAACGTCGAAATCTTTATTACAGTAGCACAAAGTGAACGATTCCTACAAAAAATTGTTAAGCAACTCCACTATAGTAGAAAAGCATATCTAAACTGTACAATTAATTTTTTTCTTAGTTAACTGTTTTCATCAGCTGTCATTTGACAGCAGTGGCGACGCCAGGTTTTATTTACTAAGGGAACACTCTTTAATCACAAACTAATAAAAAAAACTTAATGCTTAACTTTGTTATAACCTGGAAATTTTTTTTTTATTTATTTTTTTTTTGAAGGGATACTGAGCAATTAAGGAGGTATACGCGGTCTCTTAGGATCTCCCTTTTGTGTCGCTACTGTTTGATAATGTGGGCTAGTCCGTATCAGAAGTCACCAAACATTGATCTACATTCGATCTACATACTAAATAAGATAAAGATCTTTTATTTATGTCAAATATTGAGTACTTTCATACCATTTGATTATCTGATCAGATAGATTTTTTATTAGATAATATTTATACATTTAAAATAATCAGGTAGTCAGATGTATTATTAATTATTTTTTTTGCCATACCTACCATAAAATAGCTACTTTACATGCGTGTATGTATGCATGGAATGAGCCAGTTAACAGGCAGGTGTGTTGAAAGTGTTTTCAAAACACACTAGATGTGGTAAATAAACAGTTTCCATAGTGATTTATGTTTATTCGCTCTGATCCGCCCGCTCTTGCCTACTCACGGCCTGCTATAAAATATGTGAACTATCAAATTTTTTTGAAAATACTAAAAATGAAGTGAAAAGTAGCTATTTTATAGTGGGTATGGCAAAAAATACCATATATATCTCGTGCGTAATGATATTATGACTCGTGTGACTGTTAAAACACGCTGGCGCTCGTTTTACCATATATACTGTCACTACTCGTCACTAATATACCTCATTACGCATCTAGACATACAATCTACTATTGATGTCGATATTTTTCTACCTAGTATAGGTAGGTATTTAGTTGACGTGTCTTTTTTTTATTTATTGTAGATTATAGATGCGTCGACAATAGTCTTAGGTCATTAGCGTCTTAAATTACATTAAAGAACAACTAGGTAACTTACAACTAAATAACATCACAAAACAGCCTTGAGTGCAGGTGGGAATCGAACCCACGGCAGTCTAGTCTAGAGTACCAAGTACGCTATCCACTAGGCTACATTGCCCTCAGTTGGCGTGTCAAAAACGTAAATCAATAATAATAATAATAATAATAATAATAATAAATGTCTTTATTTATATCGTACAATCTGTACATAATAGCGTCAAATATATACTTAGATACATATTTTAATTATTTAAAAACTCCATTGTTTTGTAGTATACATTGGTAAGTAAATACTTTTTGAGACTTTTCTTAAAAAGCCTCCCGCTTTGAATATTCTTTATGTCATTGGGTATCTTGTTATATATTCGAATCATGGCATTTCGGGGGCCCCTCTGCACAACTGTGAGATGTGAACTTGTCAATCTAATGTCATTGTTTCTAATGGATACTATTACATAAAATAGTGACGGAACTTTTATCTGTAATTCCATTTTTTGCGGAGTTTTCGCTTTTTCCTGCTTCTTGTATATGATATCTAGACGGGAAACATATTTACACAATGTTTATATGATCGCTCGAGAACGGCTTAAAAATTTATGAAAGTGGTAGTTTGTGGATATAGTGCATTACTAACGGAAAGGCGTATTAACTTGCTACAGATGCTAGATTGATAAATAATACTTATCGAATATTAAAATTGAGATAAAAACTCAGCCGGCACAGCCATTTTCAGCAAAAGTAATCAAAATTTTCATATTTTGCGGGAAAAACATGACGGCGGGGCATGCGCGTGACGATCATGAAAAGTCCTATGAAATGTTACATTTGCAGAGAGTCTATGGTGTAATAGACCGAGAGCTAATGACAATTTTTTGGTGTTATTTATTGAAGGCCTTATTTTTATGAAGATGTTGAGGGCGGCATATTAAAGTGCCCTGAGTAAGGGATTTTGCTATATAGCGGTATGGGAGGGATGCAGACCGCCCCCAACATATAACAAAAAAAATGATCAATATTATTATTGCTTCAAGGCTAAAATTGTTTGTATAGCTTGTCGGTGACCCAATAATGCCATAATAATATTTGCAGATCGATTGGTCAGTATTAAAAGGGTGGAAGATCACCCTAAACGTGTTATGTACCCGACGAATTTTATATTATTAGTTGAAGGTTTAAATTTTAATATGTTGTTACGGCGACTGTTTTAAGCATATATTTCAATTTGCAGAGCAAAATGTCGGTATTAACCCCAGCTCTCTTATAGAGGGAAACTTTCTCGCCTAGGTGTTTATATCGTTCTGCAAGGGGGTTAATACCGACATTTTGTTCATTTAAGACATTCCTATATCCACGCGGTCGGAGCCCCTGGCAAAAGCTAGTAAGATATATGTAATTAATTTACAACATTTTGGAACTGTAACTTAGTAAACGAACAAAATATGACATATAATATGACTCCGAATAACACTTCCACACTGTATATTTGAACGTATAAAAAGTGTAGGCTAGTTAACTCAAGATGATTTATGGTCCCGACATGAAGGACAATAAATGTGCCTCGGCCACAATAGTTTCAAACCATAATAAAGGTATATTTTACTGGATTGTCCTTGGTGGTTTGGCACTGCTTTATTCTTGACTATATGTTTTGTAAACAAGCCAAATAGCGTGAAAAGAAAAATACACATATACACAAATATTCTATAAAAATTTAATAGAAACAGTCTTAAATTTTTGTCGTCGAAATGAATAGAATGCGTTACGAATTGTCAAATGTCACCACATCTCCGTGGGGGTGTTGTCCTTGGTCAGGGCTGTAGCTGAACGCATGCATATCGCATACTATCTGGTGTCACTTCATATAAATTTAATGCTAAAATTCTATAATCTGCAATCTCTTTCTCCTCTTTTTCTTCATAAAATGTCTAAACATTTTATAAAATGTCAAATTTCACCACATCGCTGCGACATCTACATTCTACATGCAAAGAATGTTTTTTAAGATGGGTTAATTTTATGTCATATCTCAAATTCATGAAGCAAGCAAAATAACTGAACATGTCAATAAATTTTAACTAAAATTATGTTTTTAAAGTTTTTTATAATATATAGCGTAATTACGTAGATAACGGGAAATTATGAAATTTCGAAAGTTTCACTTTTGTGAAATACTCACAAAAAGGCGACAGATACTTAAAACTCATAGATGCTATTAAAACGATTATTAATTATTTAAGAATGTCTTAATTCCATTAAAATTTTTATGCGTTTTTTCTATACAGCTACGTGCTTGCTTACATACCTACTTTTTTGTCAACATTGTATTTCTCTAGCTACAATCAGATTATCAAAGCAAGTATTGTATATCTTTAAGAGTAGGTATATACTGTCATATAGCTACCAGCCGTACCGCTTTGGCTACACCCTCGTTTAGAAGACGTATGCTATATTATAATAACTATTGACTATTGCCAAAGTCAATGTGAAATTTACAATGGCTACAATACTTCCATAGTCACTCTATGGGGGTTGTTTATGATTTTACAATATATCTTACATTTTTTTCTGAATAACTTTTGTAAGATTCAATATTACATTGTTTTTTTATAGTTTTTGTGAACATCAGCACACTTTACGCGCTGTAAGTGTATATAACTTGTGATTCTATCATAATAGTAATATTATACATGTCAATTTCATTATTGCAGCACTTATATTTTAGGAGAGAACGACGTGACAGACAGAATAGTGAAAATAATAATATTATGGTTCCACCCTCGGGTACCGAACCCTAAAAATATTTAACCACTTTATCTTTCGATTGTATTCTAAATTAGTATTTCAGTTCAAGTTGTGACTACGAGTTTTGAGGAGAAATCCCTATAAATAAGTACATGCGGAAAACGAGCGTTTTAGCTAATTTAAGTTTTAAATTAAAACGCGCCTCTAAATTAATTATTAGTGTTGAAACTGCTTGATATTTTCCTGGAAAATAAAAAACTGTTAAGTTATACTTTTAATTCTTCTATATAAAAGAAGGAAAGTTTAGTTTCAGAAACTATTTTGAACAAAAATGTATAAGTATTCGTTTACGAAAAATTGCAGTTGTTAAATATTTCAAAAAATCAATTTCTGAACAAAATAAGTAATGTTTTTCTAGCAATTCATTTTTTAAAATATTATAATACATTTTTTTGAAATTTCTATTAACTCAATTTTAATTAGCATAGCCAAAACAAATTTTGGGATAAACAACTTGTTTTTCTAAACAAACAGTTTCGTATTTTTCACAGCGTATTGTTTAGCTGATATCGAGAAGGTTTTAAAACCAGTTGTATTTCCGTGTAAATGCATTTTTAACCTCACTTTTCCTTGCGGACAGGAAATATCTGTTCTGGCCATAGTGTTACTTTGTGACGTTAAACTGCAGTTGTTCTGCGTATACTTCAATTGTTCTGGGCACGCGATTTGAAACGCTTGGCTTGAACCAACTTATCCATTGCACATTTAGCGATGTTTATTTGTTAACATTTGAAATCTCTTGTCTTCCACTCTCGTATTTTTCTTGTCACAGGCGTGAAGAAATCTTCTTTGTGTTGTGCTTATTCTCTGTAAAACTGTTAATTGATGTCTCGTCTACAAATTGTTTGTTTTAAGGCTTAATTGCGAAATGACCTACATTTCGGAACAATTTTCTTTGCATTTTTACGCCTTTGTTGCACATAGTGAAAGTGAATCAGATATCGCTTGAGGGATTTTGATGAAATTTGATTTTAAATCAATATTTCAATAAAACATTTTAATATCGCACGCTAGTATTGACATTTAAAGGAATCTTTAAAAAATTAATATTTTGCAACAATGACAGGCTCTCCAAGTACCCAATTATAAACACATTTCCATTAATTACTATTTTTAACCGACTTCAAAAAATGAGGTGGTTCTCAATTCGGTTGTATTTTTTTTTTTAAATTAATTTTTTTTATGTTTGTTACCTCAGAACTCCGTCATTTATAAACCGATTTGGAAAATTCTTTTTTTATTGGCCGTCCTCAAAATTTTTTTATTTTCCTCTTTTTAGTGGCTTTTTTGAAGGAGCTTTGTTTTTTACAGTGTTGATATTAGTTTTATAATATTTTATTCAATCTTACAATGTTAAGTCAACAGTTGCCATCTTTATTCAAAATTTAAATTAAAAATGTACTCTGGAGAAATTTCGTTCAATCTATTATTCGCAATGCTTTATAATAGGAAAGTTACTCAAGGCATGTAACTGGCAGTGCAATTTCTTTTAATTGCAACTAAAAATAGACAGCTCAAGTTGTATGTAACCATCACCCCCACTGGACCAATTTGAAAAGCCGGTTAAATGTTTCTTACAAGTAAAGATAAATGTTGCAAAACATTATTTGAAATTAACCAAAAAATTCTATAATCTTTTGATGAATCTAAAACTTAATTTAGACTAAATATGGTCCTTAAAAATTTTTAATGAAAGTTGAAATTGAAGTCTTCGTGGCTACAAAATCGTTGACAAGCATTATACTGATATTTAAAACTGCGTTTATTTACCTACTGTTATTACATATTGTTTTTCATCGATTTTGTAGTTCATGGCTACAGAATCAATGAAAAGCAATAAGCAAATAGATGCCATGTCTTCAACTTCCATAAAAAAATTGTATTTAAAGGTTTCAAAATTCCCGGTTGCCTTGAATCTGAATTTGATTCTGTCTTTTAAAATTAATTTACTTTTTACTCAGAAATTTTTACTTTGACTCATACAGACTCAATATCGTATAGGTTGACTTTGTCATCATATATCAGACAAGAATGATTCCCAGTTTTATTCTTTACAACTTGTTGCACAATAAAATCACAGCCGTTAATGTTCAGATTTATTTAGCTGTGTTTTAGCAATTTGTCGGTTCGATTATTTATGGTTGTCATCATCATGATGGTTATGCCTTTTCCAAGAAAGCAAATAACTTCAACTGGTGCGATATTTAATGATATGTAAATTATATGCACTTATATGCATTTAAGATACAAACGAAGTACAGTGAAATCACACAAAATTGAGAATTCACGATTCAAGAACGTAATATCGATGTATTCCCATAAAAAAATCAATAATAAAATATAGCAGTATTTTATTTACTGTTATTAAATTTAAGGCAGCTTGTTTTGTTTAGTAAATTTTACATAAATTGAAGAAAAAGAAACTTTAGTCACTTAGTACATTATTATACCAATTAATTAATTAATTGTAGATTATAGACGCGTCGACAACTCAGGTCATTAGCATCTTCAGCACAACAAATAATCCATTTGTGTATTAGAATCCGCCATCCGGCATACTCAAACCGACTGGTACGAGCTCGGGTCCCTGGGAGCGCTAATTCCCAAAAAACATTGGAATGCAATTTGCGATAGCAACCACACTCCAATGTCCCCCCTCGGGGCATTATTATCAATATTGATGAAAAAACCTAAGGTGTTTCACAAAGACTTCGATTGTAGGTATCTTTAGTACAATTTGTAATTCGACTTCAAAAAAACAGGACAAGTGCGAATAGAACTCGCGCTCTGAGGGTTCCGTATTGTTATAACAATTTAATAAAAATAAGTTATAATTCCACATTATAGATTTAGAAATTAATGGTTTTCGGATTTTTCCCTTTACTTGTGCTATGAGACCTTCCTTCGTGCCAATTTCAAGATTCTTTCATTCCAAGGCACGGAACCATAAAAATGGTAGCGTAATTACGTAATGGCGATCTCATTCTTCTTAATAATAAATTGAAAATCCAATTGATACTCTTATTAGTTAGAACCTGCACAGAACTAGAGGTTAGTATAAAAGACAAGATGTGGGAACGCAATTCCTTTAGTGTCACTATTCTGGAATTATCGAGGAAAATCATGGAAACCCTCCATCAATCACTTATATAAACCCGGTGGGATTTGAAATCAATATCTCCAGAAAAAACATGTATACCTTCGGATCATCCGCTTAATAAATTGATTTAGTTTAGTAGAATTGATCGAACGAACAATTTAAAATATTGGCAGTTGTGTCAAAACAAAATTGCACTTTTTGTCTTATAAATAAATGACTATTGTAAAATAAATTCGTTACAAGTTTTCCTCAGCAACAGATGCACAACTATAATCATAAATATTACAACAATGTCAAAACGCAACATTATTACTGTAAGTGAGCAGGCACTACCTTTATTATGTACTAAGTTATGTTGATATATTATACATTGCATACATTACAGAATATAATAAACGAATTGACTAATGCGATAAAAAGAATATACAATCGAAGGTGTGAGTTCCTATACATTCAATCGGATCCAAATGTGTATTCTAAAAGCGTTATAACTACCATTTGTCAGGGTCATCTGAACTTTGTGCTAATTCATATTTTCAATTAAATACATATTTCATATTTCTAATATCTAATAAACAAAAAAAGGCCATCTATGTCTGTATCGCGTGTACAGACAGATGACGTTAATACCGTTAAACACAGATAACTCTATTAATACATCAATTTTTATTTATCTTATAAAATCAAATGTTCGTAAAATATTATAAGGAATAAATATAATTGTAATCTAATTTTTTTATATTTTAAATTGTTATCCAATAGGTACTTATATTATATTTTCATTATTTAAAAAAATAATAATAAAATATTAAAAGCCTTCGGGATTCGAACCTGCGCTTGGTGATTATATCTGTCGGTAGACTTGTACTTTTCCGCACAGCCACCTGGCTTACTGCGTTTGAGACCTTTACATGCTGTGTTTTGTTTCACATGTCAACCACTTCTGACTATATTTGTTTCATCTAATATTTCTAAAATGCCACCCCTGTATGAGACAGACGCTAATCCAGTCAGTACTTTTATCATTGTTCAGATTAGAACGCGAAGATGAAAGGTCTTAGTATAGGGTCGTAGCTCAAATTTGAAATGTTTTTGTAACATAGAATTCCATAAATATAAAGTCTAATTAACCACCTAAAATTTGACGTCATTTAACAAATAATTGTTAAATTTGTCATCAATAAAAAAATAGATTGGATTTTGGAACAGGTCCATTTCATCACTACAAGCTTTTTAAACGAAATGAAAATCTGAATATTTCATATACTTTATTTTTCGCATTTATTTAGAACAAAAAAAACCTGTAAGCACCACTATCACAATATGCTGGCGACCGGCCCTGTTTCTGTTAATATTTTGTGTCAAATTTTTCAATTAATACCTACCTGAATTTCCTAGTATCTGTTCACTTTCTATATCATTTTTTAATAAGGACATAAAACGTATAGTAAAAATGATTCAACAATCAAGAGCAATTAAATAAATATTAATCTTTATTTACTTTTCAAATAAAAATAGCCATTTGATTGGTAGATCTATCATGGAGACACGAGTCAATGGTAAGCGCTGAGGTATCGGGACTACGTTAAAATAATATAATATACAGTTTAAAGTGCGGCTATTTGAAGCCCCATCGTCGGTGACTGAAGCTTGGCTAATTTGTAATGAACGCTCTCGGCTGCGAAATATTTATCTGCATATAAGTATACAGGATGTTACATTCAATTTTTTTATGAGAGAGAGTTTGTGTAGACGCTTGACAGCTGAGGTCATTAGCAGATAAAAAACAAAACGAAAATAAAACGATAAATAAATAAATAAATCATGTAGATGAAAAATAATTTTTTATTTACCTATTTATTTATTTTTTGTAGATTTTTATGTAAATATTGCAATAAGTTTGGAAAAATTTTGCCACTTTTAATTTTGAAATGTTAAAAAAAGTATCTAATATCAAATGAACAATTTACATTATACCTATATTAATATTTTTGTACTTAATTTGCATATTATTGTCTGTTTTTTATTTTGGATCTTGCAATTCCTCAATAACTAATTTTATATAGTTGTATCTAATTTGTTTTTGTAAAGCTGCAGCCTTATCCTAATTAATAACTAAAGATGTATTTATATAAGTAGGACGTCCACAGAATCGACATGATTCGACTTAAAAAACAAATGAAATTAGCGCATTTTAAGATGACGTGTACATCGCAACAACAAATAATATGCAGGTCTGTTGTAGACATTTAAAAATTAGTTTTCTTAAAAAAACGAAATAGGTACCTAGTACCTAAAACTTAAAAATTAAAATTAACTCACAAAACTGCAAATTTTCTCAATACAACAAATTCTCTTTTTGTATGTTCTTATTATAAAAAGCATGGCCATCTTATTTGATTAGGCAGATTAAAAAATGATTTCCGCTCAATGTTTTAAGACATTTTTTTCTCAAAATCTACATTTTAGAAAAGAAATATTAACATTTTATTCATATTTGATCATCTATACTCTATAGAATTCTCCTATATTTTTTACCTACATGACTTTGAGAACATTTCCGAACAGCTTTTGCTCAAAATCTGATGAGATCTGACCGCATGACCCTATTTTGTTCCGTTTTTACGATATCGAAGGAGAAAAATTTTACAGCAAACACACACACACACACACACACACATCATCAACAGAAAATGGTCTCAAATGATTTTTAGAATATCAAAAAACGTGGGTATCTATATTTAAAAAAATATTTCGGACTGATTCCAATACTTCCCTACCATAGTGGAGTTGGTAGTAAATACAGTCGAAGTACATTCCTTCGTTATTGTTAACGGAATATTTTAAACGGTCTGTAAATGCATATTGTTCAATAAGTAAGAGAGAATGTGCAGTTGCAGCGGACGCTTAAATCGATTCGCGGCGCAACTGATAGCAGATAAAATTCACATCTGAACGCTTATTTATGAACTGCGACCGGTCTTTACGTTATATACCAGGAAAGTCACTTTCATTGTTGTAAAAACTGTTGAATAAAATAGGATTGCCAACTCTTCGTTGAGGTCAACATCTTCAACCATTCTAGTAAATATAGACATGACCAATGACCATATAACTGTTGTTTATTTGACGCCACCATCTATTTGATCCTTTATTAGTTATAAATGAGAGTGAATGAATAAGAAAATAATATAAGTACTTATTTGATTGTAGAATCATGAATATTGGACAAAAGCAACACAAAAATTAATCGGCACAAAATCGACGCTGGTACGTTGCCCTGTCGAAATCTAATTAATCTAGCCGCAAGCGAGACACAAGCGGCACTTACAAGCTAGGAAATTATTATCATTTTGAAATTAGATACCTACTGTGATTTTAATAAAAGAGTTAGAAAAATATATCCTTCAAATAAAAGAAAAAAATTACTTTAAGAGTATTCAATACCTACCGGAAATTTCCCCTTGCACTCTTCATTTCAAATCCATTCCTCTCGCCTAAAAACGGTTCTGGCTCTCCCGATGCTATTTTTATAAAGCTGAAGGGTTCGAGTAAACGACAAATTAAGGGCAAAAAATCATCAGATCCCTCAGGCGAAAAATTAAAAAATATTTTCCTGGAAAAAAACTTACATTAAGTAATTTTTCACACGTAGGTAAAACTGTTTTTCAAACAATTCGCCTAAGAGATCTGTAGTCTGATTCCTTGTCTTCCATTTGGAGTTTACCCGAACCTCCTAGCTTCAAAAATACGATCGAGACGTCCATAACGCCGAACCTCTTTATTTCTGAAAAATCTAAATTTTCTAACGCCCTGTGTTTGCTGCCCCTGTTTTTGATGTCTTCGTCTATTTCACTGACTGTTATATCTATATAGCGGCAGATTTTAAGTTTTCGTCTTTTAGCGGTCCTTTCTGTCAACACTTATTAATGTTTTTAGCCCTTATGTTAGCATATACTCTTAAGAGGGCTCTCTAACTGATGACCAAATATATCCTTTCGATTACACTACACACAAAATACCATACTTTAAAATTGTAAATTGTATACCAATTTGTATAGGACATCTCCAGCCTGTGGCTTGCTTTTAACTCTTTAGTCTCTAGTCAAGCATGGGTTACAATGACAGTCGATGGAAGGGCCATTTCGATCCTGGATCGTTCGACAGGTCAACATGTCCAAGAATTAGCGTGTACATCAATCACAAATTGATTTGCATGTCGTATATACAATGTTGCAATCAATGTCTCAAAACAACACAAAGTCACGTCCGCTTCTTCTCTAAGCATTGCCATTATTTCAATTATCGTTAAGAAACGGACATCTGGTTTCCTTTATTAGAATAAATCGATTGATTGCAACTATGATTTGGTACAACAATCCAATTATTGACTATAAAGACTGACAAGACATCACACAACCTTAAAAAACCATTTCTTTTTTTTAATTTTTATTAAGACCGCTAAATGCTAATCTACGGCTGATGGTGGAGAAATTTGAAGATTTTTAAGCAAGGGCAATGAATGAAGGATAATCCACGAAACAACCTCAACTAAGGTAGTCGGCCGTAAGGTTATAGAACCTGACATTTTGAACCTCCAAATTACATACCTAGAAATGTGCCACTACAGTACGATGTCGGAACTTCTTTTTTTTGGCCGTTCATTAATCATTCATAAATCCTCTTCTTCATTTTCTCTTTCCAAGCTCTAATATTGGTTAATCCATATTCATAAATCACCCAGCGATGTAGGTTAGTGTTACAGCACTAGACTCGCATTGGGAAGGTACTGGGTTCGAATCCCGGCGGGGGCAGATGTGGCTAGGACTTTTTCCTACTGCCTCACGCCGATAAACAGTAATTTCTGTACCGGCCATCTTGTTTGAGGTTTTCCATGGTTTCCCTCAATAATTTCAGATGAATATCGAGATGGTTCCTTATTCAAGGCCATGGCCGATTACCTGTCAAACTCCTATGCTCCCAAAGTTGCCTACCTTATCATAATGTCCTATAATTCCTTCATTCGCACATTGCTATTAATTAAGTTGAAGTATAAAAATGTATAAAACGGGAAGTGGTAAAAATGAAAAATAGTAATGATGCGAATGGCGTCTGTTATGACATAATGTCGAGAAACGGACGTTAAACGCATTATTATTATTATTATTATTATTATATTCATAAATCTGTTGATATTAATCAAGGCCATTATATAAAATACGTAACAAATAACTGAATTTCTGTTGTAATCAATTTTGTAGAAAACTTTATTTTGGAAAAAATACAGCAAAAAGCAACAGTTTTATTATTTCCGCTTTGTCTTTCTTTTGTTATAGGTACAATATAAATAACAGTTGCCTTTTTGTTTTCGCGGGTCGTCGTTATGTAACCTAGGCATTATGATGTATTTTATCCCACTGATTTCGTGTTTTCTAAAAAATCAATTATTGCCCGATAATTGAATAGGTTCTTATTCAGTCGTTATCTCGAGTTTATCAGCCGTTGCATCTGCTATTAGAGTCATACTTTGTTTATGTGAAATTAACTGGTCAAAAGGTTAATGCCTGCACACAGCATACGTTCCGTTTAATGTCTTGCATAATAGCAGGAAGTTTTTCACATTATCACTATACAACGTGTCCTACAAAAGAACCAACACTAACCAGTTATTTACTTAATTACATTAGACGTGCAGGCTACCATTTCCAACGTATTTTTTTTGTACTTAGAAAATCGTTCAAATTCACATTTATATAGGAAAATTAAAGCAAGCACAGAAAATGTTGTCACCTCCTCAAAACTCTTTTCAAAAAATATAAAAATAGATGGTTTTTCTTTGATTTTTGGATAATACTTACTTTTATTACTCGTTCGGTTCAGAATTGAAAGTCACAGAGTAGCTATGAGCAATTGCTAGACTGGAAGAAATATTGAAGAAAATACCGAATTTATTTTTGCATTTCCAATTGGTAGGTACGCTTAATTTAAAAAGTCAATCAAGTTTTCATACTTAAATAAAGTGTTTGTAGTCTCTATTTTCCGTATAACAAAATGGAAATATGGTAATAGAGTCAAACAATCAGTCAGGTCAGATTCTGATTGTACTACAATCAAAACGTAAAGAAAAGTTTCTTTCCGCATGATGACTGTACATGTATGTACCTGTGGAAAATTCACCAATTTAAATGATTAATTTTCTTTTTAATATTCGTCTCAGTATAGACTCAGATATTTTGATTTTGCTGCTAATGGGATCAGTGGTTATGGAAACATACGCAATTTTGAGTACCTATATATTCTATATGTACTCGTATAGTAGATTATAGACGCGTCGACAACTCAGGTCATTAGCGTGTACTCGTATATAATAATATCGTCTACTTACGTATTTCGAGCAAATTCTGAAAAATTATTTTGTAACAGAGACGTCAAGTAAATATAGAACAGTACACATCATAGAGCTAAAAAAATTATATACAGTATGTCCACAAACTCATTCTCAACATGGAGATCTCCGTTATCATGAGAGATAGAGATTTGCAGGTTAAATGAGATGAAGTATTCCTTAGATAAAGTTGTATCAAATCACATAAATAAAGTTAAAATATTTTACATAGTTTAGGCTCTATAATAAAAAAAAATGAATTTTCGGATTTTCTATTTTTGCCGATTTTTCAAAAATTTGAATATACCACGAAATTGGTATCTATTAAAACTGTCTCAAGAAAGTGCAAACTAAATTTAACTGTATGTTAAAATAAATCAGCCATCGGCAAAAATAAAAAATTCGAAAATTTACCTTTTTTATTATAGCGCCTAAACTACGCAGAATATCTAAACTTTATTTATGTGATTTGACACAACTTTACCTAAGGAATACTTCAACTCATTTAACCAAATCTTTATCTCTCATAATAACAACGCAGATCCCCACATTGAAAATGTGTTTGTGGACACAGTGTGTGCAAATATCTGAAAGTAGAAAAAAAAGTAAGAAAAAATTACAAAAACATCCAACATAACCTAACTTCGCTTTGTGACCGTTTATTTTATGTTTGCATTCCGTGAATCATTTTAAACAGAAACTTTTGTTATTAAATTTGATAAAATCTGGTACGCGTGTGTTTTTATCTACATGAATTGCAGTGTGAAATCGGTCGAGTTACTATGACACACAACTGCGTATTATGTTAGCACAAGGGACGTCATTTAATTTTCCGGTTATTGGATCTGCATCTATATACAATATTACACTGCTAGAGGACTGTTAAAAGGTTATTTCTACGGTTATAGCTCTATTCAGTTGAGTTGCTCAGAAAATGAATAAGAAGAGCTTAATAAAACAGTGTTGTTCATATCAATTAAAAATATCATTGCCTATTTTTAATTGATACAGTTAATTTCACTTAAGACGCAACATATGTCGGTTTTGTGTTTAATATTTAAATTTAAAAAAAATTATTTACAGTTATTTTTTTTTCATTAAAACATTGTTGATTTTGTTCTGGTGCCTGGTCCTGCCGTCTGGTGAGTGATAGCGTAAATCGACGGAGCTAAAGTTACAATTAAATCATGTTGAATTTAAAAATAGCAACGTGAAAAGTGTGTTTTGTGAAATCTATGAACAATATAAACCATAAACCTTCTTTTTCATGATTCGCAAAGCAATTTCGGTAAGTACACTTTATCAAATCTACGCGCAAAACGAAAACTCAGCTGTCAAAACACAAATTAGAGAATTAATGTCAAATATTATGTATAGTTAATTATTAAATAAGTAAAAAAAAATAATAAGTTATGTTATAATAATTCTAAAAGCAAATGAACATTTTTCATATTATTTTTTTCTGCTTAAAAATTAAAACTTTATTTCAACAAGAAGTGTCACTTTTACGCGGGTATTTATATATTTTATTATTTACTATGACGTATTTATGCTAAATGCTTAGCAGTAACCATAGAAAAGGGCGAGTTAGGTACCCCTGACTGTTTCTCTACTTATCCGTTGTTGTGCGCTAACAGTCACTTTGAAATTTCTTCCCCTCATCTGCTCACAGCAAATAACCTACCGTTATGTTACGATAAAGGTTTTAAGATAATTTTGATTTTCAACTGTTCTTATGATACATTTTTTGATCATATGGTATAAACACCCACTATAGAATGTGTGCTGCAGTGTGTTACTGTAGACAGGCGTAGCAAGTGGCAAGAACGGCACAATACTAATTTAAATCTCAATTCAAAACCAGGCGTAACAATCGGAGTTGTTCCAATAAATCAGAACACCCCATACAACATGTTAGACTCTCTCAACCTCCCTTCCGTAATTCTCTGTCACAGCACTTATACAGAATGGATCATAAAACTTTTAACAAAATTTAAATCAAGTCCCAATCAGTAAAGTGTATTCACAACATTGAACCATAAAAGTACGCTGTGTTAATGAAAATGCAATCAAAGGGTCCAACAGTTCCCTATTTTTGGGACAAATTTGTCTGTCCGTCTCCTAGCTCGTAAATAGAATAAAATAGAAAGTTAACATTTTCACGGATTAATTGATGTACTTACAATGAAATTAGTTTTTATTAAAATCAAGTTTTCTTTCTCTCAATGAATTTTTATTTTCATAATGTATTTCTTTCAATAAACGTTCATTTTTTTGAGCAAGCTAACAAGTTTAATTTATTTCAGGGTTGTCTTAACTTTTCCTTTAAATATATTAAAAATTATTCTAAAACTAAGATTACTGCTTGATACCAAAACTTCAAAAATCTCTATTTATTATCTACTATTGCCTATTTAGCATTAATCGCAAAAATCACCAGAAAAATGAAAATTTAGGATTCGTAGACGTACATGTTTAACTTAAATTATTGAATATGGTATAGTCCATTAAGAAGAACTTATTGTTTATTAGCCTTTACTCGTGGCTTTGACATTAGTGTCGGTTTTGGCTCAAGTATTTTTGCGAAATACTTGAGGCGCGAACTCTTCAAATACGTTAAGAACAAAATATCGTCTACCTATTTTTGTGCCCCAACATCGATTTTGGATTTTTTTCTGACTATAATACGTTAAGCCGTTAATAGCCTTATAGTTGTAGAGCATCTCTAATCTATCTATCTACTTATAATAGTATATTGTGTGACTAGTATGCTAAATACATCTTTATGCGCCTGACGCATAAATATTTGGCATACGTGTTGCACACTATACTTTATATAACACATGCATGGTTTTAGACTTTAATTGAATAATTTTATGTCACTGACAGAAGTACATCTCATAATAAAAACATTGGGCTCGATACAATATTTAATCACTTCGTTACCATAGTAACCATATTTCATTTATAACACCGAAAAGAGGTACAAAATGTTCATTAGATAACGGGTTTTTCAAATGTTTTTCCATTATTCATCGAAAAGCGTTTCATAATGGATCATGACGTCACTTGTCAATAAACGGCCATTTAAAGTCCGCAAAACTGATACGAAAAAACACTAAAAGCGTGCATGTGTTATATAAAATTCTTTTGATCGAGGCCAGCCATTTTACAGTTTTTAGCATTCGATTGATGGTTGGGGGAATTCTCCATACCCCTGTATGCCAACGATTTTATGATACATGTTTTAAAATGCCGTTATCAATATTATGGCTTTTATATGCAAATGTCTTTATTTTATATAACAATCGATTTACGTGATAAAAGAAATATAAATTATTTTCCGTTTCTATTTTACGTTGTAAATGTCAAAATAGATGGATAAAAATAACGCTTCACGGTATAAAGTGAATATCATATTTAAATTTTTATCCCAATAAATTATATTTTTTTATTTAATGTTTGCAAAGATTTTTAATATTCGTAGGCTAGCGACATTCTATATATTAGTCAGAAATCATACCGTATGCACCTTCGTGAAAAAGACAAGGCACATTTTTTTCTTATTTATTTAATTCAGTCAACTCACCAAGAAAAAAATAGTACTAAGCTGGAAACAGCGAAATATCTTTAATTATTAACGATAACGTCCTTTGTGTTAGATTTAACAAGTGAAATATTTGAGGGAAACCACCGATAACGTCAATTTAGAAACTAACATTTTTCCTAAAAACACTATTATATGAAAGAGTCCGATGTCACATTTCAGAATTAGAAACCAATAATTTCATTACTTTTAGAAATGGACGGGATTGAACTTCAACAGTCTTATCCGGAGTACTGTCCAGGAAAGATCTAAATACAATGAAGTGGTCTCCAACGTCCTCTAGGGGATATGGAACTCATCATCATCTACTTTTAGATTAGATTTCCAATCTAGCTCTTTCTACTGTTCCATATATTGATATTCTCATTATTTAACAAAATATGCTAAATCCTCGGCTGAATCTATAATAAGCAAAAATTTAAGACGAAAATATAATTATATTCTATTTAATAAATAATAATAGTCGCGAAGCAGACTAAGAAGCAGACAAAATATCAAGAACTTATTTTTTGAGCTTAGGAAGCAGTACCTAGAATATTCTGTTAAATTATAATTGGTGTTCTTGGAGGAGCTAAATCGTCACTGTTGGCAAATATAAAAGCTATTCCGACATGTCAGCTTAATGCTGAGTGACTAGTCTACCACATGCAAAAGGCTGTGATTATTGGGTCGCTCGGACTCACTGTAATCGCCCATTTCATGGTTTAAGAGTTGAGATACGGTTATAGTTTCAATTTGCTTCGCAAGTATCCCTTGTATAACGATATGACGAACTCGAAGTTTTGGGTGCTTGAGGATGCAAAATTCTTTAAGGAATTCTTCCTTCTCTATGATAATAAAATATATTTATTAGTATCAAAGAACTCTAAAAGACGAAGTTCAGATACTGGCTGCTTTTCATTTGTCCGCAGACAGAAATAGACATATGCTGGGTTTATCGTACAATTTTAACACTGCTTTTTAATCAGGCTGTTTAATTTTAATTGCTACGTGTTCATTTAACAGCGTGATTAAAAAATAAAATTGTACGATATAAACCCAACAATAATTTTCTACATATTGTGGAAATAAATTCAACTTAGGGTTTTCTATCTCAGTGTGTTGATTACACTTTCGAAACAGAGTGCGCCATATATAGAACTTTATACTAGATATATGAACTATTTCACTAAGTGCCTACCTACTAAAATTAATTTATTCAAATTACGTGTTTAAAAAAACAATTATGTTTTCTCATCCAAAAGTCGAAATTCAAACATGACACAGCTGTTTCGGTACCATAATTTATATTTCATTGTGATTATAATTTTTTTTCTGAATTTCGTAAAATTTAATGTGATAATTATTGCCGGCCGCAACGCACATATGTATGTATAATTAAGACATACATAAATATTCAGTTCGAAGTCGGAACTACCCTTAAATAGTTATAATTATGCCATAAACTGACAGAGGGTTTGCTAATGCCGCAACCATAACAGTCGTAATAAATAGTGCATTTTGTGTGTTAACTTCTAACCGGAATTATGTTATAGCTTCCTTGTTTTTATGTATTTCATTGAATCTTCAGCGGCGGAACTATTATTTTTTAAGGCTAATAAATTGGGTCTAATGCATGCTATCCACTAAAGTTGTATTTTACAACCGTCAATAAACTATTTGCATACCTAGGTATACAAAAACCATACGGTAAATCTACTTTCAAAGTCCTTTTAGCATGGAAATTCAGTGGTAAAAATACTTTTTTTTCCATACCCACTATAAAATAGCTGCCTTACATGCATGTATGTATGCATATGTAAAGTGACTTTTGACAGACCGATGTGTGGGAACGTAACTTTCCTACACTAGTGTGGAAAAGCAAACCATTTCCATAAAGTGATTTATGTTTATTCACCCTGATCCGCCCGCTGTTATAACTACTGACAGCTATTCACGGCCTACTATAGAAGTGAAGTTGGCGACGCAAATGAACTATCAAAATATTTTGAAAATATAAGTAATGAAAATGAAGTGAAAGCAGCTATATTAATGGGTATGGTAAAAAGCACCATATTATATCTCGTCAATAATTATAGATGTGAAGAACTGTTTAATTAAAAACAGAAAAGTGGTGATCCTGATGATAATGAAAGAAGACAGCTTTGAGATGGCTTAAGGATCCAAAAATAATAAGCAAATACTGTTAATATTGCATTTATTAAGCTGACGTTTCGAGAATTATATTCTCATCCTCAGAGCTCTGTTAAAAAATTATAAAATTGTGTTAGGAAAAAATTTAAAAAATAATATATAACAAATATTAATTAACTTACCAAATGCCGTCAAACATGACAGTAAAATTGTCCAAAAAACTTTTTAAAAAAACATACTAACATTTTATTTGGTTTTTATTGAAGTGTAAAAAAATTTCAATTATTTGCGAGAAAATTACTTACAGTATCTTATTTAGTTAACAATTAGATTAACAATCAATATTGTTATTACTTCCTATACTGTACAAATTCACTATTTTAGTGAAATTAACATAAGGACATCAGACGATATTAATCGACATAACATGCCCTTATTAATTATTGTAGAAAGGCTACATAAGAAAAATTTAAATGCACCGCCGGGAATCGAACCCGGAACACCCAATATCGCGTCGGGCAAGTTTTCCAGTTACTCCACGGTGTCCATGGCGTACACTTAATCTTTTCTTATATATAGCACAAATACACCGCAAGTCCACAAACTGCGAGAGCTAATATTATTTTTATTTTTATAACAACACTACAATGATATTGGGTGTTCCGGGTTCGATTCCCGGCGGTGCATTTAAATTTTTCTTATGTAGCCTTTCTACAATAATTAATAAGGGCATGTTATGTCGATTAATATCGTCTGATGTCCTTATGTTAATTTCACTAAAATAGTGAATTTGTACAGTATAGGAAGTAATAACAATATTGATTGTTAATCTAATTGTTAACTAAATAAGATACTGTAAGTAATTTTCTCGCAAATAATTGAAATTATTACTAGGCATATCCGGCCTATTTTGAGAAAAGCAACATTCATTGTAGTGTTGTTATAAAAATAAAAATAATATTAGCTCTCGCAGTTTGTGGACTTGCGGTGTATTTGTGCTATATATAAGAAAAGATTAAGTGTACGCCATGGGCACCGTGGAGTAACTGGAAAACTTGCCCGACGCGATATTGGGTGTTCCGGGTTCGATTCCCGGCGGTGCATTTAAATTTTTCTTATGTAGCCTTTCTACAATAATTAATAAGGGCATGTTATGTCGATTAATATCGTCTGATGTCCTTATGTTAATTTCACTAAAATAGTGAATTTGTACAGTATAGGAAGTAATAACAATATTGATTGTTAATCTAATTGTTAAGTAAAAAAATTTGTTTTATTGATTTGATTTTGTACACAGTAATTATATTATTAATCGCTCATTTTAACATATTATGTCACTACACGTCAGTAATATATCCCATTATGCTACTAGATACACAATCTACTATTATATAAAATTTACTTTCAAAAATCGATCATTAATCGTTTTTAACTCTTCATAGTTACCGGGCTTGTAGGCCGTGGTTAGATGTTATTAATACTTACCATCGAACCACGGCCTACAAGTCCGGAAACTTAATGAAGATTCGCCGGCCGTGAAAACTTTCACACTTGGATAATCGCTTTTAAGTTTCTGTTTTACTATTTTTTCCACAAATTTCCCAATCTAGAACAATTTACTGAAGCAGACGAAAATCCTTTTCATTTATTTTTTACTGCCATCTGTTAACTAATTTCTTTATATTAGTACCGCGGTTGTATTTTTTTACCCCCATCAATAGTTGCGTCACGCTTTTTCCTTATACTGTCAATCAGAATCATTCTTACCTATCGCGCCTAAAGAAATTTCATTTCAAAAAGTAGATGTCACAGTCGATACTCGAACCCAAAGCCTCCGATGAATGTTATCACGTAAAGGTGGGTTTAGACCAAACGAACGAAAGCTCATTCTATCCCCACTCCATCAAAGTCTCTTTGTGTAAACAGAGACAGAGCATTCTCTATCTCACATGACACAATCTTAACATGCTACCAGTGCGTTTGGGGCTCGATTCCCAACAGTGGCATTGTATTTGTTTCTTATACTTGTTCAGTTATGGTTTGCACTTTCATGGTAGAGTAAGTCAAACCGTTACGAGTCACATAGTAACCGGATTATATCAGCTTCACTTCAACCGCGCGTAAAAGTTACACATATAAATTTTTTTTCTTTAATAATTTTAATTAATTTTATATTGAACACCTTGTATAATGATGAGACGCCGCTGTTAAATTTATAAATGAATGTTAAAAGACGCGAGAGGCTATTTTACAACTTACAGCAGCCGTTCAATAAACTTCACAACGCATTTGTTAACTAAACGTTTATTTATTACAATAATTAAAAGTGAATTATTTCATACGTCGCCAGTCATTTGTCATTACATAAAACAATCGATAAACATTACATCAATTATCTTTTCTTATTCACGTACGGTATTAAAATCTTTAATGAAATTAAAAAATACAAGCTGCCCGGTCTGGATTCGCCCGAGTGATATGAATTTAATGCCTATTTTGACAGTTAAAAACGAAATAATCTGTTTTCCAAAAAACGCAAATACATGATGTGTAACTATGGAAACGTAGAACGCGTCATTATTCATGGCCTCCTGTCTTTCCAACACCAAAGGTATGCACAGTAGTGTGAATGCAGGGAAATCCTCTCCGTGGGGAACAGTTTTTCGGAATAAAAAGTAGCCTATGTCCTTTGACGGGCTTCAAGGAATTTCTTTGTCAATTTTCGTCGAAAACGGTTCAGTAGTTAAGTCGTGAAGAGGTAACAAACAGGCTGATAGACAGACAGACAGACAGACAAACACACTTTTGCATTTATAAGTTTGGAGTGTATCCTTCTTATCAAATTAATACTACTTAAATATAGATTTGGAGATTATATTATACAACGTATAGGTATTTACATCAGGGCTTGAGAATAGCCGAGCGTGTAGCAATTCTGTTGTTTACATGGCGTTGCTATGGTTCCTCTATTACAAGTCCCCAGTTCCCGGGTTCTTGCCTAAGAGCTGGTAAAAGTGTCAATTGGATTTTCAATTTATTTAAAAAAAAAAATATTGAATTGAAAATATGAATTGGTGCTACGCCCAAATAACCTTAGCTGTTAGTGGTCTTTAAAAACACACACACTGCACACACAGGTATTTACATCGTCTCGATATTTAAAAAATGAAAATATTTAACTTTTACTCGCTTCTGACCGCTAAAAAAATTAAAATAAATTCAAATTTATTTTACAGTATCGGTTAAATTGCGATATGCTAATGACCTGTCATTGAGGATCTGTGATTTATAATCTCTCTCTAAATTTCGACCATAACCATTATAATATTAAAAATCACAACAAAATACCAAACCACTATCATTTTTTAATTAATAATGAACGCTGCTTACTAATATACTTGAGAAGGGCCACACACATGTGGCTGAAACGTTGTACGGTATAAAATAAAGTATTTGTGGACAGCTATATGTCAATTACCAGTATAGGTTTCATTTTTATGTATACCATCATCTTTCTCAATGTAAGTTTCACTAACCATTTTTTAAAACCATTTTTATCATTTTTAATCATCTCCTGATGATGGTAACGTGGTTGGCGAAACGTACATCGAGAAAAATATATTGGTGGTTTAGTGTTTTGTTCACTCTTCAAGAGATGATCATGCATAAGCAGTAGGTATGTTAGGATTTTCGAATTAAATATTTTTGAACTTTTCTGGCAGAACAATTTTACAAGCATATAGGTGTTATAATCCTTGAAGTGTGTTTACCTGTGCAGTAGCACCTGTCGTCAGCTGGTAAAAGTGTTATAAGTGCTTATCCAAACAAGGTACTTGTAATCCTTGAGTGCATTTCGACTGTAGTCTGTGTTAGCTACAGAGTGATCCATTTGGATACGAATAAGAAGTGATACCTTGCCAATAATTATTACTGATTATCTAGCTTCTTAACTAGCTTCTTTATCCATCCATAGCCCATCATATAAGAATACTATTAAGTCAGTATATAATGTTGATCCATTAGAATGTTAATCTGCAATCGTCGAGGAAAAGTTTGGTTGAGGATCAATAAAAAACCTTTACCAAAGTTTCGCTTGTGGCCAACTTTTCGAAAAATATAAATTTCTATTATGATGAAAATATATTTTTCGAAACGTTGGCCACAACCAAACTTTTCCTCGACGATTAATACTAATTAAGAATACTTTGGCCCAGTTTTAAATATGTGATTCTATATACAAAAAGTGTGCTAAAAACTGATAGACACCATGTGCTCGACTTAGCAGACTTAGTTTAAAGTGAAGTGTTTGAGTGCCGCCATTGGGTGACATCTCACTCTTGCCACTAGTCCATTATCTTATTAGTTTATAGTCTGGATAGACTGATCACTGACAGAACGCAGTTTAAAAAAAATTGATGGCTATTGCAAATTTGAATTACTTACTATATCTTATTATTCCCTGGAAAACCTTAACAAGTACCTGGTAATTAAACTTACAAGCCTGGGCATACTTTATAAATCGGACGAATAATCAGAAGTAAGTTTGCAATTTTAAGTTATTTTAGGATAAGATCCACTATGTAACAATTTTCAATTAAATGAAACACTTCTGTCCTGCATAACCTCCTTGTATAACAAAACGATGCCAATTAATAACGTTGTAGTTAGCTATACATCTGGTCCGTTAAGTTAAATTGTTCAGGTATGAAGTACATACTGCATATAATATGTGTGCAAATATCTGTTTTGATTCTTATCTTATATATAAATGCACTAAATTACTTTTATTACAACGCCATTTTATCAATAAAATAAATTAGCTTCTTTGTATAAATTCACGGCTTACATTAAACATTGCTGATGATGTTATTATTTATTCCATTCACAAAACTAGTTGACAAAACCATAATCTTGATCTCAAAGAAATTTTACCTTTCGATGTGATTTGAAATATTGGATTCTTAATTCAAGTATTTATGTACAAATAGTAGATTGTATGTCTAGATGCGTAATGCGGTATATTAGTGACGAGTAGTGATATTATGTTAAAACAGTCACACAATTGTCATAATATAATTATGTACGAGATATATATGGTATTTTTTGCCATGCCTACTATAAAATAGCTACTTTTCACTTCATTTTCAAAAAAATTTGACAGTTCATTTGCGTCTCCAAATTCACACAAAACCGTGAGTAGGAATAATAACGGGCAGGTCAGAGTGAAAAAACATAAATCAGTATTTTCCACACTAGTGTGTTTCCCATTCCATTCAAACATACACGCATGTAAAGTAGCTATTTTATAGTTGTATGGCAAAAAACATATTTTTAACCGGCTTCAAAAAAGGAGAAGATTCGCATGTCGACAAATTTTTTTTTAGTTACCTCATATCTCCTGCATTTGTACACCGATTTTTTTTTTATTTAATAAGGCATACCTTCAGGGTGGTCCTACATATTTTTTTCTTAAATCGGTTCAATAGTTTATTTTATGTAAGTTATTTGTGAACCGATTTTGATGATTTAATAGCAATTATGTGCGAATGGCGGAACTGTAGGAAATTAGAATAAGGAAAGCAACTTTGTGAGCATATAGGAGTTTTGGTATAATCGGCTATGGCCTTACCATTTCGAATCTCGATATTTACTGGAATTATTGAGGGAAATCATGGAAAACCTTTACAAAAATTACCGTTTCTCGGAGTGAGACAGTAGGAAAAAGTCCTAGCCACATCTTCCCTCAATCCTCGTCGCTGTTCGAACACAGTACCTTTCGAATCTGTAGTGTTGCCGTCTAGATCTAGACTTTCTAGACTCTTGTCTTGTCTAGATTTTCAAGACAAGACTTGCAAAAGTCTTGTATAGAAATTTTCAAGACAAGACAAGACTTGCTTTATCTAGATCAAGACTCTTGCCAAAACTCTAGACAATTTTCAAGAGTCTAGATAAACTAAGTAGTAGTATGTAAAGGTTTACTTTACCAACTACTACTAATCTAGACTCTTGAAAATAATCTAGAGTCTTGATATTAGCCAAGACAAGAATTTGTTAATCTAGACTTAGACTTAGTGAAGTCTTGATATTTCAAGACAAGACAAGACAAGACTTTGAAAGTCTTGTCTTGTCTAGACGGCAACACTACGAATGTGAATGAATGAATGAATTGTGAATTATAGACGCTCGACATCAGAGGTCATTAGTGTATGTACTACGAATGTGAGTCTAGTTCTCTCACCTCTAAGCTAAATCAAATATTCTAATGGATGATAATAATTGTGAGTAGATCACGGTATGATTGTGACGATTTTCTGTCACAATGTGGGTTGACATGGTAACACAATTAGTAACACACGTATACAATATATTTCGGTGGAGACGAAGTAATAAATCCCGAGTTGGTGGCAGCGGTGCTTGATGAGTTAGTGTATGTGGTATCATTGGTATCATATAGCATAACACTGCACCCAACCACACACAACCATTCACAACCGTAACGAACAACATAACAGAGCCACGGCGTGTTGTGGATGTCGTCGCACACTCTTTTAGCCTCACTTGTGTTACATAACTATCTACTGATTGACACACAATGTTTTGCTGCTACCATAGATTTAATGTTAGTAATAATAAAATATTTAGGCACAGGGGCAGTGATCCAAGCCAAGCGCTCGCATTTCTTACTGTACGTCGAGTTTAAGATTTAAGACATATTTACCACCCTCATAATTTAGTTTCCCATTAAGCTAATAACATCAAAATTTTGTATGTTGTTAAGATCCGTTTCATCAAGGCCCTGTAAAAATGTTGAATTTTTATCCATTGGATGCAAATAAAGGAAACAAATCAAAATGATACACTTTTAGAGTGTTAGGTCTCCAAGTCACTATGAATAATAAGAAGTATTAGAAATACCTTGTGTCCGTCTTGTGACTTCATGTGTTGTTAACACGACGCGTTTCAGCAACGAGTTGCCATCTTTAGGTGTGGTTAATTTTTTATACTATAAAACACACAATGAGTATTCGTAACACGTTATAATATTATGATGCTAAGCACATGTCTATTATGTTGTGGATTTTGAAGTACTGACGTAAATTTCGAGATTTTATGATTTATACAGTAGGTAGATGAAATGGAAGTGTGAGTGTGTATGTATGTTGTATGACCCATTAATGACCCATTAAACCAGGGAATGTCTGTGAATTTGTATGGGTAAAATTTGTTAACTTTGCAAATAGTATATTGATACCTTACCAGAAACTTTAATGAAAAAATAAGCCAATTTTTTTCTTCTACTAGTTTGTTTGGCCACCAAAATACGGTTCCAATTACAAACTCGAAATATAGATTTTGAACATAATTTCTGAAATAAATTTAGCACAGTTTCACCTCTTTAGGCGTTTATTTGGCAAGTTTTAAAAACATAATAAAACTGTAAACTTTCTGAATAAAAAGCCTGAGAGGCGAAACTGTATTATTTAAACCTTATGTTCCAAATCTAATATTTCCAGTTGAAACAGTAAGGTTACGTGAGGGTAAGGGCTAGTGATGACTTAACGAAAAACGACTTTACGAGAGACTATACTAGCTAGTCCTGTATATATTGTTACGTTACAAAGATATTTTTGTAAAACCCTGTATACACCTCATACACACGTTCATTACAATAAGCTTTGTTTTACGTGGACCATTAAATAAAAATGTTATTTTAAATAACTAGAAGGTTTTTATTAAAATAAAAGTTTGTTCGCATTAAATTATCTCGAGCCATCCATACTCCATATTTATAATATCTATTATCTAGATAATATAAGTAGGTACTTTTAAGATCTTACACATTATATAGCATAAAAATTAATAAACAAACACTTGAAAAATTCTACACATTTATTCATCTCAACGATCGTTTCGGGTTTCTAACCCATCATCAGGAGTTTACATTAAAACTTTTTTTAATGTAAACTCCTGATGATGGGTGAGAAACCCGAAACGATCATTGAGATGAATAAATGTGTAGAATTTTTCAAGTGTTTGTTTATTAATTTTTATTCAATCATGTTCTACCAAGTGCCTAGCGATAATTCTATAGAATTTACATTATATAGCGTTTTATTCTTTTATGCTGAATTGGAAAGCAATTTTTAGCTATTATATTAATGAAGATATAAATATATAGTACGCGAAAATTATGTTACAAATAATTGTTTGTATATTTTTGTAACCGAAAATTGCACAAATAGATTTATATGGTACAAATAAAACTACGAAATCAGTTTTGGCATCATAAGTTTGACGATCAATCATTAATCTCTATTTACTGCAGGAATGAAATAAATTGAAAATCCAATTGATACTTTTACCAGTCCTCGAATTAGAGCCTGGAAAATGGGGCTTGTAATAGAGGATCCACAGAAGCACCCTGTAAAAAAGCCGGTCAAGTGCGAGTAGAACTCGCGCCACGATGGTTGCGTACCGTTAGAACAATTTAATTAGTGTAAACTGAGTCTATTTGTAAAAGCACATTGTAAGCTCCAATATACTTAATATAGTTTATAATCATCGATACCGCCACTTTGACAGCTATAAATTGTCAAAGATCATCGATGATTATAAACTATATACTGTAAAAAATGGTTGTAAAAATACTTTGATTTTCTAAGTGATTTTACGTTATTAATTATTTTTACACAGAAAACTTCATAAAAGCTTGGACTTTTACTGTAAAGCTAAACAAATTTGTGATTTTTACATAAAGTAAATTAAAATTCCATAATTTGTGTAATATTCCAATAATTAGTGTGTAAAAATTACAAAATAAAATGTATAGTTACATATATAAAATGGATGAATGTACAAAACAAATTAATGTAAAATTAGTAACCACGCATGCGCGATGTGTTTTTATGGAATCCACGCGATGTGGCGATACCATGTTTGCGACGCCATTGTCTTTTTGTGTGCATATTACCAGATTAATCGCTGGCTACAAATGGATCATCGATAATCTATGTAATCGGTCTTCTCATTTCTTAGTGTATAATTTATATTGAAGCTTACACTGTCAAAGTGACGTCATCCTACGCAATGATTATAAACCATATTATGGTTTGATGCCAATATTATAAGTTTACAATCATCGCGCAAAATGACGCTACTTCCACTTTAATATTTTATTATTTAATTTTAATTATTATGCCAGAAATCATGCCACAACAACACACAATCTGTGAAAATTTCAACTATAGTTACAGCTCTTACCGTTTGTGAGATAGAGCTCTGTGACAGACAGACGGGACATCGAAGGCAGGGTAATATGGTTCCATACGGAGAGAGGAGAGTGTGGTCCAGTGGTTAGCGTCGCGGCCTCTGAATCAGACTGTCGTGGGTTCGAATCCTGCCTCCGCTCATGGATGTTTCGTGATGTCATTTAGTTTTAAGTTAATTCTTATTTAATGTAATCAAGACGCTAATGACCTAAGTTGTCGACGCGTCTATAATTTACAATAAATAAAAAATCCATACGGAGATACGAACCCCTAAAAAATTGCTTATACACTCTCGGTTATTGACAAGCCCTCCTATAGGTTCCAATATGAATACTAACTCAGTGTATTTGGAAAAATAATAATATAATGAAAATATACATTGATACCTCGTCGAAATATCCTTGGAAGTAAATGTTCTTCAGAATTTAGATGGTTGATATAAAATAAATGAGAAATGTTTAAACGTCCCTCGTACATCCACCCTACACCGCGTTCCATTGTGATCACTATTCTCCACACAGTAACACATGCTTCTGATTACTGCCAAAATAACTCCCGAACGTTTCTAACCAACTTTTGTTGGCGTTGAGAGGTTCGGAGTTCAGGTTATACGGTTAGGACGGATGGTTGATTCGGGGTACGCCAACAGCATCTGACCAAAGAGTGTCGCAAAACCACTAAATATGGAAATATGAGTAAAATGTGGCAAACTAAATGGGCCGGTTGACATGTATACTTGTTGTGCTCGTTGGTGGTCGATTGAGGACATGCGCACTATTGTCAATCACTGACGCCTCTTCACCTCCCAATTCCGCACAATGCACAGAGTGCAAAATTGTCTTTTCCGGAGGCAGAAGAAACCATCACTTCATCATGATTCTGTTCAGAGTATTCTTTTTATATTTTACAAAAAAACTGCAAATATGGGCATTAGTATCTAGAAATAGTAAGATTGGAGACGCAGCTCTGATCATGTCCCAATTTCACTTTATTTATTGTTAATTATAGACGCGTCGACAACTTAGGTCATTAGCGTCTCCCAATTTCACATTCTGCACAAAAGGAAAAAAAGAAAAAAAAATTTTTTTTTTTCTTTTCCTAAAGTAAAAAAGAACATTCACGTAATAATTTCTTTAGTGAGTGCTTTTGAAGTTAATTTTAACAACATTTGAGAAATAATAGTCCCCCAAATAATGTTCTTTTTATTAACAATCTGAATTCCCAATTTTCATGACTGGGCCATAAAAATATTTATTTTGTATTGATATTAAAAACTCCAGTTTTAAAATTATCCTTCTGAAAATCGTAAAAATGAAAATTGTTGATTTTCAGTTAGATTAGTTTCTAAACATCTTTTGTATGGCATAGTTTATAAATTATTTTAATTTTTACGTAATCTTATATCTTTATATGTCCTTAGCCTACTGTTTAACAGTTTTTTACAAAATGTCTACAAGACGTGCTAGTACATCCAAATGAATAATAATAGTTCCACTGATACACCAAAACTGCAATTGCGAATTATTTATTCTGCAGTATGTAAAATTTACATACAACTACGATTTTTATCAAACGGATGCTTTAAATTTTCACATTATTGTACAGTTTTATATCTGTTGTAAATTAACTTTTTGTTAACAAGTTTGTACAGTAACAGACTTTAATTGAATTATTATCTTACATTTTTCGTTTAGGCGAGACGGAACGAGATGGCAACACAATAGGGCATTTGTCTAAAATTTTTTTTTGTGTTATATTATTAGAGCAGAAAATTCTGAACAAAATGACACTTCATTCTGATTTCAAATTAGCTAAAAAATAATTTTTGAAATATTTATGTTAGCCCCGCCCGCTAATAATCATTTTTGCTCTACGAACATATTATGACGTCATGTTTTTTATGAATGTACGTTTATATCTACTAGCTCGATGCTAATTATATCAGAAACAGAGTGTTGAAAAATACCGTTTTGTACCTATGTGAACATGAAGTAAACAATTTAAGCTCCGTTGCTATGGATACATTCATTTTTTACTTAAAATTGACGTCACACGTTCACACACGGTGTTTGAAGTCACGTGATTAAAAATAATGATTTTATTTATTTATTTAAATAGGTTTACGAAACTTAATTAATAAAAATAAAAATTCTAATAACTATTTTAGAGCATAAACTTTCATTTTAACAAAGTTTTATATTTTATTTTGATCACAGGCAACTACCCTATTCAGAATGGTATAGTCCGGAAATCTGTAAATGCTCCTGATGATGTTTAACAATGATCTTTAGTTTAAATCTTTTCTCTATGATATCCTGAGTCGATGGTAGCAACAAGCAGTATTTAACACTGAACTAAATTAGCTACAGTGTTGTTGGTGCGGATAGCATTATGACGCGTAAATAAATCTTTGGCTCTTTATTGCCTTAAAGGAACTCCCGTGAAATATTTTAAATATTTACATGCTGCAATCTCACACACGGCACTGCGCCACATACCAATTCATTTACCTACCACAGTCGGGGAGGATTTGTGAGACATCGTATATTATTACAAAGTTGTGTGAAAAATATGGCAGCTGGTACGTTAATTATGACACGTCATAGTGTGGAAGACAAAAAAAACTGTGACCAACTAATTTAACTCGCAAAAACTTTAAGTCAAATAATGTTAACATCTATTTTGCAACAAAATGGTTCATTTCGTGTTTTTAATTTAAAAAAAAAACCTATTGATCATTTTCTTTTAAAGTAAATGCTCGGTTTCCGATACGCTAAATCTACTTTGAAAGTACATTTAGCGTTGAAAATCAATACTAAATCTGCTTTCAAAGTACAGTTTAGCGTTCAAGTGATACCTGAAGCCGAGCAAGTCTTTTAACACAATTTTGATCTCTCATCAATTTACTATAATTTTAGTAGCTGAATAATTTGTCTTTCATGTTACATTGAGTGGGTTTTTTTCTGTGTTCGGGTATTTTGTGATGAATAGACAAGACAAAACGTTTCTAATTTTTTTCTTTATTATTTGGAAACAAAAAGTCGGGAATAATAAAAACATACAATTCAAAGTAAAATTTCAATACAATAATGTATCCAGATTATTCTCCCTTTATTGTCTGTATCGACATTATTCGAAAACGGTTTATATAGGCGCATCTATATCTGTGATTTTTGTTTTCTGCAAGTTTTTTGGAATTTTTAGGTCAATTGTAGATTTCCAGAATTTTCGTTTGCCTGTTTGTTCCGATATTACACGAAGACGGCTGATTCGATTTTGATTTAGCACATCAGCTGGTACATAAACTTAAAGTATATGGTATTTTTAGCCCGCTAATTTACACGAGTTTTGTACTATACCGACATAATATAAATTCTACAGCGTACTCTTTGTAATGATCAATGATCATAACATACACAAAAAGCAACGAGAGATAGACACACTGGCGGATATCTTCGCAGGCGCAGGCGCGATGAGAAAACTAGATTCTTTTTATTTTTACCTACCGTTTTGAAAAAAAAAATAATTATAATAACAATAACAATATAGCAAAGACAAATTCCATTATGGTGTTAATTAATATCTAAAAATTTTAGATAGTGACCTTAAAATCACATTGAGCTCGGGGCCTCCAGATGCTCAATTTGCCACAGAGAGTACTTGATATTTATGTATACCAAACTTTAGAATGAAACACTGGCAGTTGTTCCTGCTATTTTTAGATACAATTCCCATAATGATTTAATGACATCCGTATAATTAAAGCAACATGTCCTTTCCAACCTGTCACTATATGTAATATTGAGATTACAAATGCAATAATTACACAGAATATTTGTGTGTTAATTAGCCAACGTTGGCAGAAAACACCTCCTGACAAAGAGACGCATTGACTAAAATATCCGTAAATCATCGGTAGCAATTCTCTACGCCATTCTTGCATCGAGACATGGAGGACCACACGTATAGTGGTCATGTCTCCCTCGGGAACACTGCTGAGTAATTTTTATTAGGGTACTTGTTAAACATAACGGACTGCACAATAATCATACTAATAATAACAGAAAGTTTATTTATAAATCAGTATTGATGGTTTTTGCTTTTTTAGGGTTAGGAAAAACGCGGTACTCTTATAGGCTCACTCGTTTGTCTGTCCGTATATCTGTCACAGTTGGATTTCTCTAGACTAAATAAAGGTATATCACGCTGAAACTTCTCATTATTATAAAGTTTACTAGACCGCATATATTCCAATTTCCCGTAAATTTTGAGAGGGGTCAAAGTATGACACAAAAAAAGTCTTTGTGTTTGATCAGGTGGAGTATTATTGTGAAGTCTCCATAATGAACAGTAATATTTTTAATAGCAAATTTTATGCAATTGCTACAAACTACTTATATAATTGTGACCCAATCATCGCCGTATAAGATAAGGTCGTATCTCATTTATAAAACTTTACGTTCCTTTTTCAGATTGTATTATATTATAGGTACACCTGCAAAATAAACTGTGTTATCTAATTCGATATTATGTGAGATATGGACCTAAATAAAATAAACATATAGAACTCTGTGAAATTACACACCGATGCCAACTGTATGTAATCTAACAGCTTTAACTGTATCAATTAATAGTAATGCCTTTAACATCCATTTTTCGACATTATGTCATAACAGACGCCATTCGAACCATTACTATTTTTCATTTACCACTTTTTCGTTATTTTCTAGGTACATGTTTTTTTTTTAAATTTCGACTTAATTAATAGCAATGTCCGAATGGAGGAACTATAGGAAATTAGGATAAGATAGGCAACTTTGGAAGCATAGGAGTTTGACAGGTAATCGGCCATGTCCTTGTATATAAGAAACCATTTCGGTATTTTTCTGGAATTATTGAGGGAAACTATAGAAAACCTCAAAAAGATTGCCGGTATATGATTTACCGTTTCTCGGCGAGAGGCAGTGGGAGAAAGTCTTAGCCACATCTGCCCCGCCGAGACTCGAACCCAGTACCTTCCGAATGCGAGTCTAGTGCTTTCACCACTAAGCTACATCGCTCGGTCTTTATCTGTATCATATTTCAAAAATCCTTTTCATATGTAGCCCCAAAACTTCTAAATGATATGTCCCAATCAGCAGACCTGGCAGATATTGCAAGCAAAATTTTAAATTTGAAACCAACTAAAATTAAAATGTTAATAAAAAACTTTGTGTACAAAAGGCAATTCAGTACGAATAAATATCGTGCTTGTCTGTGAGAACTAATGTTGGTTTCATGTACCTATGTATTTTATGTATGTATTTTATTTTTGTCTATGCATATTTTATTAAATCTATGTATTAATTGGTCAGAAAGGCAGACCAGTTTGTAAAGACTGATTTCTGACCATTTGCGATAAGCAATAAAGGATTATTATTATTATTATTATTATTATATAAAGAACATTAATCTTTTAGTGGTTTTCGATACGCACGCTATAGTAATATAATATAAAATATTTTATAAATGGATGCTTCTTCGTGAAATTACCAAGGGGAGTGAATGATATGATTTCAATAAAATTACAAGAATATTCCCCTTGTATGTGGAAAACATGAACACGACCATAAAAACTGCGCGTGTGAATTACACGTTCTTGTGGGAAAAATTGAAAAATCATTCCCAAAAGACTATAGTAGTAAACATGGGTATCGTACTGTTAATATATTATTGCCCTTATTGCGTAAATCGATTTTAGAAAACAAACCCATGAAAATAGAGTATGTAAAACTTGAAGCTTTAGTGAAAGCAATACAGTCAATATTTTTTAACCGACTTAAAAAAAAGAAAGTTATAAGGTTCACCTGTACCCACCCCGTACCTACTTGGTGTCCAAGATAGCGTGAAATGCATGGGGATTTCCTAAGCGGTAAGAGATAGAGATTTGGTTAAATAAAAGAAAATGTGCAGAATATCCAGTACTACTTACTACCCTCCGCAGTCAAACTTTCCATATTTTTCTTGGCTTGCGGCAGAGAGTTGAAAAACGAGATTTTCCCATTTTCGTTTTTCATTTATAACTCGCTTATTAAGTAAGCTAGAAAAAAATATGTTCACTTTATTAAGACACATTTTTATGAAGATTTCAAATCTCCTTTCAGATTTCTATTTAATATATTTATATTTTATTTAATCTCTATCTCTTACCGTTTAGAAAATCCCAATGCATTTTACGCTTATCTTGGACACCCAGCATACGTTACTCATTTTTCCGAGCAGATCTTGAGAACCACTGAAGCGATTGTGTTGAATCTTTCAGCGTATGATTTAGAATTCACATTTGTTTAATAAAATAGTGCGAGCGAAGAAATTATAGAAATGGCCACTCTACGTGCACAAAAATTGGAAAAGTTAATGATAATGCAGTCTTGTGTAAGAAATTATTTTGATAATTATCTTGAATTATTAAACTACAAAAAAACCTCAAGAAGGTGAAAAAATAATAAACTTCTAAATTGGAAGCAGTATAGGAAAGGTCTTACGTCGCATTAACTTCCGTCGAGATCGGGATTAGAACCCGACACTCTCCTAATACTAGTCATATGCTCGGTTGCACAAAGCGTTGTCAAAAAATTTGATTTGACAGTAACCTTAGATTGTGATAATATAATTATAGTTTTTATACATCCAGGAGCAGTCTAATGTCGTTGTGAAACTCCCTGTCATGCAGAACATTAGATTGTACTCCAATAAAAACAAATGCTTGGTCCAGATAGAAAAAGATCGCTTTTCAAGTTAAATTTTGATCAAAATGCGTAGAAAAATGTTGTTTCGAAGTGGAAATTGTACAAAAAACTATGTTAAATACATGTATAAACAGTTTAAAAAAAATAGTTTGAATCGATCAATTATTTTTTGAGCAGGATCGATTTAAAATTCTACAATGCTTTTCTTATGGAGAAATATGCGTGGTCACGTCAATCTAAGGTCGTTGTCAAATCAAATTTTTTGACAACGCATTCTGCATTCGAGCAATAATGTTTTATTTTATTTATTTTATTAGTTAATAACTTTTCAATGACTGCACATTGCAAGAAATTTTTTGCGAATAAATTAAACGAGTTTACTAATTTGAACAGAAAATTTATGTGGACTATGTTTTTAACTAAGTACCTACACAAAAAAAGCAATTTAATAAATAAAGCGTTTCTCGGCTGGTAATGTAGGAAACTGCAGATAGGAAAACTCACACCGTTTTAACTCGGTCATTTATTACAGCGAGAGGTAAGGGTTCGCAAAACATTCAGTGAAAACATTTTATCGCTGAAATTCGCCAGGTTCAGTAAAACTTTAGCCCGTTATCGCGGTAATCCTTTCATATAGACCTTCATCGATCATAAACATAACCCTATCGGCACAATATAACATGGCGGTGTGTCGAAATGACTCTATGCTTGAACTAACGCCGCATTTCTAACAAACTAGAGAACCTTCAATTTCCAAGTACATATACGGGCAAACTCACAGGAATTTGACGAAATTGAACATTGATTTTTCAATACCCAATAAAACTAAAGAATATTTTTTTCAAAAAAAATGTTTTTTGAAGAATTTAAACTTCAATGAAAAGAAGCACTTGGCGAGACATCGTACACGCGCAAGAAACTTGCGCTTGGGGCTTCAGTATCTTTGAAGTCACCAAAAATTAAAAAGGAAACGTGTTTTTTGATATTTTAATAATTGATAATTGTTTTGTGACAATATGACTGAATTTCGACATTAAGTTAAATCTTGAAAAAAGATACAATTGTATTTTATTTTATTTTAATTAATTAATTAGTAGTTTTGTTAATCATATTGGCAAATTGGTTATTGTGGACTATTATAAACAAACACAGTAATGGCAAAACAATGTATTATTTATGACAATGAATAATTGAAATATTATGATCGCCTGATGAAGTAAGAATATATTACGAAACGTTGCGCTGATATAATAATCAATTATTAAACCACCTGTTCCTCTATCCTCGGACAACTATTTAATATTTTAATAATTGATAAAAAATGAGCGGACCTCAAAATCAGGCGCAAGAAAGGCGCGCTTAGGGATTTACTATCATAGGGGCCTACAAAAACTAAACAGAAAAAATCAGGTTGATCTTCTGAAGCATTCGAATATGTCTCCTCTAGTCCTTCACTGCTGTCCGTACTCCATCACATTCCTTGAGGTACTTTTATACTACACGAGCAAGGCTAGTAGCAACCTACATTTTAATCAGATTCGAATACAATGACAGCTACATATAATATAACCTCGAAAAATTATTTTCACAGCAAGAATATGCGACTATACAATCTGGAAAATAGATAAAAATTCCAACCAATTGGCGACTGGACCATTTCAACAACTAAAATAATTATACATAGAAGGAACGTTTGTTTGTTTATTTGTATGGGCTAATCTCAGAAACTAACTGAATAGATTTTGATGAAACTTTCACCAATGTTTTCCTTAGACTCCCCGTTAACATATTATAGGCTACATTTTATCTCAATAACTGCAGTTCAGCTCGGCTTCGTTCTGGTGCAAATCGGATTGATTCCAAGTATCTTATAGAAATTGCTGAACAGATTTTGATGAAACATTCAACAATGTGTTCCTCAGACTATCCATTAACATATACACTACATTTTATCTCAATAACTGTCCGGCAAAATTAGTACCATTCCCCACTTTTGTAGTTGGAATTATAAGTTTTATCAAGTAGGAAGAATTTGTATATCCTGTACCAGTGGCGGCTCCTCCATTAGGTCCATTGGTCAATGACCTCCCTGGAAATGGAATATGAAAAAAAGAAAAAAAACATTTAGAATTTAGAAAATAAAATTTAAAAAAATAAAAACCAAATATTCTGTTTCAACAAATGCAGAATACTAATAAGTAATAGTATACATAATTCTTAAGTTCTGTATCAAATACAATTCTGTATCAAAATAAAGAATCACACTGTGGGTCAAATTAAAATTGGTCCTGATGTACAGAGATATGGCTATCGAATCGGAACCACTCAGGCGCTACGCTACACGACGTACACAACTACATGAGCTGTTCATCGTACATCATCGTTTTGGGCAACAGCCCTATGACGTCAGACGCTCTGACATATGAATGCTGATTGCCGATTGGTTAATATTTTTTACTCACTCTACAAATTTCTGGCACGTTCATAACTTCATAGTTCATAATATTATATTATTATTGACAACGGTTAAACAATTAGAAATTTATTATTTACCAACGTAAAAATGTCTGTTGTGCAAACTATTAAAAATCTGAATAGTAATAATGATTTAAATTATGATAAACGTTTAGAGTTTCAAAAATATGGTTCTCCACGACCATCACATAAAATAATACAAACTAGTAAGGACCAAAACAAAGAAGTGCATCGTTATTTTAAAGACTCAATGTACGATCTATTATCTGAATGGATTTGTGGGTGTAAAGTGATCAATTCATTTTGTTTCATTTGTTTACTGCTTTCAAATTCAAATGACTCGCTATGGTGCAAGAACGGTCTAATAGACTTAAAACATTTAAAAGAAAATGTTTTTTACTTCCCACCTCTACTATGGTAGGGAAGTAATGGATTTAGTCCGAAAAAAATATTTCGAGATTTTAACAGATTTTCACGTTTTGAGACCCTAGCAATCGTTTAAGATCATTTTCTGACTGATGTCTGTATGTGTGTGTGTGTGTGTGTGTGTGTGTATGTGTGTGTGTATGTGGTCAATTTTTCTCCTTCGATATCTTAAGAACGGAACAACATACGGGCATGCCGATTGTTTTATTGTGTTTATCAGCCTTTAACTTAGATCTGATTAGATTTTGAGTCAAATCGGTTCAGTGGATCCTGAGATATTTAAAAAAACGTCCTCAATGTCACATATTAACATAGGTAAAAAAAAATATAAATGAATTCTAGATGTTATAATATGAAAAAAATTCGACTGATGACCAGTCCTATACTTCCCACCTAGTAAATATTTGCAAAAAATAAACACTCTTTTTTTTTTTATTCTTTGACTACGGCCCAAATAACCTTAGCTGTTGGTGGTCTTTAAAACACAATTTAATTTTTATTCTTTGAAAAAAGCATGGCCCTCTTTTTTGTTTGGTGATCTACTGATGGCTAACTTAATATAGCAAAAATCATGGTTACCTTGATTTACGTACAATTTTTATTTTTTTTAGTAAAATATTTTTTTTCTCGAAAACTATACATTTTAGAGAAAAAAATATTTACATTTTTTTCATATTATAACATCTAGAATTCATTTATATTTTTTTTACCTATGTTAATACGTGACATTGAGGACGTTTTTTTGAATATCTCAGGATCCACTGAACCGATTTGACTCAAAATCTAATCAGATCTAAGTTAAAGGCTGTTAAACACAATAGAACAATCGGCATGCCCGTATGTTGTTCCGTTCTTAAGATATCGAAGGCGAAAAATTGACCACACACACACACACACATACACACACACACATACACACACACACACATACACACACATACACACACACATACAGACATCAGTCAGAAAATGATCTTAAACGATTGCTAGGGTCTCAAAACGTGAAAATCTGTTAAAATCTCGAAATATTGTTTTCGGACTGAATCCATTACTTCCCTACCATAGTAGAGGTGGGAAGTAAAAATGTAAATATTTTTTTTCTCTAAAATGTATAGTTTTCGAGAAAAAAAATATTTTACTAAAAAAAATAAAAATTGTACGTAAATCAAGGTAACCATGATTTTTGCTATATTAAGCTAGCCATCAGTAGATCACCAAACAAAAAAGAGGGCCATGCTTTTTTCAAAGAATAAAAATTAAATTGTGTTTTAAAGACCACCTGTTGGTGGTCTTTAAAACACAATTTAATTTTTATTCTTGGACTAGGTTCAAATAACCTTAGCTAGGTTCAAATAACCTTAGCTAAAGAATAAAAATTAAATTGTGTTTTAAAGACCACCTGTTGGTGGTCTTTAAAACACAATTTAATTTTTATTCTTTAGCTAAGGTTATTTGAACCTAGCTAAGGTTATTTGAACCTAGTCCAAGAATAAAAAAAAAGAGTGTTTATTTTTTGCAAATATTTACTATAGGTGGGAAGTATAGGACTGGTCATCAGTCGAATTTTTTTGGTATAAAATTGACCTCCTGATCTAAAGGAACACTAGCCGCCACTGTCCTGTACTGTTTTTTTGTGAAACGATAGATTAGGCTGTAGTATTTATATAGAGACTCTACCGTACAATACGGATACTTTAAGAGGAAGAACAAGATAGTGGCGTAACTGTGACTCCATACGCCTCGTATATAGATATACTGCCCAGCCACTCCACTTCCGAGATAGAGTGCAAAGTTGAAACCATTAACGTCTTATCGCAGGAACGGCGCCTCTCTAGCCGGGCTCTACACTCGACTGGGGTGATGCTGGTGGTGAACAACCACCCACAACTTCCTGCCGTTCCTTCTATACTCCTGCTATTCCTGCGGACGCCATCACGGCTATACGGCGCTAACCGGAATAACGCCCGTATTTCTTCGATGGTATTTGTAAAATACATACTACGTGTCCATCTATATTTGATCGAAACAAGCTCAATCCACTACAGTTGTTTATTTTTAAAACAACAAGTTTGCAAAATAAAATGTTTTAAAGGGTACATTCAAGTTGAGTTTATTATGAATTATTTAATGAACACGTTTTAAACGTGATTTTGACCCCCTCTACACAAATAAGTATTATCAATCTCAGAACTTTCTGTCTAATAAGTCGAAATTTTTAAATTTTGAAACTAAAAATGTACAGATTTCGACTGTATTTTTTTTTGAATTGGTATAATATTGGTATAACTGGTCAGTAAGGGAATAAAATTAAGTGCTTATATACTAGGGGACCCCATTACTCTACTGTGAGGTTATTTGACAGTATACCAAATGAAATTGTTAGTATTAAAAGCTACACAACCTTCAAGAAAAAGGTCACGGAATATTACATCGAAAAGTGCCCGTACCAAAAAAAGCTTAAAAAGCATTTGATTTGTGTATGTCTATGTCGTCCACTATTGTGTATTTTATTGTGTATATCCGACTGACGCATTATTTGACTTAATTAATAAAAAAAATAAAAATAATGTCGATGCAGTATTTTTAAATTTAGAAAAATTTTTATTCATTCCGATGGATTGTCAAAAATGTTATCGTAGCAATTAAGTGAAATGGTGTTGAACAATTAACCATCTACATAATAATTTTGGTCATATTGCTGCCGAATTCATGGTTGATTGTGTAAAATATTTAACTAGACTAAGTTAGTAGCTAACAAAAACTTACACTTTTCATGATTTAACTGGCTATTATGTTTATAAAATATTTATTTTAATGAAGAAAGCAGAGGCAGACGTACTAAGATGATAAAACTATAATAGTCCATTTTCGAAGAACGTTTGAAATGGAAAAAATACATTAAATTTTCTGGAACAATATCTTTAAAGTTAAAAATTATTTCAAGTCGTGTTATAATTTTAACAGTTCAGGTAAGCGTCTGCATTCCGGATATGTTTCGAAGCCTAAAATGGAGGTAATCTCTCAGCTCCGTGTGGATATCTCAATAATGCATCGATTCAGCCGAGTGTATTCAGTTCTTCGTTGAATGGGTTTGCTGTGGATGGAATATACTATGTGCCATGTACACTTCCGATCTGCCAGCCATACACACTTCTGTGGCACGGCTAGGAATACCACTTTGACCAAAACGAAAAAAACAATCGCGTTGTTATGGTAATAATCAGTTCTCTCTATAAAAATAGGCTCATCTAGGAACGGAGATCCTCTCAATTCGCTGAGGACTATATTAAATACCGCAACTTATACTGCAGACATCCCTTAGTTCATTCTTAAACCTATTTATACTTTGTAGATAAGTGAGAATCTCGTAAAAAAATTTATTTACTAAGAAAACTCTCGCTTAATAAACAATTGACTGCGTAATGCTTTTAACGCTTATTTCATACACCTTATGATAAGTCTGAGCCTGATAGGCTGTTTCTAACTTATGTTTAGGTAAGAGTATAGCTTTTAATTTGTAGAACCTTAGTTGTCGAGTGTCTATAATGTATACAATAACATAACATTTTAATTTGTAACGATTCTAGTCATTTTTTGGGTCGTTTCAAACCATTGAAAACATATTTTGGTTTTTAATATTGTTGTTATCCTTGAATATAGTTCTAAACCAAGCTAATGGTTTCTACATAAGGTAGTTTTCGGTCTATGTTTCTTGGTCCTGAAGAGAATACAAGCTTTAACCTTCTCTCAACCATCTCTTTACATAAGTACAGGGCTCGACATAAATGATTAATAAATAAACGCAATCAGCTATCGATTTTGTAATTGAAATATTGGTCTGTCTTATATAAAAAAATCATTACATCTACTAAAAAATCATAAGTAATATATTTAATATCACGTAGACTTGTGCCTTATTTAACAAATAATACTCAAGTCAAATTTTGTGTTTCTAACTCAATCAGTTTCGGGAAAAGACTATTTTTATAATTCCCCTTTTCACTTCCTTAAGGATTAAAAAAATGATCGAACAATATATTTGGTTATTTTTAATGGAGAGTTCGTATATGTTGAACCTTTCACTAACGATTTTTGAGATATATAAACAATTTGTCAGAAAACAATACACCCCCTTTTGACGCCCTTAATAGGGGTTGAATTTCTAAAAATCCCTTCTTAGTGGGTGCTTACGTCACAAAAGGAATCTACTGTCGAATTTTCAAGTTTCTATCTTCAGCGGTCTGGACTAACCGTTGATTAGTGAAAAAACCCTACACCTTCATTTTACCCCATTATGGGTTTGCTTATTTTTAAAGAATAGTTAGTATGTTGAATTCAATACCTCTCACCCTAACGATTTGTGAGTAAACACCCCCTTTTGAACCCCTTAGAAGTTGAACTTCGAAAAATCTTTTCTTATAAGGAACATAAGGAACATACCTGCCAAATTTCAAGTTTTTAGAATCAACGGTTTGATCTAGCCGTTGATGAATCAGTCAATGAATATAAAGCAACTGTTCGGTATTTTCCGTATTCGGCAACGTTTATACATTTCGACCGAATACCGAATATTTGAATCACGTTTGGATAGATGGTGATATTGTAGATTATAGACGCTCGGCAACAAAGTTTTGCGGTGAAACTACGTTAATCAACGTATTCCATAATCCATACACAAAGATGTATAAGTTTCAAGGACAAATTAAATTTTTGTTTCGAACCCTGTATGCCCGGAAATACTCTCCAACAAGATTAAAGATTTATAGACGGATTAAAGATGGTTTTAGATGCTTCTGCACAGTCGAGGTTCTTGCAGAATCCCGTATAGCTGCGACTCCTACTCCTCAACTCCCGAGGGAATTGTTTAGAGGTTTCCGTGAACTGCTTTAAGTGGTTTGGAAATTTCATGTTGATTATTTAATTTATACTCCAAGTGTTTGTAAATTACTTCTCTGAATTTATTGTACAATTGATAATCGTTCTATCTGTTTTAATACCGGTATTGTTTCAAATACTCCGCAAAACTAGTAACTAACAGATTAATAGTTACTTACATTAACGTCGATTAACAAGCTTACTAGAATTTAATCGTATAAACTTACCAGAACTGATGGGTCACACATTTTGACCATTTTTTTTGGGTGAAAGTAATTTAACCCCAAATAAAAAGTATGTTTTCCAATCTAGGCATTGTTTTCTGAGATAAGAGTTTGAAAATTTAAATCATTCACAACACATTATATAAATATTCCATAATCTTACACTACAGACGCTAATGACCTCTGTTGTCGAGCGTCTATAATTCACAATTCATTCATTCATAATCTTACACTGACTTGTCAACGAATCGAAGTAACATATAATAATTACTATTAACGTTCTTGCTTGACATGTTACAGTACATTTTGAGGTATAAAATTTTGAAAATGTAAGTCATTCGACATACATTTTCAAACTGTTAAAATTTTAAAGACGTAATTTCAAAAGTTTCAAAATGTTGTATCTCAAAATATACGATCTGTGCTATTGAATGGCACAAAATATATGTTTATTTTTGGGACCTAGCTCTGATCTCCCCTTCTTATCAAGGAACCAAACTGGATTTTAATGAATGTAACAAATCTTATCGCATAGGTATACCGTATCTACTTATTAATTAATTACTGTAATATATGGTTATTATTACTTTAACTTCAATTAAGGCAGATGCTTGTGTGTGCCATTACAGGTTTGCATTAAAGAAATTAACAAAATATTTGCCAGGAATTTAGCAAAAAATCTTTCTTTATACGTTGAACTCTGTTGGTGTTGAGTGAATAAATAAATAAATATCAGTCTTGCTCATCTGTCAATTGGGTTTTTAAATGAATTTTTTTTTACTTAAATGGAAGGACCACATACAAGTTTTATAGCAAAACTGTTTTTATTTAATTTTCTTGCTTACTAATTAAAAAGTTATATTTAAATAAAAAATAATTTTTAAACTCAGTTCCGATGACACGCCGAAAGAATCCGAACGCGTGTAACGTCAGTATGTTATCTATGGTCTTTGTATCCATGGTTACCAAGTTAAAAATTTATTATTTTTGATAGTATGTGTAATACATATACACAAATACCAACAAATGCACACAAATTTTAACATAACGACGTCACAAACATTCCTGGCGTGTTTTGAAGTCACGTGATATTTTTTAAATTTTTATACATTTTAATTAATTTTTAGTAATTTATCTATGGCTTTAAAAAATTTTTTCTTTTCGATTTTCAATATTATTTATGTTAAATTATTAGAAAAAATTAAAAAATTAATAATTTTTTTTAAACTTAAATACCTAATTGTCAGTCTATAATCAATAATGCATTGTCGATCAGAAAGATAAAGGTATCTACTAAAAAAATCCAAGCAAGTGAATATTCAAATGAAGAAATAGTTTGACAACTGCTGTACAGAAACATTTCGCGACCGAATACCAACGATATGAACACAGTAAACGATAGGTTCAAACAACGTTGTAGCAAAATCTATGTTATGCAACGCTATGTATGATAGGACTCTCCCATTGCCATAGTTTCCTCCTCCCTCCTCTTTCCTCAACCCCGCGGCCAACTCTTATCGCCAACACCGACGCTCGACGACGCCATTCCATCGACGCCCTGCATCTTTATACTTGCAAATCGACAAACACATTTTGCTAGACGTCTTTGTTCGAGGAAATGTTTATATCAGCACAAAAGTGTAAAATTCCTAAAGATGTAATATTTCCTCTGTCTCTCCCAACATCACTTCGATGCAATAAAAATTCAAGTTTTCTTTATTATTATCAGCTAAATGTGTCCTAATTTCGCAATCACAGTGAAGGAGAAAATTTATTATATACTTGCGTTCTTTCGTTATATTTTTGTGTCGTACGATATTTATCAAATTTTGAAAACGTAATTTATTATCAAAAATAATAATAACAACATTTCGTTGGAATTGGCACACAAAGAAGCATAAAAACACAGTGACATAAATTATGAAAATTACATTTACTAAGAGTACCAACCAAATTTAATAACAAAACCTTCGTCAAAATTATTTTGTATACCTAAGCATTATAAACATAATGAGTTTGAAGAAGTTCTGACAGATTTCGAAATTGATCAGAAATCGCATTCCAATATGAAAAGTAGTTGGATAAAAAGATATTTGTTCATCACCCGCAAGAAATAAATCATTTCTTGGCTCTGCTGAGCGTGGGCGAAATAATGAGTTCCCTGATTGTTGACGTGCAGAGTGGGCGAAATCCCATTTCGCCCACGCTCATTACGGGGAACGTTTACGCAAGTATTAGAGATTTTACGACCCAAAAATCACTTCCACCATAATCCCGATCAAGGAACCTCTGGATCCGTCTCTCTTGGACCTGACCCTTAACCTCTTTCTATAACTAGTATTTCATGACAACTCTGAGGGCGATAGTTTCGTCAATCAATCAGGTCACCCATTATTTCGCCCACGCTCAGCAGAGCCACGAAATGACATATTTCTTGCGGTAGTTGAACAAAATATTGTGCGCGACTATTGGTCGAAACAGGAGATTGCTCGAGTGTAGATTTTGCCGCACGAGCGTAGTGAGTGCGGTAAAACACACGAGTGGAATCTCCTCTTTCTCCCACTAGTCGCACAATATACTATACTTATAATTTTAGTGTACTAGTAGTAATTGTCAATACCTAAAAACTAAAGATGTCCAACATAGGATTAAATTGAAATTTCAAAAAAGTTATATGCTGAAAAAAATGTTTTTAAATTACATATTTCAAACACAGTTTTGTCCAAGGGGACTAAATTCAATTAGATATTACAAAAAATTGCAAAAAAAGTGTTTAAATAAAAAATTTTGGCGGTTTTAGAATCTTCAAATGAATGTAACACGTTATTTTTGATCGCGACGTTTCGAATTCCCGACTTCCTCAGGCTCTCAAAATTCATCTTTACATTGGTCCTAATCGTTAAGCCTTGTTTTATATAAGTAATATCGTATTCTATGAACATCAAGTTAGGTTTAATTTTAAAAGATTTGGTCATTGAAATAATCAATTTCAGTCGTTATTTCCAAAATGTTTCCAAAAAGCTTTAAAAAAATGAATGCATGCAATTTTATTTCACACACGGACAAAACTCTTTCTAAAATGAACTTCTTCAAATATACAGTTGACAGCAGCGGCACCCGGTACAGCCGATGCAGGGGCAGGGCAGAGCCAAGCAGGATTTATGCCCGACGTCCCTGCGCACAAAACATAGTACAGCAATCCTCGACGGTATTTGGCCGGTGTTTGGGAGCGCGTGAACGTGCCAACCTCATCACGCTATCTCTCTATGCACGGAGGAAGCATTTTAACGCTTTAACTGGTCCGGTTTTGTGTTGCCTCTAGCTATTTTCTAGAGTGCCTTCATATTCTGCGATTTACTATGTAAAAGGTAAAGAGCAAATTCTCTGAGTACTTTGAAGATGGCTATGGTTAAATAGGAAACACGGGACGGCATTGAACAAGAAAAATAAACGAAGCCCGAACGCTGCATCGGAAAATTTCGGCATACAACCTGATGTAGTGTACGGGCATGTGTTTATTATCGTTGAAGACGTATAAGAGCGAAACTACATGGGCGGATTTTCCGCGTCGTGTTTCTTGCGACGAGATTTTCGCTAAATTTTATGTATCAAAACGGAAAGCGTTTTTTTCCATAGAGTACATTCACGCACAACTTTTTGCCTGATACAAAATTAACCCTACTGTGTTAGGTTGCGCAGCTGTTGTATGCGTAAATTTATTTTTAAAGAAGAGAAGGAAAAAACTCGGGTCGCAGTGCCAAACCCTGCCGACAATATAGTGTATTTGCTAATACAGGCCTTGTGGCTTTATTATGTGAACTTAAGTTTGTTTTTTGACAAAATAAAAAAAATAATCCCTTAATACATCCCTTAAAATAATATTTTTTTTCTTAATTTCAATATTATTATCAATGCAACCTCTGTACCAAATTAAATACACCCGTCAGCAAATAAAGCACTATCCGCGAACTAGTGTTTTCATAAAATGTGTAAGTCCGGACCTGTTGTGCCAATTTTGTTAAAATTTTAGCAACACATTTTAATCTCTACTAAAGGGTTAAATTCCAATTTTGAAATAATTCTGAGATTTTTTTCGGTATTTTTGGGTCCAAAAATTTTTTTCAACCCCTAAAAACTACCCTTAAAATGGTCCAATCGGGCCCATTTTAAATAGGCTTCGTACGGTGATGGGTTCCAATGTGTGTACCAAATTTCGTTTAAATCGATTAAGTCTGTAGAGAGTTATCGTGTACACTCACACACACACACACGCGCATATATATATAAACATTTTCAAAAATGATGGCAAATTGTTCAGGAGGTTATGAAACGTCGAGAAATTTTGATCCGACCCCTAGGTCCCACCATCCGACCGACGCCAATAGTGTATGTGCCATATATGGCAAATACACTAAAAACGATGTTGGCGGGTTCATCCAATATTAAGAGACAGACTATCAACAGGATATTTCCACATAATTTTTTTAACTAGACTGTACATTCGTCGGTGATCCGTCGCGTTGTCTAGTTTGCCCCGTACTAAACAATGTTTTCGGTTCTAGCGTGTTGTGACGGTGACGATATCAACGCCGTTGAAGTCGCTCACGCTGACGTAATTTAAAAAAACGCGACTTATATTCCGTTCGTCTGGTTTCAATCGTTTGTAGACAAGGTTTCGATTTAGACGCTCAATCAGTCGCGTTGAAAACGTCGTGGAAGATTCGCCCGTGTAGTTTCATGGCACGGGACAAACCACATTTTTAGAACCCTATGCAGCACGCAGGCCTTCATTTATTCGTTTACTCTTTTGAAGATGCATGGATATGATGATTCGGAGGTACACTGAATCGACTCGGTCTCACCTGGAATGATACAAAACAATCAGTATTTTAAGAATGTACAAAAATAAACGAACTGATCCGATGCATTGTGCGAGCCTCCGTTTATTTTTACATGTTTTGAAAATACTTACTGATTGTTCCGTACCATTCAGGACCAAATTAAAACTATTCAATGAGCGACTGAATTCATTTATTATTGCTTTCATTATTCAGCATCCAAAAAACGACCCCCCCCCTTAACAAAATTTGGTTTTTCCAAAAATGTCCTCCCTCACCACCCCAAAAAACACTTCCCCTGGAATTTTTATGGTCTCTTCGGATTTTTCATTTCTAATCCAAAAGGGATATGTAACCAAAATTTCATGAGTGAAGGATTTTTTCCTTTTAGGGTAATTTTTCACTCTGAGAGAGAGAGAGAGAGAAAATGTAGACTATAGAAGCTCGTCAACTGAGATCATTAGCGTCTAAAGAGATCATAGTATCTGCAGGTAAAATAGAGCGAAAAATTACCCAAAAAAGAAAAAAAATTCCTCCACTAGAGAGAGAGAGAGATTGTAAACAGTGATAAAATAAATTAACAACCGCCATATCTATATACCTATTAATACGTGAACACCGAAAGTTCTGGTACATATTTTACTATTTATTATGAAAGAAGGGGAATGAAACTTATATATCATTCGAAAGGTACTGTGCCATAGATGTGCACTCAAAAATTGTTTCAGAATGTTGCTGTTAAGGCAAGTAAAATAAAAAAATATTGCCTTCCCTGAACGGGAGAATACGATCGGATTTCGACCATAAGCGATACTAGTTATTTTTATTGTAAGTGTGGTTGACTGTTGATGTTGGGACTCTATATTTTAACCGTAGTCGTTGAGAGAAGCACACTAGGGCCGTAAAAACTTGTGAAACATCGCAATGGATATGACCACTTTATACCTACACATTATATATATAGATATATAATATGTACGTTTATATTATACACAACCATGGTGATACTAGATACTTTACTCCCACCACGTACACAACGACGAGCTCCTATCAGCCCAGCATATTCCATTCTCCTTGTTTTCCCATCTCGTATCTTTATTTTGAAAACTCGTAGAAAAACGTGGATACTGTAGAAATGTTCTAACAAAAGAGCTACATTAATTATATACTTTTTAAGGAGTCAAAAATAAAGTTAAAGCAAGGGAAAAGAGATCTTACAACGATATAAAATGATATTTTATTTTCAATTAGTTTTTAAGAGTTAACCATAAAGTAGTTGCCTCTAGTATTATCGTTGAAATTTAAAAATAGGTACTAGAAAAATGTAAATTTCATATTTACTTTGTTCCTAAGAAATCTTCAAATGTCAGGGCAAAAGTAACGTTTCCAATAAATTTTTGAAATGCTGTTGCCTCATTGGCCCTTCCACGATTAAAAATCGCTCCGGACGTTTGAGAAATTTGATACCTCACACCAAAAAACTACTAATTTTTCAACTTTAATAATACTCTAATAATTTGAACAACTTTGTAATTTTGAATAAATACGAAATTAAGACAGTGTTTTGGCACATATTATTAGTGTTTTGGTATATTTGACTTTAAGTCCGCCTTTCTGATGATTTCACAAATTTGATTGTCTTAATGGATAATAATTATATTAAAGTAAAATAACCCCAAATTTATTTTTTGTATTATGACGAATTATGACGTATTTTTAACTTTTAACTTCTCAATGTTCATTATCTCTCCAGTATATTTTTCTATGGTGCATTGGCAATACCAAGAACGGCGTTATACCCTTTCGACAGTCGTCGTTCTGTGGCCATTTTGTGCATCTCTGTTTATCTGTGATGTTTCTTCATAAACTGCAACGATAACAGAGGTCTCTCTCTGGAACAGTAGTTCAGAGCCACTCAGATAAAACGCCCTCATGTTAACTGCCCCATAACAATGACACTGTTATGCAAAATACGATGATTACCTCGATGTACAAATTCATTTTCATTTTTAAGATTATTTATATACTCAAAACAAAATATTGAAAAGTTTTATCTCTTCCATATCAAGGTCAAAACAAAATGGGTGAAATGTTGGATGTTTTAGTGGGGTATAGAATAAATTATAATAGAATACTGTTGATTCACACTCTAAGCATCAATGTTTCCAGAATAGTTGATCTGCATTCAATATAAACCAATGTCAGGACAGTTAATCAGAAGTCAAGATAAGTACTAATATTTGCACAAGCATTTTTCTTATGCAGGCCACTTATCTATCTATCTATCGAATATTCACTCAAGAAAGTCTTCAGTCAAGATTTAAATAAATTCATCCACACAAAGGAATGTTTAATGCAGCCATTTGTAAATGTTCACAGATATGATAATAGTTCGCTAAAATATTTTAACGACCTCACAGTCTGCAGACATTCAAGGATACCTATTGTAGATAATTTTGTTATAGTAAATAAATACTGTATTTATAATAAATAAAAAATTCGACTAATGACCAATCCTATACTTCCCACCTAGTAAATATTTGCAAAAAATAAACACTCTTTTTTTATTCTTTGAAAAAAAACATGGCTCTCTTTTTTGTTTGGCGATCTACTGATACAATTTTCTTTTTTTAGTAAAATATTTTTTTTCTCGAAAACTATACATTTTAGAGAAAAAAAATATTTTCATTTTTTCATACTATAACATCTAGAATTCATTTATATTTTTTCTTACCTATGTTAAAACGTGACATTGAGAACGTTTTTTTTTTAATATCTCAGGATCCACTGAACCTTTTTGACTCAAAATCTAATCAGATCTAAGTTAAAGGCTGATAAACACAATAGAACAATCGGCATGGCCGTATGTTGTTCCGTTTTTACGATATCGAAGGCGAAAAATTGACCACACACACACACACACACACAAACAGATATCAGTCAGAAAATGATCTTAAACGATTGCTAGGGTCTCAAAACGTGAAGATCTGTTAAAATCTCGAAATATTTTTTTCGGACTAAATCCATTACTTTCCTACCATAGTAGAGGTGGGAAGTAAAATGTGACCCCAAAAACAGTGATTTTTTAGCCCATTTGGAGGTCTAGAAATTTTTAATTAATTTGTGGTCTAAATGATGAGACATTAATCACATTTTTTTAAGTTAAGTAGGTACATAAAAAAGGTTTCACAGATATGGAGGGTGAAGTGACCAAAGTTTGGTCACATATAGCCCAATAAGTCATTTTCACTTACTGGGCTATGTGAAGCAATTTTGAACATTTTGACCCTCCGTATCTCTGAAACCTGGAACTTGAGATTTTTTGTGATTAATGTCTCATTATAAGGTATCAGTTAGCTGTTAGACCATTAATCAATCAAAAATTTTCGAACCTCCAAACGGGCTATTTTCAGGGTCACTCTTTGTTTGTACCGGTTGAATCCATAATGTTAAATAGGTACGTCATTTATCTCATGTCCATCTTCTGAAAAGACACGATGCCAGTGTTGTTACCATAGTTTTATGAATAGTAACTATGGTAACAGCATCAGTGCCGCCACGAAGTTGCGTACCTGTCCATTCAGAAGACGGGCTAAAGTCTAGTGAAGTAGGTACCTAGTACTTACTTGTATAAAGTTGTAGTTATTCGAAAACCCAGTAGTTTTGACGTAATTTTGTGTACAGATTGTTATCGTAAATGGCAAAAAACGTCTTCGCTTATATTAATTATTGTTGATGGAAGCTGTAGTTCACGAAATACTTTGCAACAATATTATGTCAGTTAATCCGAAAGAATCACACTGTAACAATGGACATGGAGCACCCATGGTTGCACAAAAATACCGTGTCAAAACTGCAGAAGCTGTCTTGTTTCAACTGAATGGTTGCATCGATGTGACGTCACCGCTTTTTGGTCATTTAACACGCCTCGGGTGGTTGCAGGTGGCGCATCAAAATCTTATACAGGGTGTTGTGTTTGTCATATCACTGAAATGCAATGTCCAGTAGATAGATAGACGTAAATTATAGAGCCTCGACAACAACAAAATATACACTAAAACCTAGTAATTTGATCACCTCTATAACTTGATCAGCTGACTAGGTTTGCCGCTTTTGCATAGAACCATACGAAGTCCTTTGACTTCATGGCCCTTTATAAGCTGGTCGCAATTTGGTAGAATCGTAGGTGGCCAAGCTTTCACTACAATATTCAAATTAGCAGTGTAATAAAAAAAATTATTATTTTGCGAGTTATACCTGCGAATTAAAAATTGTCTATACTTAAGCTACAAGAAATAAACATTCTATAAGTAGGCACATGTTGTGGTGGAATAATCTGTTCCATCATGGTAATTTGACAAAATGAATGATCTCTGGTATATTTTATTTTAGTGGTGGTCAGGAGTTTATGAAAGAATGTGTAGCTTGTTAAGATTCATTCAGTAAATAGAACAGAAATGCACTCCTGCTTTATCTGTCATGCATTTTACTGATTCTGATCTTTATCATTTTTTGATATTATACGTGGAATGATCGAACACACAACTAAAATGAATTTAAGTTCTTTTTACTTTAGCTTTAAGAAGGTACAAAAGATATCCCTAAATGTGTCTTTACTCTTTATTTTAACCTTCGAGAAATCTTGATAATCTAATAGAGAAATATGTCTTGGAACGGATAACTAATCAATGTAAATATGCGTCTTAATTTTTGAATGTCTCTTGTATATTATGTGCTTCATATATTTTAGACAACAATCTTAAAAACTGTTACATATTCAGGTCTATTTGTGAGGATTTTCAAGTATAACTGAATCGAGCTTTTTATCCCGCTGTTTTTAAAATTTTGCTAATAGACAAAATAATATTATAATCAAAAGAGACAAGGTGTCTAAACTTTGTTTTTATTCTTTTTTACAACGCCTCTATTGAAAATTCGATTTTCGATACCTGTTTAGCGGGTAGAAACTTTTTAGTTGTCAGTTTTCTCTGTTTTTTAACGTTCGTAAGAGAGAGATAGAGCGAATGAGTCGCATATTATATACTCGAAAACGTTAAAATGACAGACATAACCCCACATAAATTTAACATGAATCTGACAGATCTAATATTTTTGCGGCTTTTTTGCGCGCCTAAATTGCAAGTACCTCATATCAAATTATCAATAGAGTTGTTGTGAAAAATAATATGCATTTACTCGGAACGAAACACAGCGATTGCAACGCGTGTGATTTGCTGCCCTCGTTCCTCGGGCAGCAAACTTGTTGCAAACGCTGTCTAACAAAATGAATTTTTGTGAGTCCAGATAGCAAAATTGATAATCTTTAAAGATAAATCAAACAGATTAAACGGATTGCTGGTTAAATGTTTTTTGTCAATAATTCACTGAATATTCAGTTTTCGATTTGCTTTAAAACTTATACCGTCTTTCTGCATTACTAGTACTAAAGTTTCTTTGACTTCCGGTTTTGGACATTCACAACGTGCAAAATTTAAGTAATTATAGTTTGCATGTGTTAAAATTTAGTGATATAATTTTTGATAGGTTGGCAGCAGTCAATCATTGGTTAGCACGCAAAAGTTACATCTTTATTGAGGACTTAATTACGTTACCATGAAATAATATGCAAATCTAAATGATTATCTTAATTAAAAAATTTAAAAGCCAATGCTCGCTGTCATATTTGTTCACGTAGTGTTAACTACCTATTGCTGACGCGTTATTAATTTGAAGATAAACACTAAATTAACGCTTTTAATTAACAATTTGTTGCTAATCACAACGTCACATAAGGCCACGGATCACTTTTTTTACTTTCGTAATCTTTTAAGGCACAAGATTATTGTCATTCCGTTAAATAAAAATACTTGAGTAACTTGACTAGATTCTAGAAAACATCGTCAAGTTTATTATCGGACTTTTCATCCCGCGAAAAACGCCATCGCACGAACAACCCTCCCTTCGAAGGTTTTTTGAGAACTCACCCCTACACCTCACCTCCTTTTCACTTCGCAAAAAAACGATATCAAAATAAGTATTTTAATAATAATAAGCAACCCTAGCGGATTTTTATATTTAAATAATGTGTACCTTCTATTAATATATATTTTGTTTTTAATATGGTACAGGTCAAAAGACGACGATTAGTGTTAAAATACGTTAGTAAAAGTTGGATGATAATTTTGATGTACCTACTTCCCCAATCCCCATAAAGTAGCATCATGTCCACTAACTCAATATAGAATATGAATTTAGATAATCATTTTCCTCTCCTATCATAGAACTTTTACTAAAGATGTTTTAACACTAACCGTCTTCCTTGAACCTGTACCTACTTAAGTAGGTAGGCCAAGAACACTACATTTAATTATAAAAAAAATTTAAAAAATTGGTAATTCTGCAAAAATTATTTTAATAATATTAAAAACTGCAGATCTAAACAGTACTTATTCTTATTAATTTCCAAAAAGTGGAATGACAATTGAACCTTTGATGTATTGCTGAAAAAGGAACGTCTTTTACAATCTGTACTAATATTATAAAGCTGAAAAGTTTGTGTGTATGTTTGTTTGTTTGTACGCGCTAATCTCAAGAACTGCCAGTCCGATTTGAACTTTTTTTCTTAGATAGCCCTTTTATTGAAGAAGGTTATAGGCTATTAGAGTTTTTTTTTTAATTTAAAACGGGGCTGTAGAGATTTTGACTATCTATACTAATATACTATACTAATATTATAAACAGGCGACTTCGCTTCACAGGAGGAGAATTTCTCGCGGGGGGAGATAATAAATCATAAATTTTTATAAATACAAATTTAACACGTAAGTCGTGACCAAATACATAATTAAATGAATGCTTTAAATAAATTTTTATGTCTGGAACTATTGAACCGATTCTAAAAATTCTTTCACTAATAGTAAGCTACACTATCCCTGAGTGACATAGACCATATTTTATTTTGATAAATTTCTCGCGGGGGGAGGGGATAATTTCTGTGGAATAGTAACAAAACGTAACTCTGAAATTCTTTCGCATTTTAGCGTATAGGCGGAATCCTACTATTATTATAAACACCACCAGCCCAACTTTTCTTCGCAGGGGGAGAATTCCTTCGCGGGGGGATAGTAAATCATAAATTCTTAGCATTAGGGCGAAGCCGGACAGAGGCCGCTAGTGTTATAATAAAAGTAAATAAGCACACTAGGATGTGTACCGCGTATTTGTCTTAATTATAATAGTTTGAAAACGCGGCTATGTGAACCACATTTTGCATAATTTAATGTTTAGCACAGTGTTCTTTGTACCACAACCAATGATTACGATATGCGAGCGTCAGTAATTAAAATATATAATTATTATTCGATATTAATCAAGACGTAATCTGCAGCTGGTTATTACTACACTTACTACGTGCTGAACTCTATTATTTGCCATCTGTTTAACTGTTCGTTTATTATATTAATTGATGCGTATCAGAATTGCATAATGTCATGTCACAATATGAACTTGCAAACTGGAAGATATTGCAGAACCCCGCTCAAAACACGATGACTTTTCATTTCAGATCCTAAGAGGTGGACATTTTTGTGACGTTTTAATGATTCCCAGACACACTACGACACTAAGACAGTTGGTCTTCTTTACATTGATAGATTGATGGTAGACAGGGCCGGATTAACCATTAGGCAGAGTAGGCAACTGGCTAGGGGCCCTGCGCGAGCACAAAAGAAATTGGAGATGTTTCAGAGTGAAAATTTAATTGGAAAATGTGTATCCTCAATGACAATAGGTAGTATTGCTTTTTTTCGACGCATGCTGTCAGTTGATGAAATACTTCATACTTACAGAACAGAACCATCTAGTATCGAGTAGTAGAACTAATAATATGGATGCGTTACGTAGCGTATTGTATGAATCATACAATACGCTACCTTCATCAACTTGAAAAGAGCTGATCATCTTCAAACGGCTGAAAAGGGGCCCCGAGAATTGCATTGCCTAGGGGCCCCGACATGGTTAATTCGGCCCTGATTGTAGATTATAGACGCTCAATAGCTGAGGTCATCAGCGTTTACCTGTATATTAGAAATCTGCCATCCGGCATACACAAACCGACTGGTACGAGCTCGGGTTCCGGGGCGCACTAATTTCCAAAAAAAACATTGGAATGTAATCTACATTCTAATGTTTCCCCTATGGGAGAACTTTACATTGTGAATTCATATGTTAACAAAACATGAACACAATCTCAGTAACTTTTCAAATAGGATAATTTTTTTTTAATTTCTGGCACCCCTAGGCTCCAATGCAAATATGCCGCTCTTCTTGTGAATGATGAAATATATTACCAAAACCGTAAACAATGGTATCGGTAATTTTACGTGATAGATTAGCGCTTTTTTTAGCTTTCATCTAAAATGTTCCGCCTCCTGAAACGTTCGCGATATACATAGTTGATACTCTGTCAAAAGCCAAATTATAAAATATTTATAGACTTCAGAAAATGGCAAAAAATCATTCAGTTTGGCCTAAATTTAATAAGCCTCGCGCATTTGAGTAACTAATGTCTGTAAAAAATTACATTAAACTTAAAAAAACCGTCCAAGGGCGAGTCTGACTCGCGCATCGAGGGTTCCGTACAATAATAAAAATAAGCAGTTAGGTAGGGGTAAAAAATTAACAAATTTGTTTTGAAAAAGTTTTTTTTCTTTTACTTTATTTTGATCTTTTTTTCCGAATCAAATTTAATTGAAGTAGGAGGTACTACCTATATTTTTAAAGTAAAAAATATATATAATGGATTATTATTTTTTTCTGTATTTTTTGAAAGTAAATAATTGAACAGAATAGTTTCTCTGCAAACAAAGTATTTTTTTATTTTAATTACATAATCTTTAAACTACAAATTATTAATAAAATTAGACATATTTACAAACCTGCAAACAAAGAAACAACATTCAATGTTTATTATTCACTTCGTTGTTTCCTTTCTAAAAACTAATTAAAATCAATTTAAAAAACTTAAAACACTTTAGTTTTATATCTAACATTCATTAGCATGGCGCATTCTTATTTATCCTTGACCGTTTACGTAATCTTGTGACTACTTTACTGACCCGTTATATTTGTGCGGGAAATTTAAAATAGGATTAAGGGAGTCCTTTCCTTACATATATTAACAGAATATTTGATGAATAAAAATTAAAGCGAAAAATTTCAAAATGTTTACATTATAAAAAAACAAAAAAACAATCACGTGTCGTCAGTTGGATTTGAATCCGATTCATCGTGGTGGCATGCGAACGCCGTTACCACTAGGTACTCCACGTGTACCACGAGACTGCAGGCACTGATATATATTGATACACTTTATACAGCTCTATATACCTAATTTTTCGTTTTTTGTAATGGGGACCCCCCTTAATTTTTACTTTTTGTTTTTCTATTATTTGTTAGGACATCTGCCATAATAACACATATTCTGTGGAAATTTCAAATGGCTACCTGTTGGTTCAAAAGATAGGTACTGCCTTTTAACGGTAGGACGACGAAAAGACGGACAGACGGCGTAGGCTTCATACTTAATAGGGTTCCAGTACGGAACCCTAAAGACTATACAGTATACAATGTGTTAAGTTCAGAATAAAACCGCCGCGCGCAGTAAGTCGATTATTCATTTACAGATTTTGTATTCAGTAATTTGATCACGTTACCCGTGACACTTTTCCTCATCGAAAACAAATGACGGTCGGCATTATTCTTTGTAGATATTTGCATAGTAAGGTGCTCAGCTGCTTCACATAGTTATTAAATAACCGTGTAATTAATAATTATAATCATTTATGATTTGAATTTAACGTTAACAAACAACCAATTGAAATATATAACATAATAAATACCTAACATTAATTAAATATTGTTAGCTAATACATAATTGCTCATTAATTCAGCATTGTAATTGTTGATTTATCGTTTATAAAAAAAGAATTTACTATTACTCGTACTTCCGTCTTTAAACATTTTATTAATATTGTATTATATTGTCAACATTTTATTTAATTTCACTAAATAAATTCAAAAAATATTCGTCCTTCATTTAAACAGTAACGTCTGTATACAGTTCGATAAATCTTTTTTTCTCCTACCCCCTATAAAATAACTGCTTTTCATACATGTATACCGATCGTAAAATGGCCCGCTGGACGCTAAAGTAAAATTCAATAATAATTTAATTTTTTCAATTTATTATTTTTAATAATAAAGAAAAAATCAATAAATTTAATATTTAATTTTGCTCAATCTGGAGGCAAACCTGCGATCTTGCAAACAGTATACAATATAAGTAGATGACACGACACGCTACCCACAGAGCCACGAACACATATGCATGTAACAGCATAGAGTATACCGGAGTATACTGATATACAATATGTACAGTACACACCTACTAATCATTATTGAATTGAATTGTGAATTATAGACGCTCATTAGCGTCTAATCATTATTGAAGTTAAGTTTGCTACATAAGTGATATATATCAAAAATATTGGAAATCGGTACTGGGAATGAAGACAAAATTTTAAAGGTTGTAAGACAAAAAATACATTGTGTATCTAGGGCGATAAGCGGTTTTGACTCGTGTGACCGTTAAACGAGCGTCAAAAATATATTTCATATAGGTAGGTACTTATAACAAATGATAAAACTTTTTATAATATTATTAATATTTGAAAAACAATATTCTGCTTAAAACCAAATTTTATTACACGGACCTGTTAACGTGAAAATCAACAAATTCTACTGTATCGTAGAAAATTCGTAGATACTATGTTGCATTTTATATGACACGATTTTCTTTATTGCATTAATGTTTTCCATAACTACCAAATAAATAAAACTCGCATATATATGTTGCGTCTTAAGTGACATTCACTGTAATTATTATTATTATTGTAGATTATAGACGCGTCGAAAACTCAGGTCATTGGCGTCTTCAACACAACAATTAATAATCCATTTGTGTATTAGAATCTGCCAGCCGGTATACACAAACCGACTGGTACAAGCTCGGGCTCCTGGGAACGCTAATTCCCAAAGAACATTGGAATGCAATTGCGAGCACAACTACATTCAAATGTTCCCCCTGGAGGAGAAATTCACTGTACACTATACAGCTATGTGCATTGTGCAATGTAATATAGGGGTTTCAGCAAAATTGCTGTAGCCCACCAGAAAGAAGGCGGGGGTGAGTTAGGCAATACTTGTGTATAATGAGGTTTACGTTCTAGGTTTAAGCTTTAAACAGGTTCTGTTAACCGGCGGTAGATCCGAAACATGAATAAAAGCGAACAACAAGAACAAGTCGGACTTGAACATGATGCCCAATCAAAACGTTATCAGATGTCATCAAGCAATTTAAAATACACAACGCACCAAGGTACTTACGTATGCGGCAGGTAAGCTATGTGTATGACGCAGTAGTAGTAGAAGCAAAGTTGGATGTGAAAAGTAATCAATTAGACTTTAAGTCAAACATTTATCAGTAATGCCAATCTCAGATTGTACGTGTAGCTCAGTAGGCTTAGGTCGGTATAATGTCAATCAAATATAAGGTACTTTGTACATACTGTCGTTTAATTTAACATGAGTCTAAATCGTTACACAGTGCGTTCATAAATGATTTAATTTAAAAGATCTATAACCACTGCCGACTGCGACGCAGATAAATAATTACTGTTTCGTTTCAAAAAAGTACATATCGATATCCGGGAGGAAAAATGTTTTTTTCTCCATAAGTGGAAAAGCTCGTTGCCCTAAAAGCTATAAATAGAAACGTAACACTGCGAGTTATAAGTTGGATCGGAAAATTTATTAATGACTATAATATTTTGACATTTTATATCTATAATAATAATTATTATTATTAAATTAACTAAATAATTAAGTTATGCCACTAAAATGACACGACACTAATGGGGAATAAATAATGTTTGTCCCTACCACAAGTACTGCCGCGTGGATAATTGAAAGAACTACTGTCAGGAAAGTGGCCCATTCTCATCTAATATTGTTACAGATATTAATTCTGACCACTCAAACGGCAAAACACCCGCCTGTTGAATTCGCAATAATTCACACACTTCGCGTTCTAACAGCCGCCCGCCATATATTGTCTCCATGCGGGCCCTCCAGCCATCCCCGCTTACGCTCGTCGTATTCCAACCAATCGCCGCTACTTATTCGTCTAGTTTTCGCAGTCGCCGCTAGAGTGTTTATCCGCCTTGTTCTATGTCAATAGATGTTGCTCCAGAGACTGTTAACATGTAGTTCAACAGTCGCCAACCTGATTGAAGCGCATTCTTGTTTTATTTGTCTAACAATATAATAAACATATTTTACGTTCACACTGTACAAGCGCAAAGAAGTGATTATCTATAAGATCAATAATGTGTATTGTCTCCGTTGCGTACAACCGGGCACCAATAATAGAAAAAGCGAAGGCACAGCAAACCATGGCAACACTGATTGGAACTGTCATTTTTAAGCATCGACCTATTGTGTTTCTCACTCAGCTATTATAAGAAATGAATCATTCAAATTTATTGTAATTTCGTTCTACTTGAAAGATTCTATTTTAACATTTCGCACCTGTAATACAGTAGACATATCACTGAACTGTGGGATAAAAATTTATGCGTCAGTACCAAAATATCGGACGTCATTTTTTTAAACAAATGAAATATTAATAGATATTCTTAGGGCCATGCCCCATCAAGCTGCCATGGCAGCACAACTGGCTGAGCTGCCATGGTTTCTCTAGGCTGCAACCAGACACCAGACTGGACGCAGTTACAAAAAATAAAAAATCAGTTTTGCGGCAAACAATGATATTTATTTATAAATTATGTTGAAATTCGCTAAAATTAATATTTTTACGTTAAAAACATTTATTTTATAGTAAACTTTTTTTGTGTTAAATAAATGTTGATATTTTCTTAAAACAATTTTTTTCATATGTCAATAATTTATTTATTTTTATTTCGGTCAAATTGCTTGTAGGTATATCAGTAAAATTAGTTAATTTGCAAAAAATAAACCGATTTTTCGGGGATCATGCGGTGAGGGGAGAGGCCAAAATAGTGGTCTGGCCGGGTCTGGCAGACGCGATAGAATGCTGTGTATTTATCTGGAAGCTCAACCAAGCAGTTCCAGCTACCAGTAAGATATGTTTGGCTTGTCAATGCTGGCAACCGCAGCCAAATTGCCAACTGAGTCGAATAATAGCCAAGGTGAGGCTACTGGCAACACTGTTTAAGATGCGGTCTGATCTGTCCTGAAATACAAAAATGTATAAATTAATAAATTTATACGGCTGAATTGCAATTGAAAATTTTTGTTGGAAAGCAGCCAATTATATAATTGATTCCAAATATATTGAAAAAAATCATTTTACCAACCATAGTTGTAAGCTCATTCCGCCGCGAAAGTGGAAAGGTTCAGATTAGAATCCTGACTGTGACTATGGTTGGTAAAATGATTTTTTGCAATATGTTTGGAATTATAATATAATTGGCTGCTTTCCAACAAAAATTTTCGTTTACAAAAGATATAGATATAACTGCATGCGTTTTTCCTGGAAGCTCAGCCGTTGCGCTACTATGGCAGCTCGACGTGAGGCATGATGACCCTAAGAAAGAAGCGTATAGTACTGAAAATATTACACAACAAAGTTTACTTTTTTTATTGATTTTTTATAAAAATAATGAATTTCTTTCAATGAACATTCATAGCTGAATATTTTTTTCAGTGTATAATAAAGAGAACGAATGGCGTGTATTGAAAACAGTGATGACAAAATGTTGAGAAACAGCTAGACGTTAAACGTAATTTTTTTTATTATTTAAGACAGTTGCATATAATTTAGTGGCTTCGTTGCACGTGACAAATCATAACTTACCGCGCAGGTTTACTTATAGTGGACGACAGGCTTAAATGCACAATCTTTTCTTTATGTTTTCCCAACAGTCCCAACACTATCACGATCATAATGCATTTTGAAGATATCATCAATATTATGAATAAACGCTTTTAAAACTTGAAATCACCACCCGTCAGTTGATTTAAAGCTTTAAAAGCGTTTATTAATAATATTTACCATATCAAAGTAAAAAGTCACCTTTTGAAAATAAAATAAATAAAAATTAAAATGTGGTCATTGCACTTACACCAATGAGTGACATAAATAAGTTGTTTATCCAACTAAAAAATATTTTTTTTCTAAAACGTTTAAATCAGTACATCGGATCGGTTCGCCAGAAAACAGATCCAATAAAATGTTAGAATTCGATACCGATACCGCTACGTCATTGACAGAAAACGTGACAGAAAACGCATATTTATCTGGACGCTGCCTACCTGACCCAGTGGCGTAATGTGCAAAGGGTTACTGAAAAAAATGAAAAAAAACTAAACAAAGTCTTTTTTTTTGTTTTTTTCTCTTTTTAGGTGGCCTTTTGATGATTGACGCCGATACATTGATGACGTATCGATACCATTCTAAGAGTAATTGGAATCTAAGAATTTTAAACTCTAAAAATTAGTTCGAATCTCCATCGATTTAAAACAGCACATTACCTTTGACCCTCACCCATTCTTTCTACGTGTCAATGAACAGCCAATACCCTCAATTTACAGTGATTTTTCTTTATGTTGGCATTTAAAACGTGCCTGAAAGTTTATTTGGAAAAGCTGTAAACGTGCTAACTACGACATCAAGGGTTGAGGTCTTTGTAAACATTCTCTATCCGTACGTATAACTTGAACGGTCCTGAAAGTTCAGCCTGCTAGGGGTTAGCAAAATTAAACCCTTCATAATATTTTAACTTGATGTAAAGATTTATAGTTCAATGATTTCACAGTTCACTAAAACCTAGAACTGAAAAATCAATATTTTTTTGCGATTCTTTGAGAGTATAAAAATATTAGATATACCTAGGCTGCATACTTGTTTGGTTCATTTTGATAAAATAACCTATAAAATTATGATCAAAAATATTTAAAAACAAATTTTTAATATCTTCGCTGTGGTTTTCAATATGTCATATGCTAAATAAATTTAAAAAAAAAAAATAATTTTCACATTTATTGGCCGCAAAGGACGCACATTTTTTTTAAACGACTCCTGAAATATCCGCAAACACAATATACTAGCTATATTATTATAGTATATCAAATTTTGAAGTTCTAAGTTCAACTGCTAAGAGTTGGAGGCCTGTGATAAATAGACGGACAGAACGGACGAACAAACAATATTGAGTTTCGCTATATGTATAAGGGTGTACCATGGTAATATGCCATGGTTTACAATTTTCATATACAAGAACACCATATAGTATATTATTTTTTTTACTCATTGTCAATTTAAAATGCGGATAAAGAGAAATGTTTTTGGGGTTGTATGAAATTTTCCGCAACCCTAAATTATTCATGCAGTGTCGAACGTCCGACGGCTATGATTTATGTGTATTATAAGCTACGAGGCTAATTAATTCCTATAGATTTTGTGTTCTCGACTCACAGGTCAGTGATTTTATGTCAAATGTGGTCAACGGCTGCCCCATTCTGTCACATATACCAAACTCTCGTAAATTACCCATTGAAATAGTGAGCTTTTATACACACAGTAATTCTCATGCGAACACGATGTTTAACTGTTCAAAACATTTTAATCCGAAAACAATTGCGTTCGACTATTCTAGAGCGATGACAAGTAAATATTTGGGAGACTATGGGGATCCATCAAATGAGCATATGACTTCTGGTGGCACAAAATTGTACTCAAAACGAGGGAAAATTTTACATGCTAACAGTGCAAATTTATCGTGAAATTGTTTATTACAAATATAAAAGAAGTAAAATAAACAAAAAGTTTATCGAAAATGGAATTCGCAACGTTTTCTAATATCATGGCATTAAACACTGTCAGTTACTGCCTTGTAAAACTTACTTTGCAGCGAATTATTTTCTAATGAAATGTGGAAAAACTGTATTTATGAATTAAAAAAATATTTTATATTAATAATAAGATGTACTTATTATCATACTGTACTACAATAGTAAAATCATTTGATGATTGACAAATTTATAGGACTAACTTTGTATACAAATATTTTGAGGTTAGGAACTTACCTACTTATTACAATATAACATATTATGTTGCAGTTGTTTGTTTACATTATTCACCTAGCCCTGCCTGAAAGAAGCATTGAACGGATGATTAATTTCGTGGAGATTTTCTTTTAATTTTAATGTTTTTAAGCAATATTCCGTAAAGATTACTACTTTTGACAGCTCAGTTATCTTGTTTTTTTCACACATTTGATAATATGTCCGGCTTTGAAAATCCGTTCTCCTTCAACGAAATTCCTTTGTTTAGGATTTGTACCGGCCCAATTGCAAATTGCACTTATATTTATTATTTCTTATCACTTTGAAAATCACAAAATTACACGCAAAAGTATACCCCGTATATAATATACCCCCCTTTGCGCCATGTTTTTTAAACTCCACCCATTTGACGGATCCCAATACTCATTTGCATAGTATGCATTGACACAAAAATATAAAAACTAAAATTATAAATGTCAAAAAGGGAATAAAAATGATAAAGTGGCACTGGGCAGGACACATCATGAGACTGAAGCAAGACAGATGGACAAAAAATTGTACAGAGTGGCGCCCTATGGAAGGAAAAGTAACATAGGAAGACAAAGAACCCGGTGGAGAGACGAGATCGACAGTTTTGCTGGTAAACTCTGACACAGAACCGCATCCGATAGGATCTTATGGAAAACTAAAGGGGAGGCCTTCGCCTCAGTAGGAATAACGGCTAATTATTATTATAAGCATATAGTTCGAATCGAGTTGACATTTTGTTTATTTTAGCCAATCAGTTTTCAATGACCCTTAACAATGTTACAGTGTGTTTTCAATATAATATATGTTACCTGTGTTTCACCAAAATGTGGCCAAGATAGACATTTGGCCAACTTTGTTCGGCTCCATACAAAAGTGGTGAAATTATAAAGGTGGCGAAATTAACAGTGTTTACTATGCAATATGTATACATTATTAATTAGTCTCGGCTTCCTTCCTACTTGGTGTTCACCAGTGCAAATGCCATCGATAACAATGCCAATTTATCAACAATAACCATATTGTAATTTTGTCTGTTTTTCGGGTTGTTCACAAATACGATTAGACTAATACGGAAATATATTCAAGACAGATATAAATAAACAAAACATTATTCTTAATGATAAAAATCACGCATACGACATCCGCGCACAAATATATAGGGCTGGCACAAAATATGATATGCCAGATTTGAAACACGTGTAACTCGCGTTTAATGAAATTCAAATATATGTATCAATTATGGAAAGAGAAATTCAAAAAGTTTTCTTTTACTTTTCTTTTTCGTAATATATGTATATATATGTATCAATATGTATCAATTATGGAAAGAGAAATTCAAAAAGTTTTCTTTTACTTTTCTTTTTCGTAATTTAAAAAATATTGTTGGAACTGACGCACTTTTAATGCTTTACTATAGTTATGTATATTCAAGATTGAGATACGGAATTATTTTTTGGGGTAACTCGTCTCAATCTAAAAATGTTTTCATATGGCAAAAGAAGTTACTACGAATAATATATGGTATTAGACCTAGAGACTCATGCTTACCTACATTTAAAAAATACAAAATATTAACACTTCCATGTATATACATTTTAGAAACACTGCTATATATAAAATTAAACATAGAGAGTGTGCAATACAACAATGACGTACATGATTATAATACCAGACTTGGTCCCGCAATTAGACTACCAAAATGTAATCTAGAATTATATAAACAAGGACCACATTACATGGGTCAAAAATTATTTAATAATTTGCATGTATGTCTTAAAATCTAAAACATCCAAAATTTAAAAAAAATATTTTGAATATATTAAAAGAAAACTGTTTTTATGACGTAACGTCCTTTTTTGATAGCTCTGTACATTGTGTTTGTACACCGATCGTATAATGTCTCTTTTATGTACTTCTACTATTGTAAGATTACAACAACCATTTGTTTTTAATTTTTGTTAATATTATTATAATACTGTATTTTTGTTATTATGACGCTATTATACAGACTAGTCTGTCGCAATAAAGGAATCTATCTATCTATACATCACGGCAAATATTAATTAATATTAATTAGGGAAGCAAGAAATCGCGAAAGTTTGATTTTACGGGTTAAATCACCATGTGCAGCAGTTGTTCACCACCCTGTATATGCAAATCAAACGGTGTACGTAGATGGATCAAATATTTTTATGTGTGTGATGTTTATTTATTTATTTTCAATATTGTGATTTTCGAAAATCACATTTTGAGTTAAAATTCCGTTTACAATAGTTCTGTTTTATGTAATACAAAATGTGATTCTTAAAATCACAGTAAGCATGTACTTTCTTAAAGACTCATACAATTCATGAACTAACCTCGCGAAGACCACACTGATGGCGATCGATCATCAACATCAGATCCAGGGCGGCTGCTCTGCTCTCAGACGCATCCATCATAACTCTTGACACGTCTGCTTCCAGCTAACTGACACTTACTCGATGGAGGATGTAACACAGCAAATCACCGAAAAAAATTACAGAGTGGATTCATTACATAAAATAAGTTCGTATATCAACAATCGTCCGCGTTTATCTCTATACTTAAGGTTGATCTGTATCAGTTGATCAGTGTTGATGTAAAATTCCTGCTTAAATAATTATACATACATTAGTATACAGTAAAACGGTATATTTTACTAAAAAAAAATACTTAATGGCTGAAATTTTGAGGGGGTGTTCGGGGGCATGTCCTGAGTCTAAAACCGAGTTTTCGTATTCGAGGGGGTGGGGGAAGTTACATCCCCCGGTCAATATAGGGGTAAGTTTGTTTTAATTTTTTATCTTCGTTGCTATTGCCCGTACAGTCAAGTCCAAGAGATCAAACTTGTTGGAAATGAAATTATCTATCCAATGATAATAAAGTCAAGATCATAGGTCGATCAGGTCATTCACAATGGCCGGTAAAAGGTCAAAAGTGAGGGGTAGTTTTATTTATTAATGTTCACAAAATTAGAATGAAAACTTCAGATAAGGCTTGTAATCTAATTCTTTCTATAAAAGTCGACCAATTTTCTGACATTTCAAAATAAAACCTAGTTTAATATTATTATTTGAGATATTAGGATGTCCAAAATTTATACAATAACAGTGTTCTTGAGAAATTGGAATAGATAAATAAATTTTTATTAAGTTTTATTTTGAAATGTCAGAAATTTGATCGACTTTTATAGAAAGAATTAGATTACAAGCCTTATCTGAAGTTTTCATTCTAATTTTGTGAACATTAATAAATGAAACTACCCCTCACTTTTGACCTTTTACCGGCCATTGTGATTGACCTGATCGACCTATGACCTTGATTTTATTATCATTGGATAGATAATTTCATTTCCTACAAGTTTGATCTCTTGGACTTGACTGTACGGGCAACAGCAACGAAGATAAAAAATTAAAACAAACTTAGCCCTATATTGACCGGGGGATGTAACTTCCCCCACCCCCTCGAATACGAAAACTCGGTTTTAGACTCAGGACATGCCCCCGAACACCTCCTCAAAATTTCAGCCATTAAGTATTTTTTTTTTTAGTAAACGCGATGTTTGTGTCTCTATTTACTGTACTTTTCACAAAACTTCTACCCACGGCTATGCTCGTGTGAATGTCGGTTTTGGCAAGAAATATATCTTAATCCGGTCGAAACTGGATAAAAAAAATTGATCATGTACGAAATTTCATCCCAATCAATTCAACCGTTCTCAAGTATTGCCGGACAGTCCAAAATTTTGGAAATACGTTTTCCTGTCTAGGTAACATATAAAATACCCAAAAACAATATTACAAAATTAGTCAGAAGTCTTGATGCAGAGATGTTGATTAGCGTAATATTCTTGACGACCATATTATGGTACCAGCAAATTGATATTATTATTGTTTTTACCCGACTGCGCACGCAAAGGAGTGGTAATGTGTTTAACAGCCTATGTATGTATGTATGTTTGTATGTTCCTTTGAAGCACTATACAGACCAAACGCCTGGGCCGATTTTTATGATTCACACGTCAATCGATTCCCCTTAGTCCGGCGAGTGTCACTAAAGACATGACGTTAGTGAAAATTCAATATGGCGACTACAGGACGCCATATTGAGAAAATGAAAAAAATGAAATGTTCCTTTGAAGCACTATACAGACCAAACGCCTGGGCCGATTTTTATGAATCACACGTCAATCGACTCCCCTTAGTCCGGCGAGTGTCACTAAAGACATGACGTTACAGGACGCCATATTGTGAAAATGAAAAAAATGAAAGTTAACAAACTATGTCAAGTGGGGTATCGTTGAATAGGTATTTAAAAATCATTTTTAGTTTTCCCTCAACATTTTTCGATTCGACTGACCGTTTAGGATCTATATCGATTTATTTTTAACTAAAAACATTTGAAATAAAAAATTTATTTTAAAAAACAAAAAACCCGACTGCGTAAAAATCGAACTTAAAAGATGGAAACAAGATCAAATGATAACATGCAGTCGGAGGAATAGTAGTAACAAATTGAACAGAAATACCTCCGACTGCATGTTATCATTTGATCTTGTTTCCATCTTTTAAGTTCGATTTTTACGCAGTCGGGTTTTTTGTTTTTTAAAATAAAGTTTTTTTTATTTCATTGGAGAATTTTTAAAAATCCTACTTTCTTAAGCTTAATGGAATGTGACTTTTGCTCTAATCGCCGAGATTTTTGGCCTAGGTTGAGGCTTCGGCCAGAAATTATTACTTTCTGGTCTAGATTTACACATAACTATATTAATAGTTATTGGTTAAGTGCTGTGCCACAGCACAACCTATCGGCTCGTTCTGCCATAATTCGTCACCTCACGCACTTGTAGTATAAACAGCCATCAATCAGCAATCAAAAAGTTCAAAAAAGCCTACTTTTTGATAGATCTCACAAAAATAGAATTTGGGAATCCTTTAAATGAAAAATGTATATACGTATGAGCTCAACATCAATAAGAGAATAATCAATTGCTACCACATTTTTAGGTACAAATCGAATTTTTCTCGACGACGTTTGAACCAACTTCGGTATAACTTATTGCTTATAACAATAAACTGTAAAAGTTGAATGAAAACTATCAACTAGCGTGCCGACAAGCTATCAAAACCGTTGTTTAATATTTAATTCGTTGTCTGCAGGCGCAAATGATTAAATGTGCAATTTGAAATAACAAGTAGTTATTAAGAATTGTCACTTTTTTTGTCCTGTTTAGATGGAACGCCATTGAAACGTAAATAATAGTATCATTATAGCAGCTAATAGCAGAGCCTCGAGCAAGTGTGTTTGTGACTTTTAATGCTTTTTCTATTGTAATTCCACCGTTTAAAGAATATGTTTAGTAATAATTTGTATATGGGTGCAAATTTGTGTGATTTGACGTCAGGTTGGTAACGCGTTTGATAACTTAGAGCCTAAGGTCAACTAATTATGGTGCTTATTTTCAATTGCGTTTATTTACACACAATAGCTCGGTAATTTTAGACGGTATTAAACTGAAATTTTCAAGAATTTAAAATTTTCTTATAAAAAAAACCTTCTTTTCGCAATATCAAGACCCCTTGCTGTTCTGAACTCCAGATCAAAAATTTAAAATATCCTGTAACCTAAGTTCCATATCAGATCGATCTTAGAATGCGTTATAAGAATTTGACATAAAGGCGTGACCTAATCGCGAAACACCATTTTTCTATAGTACTTTCATTTTCCGCCACCGCCGATGTCGCCATAATATCTCAAATATTCTATATAATGGAATTAAACTTTTGCGAGCAGAATTCGAATTTTACACTTTTTCTGTAGATTTATGCAGGTTGTCAACTTATAATCGTCTAAAAATAATGCATTCCAAGCTATTCCGAATATACCCGATTATCGAATTTATACATTTACTAGCTGCTCGGTCCGGCTTTGTCCGGGTGCAGATCGCTATATTCGCTAACTGGCCATTGCTCATCCTTTTATCGTAGAATAATATATTATCGTCAAGTAGTAGACTTTTAAACAGTGAAAGAATTCTCCAAATCGGTACAGTGGCTCTCGGAATTTTGAAGTAACACAGAAATAAACTTCTTCTTTTAATTTATATTATTATATTTAGATTAGTATAAGAATTAGATATTAAAATATATTGTTGAGTGTAAGTTGGTTTACACTTTACACGATTAAATGGACATCCTGTAGCTCACAAAATTTACAGAAAGAGGTAAAATCTGTGAAGATGGAACTTAATTTTGCTCTAAGGTGAATTTATTTTCAATTGTAACAGTCACGCTATATGCAATCACCTTTTATGTTGTTTTTTTTTTCTAAAATACATATTTTGGCAGATATTATGTTTGGTTGCTTTTGTTATGTTGATTCATCGAGCATACTCTATAATTTTCTCGCCTACTTTGTCTTTTCAATGACTCAGTAATTGATAGGCGGGTAACATTTGCCTCAACAATTTAAAATATTATATCTACTGTATTTATGTATATACTAGCGGTCCCGTCCGGCTTCACCCGGGTGCTACTAATTTATGATTTATTATCCCCCCGCGAGAAATTCTCTCCCTGCGAAGCGAAGTCGGGTGTTTAAAAAATTAGTAGGAATCCGCCAATACGCTAAAATGCAATAGAATTTCAGAGTTACGTTTTATAGTTACTATCCCACAGGAATTACCCCACCCCCCGCGAGAAATTTATAAAAATATAATATAGCCTGTATCACTCAGGGATAGTGTGGCTTTTTATTAGTGAAAGAATTTTTAGATCGCTTTAGTAGGTAGTTCCACTACATACAAACAAATTTTACCTCTTTATAATATCCCCTCCACGAGAAATTTATCAAAATAAAATATAGTGTAGCTTTCTTTTATAGTGAAAGGATATTTAGAATCGGTTTAGTAGCTCCAGAGATTCCACAACATACAAACTCACAAACACAAACTTTTCCTCTTTATAATATCAGTATAGATAAGACTCAAATTTTACTTTAAATCTGGAAAGAAAGTCCGCGTTCGCTCGGGTACAATTCGCTATTTTCTCTCAATGCTCATCCCCTCTTTTGTTGTAGCGTAATAACATATAGCCTATGTTACTCGCTATTAGAAGTAGGCTTTTAAACTAAAATGATTTTTCAAATCGGTTCACAGGGTCTCGAGATTTGAGGGAACATAGATTATATAAACTTTCTTTTATGGAGTGAACTTAATTTAAGACACAACATATTATAAGAACTGTATTTTCCCCAAAATTTATTTCTGTTTATTTTGTTTATTCAAACTGAAAACAATTATTAAATTCTTTTTGTAGGAATTTACCAACTATACATTATATCTAAAATTTAGATTTTTTTTGTTTCAGATGACATGTAATTAATAAAAAATCGTAAAAAATATAAGGTAAGATTCTAACATTTCAACATTTTAGTATTTTTGATTCTTCTTGGATTTCAGGAATTTTAATCTTTTTCTTAAACTTTCTCATTGCGACGCCACTGATAAAAAGTAATGTTGAAATGAAGACTGATCAATATACAACTGGCGCCTTCGGCGCCTTGAGCCTACATGAATCAAAAAACAACCAAAAAAACTTTTAATTTTTATTACGGTCACATTGACTATTTATATACAATCATTATACTAAGCGTCCCCTATAAAAAACGTTATGCACTTTTTTAACTCCGAAAATATAAACGGAAGATTTTAAACAATTTTTGAAGCTATGCTTCTATAGGCGCGTTAGACGATTTCTAGCAGGGGGTAAACTTATAGGTTCGCGTCATGGTGCGTGACGCGTCACGCTCATGAGTCATGTTATTAAAAGTATATCTATAGCTATAGCCAGCGGTGAAAGTAATATACTGGCGCACGCTCAGTGGCCTGTGTACACATATATGCACAAAAAATAAAAAAAAATATATATATAAAAGCGTCAGATTTCAAAATGGCGGCCATATCTACTTTTGTAAAAATTATCCGATCTTTTTGAAAATTGATATTTAAGAGTTTTATAGGACACAAAAAAATAAAATAGCGTCAGATTTCAAAATGTCGGCCATATGTACTTTTGTAAAAATTATCTGATCTTTTTGAAAATTAATATTTAAGAGTTTTATAGGACACAAAAAAATAAAATAGCGTCAGATTTCAAAATGTCGGCAATATGTACTTTTGTAAAAATTATCTGATCTTTTTGAAAATTAATATTTAAGAGTTTTATAGGACACAAAAAAATAAAATTGCGTCAGATTTCAAAATGGCGGTCAAATAATAACTTTTCAATTATATTCTCTATAGCTTTGATAAATTATTCGGTTTTATACACAATGCGTAAAAAGTATAGCTTCTGTCGGATGTCCTATGACACCTCTTGACTTTTTTTTTCATTTAGTGCCACCTCGTCTAGTCTCGACATGAAATTAAATGGCTTTTCTCGTACTTCGAGTCGTGAAATTTTACAACTCTCGTGCTGTTATTTTATCGAGGATGCCTTTCTCGTATCGACATCGAATTTCTCGAAAAACTCATCTCGACAGTTCGACCTGCCATCTCTAATAGAGTAGAGGAAATATTGGGTTGCACGCAGGCCCGTATTTATTTTCGTTTAGAAGCTGTGACCGTGAAAAGTTTCTCAAAAATATAATAAAACTTAAAACTCCTAAACTAAAAGAGATAAGAAGCTGCGCGTGTGCTCGTTGGATTTTTTCTGTGTTCTTAATACCAAACAGATCTAAAACAATATATTTTTTTAAATATATGACGCCATTTTTTAAGGTGGACTTACCCGTGCACAGTTCGCATTTGACAGAGATTTTTTATTATACGTTAAGCCTAAAGTATTTCAAGGATAATGTTCTGTGAAAGCAAAATTGAAATCGGTCCTGCGAGTTTCAAGTTCATTGCGACCACACGCACACAGACAGACAGACAGACAGACAGACAGACATAGAGACGCGCCGGACGCGAAAAGGGAATTTTTTTGCATAATTTATTTCACTCAGCCCATTATTAATATCATTTTTTTGGTTTTTATTTCGTCACTTATGTCACGTAAAGACGTCTCTGCCATTACAACCACAGTTACGCCGCACTTCGTCAGAAGAAAGTCAGGCTTAAAATTAAGGGCGATTGTTCGGTGGCGTATCTCGCACTGTTTCAATTTTTGTCAGGTACATCTTTACGTAGGATGAGGGACGATATGTTAAACAAAAAATTTAAATTTAAAAATTAGATCTTTAAAGAAAGCTGTATAAAATAGGACACACTGTAGAAGAACTCGCGCGTAAGTGTGTTACTCTGCTGTTTATAAATTAAAATAAACTTGATATTATTGCACTATAAAATACCCGGTCTGTTCTAATATTATAGTGTACCGAACAAACCAAGAATCTACCTACATGATAGAATCAAAAATTAATAAAAACTAAATTTTATGACTACGATTTGTATACACATTTCTTCTTTTTTTGGAATATTTTTTTATTATACTGACAACTAAATCGAATGGTGGTCTACATTTGTTTAAATTTTCAGTCAGGAATTATCCTTGTGTACAGAGTTGACGGCGCCTATACACAAGCTAAACTTTAGCGCCTTAATAGTAACATGTTTCAAACATTATACCTATTGAATTAGAATCCCCCTTCGAAATTCTACGGAGTGAGGATAAGTATTTGGAAAAGTGTTTTAGAAACAAAAAAAATGTAATCCCCCGCCGCGTCTAGACAGAATATGAAGTACAGTAAAAATAGTCACAGAAAATTTGAGAACAACCAAAAATTCCTTCATCAGCGAAATTTGGAGCAGAGTTGATTTTATATAACCTACACTATACTTACTTTATTAATTTACAATTTTTTTATTTAAATAGATACTATTATCAATCATCAATCAATACATATTATAAGGCAAAGTTTCCCGCCGCGTCTCTCTGTCTGTCTGTCTGTGACCGATTTTCTTCGTATAACTACTGAACGGATTTTGTTCCGGTTTTCACGATTATAGATAGATTGATTCACGGACCGGATCGCCCGGGCGAAAATCGGGGGCATTCTGAGAAGACCTATTTCAAAAAAAATTTTACTATTCGATAGGTGATAGGCTATAATTATTTCATAGGCTATCGTAACTAGCCGGCCTGGTTTCGTCCGAGTGAAAATCGAGGGTATAATCTCAGAAATTACTGAACGAATTTCAAATTTTTTTTTCACTGTTCGATAGGTGAAAATCATAAATTCATGGCACCCGAGGACACCGAGACCGAGCCGCTATAGTTGTTTATATTATTACAAATAAATAATTCTTAATGCTTATTGTTAACATGCTTGCCGCTTGGTATCGTCTTCGATTCATACATGCATGTTCGGTTGATAATTATTAATAATGCGTTTATAATGTCCGATTATGTCATAATAACAGATCACTCACACCAATACTGGATCTTCTATTTGCGATTTTCACGTAATTTTCTACATTTTTAAACTTCAACTTAATTGATAAGAATCTGCAAGCCGAGAAATTGCAGGAAATTATAAGCTAGGCTTACTTTGTAAAGATAGGAGTTTGGCAGGTAATCAGCCATAGCAGCTGGTATAAGGAACCGCATATCGATTTTTATCTGAAATTATTGAGAGAAACCAATGAAAACCTCAACAAGATGACCGGAACAGGAATTACCGTTTCAAGACGAGAAGCAGTAGAAAATATCCTAGCCACAACTACCACCGCCCGGAATTGAACCCAGTACCGTCTGAATGTGAGTTTAATTCTCTCACCTCTATAGCGCTATTCACTCGGTGAACTAAAAAGCGCGGGAAATTTGATGTTTGAAATTAAACTTAAAGACGATTGCGTGCGTCAAAATAAAATAAAGGTGATTTACAGTCAAAGTTAAATATATTTAGCGTGAATTTCTTATTAAATGATCACACACTTTTAATAATAATAACACAAAAATAAAATATAGGTAATAATAGTCAAGCTAATAGACGGATGCTTTAATATCTCATGTTTATAAGCAAATTAATTTTATTATGTAACATTCCGTTAATTTTTAACTACTTCCTGTGTTTGTGACTAATAATTATTATTTATTAAACTTTATACAGTTTAAAGTGCGTTAGAAAATAACATTTGTTCAAAATATTATATTATTTAGTTTATATCCGAATTTTGAAAGTTTTATGTTGATTATTTAATTTTTGTATAAATCAATATGTCACGTTAATAATATTATTTTGTTTACGTGTTTGAATATTTACTTATGTTTTTAATGCGTTTTTTGTATTTTTATGCACATAAAAATATACATCAATGTTTGTAATCGAAAATAATATTAGAAATAGTAAAAAGAAAGTGACCAAAAACAGACAAAATTGTAAATATAATAAAATTACAAAAATAAATACATCCAACGTTTCGACAATTTGTGGTTGTCCTTTTCATATATCGTTGAAAACAACAACCACAAATTGTCGAAACGTTGGATGTATTTATTTTTGTAATTTTATTATATTTCAATTTTGTCTGTTTTTGGTCACTTTCTTTTTACTAATTATTTACAAAGACGTTAAAAACTATTTAAATATTACAAATAATTTTGTTGCATAAGTAAAAATATATCATATAATACCTATAGAAGGAATCGGGGATAGAAAGAAAGAGGACAAATCGTCTAAAAAATGGGTTCCTATTCCGACGGTGGAAGCGCTGAAGCTATATTTGAATATTGCTTTTTTTTTGCAAAATTGAATTAAACTGAATTAAATAAGTAATCGATCTAGTTAACTGATAGTAAACTACCAAGTTGCCGTGAATTCGTTCATAGAATCACGGAGAATGACTCCATCACAGCATAGATAGGACTCTGTGAACTCCATGCAGAAGGGTGCAACAATGCACGAGATTTGGAGCCTTAGCAACCGTGTTAGCAACCTACAGAAGCCACGGAAACTCAACCAGTTGCGCTGCCGTGGTAGCACGGTGGTACATAGCCCTTATAGCTACAGCGCCGCGCGTAAAGCTTTTACGAACCCTTACCGTCATCTATTTTCGGAACAAGCACTTCGCATTGCTGCCTTCTTTCTCTCTATCCTCCATGGTTCAAGTACTGTATTACTTATTTGATACTTTAAAAGATATGCGTCGTATAAATTGTAGCAAATAAAAATGAAAATGTCCGTCACTAATCAGCTTTCGAGTTCAGAAATTTCTAATTCTTCTACTCGTACTGTATTATATTTTAGCTCTTAACAATAGTAAACTCAAAAATATAAAATAACGGGAATAATTTAATGAGAAAAAAATAGTAATTGCGCGAGTGACGTATGTTGTGTTACAATAAAGTGACTTTAAAAATATTATCTTTATATGAACGTTTTCATTTCTTTAACAACACTTTGAGATATTAAAGCATCGATGTTGCTATAAGTTGATTTGTACACATAAATAATCGGTTAATAGTTGCACATCGCGAAGTCAATATAATATGACATGATAGTCGTTGGGGTCGGATGTCTCCATTAATCATATTGCGATACTCTGCGACCCTCTCTCTTCTATATTATTGTATATATTTACTGCACCCCTAACGTCGGGGATGATGGGATGAACCCTCAAAGCAATGTCGTTCCGTGATTAGGCCGTGACCTCTCCGAGCATCCCTTGCGTCATAACATTGTAAAATGATCGGATGGAACAATTATGTCTTAGAATTTCGTAGACATTTGTTATTTGTTTCTTGACGTTGCGTTACACATTTCTCAAGCAGTTTGCAGCAATTCTTAAGATGTTCAGATATTAGATTTCTCCTTGTCAACTATTAGGATTTTCCTACTATTTATGAAATCCCGTTGCCATTTATGTTTTAAGGCTGCTGTCGCGATTATCTTGCTATGGTATATGTATTCAAAATTTCAGTTTCTTCTTAATTTTAGTAATTAATCGAAAACTGAAATAACGCTCTCACCAAATTTCAACTGAGGAGACGAGATTTGCTGCAGGACGAACCATCATAATATTATGATCTAACCACCGATGTCAGCAATTCTGAAGCATCATTACTAATTCTTAAGTTGCGTTATTCTTTTTTGAACAACCAGATAATCAGTTTTTGAGACTGTTTATTTTTGTTAAGATGTCGTAGCAATTACGGATTTTGAAAAAAGTTGAAACGTGATTAACGAAAAATGTATCATGTAGATAAAACCATTCGTATACTTCTTACAAGAAAATTAGTTTATTTTTCGTTTTTAAATCAGCTCTTTTTAAACCAACTTAATATGGATCATTCAGATGCCCCTTAAAGTTTATTTGATCCCAAATCTACACCTCTTACTTATATTATATTTTTTTAATATAGAAATTACGAACTAGCAGAGTTCAATGATCAATTAAACTGCAAGATTTTTCCCCGAAAATTTTCCCTACTCATTGTAATATATTATAATATATAAGAAGGAAAATACACCCATTTCTATTATCTATTCTCATCTCGCTGGTTACGTTGGTTTGAGACAAATTTGGTTTGCAAGGAAGTGTTTTCAGGAAACGAAAGATTCAAAAGTACCTATTCACTCTACAGTCGCAACAATAATATGCGACTTCTACGGTCATGGGCGCCGACAAGATTGATTCCAAGGGTGTGGAAAATTATTGTCGTGCAAAATGCAACCGTGCCGTTGCAACTTCGAGATCATGTATTTTTCAAGTAATTATAGAAAATTATTATCCCCCTATATTATTAAACGAGTAAATCTTGTATATATATACCTATGTATCTATGTATATATGTATATATGTATATATATAAATATTTTCTCAAAAACGGCTCTAACGATTTTGATCAAATTTACCGAAAAGGGGTTTCGGGGGGCAAAAAATCGATCTAGCTAGGTCTCATCCCTGGAAAAATTCGTTTTCTTATCGATTTTATCATTTTAAAAAACAGTTTTTTAACGTCATAAAACAGTGTCGTATTGTGAGTAGGCTTTGGAAAAAACAAACTATTTTCATTATTTATGTCAAAATTACTTTGACAGTCAATCTTTAACTTATTAAAATAATCAGTAATTATTTGAAAAGTAAAAAAATTACAACAATAAAATCTAAACATAATTATGTAAGTAGTTTTAGCTATTATTTAAATAAATAGGTATGTTATTTTTATATTACCTATTTAAAATATGTATAGGTAAGTACGTTAAACAGTTTTTCTTTGTTGAACAATAATAATTTTTGATGTGCAAATTTTGAATATTTGGATATTTAAATATTTGTCATAGACTGTAGTTAGCTTCTTTCCGGATTCAAATGAAAATCAAAATGCACTACTTTTATTATTTTTTATCGTTGTTCAACAATAACATTTATTATACATTTATACAACAGCTGTTCTTTGTTTTTGGCTAAGTATCGTTTGTCGCCAATTATTGCTCATTGCTCTGTTTATGTTTTGATTTCAATATGCGATTTATGATTTTAGATTAGCGATAGAGATAACAATTTTTCCAGAAATATAATGTATTTTTTTTCAATCATTTAACAAATAACAATAGTTATGCTATTTGTTATGACTGCCCAGCATTGTTTGTTTTAAAAATTGTTGGGAAACCAGTGTAGTGAGGGCCGTGACTATTTCGATCTCGGCAGACTGCCGGATCTTTGTAAAAATCCAAAAAACAGCGAAATTTTGGGCCTTTTTCAGTTTTTATTAATTTTAACTATTCGAATAGAAGTTTAAATGAATATTCGAATACTTTAATTTGAAAAATTCCGAGCCCTATTATAAACAACAAACAAAACAAACTTCAACAATGCGTTGAAATCGATCAGAGCTAATTTACTTTCAATTTATGGACTACTGATCATAGATTAAACAAATTATTATACTTTTAAATCATACCTGAAAGATTCATTTTTTCGCCAATATCTCTCCACAAAAGACCTTTCACGTCCCTGTTGTGGTATCTTAAATCTTTTATCCCAAATAGGAGGATTTTCACGTATTAGATCAATTAAAAGTGATTTGTCCATACTCACAATTGATATTTAACAACGTCTTTAAATAAAATGGTAATAATAGCTAGCATAAATTTAGAATACACAACACTGTTTGTTGAAAACTGTCAAATGTACGGCCGTAGTCTGACGAAAATATCAAACATCGTCCGACCGTCGGAACGTGTCTGTTGCAATCTGACATCTGGCGCGGTCTGAAGTGATAACTGTAGCCACTTCAATAAGGTTACTGGTGTTTGTTCACATCCGACAATAATACGGATCTGATCTGGTCGGAAACGGCGTCAATGTAACGGGTAGCCTCAGCCTTACGATTTTGATGAAATTTACAGAATGGGGATTTTTCGGGGCGAGAAATCGATCTAGGTAGGAATTTTGGTTCCAGAGGGGAGCAATTAAAAAAAAGGTGTTTTTTATTTATTATAACTCGCTCAATTAAAGTCAGATTGATTCGAAGTCTATTTCTACATAGATTTTATATAATATATCACAAGTGTTAAAATTGTAAATGAACACTATAATATAAGAAGTGCCTTGCACAATATGTAAATAGTGATAAAATTTCTGGCGCCGCGGGTCTGTGTAAAAACACATCGATTTTTAAAAACTATTGTTAAGATACATACAAAAAAGTTTTGCGTATCTAAAAATTGGCACGGCGGCCCAAAGGGCCGCACTTCTAGCACCGCAGGCATGTATATCAAAACACATCGATTTTTAAAAACTATGGTAAAGATACATGCAAACAAAGTTTTGCGCAGGTTATAGTCTGACGTTAGTTATTAAAAGAATCGATTTTTGTGAGTTTTTCAGTAGGTACCTATACAAAAAAAAATATTTGAAATTTACTGGATGTTGTTAAGATGACATCACAGAGAAAAATTACTTCGATAAAGTTGATATTTAGTATCAATGCTTAAAATTGGATTGTTAAAATGGCAACGGGCGAGCAAAATTTCATCTAATTCGAACATTTTTACAAGATATTCAATCTATGAAAATCGGTTTTTGCGAGTTCTTCAGTCAACAAAACAATAACGGCGGTAGATTTGAAAATGGCGACCTAAATAATATTTACAGGAAAAAATGCTTTATTCAAGTTGATACTTAGTTTTTACGCTTAAAAATACACATAGGTAGTTAAAATATCAGAAACATTTATTTTAAATTATGTTCCAGAAATAAATTCGTTTCGGAATAATATTCTGAGAAAATAATATCTCACAGCATATTAAGTACTGTTTTTATTGAACTCATCCGAGCAAAGCTCGGCCCCCAGATATTTATTTAAAGATCGACCAAATTATTTAAAGATCAAATAAATCGTAACCCATAATGCAACTCTGATATTTTTTTCTTTTCTTTCTCCCGGATTTTCTATTTTTCTCGTCTTCGTCTCTAAACCTGGGGGGACACCATAACATCTCCTTGCACTCGTCTCGCAGCACCCATGTTTAAGGTACCATGACAGTATTCAAACGATAGGAACTTCTTGACATTTATGGTGCTATTCTGCAGTAGAGTCAATGTTAGAAATCACAGTGCTGTTAATTTTTTGTCACTTTCTAACAAATTTGACATTCCATAAGGTAAAGCGCTGTAAATTCTAACATTGACCATACAGAATACCAAAAACTAAACGCATATGAGATAAGCAGATAAATATAGGTTTTGTGTTAGGAAAATGGAGCATTTTTTAAATTTTCCGCTGACATTATTCTTAAAAAAATTAAACACAGCTTTTCACGTAATTATTGAACATTTATTGATTAAAATTACATTTTATTTTTTGTTCCTTACTTCTCTAACCATTTTAAATATAAACATAAATAATTATTTAACGAACATAATAACAGTACAGTATTTTACGTGATTTTTTCACGTTATTTTAGCTTCAATAAAGCAAAGAAAATAATACTATAATAATTTTTATACATCGTTTTCTTTTATAACGCATTTTTTATTTAAGTGCAAACACAATAAGTTATTGATTTTGGGCGAAAAAATTGTGCGTATAGAATTAAAGATCGTTTTTGATTTTTTTTATCTGAATTAACCGTTTCAAAAAACCATCGTGTCTGAAGTATTATTGATATTATTTTGAGAGGTTTTCTAGGTCTGTGTTAGCGAATTGTAACTGATTTTGATTGTAATAGATTTTTATTTTGTTTATATTTTTGATTTATAAGTACATCGAAAAAAAAATAAATCTTAAGCTCATCAGACATTTTTGCCCATTTAATTTAAAAGCAGAAAGGATTTTTTTCATTCAAGAAAGATGTTTTTGAACATTAATTTTGGAAAACAGTGAATAATACACATTTTTTTATAATAATTTAGTGAATATGTTTTATTTTAAAGCTTCTTAAAATAAATAAAAACGTGCAATTTACAAAATACAAAATTTTACACTTCGAAAGGCATAATATAAATATTCTATACACATAATTGCCAATACCCCACTTTTAATTATTAAATACTTAACAGTTAACACATTCTTATTAATTAATTTATTTATTTACATAATTTATACAAATATATCAGTTTTAATTACATTTGATGTTGTGCTGATCTTTCAGTACTTCGTTTTTTGTTTCCATCAAAATGAAGTTTTAAAATAACAAAAAAGTTTGCCCTTATTATATTATTATTAGACATCCACTGATGACTCAACATTAAAAAATAATCAAAAAACACCAAACCACTGTCACTTTTTAGGATTCATTACCTTTGAACGGAACTCTATTACTGAGCCTACGATGTCCGTTCGTCCGTCTGTCTTTATTTTATTTATTGTAGATTGCATCTAAGGTCATTAGCGTCTTTCAACTACACTAAATAACAACTAGCTTAAAACTAATTAACATCACAAAACATCCATGAGCGCAGGTGGGATTCGAACCCACGGCAGTCCAGTCTAGAGGTTGCGGCACCAAGCATGCTAACCACTAGGCTATACTGCCCTCCGTCCGTCTGTCACAGGGCTCTATCTCACAAACGGTAAGAGGTAGCTAGTTGAAATTTTTACAGATTGTGTGTTGTTGTGGCATGAATCCTGGCAAATAATAATTAGAATTAAATAATCAATAATTATTTTTTTTTGGTTAGTGTCAATCATCTTCTGATGATGCTGATGAATTATTAGCGAAACGTGCTTCGAAAAAAATAAAGTGTTAGTGGTTTAGTGTTTTGTGGTTATTTTTTTATATTCATTGTCTTCACACCAAAGGTTCCATTCTCTTCAAGATTTCATAGACTAGACATCCAGACATATTTTCAAAAAATTGCAAGAATGCAGACTTAATCGGAGATTTTGTAACTTTTGTAACATTCGCAAAAATATTTTAAAAGATTATCATTTTTTGTTTCAGAAGTGTAAACAACCATTTTTGATTGCAAAAAATATTTTTCTTGATTACTTCAGTCGAATAATTACTATGTTTCTTCAGCATTCATAATTCCCAAACACTTTGCATATTCGAAATTTTTACTCTACTGCGCGGCGCTTAGGTTAATTTATAAATCCAACCGACGTGCAACAGAGCCGAAATTTCAAGCGTGCCGTCAACGCATCATAAAAAAAATCATTTCAGAGTTCATAGTTTATTATTTCACTAGGTGACTGTAGCTATGCGGTATTTTTTAAAATTTATTCAAAACGAAGTACATATATATCATACAATTATTTATTAATACTTAAATAGGTGTGTATAATTAGGTCAAATATTGATATTACTAAATATCACAAAATATACAGAATTACACCCTTGATAAATAAGGCATTTTTAATTCTGTGTTTATAATAATAATAGTGTGTTTTATGTAATAACTTCTATAATCAACTGACATCGATTTTTCATTTATTATATTTGATATATTAAATTGAAAAACCCTAGATATAAACAAACATTTGAATTATAAACTTGTAACTGTGATTTTAGCGGGACAGCTAATTTTACGATTTATCAAAAACATTAATTAGATTAAAACAAAAAGTAGAGAAAAGTACAAAAATAAGACAGTTCCTCAAAAAATAATATACATCTAAACGATTTCTTAATATAAATAATAATTGTGAAGTAGTTAATAGTTTTTTCTCATTTGTCCTACTCTTTCGATATAAATCCCTTTTTTTTGTTTCACATGCTAAAAGTCCTGATTTGGTAAAATAATTATTTGGCAAGCCACTACGATCGAAGCTGCACTGTGTTAGCTCTGCTAACGACAGCTTAGTACAGATTCACTCATAATGAAATTGGCTTTAGGTTATAGGATTTAAAATTAAAAAAAAATAATCAATTTATAAAAAAGTGTGAAATCTTTTCGAAAAAAAGTGTCAATTGACTATAAACCTAATACAGGTTGATTCAAAAATTGAGGTCCGAAAACTCGAGATATATTATTCTGGGGGTAGAAATAAAACTTGTAATATTTCAATCCCCGGAATCATCCCCTGAAGTTGTTACCTCTATTTTTGAATCACCCTATATAATGAATACTGCTTCTAAGTACAATATAGATACTTAAATTAATTCGATAAGTCGCAGTGTCCAGATAAGGCAAATATATTTTAAATATATGCGTAAGTTTTCTTTATTTATATTCTTTTTACTAAAAAATAAAGGAAAAAATTATATAACAAATTGTCAAATTTTATACATTTTACATATTATCACTTGAGTTCAAATAAATAGACAAATTGAGACATCAATTAATTTACGTTGGACTATGAGGGGACAAATCCGCTGTTTCCCTGACGCTATCTGGGGACGATACGGGCGATGCCCTTCTATTTAGTTGTCCGGAAGGCCCGAGAACGTACGGTGCGAATCTATGATGAGCTAGGGATCCTGCGGACGGCGATGGATAAATCGGCCGAGGCAAAGCGCTATGTGCTTGCTGTTGCTGTTGTTGATGTTGTTGTTGTTGTTGTTGGAGAGCCGCAGCCGTCGCCAGCTGATGTTGCAACAGACTGGGCCCCAAACAAGCCCACTGACCCCACAGCACACCGGGAGGAACACCTCCTGCCAATCCGGCACCGCCCGCTGCGCTACCTCCAGGACCCGCACCGTATAATGAGCCCATCGGGCCCATCAGTGGCGCGTATGGCCCGGCACCGGCTGCTGCTGCGGCTGCGCGAAGGAACAGCTGAGAACGGGCTGCCAATAGAGCCTTCTCTTCCAAAGTCAGATTGTTATTGTGAGTATCGAGTTCACCAAAGGGACGAAGCGGAGATCGCAAATAGTGTTGTTCGGCTAACATTGATTCCATTGTTTCTCTGCAAAAATTAAAAATGATATTTTTTATTATGTCTAGGCTTCGAATGGTAAGGTCTTTCAACCCCTCATTTCTAATATGCGCTAGATGTATGGTACACCTGAAGAAGTCATGTATACTCATGTGAAGGAAGGTTTTTTGATTCAAAATTACAAAAAAATAGTTGAAAAGTTTTAAAGGTTAAGTAATTTGCAGAATATTGCATAAGGGTCTTTTAGTTTCAGTTTATATATTTTGGCAGGGTCTTAAGACTGGTACACTACTATCAGGAATTGAGTTAAATCCCATTTTCTTATGCCAAAAGACGCAAACATAATTTTGAAAAAATCAAAATTACCTTTCAAATTCCGTTAATCTTGAAGAATCTCTAAAGCCTTTTGCGAATGGGTTGCTATCAATCTTCAATTTGGTTATCTGAAACAAAACAAGAAAACAATCTCTTAACAATCTAAAAATAGAGTAATTAATTGCACTATCTTTTTTTTCTATTACCATCAACAATGAAATGAGAGTTTAGTGCCTAATAAAATCAGAGGATTGTTAAACTGTTAAAAAATATAACATTGACATCAGCAAAACCGTTATAATAAATATATTCATCAAAATTTTTAGAGTGAAATTTATAGACTGAAAAAAAACAAACTACATTTCACATCTGTGAATAAAACTAGAGAAGATAAAATTTATGCTGATGGCGGCTTTGAGAAAAGAACAAGTATAGATATATGTCAGAGTTGTGGAAGTGGGACAGACAATCGTAAAGATGGTTTTATATGTTGTTAGTGGTGTAAAACAGTCATATAGTGCGCTAAAGAAGTAGCGAAGTGACGCCTCGGGCCAAAGTAAACATAAATAATAGTTTTTAAATGAGACAGGACGTTTCACAAGCTGTGAGTTCGTCAACAGAGCACAGTTCTACATTGCCGACGGCGTGTGTGGCATACGACCGTGTGTGTCGAGTGATGAATTACCTATCTTTCTTAGCTCTTCCCCCCTCGACCAACCGTGTAAAATTCGTCTTATTACCCCTCTGGCATCGACTGACTACTGATATTCCTTTTATTTGAAGATAAATTTCATTTGAAACTAACACTAATGTGTTAATTCAACATAAATCATTTTAATTTTACTGTACAGTGTATTCTTTGTGGAACTGCTTCTCGTTTGATCATTCTACATTTTATAAAGTCATTATCCAAACGAAAACAGACCAGTACAAAATTTTAATTAAAGCATTGCACAATAAAAAATAAATACTAAACACGCAGATATTTGAGATTCGAATTTAAATTCTCTACTCATCCAAACTCCATTATCCAAATATGATAGCTAGTGTCGATTGCAGTTCGTTGAATATTTTGCTAGCATCCTCACACAACGTTAAAATATTCTATATTAATAGCTTTTTTCATTCGTACTATTTATGTACGAGTACCTATATGTTACATTTTAATTCACTTGTTCTCTGTCTATTTTTTTATTTATTTTTATTTATGGTAAACAAACTCTCTTAAAACTAAATGACATCACAAAACATCCATGAGCGGAGGCAGGATTCGAACCCACGACAGTCTGATCCAGTAGCAACGACGCTAACCACTGGACCACACTGTCCTCTCTATTTTTTACCCCAGTAATTAAACAATATTACAAATCTCTAATACGCGGTCCTTGGTCCTAACGATAACCAAGTTATTTGTTGATTGTTTCTTAAAATAGTATCTTAAAATCATTAGATAATAATAAAATTGATTTAACCCCATCAAGAATATAGGGTTGTAATGACATTGCTCCACTACTGACACTTCCTTCTCAGCTATCCAGTGTCATAATTTCTTCCGTTTTCCAATTTCCCTTCAGCTTCAGGGATTTCAATCTAATGCTCTTCTTTCTACACTATTTTCGTCGTTCCTGATTTACAGCTAATAAAAGCATAAATAAGATTTTCAATTTCTTATTACAAATTAATAATGATGCTTCACATAAGTATCTAGAAATTGTCACTAAGCCTAAATTAAAATTTAATTATTCAACAAATTTTTAATTGCACTTCTAAGATAATAAAGTTGATCCACTGAAATCTCCAAACTTCATTAAATCTATAAGTCTATCTTTTTATTTGTATTTTTTAAAGCTGTGAATGCAATAGCGAGGGTGTGTATAATCTTGCAGTACTGATTTAGGATATGATCCAGTTTATTTGAGACAGTTAAAAAATCTCTTTGCTAACACAGAAAACATTCCAACATGTCAGTCTTCACCTTCAGATGATTCGACTTTCGCGGCTCTTTGTACCATACCTATACTACACCAACATAAGGTACTGTAAACAAGGGGTGTCATGTTGTAAACACAACGTGCTTGTTTATTTTTATTATTATTATTATTAAATAACAATATTTACCGAAAACGAGACACACGCGTTTTGTAAATAAACAGATTTTTACTTTTTTTTAGGTTTTATTTCGATACTTATTTACGCATCTTCTGAAAGAACAGGACAACAGGTACAGACCGAGAGCTAGTGACAATTTTTTGGTGTTATTTATTCAAGGCCTTAATTTTGTGAAGATGTTAAGGGGGGCATATTAAAATGCCCTGAGAAAGGGATTTTGCTGGATAGCACTATTGGAGGGATGCAGACCGCCCCCAACATGTAACAAAAAAAATGGTCACAATTATTATTATTATTGTTTCAAGGCTGAAATTGTTTGTATAGCTTGTCGGTGACCCAATAATGCCATAATAATATTTTCAGATCGATTGGTCAGTATTAAAGGGGTGGAAGATCACCCTAAACGTGTCATGTACCCGACGAAATTTTTATTATTAGTTCATGGTTCAAATTTTAATATGTTGTTACGGCGACTGTTTTAAGCATATATTTCAATTTTCAGAACAAAATGTCGGTATTAACCCCCTTGCAGAACGATATTAACACCTAGGCGAGCAGATTTCCCTCGGATACTCAATGTGTAATTTAAAAAAAAAAAAATTTAACCACACCAGAAGATAGCAACTCGTATCTGAAACGCGTCGTGTTAAAACACAGGAAGTCACAAAACGGACATCAAAAATACAAGGTATTTCTAATACTTCATAATAAAACCGAATACGTTTCAATTCGTTCATTCCGGTGAGTATTCGGTTGACGTCTTCAAACGTGTACGTTTATTTGCAGTACAAACGACGTGTGATTGTGATTTCTCATCTCTTTCATTAAACCCGACTTTTTTCTTAAAAATTTCATATGTAGGTACCCTTGTAATTGTTTGATTTCTATCGAATTAGTTGCTCATTGACTTTCCAAGTCTATCCTTTTATAAACTGAATTCTTTTAGTGTCCATGCAGATAATATGAATTTATGTTGCATAAAATTAATTAAAATCAACAAAACCGTGATGTTGTCAACATTAATGAACCAGAAAATTATGCATACATAAAAAAAATATTCTCTGAAAATAGAGAAATAAAAAATAGTAAAATATTGTTAATTTATGCAATAGAAAACAAATATCGTGCAGAGAGCATCACCGCTAAAACACAACGATAGAAATCAAAGTCATCAAATCCCATCAACAAACGACGACGTATCGACAAATGTTATCGATCGTGTTGACTTATCCGACCGTTAAACTATTGAATCAATCAGATTCATTACACACTGTATTTAGATAACACGTTCGTTAGAGGTTCCTCCTAATGTAAAAACTTTAAATAAAGGCAGAGCCGGCATTAGTCAATCCGGACGCTCCGAACAAGATATTATTCAGCGTTTTTTATATTTCTTTTTATTTTTTAAATTTTTCTCTGGTTTTGAGGTGGCGTTATTCTTTCTTAACTGATTGATTCGCGGGTCAAGACTCCCTTAACCCTTAACGCTCCCTTAACCCTGACGCCAGGGGCGACCGCCCGGGTTGCCCCCCCCCCTAAAGCCGGCCCTAAGTAAAGGAAATACACAACATTCTTGAGTTATTTTTCCCTTGTAAAAGACCTGTTCTCTTGCAGAGTGTATTACCATACTTTGAACATTATAACTTCGCGATTTTATTCCTAAGCTTATTTTTTTTAAGTTGAAAATGTTATATTGACGCAAATTCAATTATCATTTGTTACAATGTTATAGCTCTTGTAACAAATAAGAATAGTACCGACGTTGGCGTGTCATTTTTAACTCAAATTTCGTTCAAGAATACGTAAAATCCTTTCTTAGTGGATGTTTACGTCAGAAAAGGAACCAACTGTCCAAATTTCAAGTTTCTAGCTTCAGCGATTTGGCCTGGGCGTTGATTAGTCAAAAAAACCCTACATCCCCGTTTGAACCCCTTAGGGGTTGAATTTATTTCTAAAAACAATTTATTCATGTATTGTCATCGGGAATACATGTGTACAAAATTTCAAATCGATCGGATACATGAAAGTCGTTCACAATTGACTTGCAAGTTTTGACCTAAACAAACACACAAACCCACAAAACCACAAACAAACACACAAACTAACTAACATACATTGCAAGTTAAATAAAAGCTTGTAAAAATAAATATTAATATAATATAAAACACGCTACATTAATTAAAACTGCAGGAAATTGATTTTATGTAAGCAAAATGTAGTCATATATCTATTTCTGTCTCGCGGGTCAGCAATATTGACCGGTCGGCAGAATCCTACCGGATCTCACGAATAGTCGTCCTATCACTGCATACAAGCGGTTCGGGTTCGTATCCCGCTGCGTACTAACAAGCGGAATAAACAGCTCGGGAGTGAGTGACAGCGGGTGCAGACGCCCAGGGTGGGCCAATTATCTCTGGCCGGGGGGTCAAGGGGGGTTAATACATATACACATAGCCCATCCTTCTATGTGTGTATCTGTTTCGTTTGGAATCTAAGGAATGCAGTTTCATCTTATGCTACAGTGACTGAAGCTGTGCGGGTGTGTTTCTTGCGATCTTATATTACTTTTTCGTATAATTCATAAAATATATTTCTTTCTTTATTTTTCATTCAGTTTAAACTATGGGATTTCTTGAGATTGACCTATATAGCAGCTAATCTAAATATTTGCTTAATTAATTGAAAATATGAATTGGTGCTAGGCCCAAATAACCTTAGCTGTTGGTGGTCTTTAAAACACACACACACCAAATATTTGCTCGTATGTAAGGTGTGTTTGGTATCAAGGTGTAGTGTAGTGTAGTGTAGATATTTTTCACTGAAAAGTGTAAACAAGTTCACCAAAAGTGTAAACTAAATGTACACTTGTAACAAACGGGCTAGTGTACATTCGGAGTAGATTGTACATGCGCATTGCAAAATAAATTAGTGACAGATTGGCTGAGTTCATTATTTCTAGTTTTTACAGTTTTTTTGGTCGTAAAAATGTTAAACTCACTGCCATATTTATCTTGTACCATTACATTTTGAAGCTCATTCATTTTTAAGAGACAAAAAATGTAAAAAACTGAGTACGAAAAAAGTATCAAATCTGTCAAAGCGATTGTCAATTCAGACATGTATCACGTGACCTACACTACACTTCGTGCACCTGCTCAAAAGTCAGGACTAATAGTTGTTACACTTTTAGTCCCACACTGAAATAACAAACAGGTCAGTTATTTTACACTTTTGTATAAGAAACGTAATAGTGTCAAAAGTGTTTACACTTTATACACTACACCTTGATACCAAACGCACCTGTAATTGATTGCTTTTTCTACACATTTTTGTCAAAATCGAGTAACTGAATATTAAAAAATAACCACAAAACACCAAATCACCATTTGGTGTTGTGTGGTTATTTTTTTTAATATTCAAAGTCTTCACACCATACTGAGGGTTCGAATCCGATTTCCGCTAATGGACGTTTTGTGATGTCGTTTAATTTAATATGATGTAAAATACTTAGTTATCGATCGTCTATAATCTACAATAAATAAATAAATCTTCACGCCAAAAGTCCCAAGTTCCTATCCCTCTTCAAGAGATTCATGGAAAATCGAGATGTAGGTATATTTTTTGTTAGAAATAATAGGGCAGCGGCATTTAAACTTATTTGTTTATGTTTGTTTTATGTAATATGTTGACAGATATACGAGTTGCTTGAATGTTTATAACGATATGTATAGACTTGTAAGTGGATATGAAGGGTAGTGGAGAGATATGGGCATTCTGTATGGAGTCGAGATATAGTAAACATCGCTTTGTGTTGTATTGTATTAATGAGAAGAAATATATTGTATTTAAAACTGAATTCTTAATTATTTATTGATATAATCATATTTATTATCTAACAAATCAGAAGTGGGATTATTACTCAAAAACGTCCTTAGAAAAAAGTGAAACTATTGTGCATATGAAAGAACCTAAAACAATGAAACAAGTGCGACAACTTGTCGAGTTGTCTAGTTATATTCGATTGTGTGAAAAACTATTCGGGTAGGTATTGTTGAATCAGTTCGGTTGTCGTAATTTATGTATATTTTTGCGAAATTAAGAAATGTTGATAATACGTGGTGACTGGTTACGAACTTATGTAATGACGAATTTTGAGTCATGTTACAATGCAAAATTACTGTATGTGGTATCAACGGTTTTCTTACATTAAGGTTTGATGATAAACGATTTAACAGTAGAAACGGTGAAAATGGATTAGAAAATGTGGTGTTGAAAAGATACGTGGTAGAAAGATGGCAATTGGTGCTAAATTCTTGAACAGTTTTGATAATTTACGAAACGAGTATTGTAACGAGCGTGAATATGAATATAATGTTTGTTATTTTCGTTAAGAAACAACGAAATCGTGTAATAGGGACAATTGATCTTCCAGTTGATTCTAAAACAAATTGAAGTGATTGAAAATTAAAAGTGGTTATAAAGGAACTTAAGGAAATAAGGAATAAATAAAACTAAAGCGCGGTGCATTAAATAAGAAACAGATTTTTGGAATTGTGATGCGTTATGTTGAGAGATGTTAAAATGTAATTGAATACAGTGTGTATGTAAATTGGAGTTTTGATTGAGGTGAATCTAATTCTGCGGAGATCGAAGTGGTGCAGTTAATAAGATAAAAGAACGGATGTATTCGGGTGCGAATTAGCAAAGAAAATAAGGTTGGATCTGTGACCGTGAGTGTTTCTAAATTCGAAAGAACAATAAGATTAAGATATAACGGGACAGTATGGTCTAAAGAGTATTTAAATTGTAATATAATGTCGGTACAGTGTTTGAAAAGTGGTAGTCACTTCATATCGGGAATAGTTCAATAGAAACGTCGGAAGCTGCGTTTACCGTTGGTCAGTGAAAATTTTGGGACAAGTGGTCTGTGACAAAATGGCTGGAGACGGTGATACGGCATATGGTATGTTGTCTACGGATGAACAGAGGCATTTCTGCGATATGAGTGAGGTTTTACCGGAACTTGGTCATGTGTGGATTAGTAGAATAGGTACGCGCTGTAAAGTTAACTGAAATGGCAAAAGTGTGGCGCGAACGATGAACTGGCTGGAAAGCGTTATTGTTGAAAAACAAACGACGAAATGATCAAAGTGTAGTTGACTATTTTATAATAAACTTTCTAAGTCCTAGTGAAAATGAGAAAAAAGCATCTGGTGGTTTTACGCGTGGCAAACTGTAATGGACTATGAGTGCGAATACATCAGTGGTACCAAACAAGCGAGCTTACCGTGAAACACCGCCGACGAGTTGCTGTTTTGGTTTTATGAACAGTCTTGGTTATGGGACATATTATTTTGTGAAAAACCAGGTGATGTCGCGCGTGATAGTCGTACGCTTGATGTAAACAGATGTTATTTATGTAATCGTTTCGGTCATAAAAAGTAAAATTGCAGTTTACGTCAAATTCTTGAAAATATAAAAGACAACTTATTGATAGTGCCGTTGTAAAAGATATTTAGATACAATGTTGAATGAATTGTGGATTATAGACGCTCGACAACAGGGGTCATTAGCGTTAGATACAATGTTGTTGTAAACAATGTTAACGAGGGGAAATTATGAAAGTTTGTCTAGATTCGGGAAGTCAAGTAAATATTGTTTCTTCGGTAGTGCAAAAATAATGAGTTCCGCAGAAACTACGTTTATGTTGAAAATTGGTGGCCTTTGTTTAGAAACCTCTGTTGTAGGGACTGATGCATATATGAACGATATATTGATAGTTGATACGACTATTGGACAGTCAGTTATAAAAAGTGAAGGAACAATATTCCTTGTGTGTGAAGGTCAGATAAAGTTTATTGAAGACAACAACTTACAATGGGAAGTTATTAAACAGATGTCGCATTTGGTGTTAAGTAGAGATGTGTTAAAACTTAAAAATGCAGGTAGTAAAATGCAAACTAGTGTAAATGTGAACATTGTCAGTTTTAAGGACGGAGATGATATGGTTATCGCAAGGCAGTGCCTATAAGGCAGGACCGGCTTTGATTTGCGTAGCTAGTGGTACCCTCCGAGCGCCGACGTCAACTGTTAGTGGTACGAAACTTTGGACATGGAGCGGTCGAGTAGAAAAGGTATCAGCAAGAGGTGACGAATATTTGAGTTAGTAAATACAGAATATGTTTTGAGGGTGAGTCTTGATAATGATATAGATCAGACAGTGTAGCACTGAAGTGAAAATGTCACTGGTGGACTAGCAACGGTTCACTTGTGATGTGAAGTATCTACCTGTTCATGAAAAATCTATTGCTAGATATGTATCTGTATGAAAATTAACTGAAAGAAAATGGAACAATCAAGAACTTTACGTGTAATGCCACTGCTGGTAAAGTCACGCATGCTGTCGCAGTTCGACTTGGTAACGTTATTGTTCATATAAATGTTATAAACAGTCGATAAGTTTTAACATTTAATATATGATGTTGAAATTTGAAATGGAGATAGTGATGCTACCGAAGATGCTTATCAGATAAATTTGTATGAAAACGACTAAGGATTGGCAGTTTAACTTCAGAACGAGGAAATGAACCGACAAAGAGATATTTTGTTAAAGAACCAAATCGCAGTATGAAATATTATTTTCAAAATGCTATGCTTGAAGATGGAATAGTATATCGAACCGAAAAACGGAGAAGACCTATGTGAAGTCAGATAAGATTATTGGGGTATACAATATATGCTGAGGCATGTATCTCAGATGAAGTAAAGGCGGATTTAAAGCGAATGTATTTTTTTAAACCGAGAGCCGAGATTGTGAAACAAATTACTGAGAACCAAAGGCAGTAGCAAGAACGGTTTGACGAGGCCAGGCCCGGATCAGATGTCACAAAACTGTGCATCTTTGATGATGATTTATATATTTGTTTATATTTTGATGACTAATTGACTTTTATTCATTTGTTTATCAGGTTGATGACTTGGTGTTGGTGCTGGAAGCTGATCGGCTCAGTACTGGAGAGCCGTGGGCTGACAGTCGATCCCGAGGGTCCTGTATAATGACAGGCAATGGGAGTTTGAATCCAAGGGTGTCAGGAGGTCGAGCCGAACTGTTATAGCGGCGGACAAGACGAAACTCTGCTGGAATGTAGACGTTTATTAAGTCAACGTGGGCCACAAGTTGGCGTATTGGCCACAGGTTGGCGTATTGGCCACAGGTTGGCGTATGGGCCACAAGTTGGCGTATGGGCCACAAGATGGCGTATATTTTACGTTTGCAAAAACGTGTGTCATTCGATGGCTTATGTATGAATTTTACGTTTGCAAAAACGTGTGTCATTCGATGGCTTATGTATGAATGTTACGTTTGTGAAAAACGTGTGTCATTCGATGGCTTATGTATGAATGTTACGTTTGTGAAAAACGTGTGTCATTCGATGGCTTATGTATGAATTTTACGTTCGCAAAAACGTGTGTCATTCGATGGCTTATGTATGAATGTTACGTTTGCAAAAACGTGTGTCATTCGATGGCTTATGTATTAATGTTACGTTTGTGAAAAACGTGTGTCATTCGATGGCTTATGTATGAATGTTACGTTTGCAAAAACGTGTGTCATTCGATGGCTTATGTATTAATGTTACGTTTGTGAAAAACGTGTGTCATTCGATGGCTTATGTATGAATGTTACGTTTGCAAAAACGTGTGTCATTCGATGGCTTATGTATTAATGTTACGTTTGTGAAAAACGTGTCATTCGATGGCTTATGTATGAATTTTACGTTCGCAAAAACGTGTGTCATTCGATGGCTTATGTATGAATGTTACGTTTGCAAAAACGTGTGTCATTCGATGGCTTATGTATGAATGTTACGTTTGTGAAAAACGTGTGTCATACGATGGCTTATATATAAATTTTGATACGTTTGAGTATAAACGTGAGTCACGAGACGTTGATACTAGGACGACAGTAATCGAGACTGATGTCTGTTTATTGTCTGAGTTGACACGTAGGTGACGGATTTATAAAATTTATAACGATGGCGAGTAAGAATGAAATATAGCACAAAAGGGGTGCGGTCCATATAGTTCACTTTAAAATGAATATTTTTTTCTGTTATCAGGTAGACGAGCACATCATAGCCAACGGGCGGTATGGGACATCCCGCAAGTCAGGATGGACGAATGTTAGAAATAATAGGGCAGCGGCATTTAAACTTATTTGTTTATGTTTGTTTTATGTAATATGTTGACAGATATACGAGTTGCTTGAATGTTTATAACGATATGTATAGACTTGTAAGTGGATATGAAGGGTAGTGGAGAGATATGGGCATTCTGTATGGAGTCGAGATATAGTAAACATCGCTTTGTGTTGTATTGTATTAATGAGAAGAAATATATTGTATTTAAAACTGAATTCTTAATTATTTATTGATATAATCATATTTATTATCTAACATTTTATCCCTCCCCGGAAAATGTTCTAGCGGCACCCATGTATGTGCATATTTTCTATTATTGATAACGATTTCCTCTCATTTTGTACACATATTTTGTTCTTTATTATCATCACCTGACAACAAACGATGGAAATGGATATATAAGTGGTTTGCACTCTTTTTTACTATTAATCTTTGACCTGCATCATCCAACTTGAAAATTTAGTCATAAATTCATCAAGATCACATTCTTAGAAACTCAACACACAATACGTGAAATATTCACAACACATCGAAAGATAATCATATGACAACGCTATTATCAAAAATAATTGACTCTGATCGTCCGGTCACAGGTCACAAATGTTACATAAAACAAAAACTAATCATAATATTATGTACATGATAGCCAGGTAATACTATAATGTTGGCACACGTGTATAAGAATACAAAACAGTAAACATCTGAATAGTCAGCATGTGTGATATCTCATGTTGCAAAGAAAAGAACTTATTGCTTCTTTACGGCTCATCGTACATCTAACTGTTGAACTGAGAAATGCATCAGTGACAGGACAGAAATAGCTTCTATATACAATCCGTAATCCGTATATAACTGACGAACCTGCAACTCTGTTCTTCACGACAACGGAACAGAAATGAAAAATATAGACGGACCTTCCTTAACGATTAACGATGAATGTCGTTATTTTTGTAATACGTGGATTGAACTTGAAGGGAATGGGGAAAGAACAGAGTATGTCACATTTTTTTGATTTTTGAGCTGTTAGTGCCATCTGATAGACCGTAACGGTATTCAGCACTGGGTAAATTGTGGGGTAAAAGAAATAGGTAGATCACCGTGTATTTTAAAACTAAAAATTATTGGATGGGAAGAGAACAAGGAATGTAATTAACATTAAATTCAATTTACTCAGCCATTTGTCAGAAGGATATAACTTGTTTTTTCCACATTCCCTTCACATATATTCGAGGACAAAAGTTGGCTTTTTCATGCCAGTGACGAAAAATAAAATTCGCGCGTGCGCAGATCCAAAGTTAAGTGTTTTCGTCCCTAATTGGGAAATTCTTTTTGTGCCGAAAGTTAGTGAAAGTGACGCCATCCTACGCGATGATTGCAAACTATATCTAACATACAATATCTATTTACGGTGTTTTTGTATGTTTTTAATGTACTTACATAGTTATTTCAATGCACTTATACAAAAAGTACTATGCGTTACCTACTCGACGAAATTGGCGATTGAGACTCGTGTGTGGGCTTAAGAATAGCCGAGCGTGTAGCAATGCTGTTGTTTACATGGTGTTACTATATGGTTCCTCTATTACAAGTCCCCAATTCACGGGTTCTAGCCCGAGAGCTGGTAAAAATGTCAATTGCATTTTCAATTTATTATTATAAAAAAACACACACACACGCACACGCGACTCGTGTGATTGTCACCTTAGGTGCGCTCTGGCGGACAAACGTTACCCTTGTCCGCAATCGCCAATTTTCTGCCCTTGTAACACAATATATAGGTACTATTTCAATATATAGGTAGTAAGAAAACAATCGCCGTTTTTTTAGTTTTATACAGTTTCTGTTCGCTTAAAAGAAAGTATGCAGACTTCCGTGAAGTGTGCAATTAAGAAGGTGTAGAGGAAAGAAACTCTAACTTAAGGGGTGCCGTTTTTTCACATTCCAACTCCAACATGTATGCACATTGGAATATCTACTAGGAAGGATACGGTTCCAGTCTAGCGGAAGTGGTAACTTGTAACATTCAAAACTAGTAAAGTGCAGAAGGAAAGGTGCAGAAGCACTGACTTATCTAGCGTCGACTTAATGGAGAGAATATTGAGTTGAGTTAAACTGCAACCAACTACACTAAAATAATCTTTGTTCAACACCCGCATGAAATATGTAATTTCGTGGCTCTACTGAGGGTGGGCGAAATAATGAATTCCCTGACTGTTGAATTGGAGAGTGGGCGAAATGCCATTTCGCCCACTAGTAGGTGAAATAGCATTTCGCCCACGCTCATTACGGGGAACGTTTACGCAATCAATCAGGTCACCCATTATTTCGCCCCCGCTCAGCAGAGCCACGAAATTACATATTTCTTGCGGTAGTTGAACAAAATATTGTGTGCGACTATTGGTCGAAAGAGGGGATTCCACTCGTGTGTTTTACCGCACTCGCTACGCTCGTGCGGCAAAATCCATACTCGAAGAATCTCCTCTTTCTCCCACTAGTCGCACAATATGCTATTTAGAGACAGAAAAACCTGCTAAAACGTGTATTATCGATATAAGAAGTACAAAATACAGCCATGTGTATTTTTTGACGGAATGGCCTTTGCTTTGACCAGCAATTTGCTGAAATGAAAATTTGATAAATAGAAACATACACGATAGAAAGCTACGTAATATAATATGACAGGCACATAAAAGGGACGTAACGTAAGGATGGTAGGATATGGGACATTGATTATCCTCGGGCCACTCTCGGCAGGTAATAGACAAACAAGATGGCCAGGAAGAAGGACGAGGAATGTGTATACTGTATAGTAAGGCTTTTAGTACTGTCTATACTTGAATTCCTTAAGGAAAGATTTCAGAGGAATATCGTTCAAAGCACACGTGCTCTTTGGGGATTTCAATACTGTCAATTCCAGGCTTATTCCAACCCAATTTTACAAAAGAATTTAAACTTTTTGACGTGAAACTTCTAGAAGGATAAGTTCGTGAGCCGACGAAGCGAAAAACCGACATGATAGATTGATAGATTGAGAAAAAAAGAGAAAGAGCAAAATCAGAAACTGACGCACTACTTATGAACTACACAACGCGTTTGAATGAAACTCTATCTATGGTTACGACCTACCTATTACGCGTTCAGTTGGCACTGTCATCTATACTTGGGTAGACTATGCACTCAAGAAGTTAGTGCAGAGTAAAATGAAAAGTGCGATATCTGAATGAACCGAAAAACCGACATGATAGATTGAGAAAAAAAGAGAAAGAGCAAAATCAGCAACTGACGCACTATTTATGAACTACACAACGCGTTTGAATGACACTCCATCTATGGTTACGACCTACCTACTACGCGTTCTGTTGGCACTGCCATCTATGCTTGGGTAGACTATGCACTCAAGAAGTTGGTGCGGAGTAAAATGAAAAGTGCGATATCTGAATGAAGCGAAAAACCGACATGATAGATTGATAGCTTGAGAAAAAAAGAGAAAGAGCAAAATCAGCAACTGACGCACTACTTATGAACTACACAACGCGTTTGAATGACACTCCATCTATGGTTACGACCTACCTACTACGCGTTCTGTTGGCACTGCCATCTATGCTTGGGTAGACTATGCACTCAAGAAGTTAGTGCAGAGTAAAATGAACAGTGCGATATCTGAATGAACATTGTAAGTCAAATGATGGCCCCACATAGTAAGTAGGAACGAAAGACATATAGGCAGTTATACATATAGCCAGTCAATAAATCTAAACCGAGGAAACCAACACACAAGCGTACATACATAAGTGTAATATAAATGTGATTCCTCGTCTTCAGTGGATCTTAATCGATGTCCCATAGAACGGGCAAAATATGACAAGTTTTACACAAAAAATCCCAGTGATTAATTAGTTAATTGGGTTTTTAAACGAATTTTTTTTTTACTTAAATGGAAGGACCACATCAAGTTTTATAGCAAAACTGTTTTTATTTAATTTTTTTGCTTACTAATTAAAAAGTTATATTTAAATAAAAATTAATTTTTAAACTCAGTTCCGATAACGCGCCGAAAGAATCCGAACGCGTGTGACGTCATTATGTTATCTATGGTCTTTGTATCCATGGTTACCAAGTTAAAAATTTATTATTTTTGATAGTATGTGTAATACATATACACAAATACCAACAAATGCAGACACATTTTAACATAACGACGTCACAAACATTCCTGGCGCGTTTTGAAGTCACGTGATATTTTTTAAATTTTTATACATTTTAATTAATTTTTAGTAATTTATCTATAGCTTTAAAAAAATTTTTCTTTTCGATTTTCAATATTATTTATGTTAAATTATTAGAAAAAATTACAAAATTAATATTTTTTTTTAAACTTAAATACCTAATTGGCATGATCTACTTATTGCCCAATTCAAGGGGCAGCAAATATCGAGTTGCCATGGGCGTCACTAAACCTAAATACGCCTCAAATCTAATAAAAATTAATTTGCAAATAGTGGTCGCGTTGTATCACATGGTCTATACGCATAAAAAACAAAGATCAAATTAATTCTGTTGTTTTTAACGTCCTTGCATTTCCTATAAATTTTATGACAGCTTTATACTCATCGTTAAATTTATGGAATGTTACCGAGAAGAACAATAGAATTAATCTCAGTTTATTTTTATTAATTTTACGGAAGACTTACAAAGTAAATTTACTAAAGATCTCTTTGATTTAATATGAATTTTAATTAATGTCAGTATTTTTTAATACTTTCTTTTATAATATTTAACTAAGCACATCAGTTTCTACCGATTGAAATTTTCTAGAAAGGTAGTTTTTTTTTGCAGAAAATGGAATGGACAACTCAGATTTTCAGCCATTCCTCATAAATACTTTTTTCCGTTTTTCTGAACGTTAGGAGTGAAAGGTATCTTCACGCTATACCGTGCCGGGGTCGGTCCCGACCCGTGCCGTGTCGTTTCCACCGGGCGCCGGACGGGTTAGTAATTCATGCTAGACCGGACGGTTTGCAAGTAAATACTGGATTATTTGTTGCGTTGAAGACGCTAATGACCTGAGTTGTCGACGCGTCTATAATCTACAATTAATTAATTATGCAAGTAAATATTGGACGATCGTGTCTTCGTGTGACCAGTTAGTGTTGTCACGCTGGCATTTAAAACCACATTGCATCGATTACTTTAAGTGCAAATATCCTGAAAAAGCCATTTTTACAAAGTATACCTTTTTTACGTAAAAATGACGGAAAAATCAATTTTTTAATTCAAAAAAATAGTACGAGTGCGTACAAAAAAGTTATGACTATTTGAATGAGTAAAAAGGTGTGTAAGTTGCGCCCCCTACAAGTAAGAGCCATACCAAGGTCACATTTGAATTTCTCATGTCAAAAAATCCCCATATACCAAATTTCATTAAAATGCCTAAATTATTTTAAAAGTTAATCAAAAATAAAAATTAAACTTTGACACCCTGCATCTCTTTTAATATCAACTTTCGGAATAGACAAGTTGGGGTCTATCACAATATTTTTTTGTAAGGAATCAGCTGTTACTTTATGTCCCATTCTTTTTGGGACACGCTGTATATGTTTGTATGTAGGTATCTATTGTAGTTATGCATGTAGATCGATTAAAACTATACTATCTGCAGACTTTTAGTCTGTGAGGAGCAATTAAATAAATAAATTTTAAAAAAATATTAAACAAATAAATGAAAGATCTGGATATATAAGACTAATAATGCGACTAATTTAAGTCGTATTTTGTAGCCAAAAAGTAATGAAAATGGCCAATCAAACAATAAAAAATGGGCCAATATGCCGTGACCCCGAAATTTCTTAAAATCGTAGTAAAACTTCTATTTAAATCTAAGTATTAGTATTAGCCATAAATGACTGCAATTGGCAATACTGGAGCAAGTAATTGTATTTTAAAGACCACCAACAGCTAAGGTTATTTGGGCCTAGCACCAATTCATATTTTCAATTCATTATTTTTTTTTTTTTTTAATAATAAATTGAAAATCTAATTGACACTTTTACCAGCTCTCGGGCTAGAACTCGGGAACTGGGGACTTGTAATAGAGGAACCATAGCAACGCCATGTAAACAACAGCGCCGCTACACTCTCGGCTATTCTCAAGCCCAATACTGGAGCAATGTGACAGGTTCGACTATATGGACAGTTGTCATTTTTCAATTACTTCCCTAAAAAGTTCCTCACAAACGGCACTATCTGCTATTGCTGTATGAACAATTATTAGTCCTTATTAATTGCCATGGCTATTTTAGTTTAGATGATTAAAGAAAATGAATAATCAATTCATACAATCAAATTAAAGATGATAATATTGTGCATTTTAAAATACATACTTACATTTTTTATATAACACCAATCGTCACATACAACATAACAGTCACCAAATAGATATCCCAGCCAAGAGTACCAACTTGTCGCGAAAATTCTGCTATAAGTTCAATAATAATATCCATTTGTCAAAATAAAACTTCATTTTGAAATATTTATAATTTTGTTACATTTTTGCTACGCAACAATTATTTAAGTCATCTCGTGTGAAATGTCCACACTGTAAGATATCAAAAATGTAATGTAAAAAACCCCCATGAAAATTTTAAAAATAGATTACCATTAAAACATTTACCAGTAATTTTTTTTTTTTGAATTTTGAAAATAGATTTGGTTCTAATCGAGCATCTTGACTGTTACACACTTCGTTCAGCAATTCCTGACATTGATAAAAAATGTAAATACAGTAGAATCCGAATAGAACGACTTTCAAGGGACCGGCGACATTATGTCGTATTAACCGGACGACGCACAAAGCGGACGCATAATATATACAATATAATATAACATAACTTGAGTTTCCCTGCATTTACGTCGCTAAAAACGGTTAGTCGTTATAAACGAAGTCGTAATAGACGGACTCTATTGGATATCTGTTTCTGACGCCAGATTTAATAAAATTATCCAACCACTCTTGCAAAATCAGCTGCCCGAGTACCTACCTAGTAAATTTTAGGTGCAGTGATGTCACAATGCACTAGACGTTATTGTTGTTGTAGGTACGGCAAAATTGCTTACGTCAATTTTTTGGTCAAATAAAATTAATGACAATATTTTTATCGTCCAGTTCATTAAATGATCCAGTTTTTCACTTCAATAAAAAGACTTCATTTTTTTAATGGTAAACCTATTTAATCGCTTAATGTTAGTCTTACGTCTTTACTATTAATACTTCTTCCCATTGGAAGTTATTGTAATGGGTCCGAAAATCGAAATCAAAATGTATAACAAATTTTTATGTTTCAAGGTCACTACACTATTTTTACACTATTTTTAGAAAGATGTCTGTGTGTGTGTATGTGTACGTACGTACGTATGTGTCCATTTCTTTCTAAGACGAAATCTCGAGAATCAAAAATGATATCGACTACGTTAGGGTGCCAATCGACGCGTATTATGATCTGAAAGAATTTTTTTCAAAATCGGTTCAGCCCTTCTTTTTTCTTAACCAAATAGACTCCAAAAAAGTAGATTTTACACAATATCTCGCAAATAAAAAATTATATCGACTTCGTAAGGGTATCAATCGAGGCGTGTTAACGTCATTTTGATCCGACATAAAATTTATAAAAATCGGTTCAGCCGTTTTTTTTTAATTATTGTTAAAAATAAATAATAATTATGTTTTAATGATTAAAATGATTACTTTCGGTGTAATATCTAATTTAGTTATTATTATTAAATATTTATCTAACTGGGAAGTTCGTCGTGTGGACCTCAAGAGTCGCACTTTAGTCCTAATAAACGACCCACCTCACGGCTTGTTTTTTATATATTTCACTTTCTGTTTTCTATATTGCGTCTTGTTCTGTAATTGCTATTTCACAATTTTCACTCTATCGCTGCTTAACGGCATTAGTTTTGTTACTTCTGCAAGTTCTGCTTCTTTAGCAAAATAGAGAGACTGGCAAAAACACCCGTTCATTTAACACTTACTTCACACCCTTAGGGTTAAGAATTAATTATTTTCCCTATTCGTTAAGAACTATCTACAAATAATCTAAATTTCAACTCTCCAGTGGCTTATCATTTCCGAACACTAATGTAAGTCTCTGTTTTACATAATAAGACAAAAAAAATTGACATACGTGATTTTGCCTTGTGGGCACAGATATAATTGTGCTAACGTATTACACGTAAGTATCGACTGGTTCGAATAAGTACCACACTTTCATAATACAGTAAGTATAACTACGCCATGTTATAATACGTATTTTTAACTTGACAAGTAGCATTATGGGTGGTCTGCCATATCAATAATGAAATCAAAACGAAGGTGACTGATCTTTTAGAAAGATTTTATTTATTATTATTTGTCTGTTGTGAGCAGAAGTGAAACCTTTGCCTTATTAATTTCTTATGTATGACAGGTTGTATATTAACAATCGGTATTGTACTTGTCAGTTTTGTGTGAATTACGGTGGCAGTTATAAAATACCTGTGTATGCACCACGTCACAAGAGACCCACACATATGATTGAACATGGCCTTACAACTTCCTAAAATTATAAACACTGAACTAACAATCATCCAATTGTTCAAATCAGTCAAATATTATACGCCAAAAAATTAAATACTGAATCCGAAACATGTAAAGTTTAACTTTTTACTTCCCTCTACTATGGTAGGGAAGTAATGGATTTAGTCCGAAAAAAATATTTCGAGATTTTAACAGATTTTCACGTTTTAAGACCCTAGTAATCGTTTAAGGTCATTTTCTGACTGATGTCTGTATGTGTGTATGTGTGTGTGTGTGTGTGTGTATGTGGTCAATTTTTCGCCTTCGATATCTTAAGAACGGAACAACATACGACCATGCCGATTGTTCTATTGTGTTTATCAGCCTTTAACTTCTGATTAGATTTTGAGTCAAATCGGTTCAGTGGATCCTGAGATATTCAAAAAAACGTTCTCAATGTTACGTATTAACATAGGTAAAAAAAATATAAATGAATTCTAGATGTTATAATATGAAAAAAATGTAAATATTTTTTTTCTCTAAAATGTACAGTTTTCGAGAAAAAAAATATTTTACTAAAAAAAATAAAAATTGTACCTACGTAAATCAAGGTAACGATGATTTTTGCTATATTAAGCTAGCCATCAGTAGATAACCAAACAAAAAAGAGGGCCATGCTTTTTTCAAAGAATAAAAATTAAATTGTGTTTTAAAGACCACCAACAGATAAGGTTATTTGGGCCTAGTCAAAGAATAAAAAAAAAGAGTGTTTATTTTTTACAAATATTTACTAGGTGGGAAGTATAGGACTGGTCATCAGTCGATTTTTTAAAGAAGTGTGGGTAATCGAAAAAATGAGTATCGATCGAGTAGTAAAAGTACTTAATCATCGAGAAAAAATATTCGAAAAAACAAAGGAGCAACCTTCTTTGGATACTCAATCTACAGTTACTATAACTGTTTCCATTTGAGTCAAGTTGTGTAGGGAAAAATGTTACAGTTTAAAATAATACCTATAAGCTTGTTTAACTTTTTAAGTAGGTGATACTTTTTTTTCAAGTTGAGTCTAATATTTAATATTAATTACCTTTATTGTGTCGAGTTGTGTTAAGTAGCAGAGAGAAAAAAATATCTATACTCTCTGAAATTAACGCACAATTCGATTTACTGTTTCTCGTTTCTCGTTTCTAATCGTGACCAGTAGGTATTTGATTTTTTTTTTTTTTGAATTGAGTTGAATAATACAGGAAAAAATTCGACTGATGGCCAGTCCTATACTTCCCACCTAGTAAATATTTACAAAAAATAAACACTCTTTTTTTATTCTTTGAAAAAAAGCATGGCCCTCTTTTTTGTTTGATGATCTACTGATGGCTAGTAATATAGCAAAAAGCATGGTTACTTTGATTTACGTACAATTTTCTTTTTTTAGTAAAATATTTTTTTTCTCGAAAACTATACATTTTAGAGAAAAAAATATTTACATTTTTTTCATATTATAACATCTAGAATTCATTTATATTTTTTTTACCTATGTTAATACGTGACATTGAGAACGTTTTTTTTAATATCTCAGGATCTACTGAACTGATTTGACTCAAAATCTAATCAGATCTAAGTTAAAGGCTGATAAACACAACAGAACAATCGGCATGGCCGTATGTTGTTCCGTTTTTACACACACACACACACACACATACAGACATCAGTCAGAAAATGATCTTAAACGATTGCTAGGGTCTCAAAACGTGAAGATCTGTTAAAATCTCGAAATATTTTTTTCGGGCTAAATCCAATACTTCCCTACCATAGTAGAGGTGGGAAGTAAAAATATACAGAAAAATGTAAAAAAAAGTTAATTAATCATAGATTTAAATTTAGTCGTATTAAGATCTCATCAGTTTAAATGTAAGATGCTTTATTTGATACATAATATAGTCTAGGGATCCTAAAAAAACTGATGGGATCTTCTCTGATCGTAGTGTCTTCGTTCGGGCGCCTATACCATTTAACGCAAACTCTAAAGTCTAATTTATCATAGTTTTAATTTCACGGAGTAAAACGGTATAAAATATATAAACTAAAACACTGTTTAATAATCCGCTACTAAAAGCATTGAGCGCATTAAGTCAGTTTGTTGTGACCAGTGCCGTACGTTAAACATAAATCAAATGTCACCAACTATATATGATAATTAAAGGCCCATGTTCAATCACCATCACTGTAAGCGCTTGTTACATAAGTAACATGTTTGTTTAAAATAAACATGTTAGGATGTCGTGTTTGCTTTGAAACCAAATTGTCTCAACATTCAAACCATTTCTCAATTAACACCCAACTAACAATCAACACACTCGCTTTAACATCACAGTTGGCCGAGTCTCTAGGAGTTCGTTTACAATCACACGACCAACTCTACAGACTGTTCCATTCAAACAAGCTATCTGTACTTCCTGGCCTATATGATCTCCAACTCCAATGGTTAATTACGTATAGGACGCTAGGAATAGCGCATGCGTGCGATACGAGAAGAGATTTTTGAAATTATTGCCTCGATCTTATTAATGGTTATCTCGTCTCATCTCTGTGTCGTCGTGCGTAGTCTCGTTAAGATATAGGTCGTGTCATTTCAATTTAAGTATCTAACAACCCAAGATTGTACAAAACCTTGGAAGGCAGTATAGCCTAGTGGTTAGCATGCTTGACGCCGCAACCTCTAGACTGGACTGCCGTGGATTCGAATCCCACCTGCGCTCATGGATGTTTTGTGATGTTATTTAGTTTTAAGTTAGTTGTTATTTAGTGTAGTTGAAAGACGCTAATGACCTTAGATGTCGACGCGTCTATAATCTACAATAAATAAATAAATAAAAAAATTACAAAACCTTGTTGATCAAACGAAGTTAATCGAATAATTAATACATTAATTCTTTAAAAAACTTTATATAGTTTTATAAGTGGATTAATTATTTCCTGTGATTCTATTCTCGATTTCGTCTCAGTGTCGAAACGAGACTGAAAAATTGTAGGTATCATTTCGGTGTTGATCTTGTCAAAACGAAAAACTCCAGCTAAGAACGTTTTGTCACATATTTTTTTAATATTTCTGTCTGTGTGTTTATACTAGCATCACTCGAGGACGACTGAACCGATTTTTATTAAACTTAATACACTATTAATTGATACTCTTTAAAGTATACTCAAGAACATAGATCTAGTCCTACGTCAAAATTGCTCTATTTTTAACCGGCTTCAATAAAGGAGGAGGTTCTATATTTGGCGCGTATGTTTTTTTTCTTCTTTTATTTATGTTCACCGATTTCTCCTACATTTGTGAACCGATTTGGATGATAATTGTTTTATTTAATAGAGGCACATCTTCGGGGTGGCCCCAAATAAATTTTACTTAAATCGGTTCAGTAGTTCGACTGATTTTTTGTTATTATGTATTTTTTATGTATGTCACCTCTTATCTCTTGCATTTGTGAACCAATTTGAATGATTCTTGTTATATTTAATAGGGCATACATTCAGGGTGGTTTCACATAAATTTTACTAAAATAGATTCAGTGGTTTTATTTTTTTAGTTTTGTAATCAAATATCAAGACAGAAGTCGGTTAATAACGTGCAAACTACGTATTGTAAAGCTACTAAAAAGTAAAAAATAAAAAACTTTTTAACAAAAAAAACTTCCTTCAAAAAAGTCACTAAAAAGAGGAAAATAATAAAATTTTGAGGTCGACAACAATTTAATAAAATATGAAGTCGGTTAAAATGTAAATTTTAATTAAATTGGCGCCGACCTCAAAATTTTATTATTTTCTTCTTTTTAGTGACTTTTTTGAAGGAGGTTTTTTTTTGTTAAAAAGTCTTTTTTGTACATAAAATTGTTTCATCTTTTCTTGTTTGATCTCGAGACTTATTGAACATCTTTATGTGAATCGCTCTTTAATCGGCAGCGACGTGTGAACGGCGTGTATTTGGAACGCGAACGGGTGCCAAACAATTCGGTCCGTTTCGGCCATTAAGCGTTCATCAGTTCGTACAAACATCTAGGCGTTATTAAAGTCATCGTGGTTCATTTTAAATAAACAAACTCAACCAAAGATACATGTCATGAAGATACATACTACACATTATTATATACCGGATGTGCCATAAATACATCACCGATATTACCTCAATTAGTACTTGGTCGTAAAAAAAAACTGCCACCTTGATCTATTTATTTATGTGTAACACGATTTCAGATTCGAAAACAGGATTAGAAAATAATCAGCGGCTACATTAAAATTGAAAATGAAAAGAAATTAGCGTTCAGTAATATCAAAATTCTACTAATCTATAAAGGAAAAACTTAACTCTCGACATATTTTAAACAGAGCACAATTAACGCTTAATATAAGCAACTATTTTTACTTTAGGGGGGAAGGTTCTAGAGCGCGTGCAAAAATCGGTTTTCAGTTTTTTGTAAATTTGCATATTTTGAAGTCCGCTGAACCCAAAAAAGTGGTTTTTAAGAAAGTGTCTGTCTCCGTCGTCTGTTTGTGGTCGCACCCAGAGCCCAAACTACTAAATCGATTTTGCTTCAATTTTGCATGCGTGTTCATGATGGGTATATATTTCGAGACGAAAACAATCCTAGTTTAAACGTGGAAGAACTAGTCCCCCAAAAACCGGTACAAAATATTCATCCATTAAACTTAAAAGAGATGCAGAAATTTTCTTTTGCCTATAAGAAAATCTGAAGAAAAACCTCAACATGTTCTGGTGTAACTGTTTTTAAAAAATTTCTAGAATATATCAGGTTAAATTGCAATTCAAAAAATTCGACTGATGACCAGTCCTATACTTCCCACCTAGTAAATATTTGCAAAAAATAAACACTCTTTTTTTTTTTATTCTTTGACTAGGCCCAAATAACCTTAGCTGTTGGTGGTCTTTAAAACACAATTTAATTTTTATTCTTTGAAAAAAGCATGGCCCTCTTTTTACTTCCCACCTCTACTATGGTAGGGAAGTAATGGATTCAGTCCGAAAACAATATTTCGAGATTTTAAAAGATTTTCACGTTTTGAGACCCTAGCAATCGTTTAAGATCATTTTCTGACTGATGTCTGTATGTGTGTGTGTATGTGTGTATGTGTGTATGTGTGTATGTGTGTGTGTATGTGGTCAATTTTTCGCCTTCGATATCTTAAGAACGGAACAACATACGGGCATGCCGATTGTTCTATTGTGTTTATCAGCCTTTAACTTAGATCTGATTAGATTTTGAGTCAAATCGGTTCAGTGGATCCTGAGATATTCAAAAAAACGTCCTCAATGTCACGTATTAACATAGGTAAAAAAAAATATAAATGAATTCTAGATGTTATAATATGAAAAAAATGTAAATATTTTTTTTCTCTAAAATGTATAGTTTTCGAGAAAAAAAATATTTTACTAAAAAAAAATAAAAATTGTACGTAAATCAAGGTAACCATGATTTTTGCTATATTAAGCTAGCCATCAATAGATCACCAAACAAAAAAGAGGGCCATGCTTTTTTCAAAGAATAAAAATTAAATTGTGTTTTAAAGACCACCAACAGCTAAGGTTATTTGGGCCTAGTCAAAGAATAAAAAAAAGAGTGTTTATTTTTTGCAAATATTTACTAGGTGGGAAGTATAGGACTGGTCATCAGTCGAATTTTTTGTTTGGTGATCTACTGATGGCTAGCTTAATATAGCAAAAATCATGGTTACCTTGATTGACGTACAATTTTTATTTTTTTTAGTAAAATATTTTTTTTCTCGAAAACTATACATTTTAGAGAAAAAAAATATTTACATTTTTTTCATATTATTACATCTAGAATTCATTTATATTTTTTTTACCTATGTTAATACGTGACATTGAGGACGTTTTTTTGAATATCTCAGGATCCACTGAACCGATTTGACTCAAAATCTAATCAGATCTAAGTTAAAGGCTGATAAACACAATAGAACAATCGGCATGCCCGTATGTTGTTCCGTTCTTAAGATATCGAAGGCGAAAAATTGACCACATACACACACACATACACACATACACACACACACACACACACACACACACACACACACACACACATACAGACATCAGTCAGAAAATGATCTTAAACGATTGCTAGGGTCTCAAAACGTGAAGATCTGTTAAAATCTCGAAATATTTTTTTCGGACTAAATCCATTACTTCCCTACCATAGTAGAGGTGGGAAGTAAAAATCTTTTAAAAAATTTCTTCTGGGAAATGTTTTTTAAATTAATTAATTCTGATGATATGTTATATGTAGGTATCGGCTTTTAATATCGTTAATAATCTTTTAAAATGTATTTATCCGTGTTGATATTAACTCAATTCCAATATAACTTCTGCGTGTATATTTTTATGTTTTGACAAATCCACCACACTTATACAAAACTGTACTGTTATAAAGCAAGTCCTATAATGCATGTACTACATAATATGGGTATGCTTTCGACGCCGATACTGTGGCGTTCGGACATGATTTGTGGCGCGGTCCGCACTGCCCCCCGGGGGCAACGGCGCTCGTTACCGCCGGCCACCATCACGTCATCATCACGTCGACAAACATCAATTGCCGACACCGTTCACTGATTATACTCTCTCTCACTCTCTTCCACTATTTATTATCAATAGAATCAATGTAATTGTTTGAAGATTTGTGATTGGAAACCACAATCAAAAATTCGACTGATGACCAGTCCTATACTTCCCACCTAGTAAATATTTGCAAAAAATAAACACTCTTTTTTTTTATTCTTTGACTAGGCCCAAATAACCTTAGCTGTTGGTGGTCTTTAAAACACAATTTAATTTTTATTCTTTGAAAAAAGCATGGCCCTCTTTTTTGTTTGGTGATCTATTGATGGCTAGCTTAATATAGCAAAAATCATGGTTACCTTGATTTACGTACAATTTTTATTTTTTTTAGTAAAATATTTTTTTTCTCGAAAACTATACATTTTAGAGAAAAAAAATATTTACATTTTTTTCATATTATAACATCTAGAATTCATTTATATTTTTTTTTACCTATGTTAATACGTGACATTGAGGACGTTTTTTTGAATATCTCAGGATCCACTGAACCGATTTGACTCAAAATCTAATCAGATCTAAGTTAAAGGCTGATAAACACAATAGAACAATCGGCATGCCCGTATGTTGTTCCGTTCTTAAGATATCGAAGGCGAAAAATTGACCACATACACACACACACACATACACACATACACACATACACACATACACACACACATACAGACATCAGTCAGAAAATGATCTTAAACGATTGCTAGGGTCTCAAAACGTGAAAATCTGTTAAAATCTCGAAATATTGTTTTCGGACTGAATCCATTACTTCCCTACCATAGTAGAGGTGGGAAGTAAAAATTAATGCTTAAGAAAACGGAAAGTTGAGAAACTTAAACTGCAATTGACTGCAGAAGGAGATCAAAGAAAACTTAGCATTTCCATTATAGAAAGAAATGGTAGAATTATCTAAAAAATTCAAGAGTTGAGGAATTTGAATGATGATGAGAACCAAAAATCGTCATTAAACATTTCACAGTTTTCCACTTAAAGCTAAACGATAACATTAAAATGCATTACAAATAAGACATCCAGGTCTTTTATAATAAAAAAGGTAAATTTTCTCAAAATTACGAAAGTATGGCCTCGCAGGCGAACATCCACAGAAAAAGCTGGCAGAGGTATTTTTGGATTGTTCTCGATGTCTGGAAACATATATCACATTGCAAGCGAAGAAGTGTCAACAAAACATCGATATCAAATTTCAATTTGAATTTAACAGGTCAATTAATGACCATTTCCACCACCCGGACATAGCACCCTTTGTTCATCCGGTTCCCCTGCACTTACTGACAAAGAGCAAGCGAAAAGTTGAGACTGAGCTTTTTTTTTCAGCGAACGGACAGTCTATTTTAAAGAGTAAAGACTTTATCTTTCTTTTAAATTTAGGAAATGGAAATCTCCATCTCTACAGGCAGTGGCGGATCCGCGACCCCCAAAATGTTGATGAAAAATGAAAAAGACGATTATTGATAAACCGGGAAACAAACTCTTTATATATTTTATCCTCCTCTTAAGAATTAACCCTTTCCGTCAGCCCCTAAACACGGACGCGTCCCCCAAGCGAGGCTCCTAGATCCGTCTCTGTCTAGAGGAAGACTGTTGTAATATTTTAAAGCGGAATATTCGGAGCTACTTCAATACTTAAGGCTTATGTTAAAGAGTAATGAAATCGAGTTTTCGACTACGTCATCTTAAACTCTTCCATAGTGATCAAACACGAAATAACATAAAATAATCTACTCACCAGCTGATTCTGATATGCTGTTACTGCTGTGAACACTGATTCAGGAAAAATGAACGTCTTGAATTCTTCGGTCTCCAGATCGACTATTTGACTATTGGCTGAACCTTCTGGTCTTTTCACTATATGAATTCTTGGTTGATATTTATGCATTGAATTTAGCACCAGCTGAAACGGACATCAATTATAAAATAAATGTTATGCGCTCATTTGTTCTTACTCGGTAAAGTGGGAAGGTACAGACTGCATTTAATAATAAACTGAAAGTCGAATTGATAACATTTCTACTCACACGTAGAACGCTGGCTGCCGGCGTTGGTGATTCAGCGTTGATAGCAATCAGACACAAACAAAACGTGTCTGAGCTTCGAGTATGGTATAATGGTGGCAGTCACCTTCGGGATTGGTTGTTTTTATCAATTTAAGATATTCTGTTGGTTTTTTTAAATTTAACTCGACGATATATATGAGTAAATGGATGCAACTCCATCCTCATGTAGTTGAAAAACCTCTTACGGTTCATTTTCAGGTATGAGGAAACAGAAGATGAAACTCCTCAAATTCCCAGCGTCCATGATTAATTTCATGGATTTCTAGTCACTTCCCACATATTTTTTTTAATTCAATATTGTCTAGCAAAAACGTCCTTATGCGAAGATATCTTTCACCACCCAAAATTTTCAGTAAACTGTTAACTGGCGCTGCAGTGTCCCGCTTTCTTATACGTATTCACCGTTATCGCTAGCAAGCTCAGGAAACAAGCGGCGCAATAAATCGTCAACTTTCCAGCGTTCTACGTGTGTAAGTATACCAAATCTTGTAATTGTGAGTGTTTAGTACACGAACCAATGTTAACGTCCCGCAGGCTTACTTAACTAATTTTTTAAAACGTCAATAGGTAACGAATTATTTGATTGCAAAATTAAAAAAATATTCTTTAATTTTAATATTCCAGAAACCAGTTGTAATTAAATGACATGGTTAGCATTCACTACTTTGAATTACATGTCACATATTAAAAATTAAATTAGCGATAAATAAGGCCCAAGGATTACGTTTCGATATTAAAAATGCTTATTTCTAGCAGTAACACGATTCTTTTTATTCGGAAAAAATGTTAACTTACTGACTATAAATATTAAATATTAAATTATGTACTTGTTTTTTTAAACTGCAATACCAATATTCCAACACCTTCTGAAGATGTTGTATATTGGAATTTGATACCTTCTTAAAATTACAATAAAAATTGTTTACTAAAAATATATTTTACTTTAAACGGAAATGTCCGATGTATTTTTATTAACGTTTGAAAAAATCAGTAATCAGTTTAAGAAATTAATCAAAATCACAAATTTAATGCAGTCGTTTTTACATAAACAAAACTTGAGGATTCGAAATTCGCACTTTAGTAATATAATAATTTTCTTACGTGTCCATGTTTATCCATTTCATTATTGGTGAGTTTGACCTTTTCGAAGGACACGACTTGCTTTCTGAGCTGTTCGCCGGTGAAAGGGGAGTCGGGATGTGCGTAAAGACGACACGGCGCCGGAGGATCAGCTTTACCGGCCACCAGCCACGATGAGCGGTGGTAAGCGTATCGGTAGCGCTTACTGTCGACGGGTACGATGTCTAGCAGCACTGCGTAGCGCTGATCGGGCCGCACACCGCTGAACGATACCCTCAGCGTAGGAAACATGCGTCTGCAACAAAATACATTACACTCTGTTTTAGATTGCTAACAAAAAGAAACAGCAGCTCTGCTAAGCGCTGAATAGATAGGTACTCTCAGTTCAAACTCCGCTAGAGCAGAAAATGCATGGAAAGATGTCTAAAATATGTCGCATTTTGCGATTTTGAAGCATACTTCTTTGCTAGAAATATGATTTCTGATATGATACGATTAATTATCTCAAATTAATAACGCTTGCAGAAAAAGACACGCTGATTTCTATGAGCATACGCATACTTCAGTATCGCGTTTGGTTTAGAAGATATGGACGTTTAAAGTTTCTCAAAAATTAAAAAATATTTTTAAACGTCCGTAGTTTCTAAAGTAAAAGAGATACAGACGTTTTTTAACTTCCCATTGGAAGTTATTGTAATGGGTCCGAAAATCGAAATCAAAAAGGAAAAAAAATTTTTATGTTTCAAGGTCACTACACTATTTTTACACTACTTTTAGAAAGATGTCTGTGTGTGTGTGTGTGTGTGTGTGTGTGTGTGTGTGTGTGTGTGTGTACGTATGTACGTACGTACGTACGTACGTACGTACGTATGTATGTGTCAATTTCTTTCTAAGACGAAATCTCGAGAACGAAAAATGATATCGACTACGTTGGGGTGCCAATCGACGCGTATTAACGTAAATATGATCTGAAAGGAATTTTTTTAAAATCGGTTCAGCCGTTCTTTTTTCTTAACCAAATAACCTCCAAAAAAGTAGATTTTACACAATATCTCGCGAATAAAAAATTATATCGACTTCGTAAGGGTGTCAATCGAGGCGTGTTAACGTCATTTTGATCCGACATAAATTTTATAAAAATCGGTTTAGCCGTTTTTTTTTTTTTTTTTTTTTTTAATTATTGATGTTTTAATGATTAAAATGATTACTTTTCAGTGTAATATCTAATTTAATTATTATTATTAAATATTTATCAAACTGGGAAGTTCGTCGTGTGGACCTCAAGGGTCGCACTTTAGTCCTAATAAACGACCCACCTCACGGCTTGTTTTTTTTTTGGAATTAGCGAGTTTTTAATTCCTATAAGTATCTAGGTACTGTAAATTTGAAAAAGGTCTAAAAAATGTTTTTTAGCGATTTTTTAACCGATATAATCGCAAAATTTTCCGGACTTATTTTTTCCAAATAAATTGCTAGTAATAGATAATTACAAAAAAATGGTATTATAGGTACAAGTAATTATTAAATTTACATATTAATTTTAAAAACACTCGATTATAAAGATGTTAAAGTATAATTAATTCAAATCAAGTAAAATTACATAAATTCTCCTATTAAATAAGTTCCGTATCCATTAATAACTTAAAGACCAGTGTTTCATCATTAACACTCATTTGCAACCAACTATTAATAAATACATGAATAAATAATGAATTCAGTAACATTAGACGGTAAATTAAATATATACTACCAACTGAACGAAATCTATCGCCAGAAGCGCGAATATTTATATTTTATCTTAATTATTAAACTTTAAAGGCTATTAGATTTAATTAAATATAATGTACAATGGTCAAGATGAACAAAAAAAGCCCATCCTCCCGTTTCTTTGTCTTTCAATATTATGCCCATAAATTATGACGCCAGCGTGCTACTAGTATTTTATTTTTGTTAGTGCCCTCAAGTAACAATTCAACTAATATCTATCTTCAGTTGTTCTAGCGCATTGTATCATAAACCTGGGTGTCCATAGGAACTTCTAATGCAACATAATATACAGAGTGTAAAATTATCGTCATTTCTATTGGTAAGATTAGATTTTAGTCGGCTGAGGCTCGTTCATAAATTCCTTCAAAAAATGGAAGTATTAATATTTTTTAAATAAATCTTATATTGACTCCACTTTATATCTTATTAAATATTCGACAGATAATTTTCCAATAGATATTATCTACATATTTTCAAAATTACATAGTTGTATTCTTTTATAAAAAATCTGTGCAGATAGCAAAATTACAAATTTTTCAAAAAAGAGTGTACAGAAAAACATACTCTACCAAAAAAATAAAAATTTATTTTAAATACCTATACCTACATTGACGAAATAGATTTACGTTAAAAAATATCAAATCGACAGTATGCAAACTTATGGATTAAAACATTGAAATCTAAGTCTTAATATAAATTTGTCAATGACTTGTATTCGAAAGGTATATTGCGTTCGATTCACAATGGAGACAATATGACAAAAAAATAGCCTTCCGTCGAAAAACAATCACTTTGTTAATCAATTTTTAACTTGTTCAAAAATATTGCTTATTTTTGTACAACAATTATTACATCAATTCTAAAATTCGTTAATTTATTAATTAATAAATAGATTTATTTAAATCATGTTTATAAAGCTTGCAATGTTTGCAAAAAACGTTAAATAAGTAATTCCCTTAAAATTCAGTGACTCTTTGTCAATATAATTTTACTCTAAAACTTAAAACTCCTTATTATCTGGTATATTTCCTAAAATACTATGGTGCATTATATTGTAAGTAGGTACACCCGGTAAAAATCTAGCATCTTAATTTTATTCAAGATTATGATATATGCCGAAATGATAATTTATAAACAGTTGCCATACATCATATGAAAATAATACGTTGTCAAGTACATTATGTAGAAAAAAAATGTACAATGGTGTAAAACACAGGGTCGCATTTAGAATTTCTGTACCTGACCAAAACATATCTAAACTTTACGAATTTCTAGTGAGGTTATACCTAGATAACAATTAAAGTAGTAAATTCGCAGGTATGTGGACAATAAATAATAAAACAGACAGTTCTTTTAAAAGTCCACATACCTGCGAATTTACTACTTTAATAATTATATAAATATGGACACGAAATCTATTAAACACTAGATAACAATATTTAGATATCGTAATGGTTAAAATCCTTCAAAGTGATATGAATGAAAAATTATTTTAGGAGGTTTTTAGGATCCGCAAATGAAAAGTGACACGTTATTATTGATCGCGACGTTTCGTCGGAATTTCCGACTTCCTCAGGCTCTCAAAATAAATTCAGTTTCACATTTGAATTTATTTTGAGAGCCTGAGGAAGTCGGGAATTCCGACGAAACGTCGCGATCAATAATAACGTGTCACTTTTCATTTACGGATCCTAAAAACCTCCTAAAATAATTTTTCATTAATATTTAGATATTTAGATTCAATAATGTTAAATTTATGTATCAGGTTTTTACCTGTGGCTTCGTTTGCTTGAACGTTGATGCTGCCCACAGATACGCATGCTTAAATGTAGGTTTTGACTTTTGATAGAAAGCCAGTCTTAACCGAGTGCAACACATTCCATGGAAAAAGTAGGTACTTTATACTTTAAGTTTCGGTACCTACACCTATATTAAGTTTCATCAAAGCCCAAAAGTGTTCAGTCCGGTACAAACAGATAGACAAAAGCAAAAATTCCAGAAACGTGTTCTCCCATCTAGGTATGGGCATACGCAAGGGGAGCAACTGACCCCCCCCCCCCAACTGGAATAATTGAATAAAGTGTGAAAATTCCTGAAACTTACCTAGGTGTTTCATACTATAAAGATCTTTTTGACGTGATTTCATATATTGTAGATCTTTATATAAAATTAATAATAAATAAATAAAACACAACAAAATTTGATTTAATCAAGACGAGTCGAAAATAGGTCTGATCACAACGAAATTATAATTTTGATTAACTTGTTTGTTTCAAAAGCGTAGCTCATAGAAACTCCAAAACAAAACAATGTTGTGGTCGACAATGTAGAGTATTAATGTTGACTCAAAAAGACACAACATTACTAATTCTTTTCATTTCCCATTATGGAGCTTTGGCGCCCGAAAATTCCCCGAATTGCACTTGGAATATTTGGACTATCGTATATGACCTAATTGTAGTATGATAACCGGATGTACATGTTTGGGTACACCTTAGTCCTTTCGAATAAAATTCTCAAAATACCCAAGAAAACGAAATTAGACATAAAGATCCCTTTACGTATTGATGTTGTTTTATAAAAATTGCCTACACAATTAATAATTTCTTTGCATCAATAAAATTTATAAAATATGTGACATGTTCAGTACAATAAATACAAAAGGAGTAAGAGTAAACACAATATAAATTTATGATACAAAATAACGTTTTCAAGTAATTTGAAAGTAAATGTATAAACGTTTCATTTTTTGTTAAAAATAAATAATAACCAATGTTTTACCTACATTTAGTTTTAAAAGCATCAATAATAATACAGTATGCAGTTATATTAAGTGCTGTATACGCACACCGCCATGTCGGTATGGCTCAGAAGCGTATTATGTCCAAATTTAATCAACGCTGTTATAAAATATTGTTTTAATTATTTGTACGTTTACTTTTTACAGATTGAATTGTTAACGCTCCGTCTAGTATCTGCCTCCAGAAAGGTAAGACATCACTTTAAAAAATCTTTTGGATATTTTCTTTTAAAAAATCACCTCCATTTAGTCATATCAATTTTATTCTGACTTAACATGCCTAATTTTAATTTCAAAATTATATTTATTCTGATTAAAAAAATATTCAGAGTAAATCATGAAATGTTTCCCCACTGAAAGTAGGACAAGCGACTAGGCCCTGCAGTCAGGGTCGATTCTGATTGGTCGAATACCCTTGATGTCGTTTGACACACACAGACACACCTAAACGAACGTAAAAATAACTAGTGAACTCTGTATACTAATATGAATAGTTGATAGCGATTAAAAAATAGGTTTTGTATGTGGAGAATGTTCAAACACATTATCTTCAAGACAGGCATTAATGTTCACAAAATTAGAATGAAAACTTCAGGTCAGGCTTGTAATCTAATTCTTTCTATAAAAGTCGATCAATTTTCTGACATTTCAAAATAAAACTTAATTAAAATTTATTTTTCTATTCCAATTTCTCAAGAACACTGTTATTGTATAAATTTTGGACATCCTAATATCTCAAATAATAATAATAAATTAGGTTTTATTTTGAAAGAATTAGATTACAAGCCTTACCTGAAGTTTTCATTCTAATTTTGTGAACATTAATGCCTGTCTTGAAGAATATGTATTTGAACATTCTCCACATGCAAAACCCATTTTTTAATTAATATTAGTATACATAGTTCACTATTAGTTGTTTCGTTCGTTTAGATCTGTGTATCAAACGACATCAATAATGGACCCTGACTACAGGGCCTAGTCGTTTGTCTGCTAGTAATGACTTTTCTCTTTCGAAAACGAATATTTTCTAAATTTTTCACAAACTGTTTTTGCTGCAGGGTTCTTTATATTTTCATTGAAAGTACTAATTAAAGACTGCATCAAGATTTTTTCAGATTTTTTACATCGATAGTTTAGAAATTTGAGGATTTTAAAATAAATACACAAACACTTGAAAAAATCTACACATTTATTAATCTCAACGATCGTTTCGGATTTCTAGCCCGTCATCAGAAGAGTTTGAACACTCCCGATGAAGTGTTTGTGTATTTATTTTATTCAATCATGTTCTACGAAGTGCCAACCGATAATTCTATTGAAATCATATTATAGGACTTTGATAACGACTTTGAAAGCAAATATCTCGTGATTGAAAGATTAAAATCAAAAGGTCCTAAAACATTTTTTGTTGCATTTTAGGAGACCTATCTAAAGACACCGCACTCAATTGGGTACGTGAAAAAAAATTTGAGTACATTTATATTAGAAATCGTGTCCATCGTGATTATAATAAAATTAAGAAAAATCGCAGGATAGTGGACAAAATATTTGATTTATTAAATTAAAACGTCGTACATTTAATTTAATAAATCAAATATTTTGTCCACTATCCTGCGATTTTTCTTAATTTTAATTTGAGTAGAGTTTCAAATTATAATTATTTTTCCAAAAATCTCATCATTTCAGTTTTTGGGTCATCAGTCTACGTCCATATATCAAATTTCATCTTAATAGGTATATAAATGAGAGGATGGCAGGGCTGTGACGTACAGACAGATATACGAACTGACCGAAAGTCCGAAACTATATAGTTCCTAATTTCTACGCAACCCTAATAATTGAGAAATTGCAGAACTGTATTACATGCTTATAACCAATGTTGTCGAGCGTCTATAATCTACACTTTAAATTATCTATCTACGAAGAACTGGGTCAAATATCTACTAGAATAAATTTGAACCATGTAACGTAGTCATAATCACTTACTAAATAAATTTCTTTTTTTTAAAACAAAAAACTTCGTGTATTTATGAATGATACATTGTAGTGTGCAGTAGGCAAATTATGCATTATAACGGCGGAACTGCAGTCCCAAACTTAAAAGCTCTAACGCATCACGCATGATCGCAACATGTGCGTGGAAATATTAATGCTCACCACGCTACGATATGAAAACCGACTAACTATCGCTTTATGTATACTAGGTTCACAAATAAAAAAGGTTTGTTCTTTAAAGTTTCCACATAAATGTATTTTAAAGTGACTTTTCAAATATACATGTAACACAAAAAATTACGTGCAATCTTGGATTCAGTTACATATGTGTTTTTGAGTACTTACGAGATTTAGAAATCACGCATTTTGTGTGTGTGTTTATACGGACAGTAATTCTAACACGGTAAATCTTATCTAAGTATACATGTATTATAAACTGTGAAGAAAAAGTGTTTTTTCGAATTTTCACAACATTTCTTCATAGTCCTATGAACAGTCTTTATAATAAGTAAAAATATCGCATTTTCGAAAAAAATTATGTCTGTCTGTCTGTTTATTTGCTTATAACTCGAGAACTACTGCATCAATTTCGATAAAATTATGTATTAATCTTTAGCCTAAAGTCTAACTAGTAGTAGTATAAATCATATACCTACAGGGTGTTCTCGGTCTACCTATTTTATTTTTAATGGGTGATAGGTAGTAGAAGTTAAAAGAAGACGATTAATGTTAAAACATCTTAGTAAAAGTTGTACCTATGATAAGAAAGATTTTCTAAATTCATATTCTAACATTGAATTAGTTGATATGATGCTAATTTATGGGGAATTGCACCAAAATTATCATGCAACTTCTACTAAGGTGTTTTATCCCTAATCGTCTTATTTTGACCATGTACCCATTAAAAATAAAATAGGTGTACCGAAAGTATATTTACATTTTCCTAAAAGAAATACTTATATAGGTACCTATTTGTTTTTTTAAGACTTTTATAGCAAGTCAAACATTTATAAAAATAAAAAATTAGTACGAAAAAAGAGTAAATATTAAGAATTTTTTTTATTTCACGTTTTATACTATTTGTGAATGAGCTCTACTTATAATAAAGGCGTTAGAAATTTCAAAGACCTCACACGTTAAAAACATGTTGGGCGGCTACATTAAGACAGTATACCAGGTCTGTCATTAACTTGGCGCTGAAATATGTCTGTAGGAGAAAAAAAAACAAAACACGGTATCGGCTTGTGTTTTATATGAATCCATACGTCATCCAGACTCCGACAGATCCTTCTTTAATCTCTTCCATCTTGTTTATTAATGGCTGATTGTGACTGCTTCCGTATGCAACCTTCAAAAGACACGGAAAGAACTAATAAATTCAACGTATTGTTGCTCATCTTACGCAAGGTTGCATTTCACCCTGAAAACACAGACAGACAACTAAGTTTCACCATAAGGGTTCCGTTTTTTTTTCATTTTGGTTCGAAACCTTAAAAATAGTTAGTTATTGAAAGTTCGCTATTGTGGTTTAACAATCAAGTTCGTGGCGATGCCACTGATAAATCAATTATTATTTAGCAGTTAAGGTCTTAAAAGAAACGTCGATAATACAGTCACAAGAGTCATAATACCGTTACGCACGAGATATAAATGGTATTTTTTGCCATACATTTTTTGCAAATACATATCTACTTTTGAACTATAATTTTCAGTATTTTCAAAAAATTTTGACAGTTAATTTGCGTCGCCATCTTTACATTTACAGCAGTCCGTGAGTATGTAATAGCAGGCGGATAGAGCGAATAAACATAAGTTACTATGGCAACCGTTTACTTACCGCGCTAGTTATGTTATTAAAACATTTTCGGCACGCCTGCCTGTTAAATGACCAATACAAGCTGGTATACATGCACGGAAAGTAACTATTTTGTAATGGCTATAGCAAAAAATCAGTTGTTGATGTAATCGAACATTTTACAGAGTTATCTAAGATCAATATTTTGAACAATGAAGCCATGAAATTCGGATGTACGTAGGTAACAAAAGTACATCTCTATATTATTAAAGGTGGTAGGTGGACAAGAAGACAGGTATTGGTATATCTCTACGTGAGCAATGACCATTCTGCCCCACGGGGGCCACATGAGGCGGCCCAAAGCAATCATAGCGAGTGGGACACTTGTCACCTTGCTCTGCTGACAGCAGTTTGCACGAACCTCTTCGTCACCACGGTAAACGACAAACGTGCCAAAACAAACTCATCCACTTATTTACTCTCTCTCTCTCTTTTTACTCCTTGTTTGCTGTTTTGAAAAATATCATAATGCACTAGATTTACGTTCTGTACTCTTCTATTACGCGAAGGAAGAATTTATTGAATTAAATAAATATTATTTTGTTCAATGAAAATCTTTTAAATTATGACGTATTTGAAGCAAATGATAAATTAAAAAAAAGTGTGTTTGTCAGCTCCGACGCACGACTGGCGTTTACTCCTTAAGTACGATTGTCGTTGACTATGCAGTAGGCAAACATACATACTTACAAGAGTCGGCTGTCGCGCAGCATACCCTGTACACGTCGGCTGTATACAAGTATACACATACATTGAAAGGTGCGCAAGGTACGTTGCGCAGAAAAACGTAACACTTTTTAGTTAACGCTTGTATAAAGTTTACTCATAAAATTTCCATATCGGGGGCCTTATATGAAAATCGATTCTTAAGGAGTAAACTCCAAAAACTATTTAAAATCATGTACTATGGCGTGCACTCTTCCAGTAATATTTTGTGGAGAAAAAAGAAAAACAAACACTAGTCCTTCTATGCGTGATTGGCATAGAAAAAAGCGACCATATTTTGGAGTGAACGTCAGAAAAGATATCAAAAATTATTATACTTCGTGTTGCAGTGATTTATGTAACAAATGCTTTACCAACTTCCAATTTTTAATTAATCGTATTTAACTCTCTGGAAAGCTCAACTTTGATTTGCCAGTTTTTAAATGTTGATTCGTCTGCAGTCTTTGCCCCATCATCAATTGGTAGGTACAGCTAGATATCTTCAAGGTTTGGCTCTAAGATAGACACAAATTTAACAGACTAACACCTTAAATATTTCTAGACTCTGACAAAGGTATTTTCGGCTTAAATTTTGTTAACCAAAAAAAGTACTGTATATAATAAAGCGTGTATTTTAGTTATTCCCGGTGTCTCCTTAGCATCGAAGCATCTTCCAGAAGCGCTACTTGCATATTTATATTATATACGACTAACGAACCAGACGCGCTTCGTTTCATCCCATTTCATATGTCCGACGCTTCCCTGCTTCACAACCTACTAAATTATAATACTGTACTCATTATAATATTATGCTAAACAATTCTTTTCTCTATTAAAACGTCACATATCAATAGCTTACTGATTTACTCATTTTTCAAAAAATTGAAACCAAGTATTTATCGTTAATATTCCTTATATTTTACATTCCGATATTTTTCACATTAATACCATAAACACGGAAGATATTTATATCAGGAGTATGTTTTGTAGGTAATAATAAAAATATCTTATTTCTATTTTATTTTGTTACAGGTGTACTTTTAGTTTTTTATTTATTACGCAATGTTCTCATAAGTAATAATTTAGAGGGCATTGCAAAGTTTTGATAACCTTTTGGAATAGACAGAATATAAAGCATAGATAAGAGAGTTATATAGATAGCCCACTCTATGATGAATGCTCTGACCCTTTTAGTACTGACTGCAAAAACTTATGGCGCTAGTGTGCAACCATAGATAGAGTAGTATAGATATCCCACTCTATCCTTTTAGTACTGATTACTGCCACTATGGAGTATGGCGCTAGTGTGCAACAATGAAAAAGCGGTAATTTCAAATATTTTACTCGTATCTTTAAATTTAATTTTCCTAGAAATGACGTACAGATTGAAAAGGTTAATTAAAAAATAAAAGAAATGTTTTTTTCCAGTTTTATTACAATTTTTCACAATAACAAACTATATTAACATTAAAAAAATAACATTTGAATATGAAATAAGTCACTAAACTAAATTATTATAATATTATCAAGTCATGTAAATATAAAATAATACAATAAAATATTAATAATATAGTTTTCAGAATTGTTTCATAATATTAATATTGATTTTCACGGCTTCATATTTGCAATCTTCAGAGAAATAAGCTTCACACACTCGGACATTTTTTCGGACTCGATTCATAGGACTATCAAGGAAATCCCTACGATTGATCGCAAAAATCCACTGATGAAATCTCTGTAATTAAAACATTATTTAAAGTATTTTAAACACTTGTCAATCCCAGATTTTTAATATTTTAAACATCTGTAAATATTATTATTTAATTCAAACAAAATATAACAACGTGATTATATGATTTTTAAGTTATAATATCTTACTCATGTCATAGTCATAGAAAAATAAATTATTCTTACCTCAGTTTCCTTAGGAAATGAATAAAATGTAATCTTCCCACTATTAGCATTATTGCAATTCGGAACACAGCACTTAAAAACCATTTTTTTTCACTTTTACAAAACACGAATATAATGACTGCATCAGTATACAATGAAACACCCATTTTGACAATGACGTAACATAATGCTGTAGTCAGCTATGTTATGATGCCGCAGTCATTATGCATTCATTCAATAATATACTGCGTTACCTAAGATATTGTGATCATTAATATTCAAAAGTTAGCAGCGCCAATAACTTCGGTTTTTGCAGTCAGAACTAACATGGTCTGAGCTTTTCTATAAGAGTGAGCACAGCATGATATAAAGTACAGACAGTAAAAATAGTCACAGAAAAATATGAGAATAACAAAAAAATTCTTCAACGAAATTTGGCACAGAGTTTGTTCTTTTTAGGTGTAGGGGTAGTTCGGCAGGAGGCAAAAGAGGTGAAAATTTGTTCATTTGCATTTTTTTAGGGAACTACTATATAAGCACGATTTTGAGTAACTATATAATAATTTTGACACTATGAAAGCATATGGAAATATAAGTACCTATACTACTTTCTTTTGATTCGAAAAAGATCTATATTGTGTCATTTCTAGGACTACGATGTGCAAAAAGTGAATTGTGATACGCATGTGTGTCACGTGCTGAGCGCCAGAGAGCAGTATAGCCTAATGGTTAGCGGGCTTAGTGCCGCAACCTCTGCGGACTGGACTGCCGTGGGTTCGAATCCCAACTGCGCTCATGTATGTTTGGTGATGTTATTTAGTTTTAAGATAGTTGTTATTTAGTGTAGTTGAAAGACGCTAATGACCTGAGATGTCGACGCGTCTATAATCTACAATAAGTAAAATAAATAAAATGTTGAGCGCCACTGAATATACAACGTTGTATAATGCATGTTAATGTGAATCAGCTTTTATATTATTGAATAATCGTTCTATAATTAATTCAATTATGTAACAATTTTATTTCGAATTACTATTCCTATTGTACTGCAAAAACGTAGTTTAGTTGTAAGTTGAAAGAAATTGAATACAGACTTTTATAAAAATTTATACCCACTAAGTTTTGAAAATTCAAATTAAAAAAATAAAAAACTTTAAATCGTGATAACAGAGCCCGACATAGTACAATGAAATAGTGCGTTGGACAGACGTTTTACTATAGTTTAAAAATACATTAAAGAGTGTGCGTGAATATATTCAAGATTTAGTGCAATGATTTATTATTATTGTTGCTTCGCAAAATTTTTACTAAAAAACTATTCTTGTGCTTTTTTCAAGACGATTTAAGAATAAAAAGTGGTAAGTTTGATTTGCTTAGTTGCTTGCTTAGTTGATTCTTGAAGTTCTTCCAAACTTTGTAAAATTTTAAGGATTTCAATTGGATGATTGCATTTAATTTTCCTCCTTCTTAAGAAACAATTTACAATAGAAAGTCGAATCACTGAAACGTATACATATTTAAAGGGCAGTTTAAAGGCTTTTTAAAGATTTAGAAACGGCCTTTCAGCAAATAAAAAATATTTAGTATTTTCTACTAAAACCATAAAATTATATAAATGCAAACATTTTATTATTAATTATTATTTTTTCGACAAAACAAAAACCTTTTTTTTTAATGTCGGTTAAAAACTATTGAACCGATTTAAATAAAAATTATATGGGACCATTCCGTAAACATTCTGAACACAACGGCATCGAAATTATTCAAATCGGTTAGCCCCTCGACAAGTTAAGGCTGAACAAATACATAAAAAAAATCTTAATATAGGTACAAATCGAATAAATAACGGCGTATAACCTCTATTTTTTTAAGTCTGTTAAAAAAACAGATGTTCAAATTAGGTCCGTAGTTAGTTTGTTATAAAAATATATCCTTTAAATCTTGGTAAACGAAAAAGAAAACAATTCCAAAATCTTACTGCTATTTTGTTCTATTACTAGTTTCGCTAACAAAAGCGTCATGGAATTAAATTTTAAAAAACTCGACGTATAGGTATACCTTAAAAATTTAGAAGCATAAAAAATGTTGGCGATAGTTGTATAAAAAGAATCATTGTCGATTCACGATGCTTTTTTATACTTAGATTTTATTTTCTATTGTTAACAGATTGATAGGGTAACAGGCACTAAAGTTTTTTTAATTAGTGTAATCTTAAAATAATGGTATGCAATTAGTTAGTTTTAAAAATAGTCCGTATGTTTTAATCTCTTTTTGATTTGTTTTTTTTACATTTACAATATCTCGCTGCCTTTTTTATAATGACTCACTTAAAATGTGAAACAATGCGAATAGCGTCTTTTCAGAGCAGTAAAACATTCTAAATTTTATTTACCATTTAACAAGGTCGAAAGACCCACATAATAAATATTATTGTTTCTCAAAAAACAATATCTAAACGGTTTTCTGAATAAACTAAACTAATAATTCTACAAAAATATTTAATTTCTACTGGCAATTTTTATTAGTACAATAGCTATAGGTACCTGCGGCTTCGCTAGCCCTCAACTGATGTTTTTGTCACCTTATTATTTTAATTATTCACCAAAAATTGGATAGAGCAACATATTAGACGTTGTCCGTTTCTCACCATATTCTACATTTATGAACATTTGAGGCACTCCCAAATCAGGTTCAAAGAATGTCCATGCCAAATTTAGTTAAAATCGGTCTACGGTAGTATGAAGCAAGAAATCTTAATTATCTAAAATAATTGTTAATATGAAAAATTTAAGTGGAATTTTCCAGAAAGCCTTTATACGATACCTGCACGATATTGTTATTGCTACAAAATATGCACTCAAAATTTCGTAGATGTCCAGAACCACTAATCCGATTGGCACCAAAATCCTTAGATCCTAGAAACCTTACTGTGTAAAACATTTAAAAAAAATCATTTAAATCGATGCCTTTTTGAAGAAATTATTGAATAGAACATAATAGAATGTTATTTCTTCCAAAAAAGAAATTTTTGAAAGAGAAAATTCATAACACAGACACACACACACACACACACACACACACACTTACATACAGCCGTCATGCGGAAAAACACTTTTCTTGACGAATTGAGCTATAATCCACCATCTTTCATAACGTTTTGAGAGTAATGGGTACCTACAATCAGAGCGATATTTAGACCATATGTCACCTTACTTGCATTTCCTTACGGAACATGGAGGTAATACGTCCCTTTTTCGCCGCCACTGGACACATAACATGAGCATAGATGATTATATATTATCTAGTGAATATAGTATACACCAACATGGCGTGCAGGATGTATGGCAATATATCAGTAAGCGACACCTGCGCCGCCGGGTCTATGGTGGCGAGGCGTGAAAACACGCTTTGGCTTACACTAATTGTGCGTTACCAATCGTTTATTAGTGCCATAACTCTCCACATCGCGACGGATTCGCGGCCACAAATGCCGCTGTAATACTCGTTCTAGTTTTGTTTTATCCACCTATACGTTTTGTGTGGCCAGGGCTGGACGCAAACGATTAATCAGTTCAAAAGAGGCCGGCGTTAGAATAAAATAATTTATTTTTACATAACAATATCTTATTGTATAGGAATAGAAAAAAATGCTTGCCGTACAACGTATACTATAGTGTCAAACCTTAAAATAATTTTCTTAATTTCAATATTTTATCAATCCAATATCTTTTTGCGCTTTTATAAATTTTAAAAAGTCCGGCCCTGTCTCGACAATTTTGTTAAAATTTTAGTTAATAATCTACTATAGAATTAAATTTCAATTTTAAAACAATTTCGATAAATTTGTCGGGGTTTTCGGTTTTTGGACTCAAATTTTTTTCAACCCCTAAATAGACCCCTTAAAATTGTCTGAGTACTTACACCCATTTTAAATAAGTCTTGTGCATGTGTATCACGAGTCAATTTAACCATATTATAAACAAAATAGGTACCTAAAATAATATTTTTACAAGCTTTTATTTAACTTGCAATGTATTTTAGTTAGTTTTTTGTGTTAGTTTGTGTGTTTGTTTGTTTGGGTCAAATCTTGCAAGTAAATTTTGAACGACTTCCACGTATCCGATCGATTTGAAATTTTGTACACATATGTATTCTCGATGACAAATGACAATACATGAATAAATTGTTTTTAGAAATAAATTCAACCTCTGTAGGGTTTTTTTGACTAATCAACGCCCAGGGCAAATTGCTGAAGCTATAAACTTGGAATTTGGACAGTTGGTTCCTTTTCTGACGTAAGCATCCACTAAGAAAGGATTTTTCGAAATTCAACCCCTACGGGTGTCAAAGGGGGGTAAAATTTTGAAAGACTAAAATGAACAAAATAAGTATTAGTAAAAAAAACTTTTTACAGACAAGCTTTTATTTAAATGCACTAAAAAGGAAAAAATATTTTTTTATAATTTAGGTTCATAATTATAAAAGCGTGAGTCGTGACTAATAAACTACCATAGAGTCCACGACCCACGCTTTTAGAATTATGAACCTAAATTATTAAAAATGATTTTTTCCTTTTTAGTGCATTTAAATAAAAGCTTGTTTCTAAAAAGTTTTTTTAACTAATATTTTTTCACTTATTAATATTCCGTTCCAAAGTGTGCAACAGAAAGTACACCACTGACAATTGTAATATATGTATAAATAGCATTGCGTTTTGTTTGAGAGGAGTCAATTGGACAATATAATTCTTCAGTTGACATCAATTAAGGCGACTAATTACGTTGATATGACTAGTTAACTCAGCCATCTTTGATGTATTCATGAGGTGGATATTTTCACCTCTAATTAACTCACAAACATATCATCTCCAGCATCAGCTGTTTTGCCGTATCGCCTCTGTAAAGTACTGTACAAAATAATCTACAGTAAAACTATATTATTGTCGCACGTTAAACTCTACAGTAGCCTCTCCGTTGCTCGTAAGCCAGCGATTCTTGGTCTTCCTGTTCTGCGCCTTACTGTTTTCTATAGACCGGACAGATATTAACCGGTCAATTGACCTCAACCAAACAGAAAAACGGGAGTTCTTTTTATTCGCCTGATTGTTCACAGATATAATTGTTTGAATTTTACAAAATTACTTAATTGCAATTTTATATCAAAATATTAAATTGTACCTAGACTTGTTTGTTAGTCCAGAGATAAAAATTAGTTTATTTCTAAAACAGTTATACGTAATATACAAAAAAAAACCATTCAAATATTATTTGATTAAATTTCGTAATCTAGACGCTAATGACCTTAGTTGTCGAGCGTTTATAATCTATAATAATAGTAATAACTTCGTAATCGTAGAGGTTTATTTCAAGTAATGTTTTAAATTATAGCATAATTATGAAATCACAATGCAATGACATTACGTAACGTCACATTAAATCTGTAGTCACAAGACAAAAGAGTGCATATTAAGATTTTGCTAAAATAATATTCACGGGAATTTCCCCTCCAATGGGTATCCAAATGACAATAGTAATCTAGCTGATTCATTTATTTTTGTCAATCAACCATTTATTATCCGAGAGTTTTATAATGTACCTTCAATGATGACTGACATGTCGTTCGCGGCAATCAACTAAAGGCATGTTTGTCGGCAGTGCTGTCTCTTATCACTGCAGCGAAAAGAAAAAATCTACGGCCCATTAAAAAATTAAATGATCGTTTTGAACTGAAGTTTCAATTTTTCCTAGAAATTGAAATGAAACATTATTACACAAAATATAGCTACAAAAATTCTATCGGAAGCTATATTAAAGATACCAAAAATTCTACATAAAACAATTTGTCTTGCGACCACTGAAATATATTCGAACAGTTGCTGTAGTGTCTGGTAGTTCCGCATCATCATCTCTGCGGAGGCCTATAGTTCTGCGAGGAACCGCACGATGATGGATGCGGTTTCGGCAGAAAGGAGACGAGAAACACTTTATTTATGCCCGCCAACTGCCAGCATATTATTGACTGCAAATGCTCTCATTAATGTAATTATATATTTGTTGTTGATGAAACTTTGTATAGACGCTTCACGAACAAATCTGATACAAGAGTCGTTTAAAATAATAACCCTGTAGACTGTATTTTACAAAAATGTTGTCAGAAATGTTTCATTCATGAGTCGAACGTCAGCTCTGGTTGACTATATGTTGGACGATTTTGTTGTTTCCATCAGACATTTCTTCGCGTTCTTAGCTTTATCGTGCTATGTATTATTATGTGACAGAATCATTCATTCTTTTATCCAAGACTTGGCTGCCGTGAATTCTTTTGAACTTCGCATATAAAATATTTAAACAGTCGTTAAAATAATTAATTATCGTTTATTTACACCTACAGGTTTCGATAAGGCCAGGATTCATACATTTAATCAAATACAGTTTGATGATTTAATCAAAAATCTAAAAATTATTTTCAATCTGGGATTTGGTTGTTTCCACATTACCTACAATAATTTACATCGATGAATTTTTTATGGACATTACATATAATTTCCCCGCCGAAACGAAAAATATCGACGCGAGAACAGTGTTTCTCGTCTGGAACTTTAAGTTGAGATCGAGATTAAATTGACGAGATCTCGTTGCAATATCAAGACGAGAAAGACACCCACAAGAAAGTATTTAAACGAGTTAAACGGGAGTTGTAAAACTGCTGAATCGATTTTGATCGGACTGCCACTATAGTATTCGTTATGACAATAGAATAGGATAAACGCTGATGACCTTAGCTGACGAACGTCTATAATCTACCTATCATCGGTCATCGAGCTTTTACTAAAGAGGGCTGAGCAGTAGCTAAAAAACCACATTAACGCGAGCGAAGCCACGAGTAAAAGCTAGTAAAATAATATTTTCAATTCGTATGGAAAATATATTTTAACCCACAATACATATTTTTTGCGCTTCTTTTATATAATATATACCCACTATACTTAATATAAAAAAATTCTGTGTGTCGCGACACTAGGAGGAAGTGTAACTTCATATGCAGTTATACTCAGATATACCCAGTAAAATTTAGTTTACTTATAAGACGGTGTAGTTTACACTACACGTACATCAGAAGTGAAACTTATCTACGTATCTACGTCAGGCAAACAGCTTGATTCGCTAATTAGTGATTTGAAACGCAAGTTTCTAAGTAGGAAAAGTTATATCTAGAAAACTTGGCCCGCGACGGACGAACTGTACGAACGCCTTCCGGCAAACAGTGATTCCAGTCGGAGATCTGGAACGCCAGTTTGCAAGTGAATAAAGCTATATAGATATGTGTTGTTTACACCACACACTACAGAAGTAAAACTTATGCAAAATTGACATCTAAATGTTATAAATTCACATTTGTAGAAAAATAATATTATAAGTACCTATGTGATTAGTTTTTCGTTGCCATTAGCGTTAAATTTTAGCGTCAGCGTTAAATTTTTAACGCAAACGTTAAACGGCCCGAACTCACATACGAAGTTACACTTCATTAAAAAAATGAAACGTCAGAAGGATATCAGATAATAATAATTGTGAAGGCGAGTGTTTGTTTGTGATGTGAAATGCGAGAGAGAATTCATTTTTATTTCATGAATGAAGAAAATATAATACGTCTTAATTTGACAACCAACAAAGTGTCGTCGTGTCAGCGTTTGTACCTATACAGGGATGTCCTTTAATCCGTACATTGTTACAAATACAGAAAAGATAGTTTCCTTTTTTATAAAAATGTACTTATAAAACTAAAAAACATACAACAAAACTATATTTCTAAAAGAAAATTGCAAACAGACGCTAATGACCCTTGTTGTCGAGCGTCTATAATTCACAATTCATTCATTCAGAAAATTGCAAGTTTGAGTCGTATAAAGATTTTGATTTCGATGATCTTGTAATAGGTTCACAATATGGTCAAAATTGATTCGATTGGCGTTAGAATCAATAGCCCTGGAGAAAGAAAATTTCACAAAAGCGCGCGCACACGAGCCGCCATATTGGATTCTTTACGTTTTGAGGGTAGGACAATCAGACTACCTCGAACACCATCGTCCATCACTGTACCTACTTAATACTTTTTTACGAAAATAAATATACATATTAATTCCAAAAATACCAACATTTTTTAGCACAGCTTTTTTTTTAATTATAATAAAATTGAACAATAAAATAAATACACAAAGTCACAAATACTTGAAAAATTCTACACATTTATTAATCTCATCATCTCGAGAATTCAAACTCTCCGAAACGATTCTTAAGATTAATAAATGAGAAGAATTTTTATTATTTTCTTCTTTTTTAGTTCCTTTTTTAAAGGAGGTCTATTTTTTTTACTTTTTTGTATAACTTAAAATACTCATACCTACTAGCTACAAAACAATAAGGCAGATGATGGAATATTCACAGTTAATGTGAATTATTACAATAACCCATAATAATCTACGAATTTGTTTCTATAACATACAAGCAAAAAGTTCCACGCTGTATACATCCCGTAGGTAACCGTAAATTCGAGACACTCAGCCAACTACATGAAAATGACGTGAAAGAAATTAAATTATCTGGCAGTATCAAACGATAGCATGGACTGCTTTCTATAATATACAAGCTGAATGTTTAGGGTGGAATCATTATTTTGTACCTTAAAAAAATTAAAATATAAAATACATGTTTAAACCGAGTGAAGACACATTTGCTAAGAATTGGCCTTTCAGGGTTCGGTTTATTAGTCTTTAAAATTAAGGCGTTACGGCAATATTAATTCTAGGTGCCAAAGTAAAATTTCTGGGCAATACTGTAACATTTCTTCACAATTACATTAATATATCAGGAATTTTTTGTGCCCTGGAGGAAAGATCTTTAGTGACGCTCCTCCAAAAATGTTTACAGAAGTAGTGTTTCCGGACATAGCGCAAAGCTCCACTGCCAGCTATATTCTACCCTCCTTAGTCAGCTATCAAAATTTTTTTGAGGTTATATGTATTCGAATCAGAATGGTTACACATTTTTTAAGAGTACCAGGGACTCACTGTTTTTAATAATAAATGAGAAATTTAATAATACACAGTAATTATAATGACTTTTTTTAACCCCCCATGACTTCAATGAATTAATTCCATGTACCACAGGTCCTCGCAGCATTAGAAACTAAAAACAAACACAAGACTCAGACCTCGGAAAAACACACAATAAATGAATACTTTTATTAAGGAAGGATCATATATAGTAATACTATGTCTGGCACAAAATTCATTTAAAATAATTTATATAGGTACCTACCTCGAAGACCGAAGTTAACCGAACTTAGGATTAAGTGAAAAAAAATTCTTTCTCTCGTAGACGTTGCCATAATTCTCCTGAAGCATAATTTTGGCAGGATAGAAATAAATGAATTAAATCTCCAACAGATGAATAGTCGCAACTAAAGATTGGGGAATTTACAACGAATATAAGACTTAAATTGAATAGTTTTCTATACCAAATAATATAACTGAAATTTATGTTATGCTATAAGAAATCGTGTCCATCGTGATTATAATAAAATTAAGAAAAATCGCAGGATAGTGGACAAAATATTTTATTTATTAAATTAAATGTACGACGTTTTGTTTATATATCTTATGTTAATTGCTATGGTTAATAATTAATATTAATTTTCATAAATATTGTTATTTTTATGTACTTGAAAAAGTTTAAGTATATAAACGAAACCTCGTACATTTAATTTAATAAAATAAAATATTTTGTCCACTATCCTGCGATTTTTCTTAATTTTGTTATGCTATAAGTTTTAATTAAAACATGAAAAATGTGTTTCTATTTTATGACATAAAAAATAGACACATTGTAATAGGTAAGATCGAAAGTCAAGTATAGTGTCATGTCAGAGCGTCGGTTCACAGACGCCTTAATAAACGAGCGCCGCGACGGCCCATGACGCCCCTATGACAGCTTCCGACACTGTGACAACTTTATATGACTGTACCTACAAAACGCTACGCGCTGTAGTAGGTACTGTATAGTGTATATTCTACACGAAGTAAAGTATTTTCAATATGAACTGGCGCTCAGCTCATTCTTTTTCCACAGTTACCTTTTTTACAAGCTTTTATTTAACTGCAATGTATGCTAGTTTCTTTGTGTGTTTGTTTGTTTAGGTCAAATCTTGCAAGTAAATTTTGAACGACTTCCACGTATCCGATGATCGATTTGAAATTTTGTACACATATGTATTCCTGATGACAATAAATGAATAAATCGTTTCTAGAAATAAATTCAACCCCTAAGGGGTTCAAACGGGGAAGTAGGGTTTTTTTTGACTCATCAACGCCCAGGCCAAATCGCTGAAGCTAGAAACTTGAAATTTGGACAGTTGGTTCCTTAAGGCCACTTAACCTCGGGCGTGCCACACAAGCACAGGTTTTAATGAAAAAAGCGTTATCTTTAGTTATTCACAGTTTATTATTATTGTCTTGTATTTAAGTACCGAACACGTCATATTATTTGTAAAAAATAAAATTGTGTAGACTTTCACGGCCGGTTTCCATTGTCAAACAAGGTGAAAAATTCTTCCGGGCTGATGAGCCGTGGTCAACTGGAGGTTTTCCAAACGTTTCGTCTCTAACTGTGTCTCTCACAGTTAGAGACGAAACGTTGTTGTCCACGGCTCATCAGCCCGGAAGAATTTTTCACCTTGTTTGTCATATTATTTGCTTCAAGCAAGCAAGATCATATGCTTCAGATGACTATCCGTCAGTTTGGAACGGTATTTAGTTTTGCTTGTATTCATGACAAGTAGGTTGCCCACCACTGATTTAGTGCATTAAATATTTTCAAGGAACAACGTCACCTCCGCAAGTTTTAGTTACGTATTTGAATAGAGATTCAAGGATAAAGCAAACTTTTCTGTTGCCAGTTCAAAGTGTAGCTACTCTATGTCTGCAAAAAATATGCATAGTCAGCCAATAAGGCTTTTTTATGTCGTGTTTTTATTATTTCAATTTTATTATATAATTTACCTACACGACGCTTTCCAGTAAGTAATAACAAATTGAAATGGGATGAAATACACTTTGCTGGAAAGTTTCGTGTGCATTTTTTGCGAAAAATTATGACCATAACAATTTATGTTTCAGTTAACTCTTTCTAGAAATTTCAAAATTTAAATTCTCTTAGACATTTTTCAATAATTCTAGAGACGTAATATAGGAAAAATAAGGTTTTACAGGACAATGACCGAAATAAGGACCAATTTCCCGCGGTGTCGGAATCCGGATTAAAATACTGCACTGTTCTAAATTTTAAAGATACACTTTGACTACACCTAAAAAACTCTCTTTCTAAGCACCAGTTTATTTTTTGTACAATTTGAAACGCTTGTCCCGCCTTCAATCACCAAAGATAATTTTAATAATTTCAAGACTGTATCTCGAATCAGTGTACGGTTCAGTTGTGCCAACACAATAGCTCAATGGACAACACAACAACAACAAATATTCCTTTTATTCCAATTACCATTAGAGAGAAGCTAACAGAATTGCATACGTGTACATTAATGTTTTTGTGTAACTGACATGTTGGGTACGTTCTTCATCGTTGTCATGTTTTGAACTGATGTATGCAGAGTCATAAATGTTAAAAATGTTTGTAAGTGGATTAGCGTATACCGCACACAGGCAACGCGGAATTTGAAATAATACTGACATGTGAAAAGGGGAATAACACACACATATTATATGTATAGAGTAACTAAAGGCGGCTACAGACGACATGCATGATACATCGTGAACGTTGAAAAAGGGCGAAATATATTTTAATAACTTCTATATACTCCCTGATTTAACAAACGTAGAGCACAGGAGATAAAAGATCAAAATCTAAAATTTTCAAAATTGAAATAATTAGGCAGGTACATAATAATTACAGTTTATATTGGAAGCATTTTTTCAACAAAATTGAAAGGACCTTTGTAGAAAAAATGCGCTGCTTTCAATGAGCACAATCAAATGTCTGTATCTCTTTAGTTGAGAAGTTATGGGAATTCGAAGATTATTTTGTGAATTTTGAGAAGCTATAAATAAATAGATACAACTTCTAAACCAGAAGAGATAGACACGTTTGCTTGTGCTTATTGGGATCAGCTTATCTTTTTGTTCAAGCATGGTGAATATGAAAAAGTTCTGAGAGATTTCGAATTTTATCGGAAATCGCATTTTTAAAGGTACCTACCTATGCCTATGCCTTAAAAATAGCAAAAATTTAAATCCTTCATATATTTTAAATTTTTTTAAAATGGAGACCTTTTGTAGGAAAAACCACGATGATTTCAATGAGCACAAGCAAATTTCTGTATCTCTTTTGGTTTAGAAGTTATGGGCATTCGAAGATTTTTTTGAATTTTGGGAATTAGCTTTAAATGGATACAACTTCTAAACCGGAAGAGATACAGATTACAGACGTTTGCTTGTGCTCATTGGAATCAGATTGTCTTTTTGTACAAGCATAATGAGAAATTTCGAATTTTATTAAAAATTGCATTTTTTGAAAGTTGGGTAAATATTTATAATGTATTTAGGTAAAGATGTCGTCGAAATAGGGTTTTTTGAACAAATATGGCAAGATACACGCCGGCAACACCAATGTTGACTGACGTATAATATTATACACTACTAGCGGCCCCGTCCGGCTTCACCCGGGTGTTAAGAAAGCCCGGGTGCAATACACTACTCACTCGCTTCGCTCGTTCGCTATATAGTATATAAACCTTCCGTGAAAAATTATCTAACTGATGGTGAAAACCACATCAAAATCCGTTGCGTGGTTTAGGAGTTAGTGGTTAAACAGAAAGACAGACAGACAGACGCGGAAAGCGACTTCATTTTATACTATGTAAAGATATACAGTGTCGTCTGTAGTGGGCTTTATATTATGTCCGTACCTTACAGTAGTAGTTCCTACTTATGGTAAGCTAATGTTTACCTTCTTTAAGAACGGGATCAAAACAGGCTTACACAGCCATGATTAACTTTATTTATTGTAAATTATAGACGCGTCGACAACTTAGGTCATTAGCGTCTTGATTAGATTACATAACAACTCGCTTTAAACTAAATGACATCACAAAACATCCGTGAGCGGAGGCGGGATTCGAATCCACGACAGTCTAACCACGGACCACACTGTCCTCTGCCATGATTTTCAAAAAATAATTTATAGTAGTAAGATCGGAACTTATGTCTCTAATTTCGTTTTATTGTGGGATTTTCAGGGTTTTCGGGTATTTTGTGTTATACCTGACAAGAGACGGTTCTTCCATACAATTTTTGCCTATATCTGTACTGTCATTACTCCAGAACAGTTGGATCGATTGTCTAACTTTAATTTCATTTACTATAAATGACGTTTTGCAATTTTCACACACTGTAAGTATATTGCATATACTATATTATAATATCCTGGACCATTCTGTTATTTATATGAATAATAAAACGTTTTTAATCTGGATGTAAAAAAATTCACTGTATTTTTACGTTTTCAGTGTGTTAAAGTTACAATTTTAATAATGGATTAATATTTCAGTCTGTTTTTGATGAACATGTTTTAAATTTTTTTCTCTTAGTTTCCGTTTTTGTTGCCGAAAAGTTTTGATAAAGTTGAGAAGCGATTAATCAGATTGTTTAGAGCAGAACACAATTTAGTTGACATCGCTTCTTAACTGTTTATTTTCTCTTCAAAATGTCACTCTACTTACATTATCTTTGCTTGAAGGTCTTAAAACAAACGAATAATATTTTGGAATCGTTGAACTTCCGATGAACGACAAATGTTAAACATTTTAGAAAACTATAGTCAAGTTCTAAAATTTAAGATAGTGAGGCATGCATAATTCGTAACAAGATTAATAGAGCGGAAAATCAATGGAACAATGTAACCATACGCGTCCCATGCATAAAAACTGTGTCGCTTATATAAATAATGAAGTATAAGTGCATGCCTCACTATCTTAAATTTTGGAACTTGACTATAGTGAGATTCACAATATGCCGCATACTAATGATTATGATCAGAGTTGCCAGTGTCATTACATTCGTACTAGATCTAATACTAAATTTTAATTTCTAGTATAACGCCGCATCAAATCTATAATACTAGGGTGGTATAACTAAACATTGACCCGGACATTTGAAACCACAAGCTAACAATTGGTGGAATTGTCAAAGAATTGTGTTCTGATTGATATCCCAAACTTCCCAAAAAATCCATCTTGTGGGGAAAATTCGCCATCTTGGAAAGCCACTTTAAAAAGATTTCGTTATTGATAAAATCCCTCCAACTGCAGTTTTGTAAAAAATGGTTATTATCAATCTTGTAGAGGACAAAATTCTCTACAACTTTCGTATAAACATTTTTTGTCTACGATTCATAGTTTTACTTATTTAACTACCCGCGGCTTCCTCCCCCTCGATTTTTCATAACGGTATTATGCTGCTTTCCGAGGGCCTAACATAATGATTTGTACTAAATGTAGAAGCGTGGGGCACTCAATGAAAATATAGGTACAATGAACGCCTCACTTTATTTATTTTTTATACTTTTTGTGTGTTGTAATAGGTGTAACGTGTTTTTTATAGGTATCTATATATTTATTTTATGAATTTGGACTCAAACGCAATTTTAACCGTGATTTTTCATAAGGCATGGTTTGTCCCCCTTTGCAAAATTTTAAACTTCTTAGTTTAAGTACGAAATTTCACAATCTAATATACGTTTCTCTAGTAAGAGTTATGACAATGGTGTTTCCATGGCTTTTCTATTACAAACCTCCAGTTATCAGGTTCTAATCCCCGTGAACTGGTAAAAGTCATGATACTACTATTAAATGATAATTGTTAATATCATACGTAAGAGTGTCAATTAGATTTTCAAAAAAAAAAAAAAAATAGAAATATGAATTGGTAGTAGGGCGTAGCTGTTGATAGTCTTAAAAAAGTGATCACCTGGTAACCTGGTCAGCCTTAAAAAATCCAACAAAATAAAAAGATGTTCTATTTCTTTGTATTGAGTCATAAATTATTGTTTTGATGTATTGTTTGGACAAACTAAACATCCCGACAGATGTATCATAATTTTATCCTGCAGTTTTAATAATGTTAAAATAATTTTAAATATCTTAATAAACATTGTACCATGTCAAATAATTATGATAATAGCTATTTCCACAAAGAAAGCCTAATAATTTTTGAGCAGACACCACCAGGACATTATGTTAATATTTTAGTTCTATATACATCAGTGAAGATCACCGCAGGTGTATTTTTCTTGTAGCTAAACCTTTAAAATAGCCTACCATCGTTCGTATAAGGAGCTAAATATCTGTGGTTGCAAGACAAAATTGCTTAATGATAATTTAACCTTCCAGGCATGAATTACAAAAGAAAATCGTACAAAGTCAATATAAAAATATTTACACACCTTGGAGCACTTTCTACAGATACTTGCATTTCGTGAACCACGTGTCGAACTAAATTTATTCAATATCTGTTTTCAATTTAAATAAAATTGAAATAAAACCGTTTTTGCATTTTTATTTATTTTAGAACTCTAACATTTGTGAATGAGTTTTATTTAACTTCTTGCGGTCGTTCATAAATTACTCCGAGGTATATGACTAGCAGTGCTGTCTTTTTTAATTGTAGCTAAAAAATAAAAATAGGTTGGTAAGACGTGATCCACCGGGACAGTTTAAATCGTTTAAAAATGCAATTAAAAGTTTACTTAGAATTTGTGTAAGGATGAAATGTTTTAATGCAACGTTAAAAAATCATGGTAATAGAAAACTTTCTAAAAATGCGTCGTATGTCCTTATAGTCCAAGCTCTAACCGTACAAAAGTCTACTGGACAACGTTACTAAAATTTTATTGTTGAATTTAACATATAATATAATGAAAAACATCAAATCGGTGACAGCCTAATTCTATTTTCTTTTATCATTTTTTTGTCGTCAGGATCTCGAATACGACTCAACACTACTTGGTGAAATTTATACCGATTATAGAGAAGTATCAATTAACTTCCCATTGGAAGTTATTGTAATGGGTCCGAAAATCGAATCAAAATGTATAGCAAATTTTTATGTTTCAAGGTCACTACACTATTTTTAACACTATTTTTAGAAAGATGTCTGTGTGTATGTGTATCTGTGTGTGTGTACGTATGTTCGTACGTTCGTACGTATGTGCCCATTTCTTTCTAAGACGAAATCTCGAGAATAAAAAATGATATCGACTACGTTAGGGTGCCAATCGACGCGTATTAACGTAAATATATGATCTGAAAGAAATTTTTCCAAAATCGGTTCAGCAGTTCTTTTTTCTTAACCAAATAGACTCCAAAAAAGTAGATTTTACACAATATCTCACGAATAAAAAATTGTATCGACTTCGTAAGGGTGTCAATCGAGGCGTGTTAACGTCATTTTGATCCCACATAAATTTTATAAAAATCGGTTCAGCCGTGTTTTTTTTTTTAATTATTGTTAAAAATAAATAATAATTATATTTTAATGATTAAAATGATTACTTTTCTGTGTAATATCTAATTTAATTATTATTATCAAATATTTATCAAACTGGGAAGTTCGTCGTGTGGACCTCAAGGGTCGTACTTTAGTCCTAATAAACGACCCACCTCACGGCTTGTTTACAATAATATTATCATCGTCTGTCTTGCAAATTTTTTTTTGCATATACCTGGCAGAGCCCATATTGAAAATGTATCCATTTGGAGAGGTTTGCCAGGTATTGCAATAGATACTTTTCTATAATATGCCCCCAAGGGGGGACATTGGAATGTAGTTGTTATCGCAATTGCATTCCAAAGTTCTTTGAGAATTAGCGCTCCCAGGGACCCGAGCTCGTACCAGTCGGCTTGTGTATGCCGGCTGGCGGATTTTAATACACAAAATTAGGTATGTTATTTGTTGTGTTGAATACGCTAATGACCTAAATTGTCGAGCGTCTATAATCTACAATAAATAAAAAAATCTATAATGTGCATACATTTCATCAAGTAGAGTTGAGCCGTTTCGAGATACTGATAACAAAAAATGATAAAAAAATTGAATTAGCCTGGCCACCGATTTGATGTTTTTCATCATTATCTGTTAAATTCAATAAAAAAATTTAGTAGCGTTTTCCAGTACACTTTTGTATGGTCAGAGCTTGGACTATTATGTTTTGTGGGCATAGAATAAACTATTAAAATAGCCTAGCATCGTTGATCATGTATGCCATGAATATGGAGGTAAATATTTTCTATATGACATAATAATATTTCTGTTAAAATGTCTTCTGGCCCGAGATACATATCTGAGCGCATTAATTTGTGTGTAGAGGACTGAATCCATAATATTCAAATGTGATTTATTCAGTAAGGTTGGTACTTGGTAGCGCTGTATATGAACAAATGTTTGGGTGTGGACAGTGGCGTGTACTTTTTATTTCGAAATGTTTATTAACGGAACATCGCATGTGAAAACTTGAATCAAGGCGAACCCGGTTGAATTTATTATTTATTTTATTCAAAAGGTATATCCAATTGTATATGTCCACATATATAGAGCATATGCATATATACAAGAGAATATCACTTGGGGGGTGGCTCTAGCATGTATTTGGCCAGTATCTTTAAATATCAAAGCTGGGTCTAAACGACGTCACAAAATATCCATGAGCAGAGGCGGGATTCGAACCCGCGACAGACGGATCCAGAGGCCACGACGATAACCACTGGACCACGGCTGTCCCCCGGTTGAATTTAAATTAAATTTAATCTGTTTTTTCTACAGAAATCAGGAAGATGGAAAGGAATCGCTGTACACTGATTATAGAGAGATTATAGTAATTTATGCAACTAGTGGCTTCAGTGACGAATTATATGACAGTCACGATTTTGCGATACGAGCCTAAGGTTATGTTGCATTTATACCAGAACAAGTGTGTGTTTACCGCACGATCCGAAGGCGAGTGCGGTAATCACACGAGTTCTGATATAAATGCAACATAATTAAGAGAAACGCGAAATCGGGAGTTCTGGGTTCGAATCCCGGCGGTGCATTTACATTTTTCCTATACAGCCTTCTATATAAATATCATGGCGATAATATGCGTCTGATATTCGTCACTTTAGCCACGCGTTACATACAATATTTTTTGCAACAACTCCTTCAAAAGTTCAATTTTAAGCAAATAAAAAACAATTTAGATAAATATTTTAATAGTGACATTATAGCATAGTAATCTCTAAAGTACTTTATTACGCACGTGTGTTTTAAAGTAACACAAAACAGTATTACTCTATATAACGGAGTGCGTTAAAATTTACTAACACAGAACACTACCGTTCGAATGCAGTAGAAGCTTCCATAAAGAATCACTTTTCAAACGGTACACGCCATCTAAAATTGTACTTTTGATGCAAGTGTTGCAAAAATTAATTTAACAAAGTTTGGTGTAAAAGTGTTGAAAAATAGATCTGAATTTTTGTATGTTTACATTAAATCAAGCTCGTCAATCAGACCATTGAATTATATATTTTTACAATTAATAAAACTAATTCATTTATTTTACTGGTACTAATGTGGGAAAGATACGTTCCCGCTCAGCGGCCTGTCAAAAGTCACTTTACATGCATACATTTATGCATGTAAAGCAGTTATTTCATAGTGGGTATAGCAAAAAATATTTTTTAGGTTTTGACTATGGGAATATATTATGCGGGCTAGTAAGTTTTATAACTATGCCAAATTTCGGCTTGATACCTTTATTTAGTCCAGAGAAATTCGACTGTGACAGACAGACGGACGGACAAACAACTGACCTCATAAGGAGTATGTTTTTTCCCTTTAAGATGCGGAACCCTAAAAAATATATAAATATCATTTTTTCCTAAAATCATAAATTCATAACTGGAATTTTCGTAAACCGAAACTTATAAATTATCTGCAATATATTCGAACCAAAATATTAACTCAATATTTTATTTTCAACATCAAATAATAAAATAATTTGGTCTGCGTTACGTTGCGCATTTAAACATTATTTTCGCCTGAGGATATTTAAATCTAAAAATTTAAAGACTGTGACGAAATGTAAAATTAAATTTAAAATAATATCTCTAAAGCGTTGTCCACTTTCATCAACTGCTAGATAGCGAAAATTGTACACATTAATCATAGTTTTTTGTTCTACTTGTATGTTATGGTTGTTTAGAGAGAGAGAGAAAAAAACTTCAATCTAGATAAAACGTTCACTACATGTGGCCACCTATTCTGTATAGATTACAATATTAAGTAACTCCTTGCTCTTATGACTAAATTAAATTTCTTCAATTCATTGAAATATGAGCCTATTTAGGCCGGTCTTATTGGGCCGATCTACACATCAATACTAATATGTTTAGAAATTACTAACTGTTATCCGCAGCATCACACGCGTTAACAGAAATTTTATTTATATACACTAGCGGCCCGGTTCGGCTTCGCCAGGGTGCTATGAATTTATGATTTATTAATACATTACGCACTCGCTTCGCTCGTTCGCTCCCGAATGCTATGAATTTATGATTCATTAATACATTACTCAGAGGACAATGTGGTCCAGTGTTAAGCGTCGCGGTCTCTGGATCAAACTGTCGTGGGTTCGAATCCCGCCTCCGCTCATGGATGTTTTGTGATGTCATTTAGTTTCAAGTTAATTGTTATTTAGTGTAATCAAGACGCTAATGAGCTAAGCTATCGACGCGTCTATAATTTACAATAAATATAAAAAATAAATACATTACTAACTCGCTTCGCTCGCTCGACCCAGTTATTATAGTCTATGTCCTAAGACCTAAAGCAAAATATCATCTATCGAACAGTGAAAAAAATTTGAAATCGGTTCAGTAATTTCTGAGATACCCCCTATTTTTACCCGAACGAAGCCGGGCCGGCTAGTTATTAAATAGCCTATGTCCTAAAGCAAAATATCACCTATTGAACTGTGAAAAAGTTTTGAAATCGGTCTTCTGAGCTCAATCTATCTAATCGTGAAAACCGAAACAAAATCCGTTAACAGTTACGGAGAAATCGGTCTTCTGAGATTACCCTCGATTTTCACCCGGGCGAAGCCGGGCCAGCCAGTTTCAATTATACATCTAAACCGTCCTCGTGAATCAATCTATCTAATCGTGAAAACCAGAACAAAATCAGTTAATAGTTACAGACAGAAGCGGCGGGGGAATTTGTTTTATAATACGTATTGATAGAATATACCAAATTAGTAACTTTATGTTTCTACGATTATACTACATAAACGGTAGTAGATCGTACCCTTAAAGTGGCAAAAAACAACATAAGATTTCATCGCGCTTAACATTTTAGAATTCCCAACAAAATAATTACGTTTTTAAAATTCATCCAAACATTTTTCGTGAAAACGAAAAGTTTATTTCAAAATATATTTGATAATATAAAAAATAATTAAATCGTATATCATTTAAAATCATTGATTTCTATTAATCATAAGTTTCGACATTTGATAAGTAATAATTCTAAAATGCCAAATTCGCGTGCATCAGTTTCTCTTGAACCTTTAATGGCTGTCGGTTATTATTAATGAATATTTATTTAGCACATTTGAGTTTATATTTGCGTGTTTTGAATTGTCGAAGACATAACTATCATTTTATTACTATACATTATACAATGTAACGAAAAAATGGTTACTGGTTCATAATGACTTTTTAAATTATAGTTACTCTTTCAAAACCTTTCTATAAATATAATTCTATCTCTCCCAACTCATTATGTCAAAAATAGCGTCAAAAAATAAATAAACTTATAATCTTACCGAAATAAGCATATCTAAAATTTATGCCAAGTTTACCTATTTCGATTTTAGGCCTTGTACCTACCGTTATTCTTATTTTCAGTTTATTAATATACTTTCACCAGTTCTCAAATTACAACCTGTGTATATGCTTTGTATTGTAGATATTAATCGTAGCCGGGTTTTTTTGGTTTTTTTTTAGACATTTTTATTTTACACTTTTAATTTACATAGGTAACGAATTATTCAATACCACATTTATGTTACCTATATAATTCAACAAATTGGAGGTTAGAATCCACCATTTTGTTTTTTGGAGTAACCATTTGGTTCAAAATTAATCGTAGAAAATTGACCTTAGCGTTTTGAAGCAACGGTGGTAATGAAATACACACAATTTTAATGAAAACAATTACTGTCCTCCCTCGGCAGTCGGGTAAAAAGAGAAAAATTTGAGATAAATGGAACAGCCTGTATCTATAATATGTCGAACAATCTAATAAATGTTGATGAATTACCTGCACTGAAATAATAATCATTATAAGGTAGGTAATTAATTTCGTGCGGGAATGTAACGCATTTCCGAACCGCGGATGAAAAGATGTGAACCAATTATCATCAAACTAACAACTATTTCAACACCAGTTTCCATTCTTTGTAAATTGAATTTAAATAAACAATTACTGGCCAACAATTGGCACGGATCCAGTTACCTAAAAAAACTCATAAAACCATATACCGTACAGCAATTGTTTTGCCTTCAATAATAACAAATGAATTTACACTATAATTTTGTTTCGTGATGCCATTCTATGATAATCTTAATAAAAGTTACAATTTTCACTTTGATGTTGCACAAATTTCTACTGTCAAAAGATAAATATTAAGCGTTGCAGAAAATTGCTATCTTAATTTGTTTTCACATTAACTTAGTTTATAATATGGAGTGTTTTAAAAATAATAATTTAGTAATTTTTAAAGCCACGAAAATTCAGGGTTATTTGGATTTGTCACCAATTCATATTAACAATAAATTGAAAATCCTATTGAGGACAGTGTGGTGTAACGGTTAGCGTAGCGGCCTTTGGATCACACTGTCGTGGCTTCGAATCCCACCTCCGCTCATGGATGTTTTGTGATGTCATTTAGTTTTAAAAGACGCTAATGACCTAAGTTTTCGACGCGTCTATAATCTACAAGAAATAAATGAAAATCCTATTGATTCTATTTATAATTTTACCAGTTCTCAAATAAGAAAAAAACTCGGGTCGCAGTGCCAAACCCTGCCGACAATATAGTGTATTTGCTAATACAGGCCTTGTGGCTTTAATACGTGAACTTAAGTTTGTTTTTGGACAAAATAAAAAATTTAACCCCTTAATACATCCCTTAAAATAATATTTTTTTCTTAATTTCAATATTATTATCAATGCAACCTCTGTACCACATTAAATGCACCCTTCCATAAGTAAATCCGTATCAACAAACTAGTGTTTTCATAAAATTTGAAAGTCCGGTCCTGTCGGGCCGATTTTATTAAAATTTTAGCAGCACGTTTTAATCTTTACTAAAGAGTTAAATTTCAATTTTGAAACGATTCTGACAAATTTTTCGGTATTTTTGGGCCCAAAAACTTTTTGGAACCCCTAAATACAACCCTGAAAATGGTCCGATCGAGCCCATTTTAAATAGGCTTCTTGCGGTGATGCGTTCCAATGTGTGTACCAAATTTCGTTTCAATCGATTAAGTCTGTCGAGAGTTATCGTGTACACACACATATATATATACATACATATATATATAAACATTTTCAAAAATGGTGCCAAATTGTTCAGGAGGCTATGAAACGTCGAGAAATTTTGGTCCGACCCCTAGGTCCCGCCATCCGACCGACGCCAATAGTGTATGTGCCATATTATGGCAAATACACTAATAAGAACTTGGGAACTGGGAGCTTGTAACACAGGAGCTATAGAAAATTTTTGGGCTTTTTTTTCTTTAATTTCCATCTCCGCCCTGGCCGGGGCCTCCTCGGCGGCTGGGCCCCTAGACCGGTGCCTTGTTGGCCTAGGCAGAAATCCGGGCCTGCTCGAGTACAATGATTTTAGTAAACTAAAACAAGTATTTCAAATCATTACCTATATAATAAACTTCCTGATATATAATACAATATTGCGAAATTTTATCATTTTTATAACAGCTTCACACCAATTCAGATTTCAGGAGCTCCTTACATCAGAATAAATTACCGCGTTTAATGAAGTATTGAAGGGTTACTTAACTACTGAACGAACACACCAAAAAATATTTCTAAGTCGTTTACTATCAAATATCAATCCTAAGGCGTTATTTTCATAGTTCTTAGCAAACAGACAAAACTACTCAATTATCACAAAAATTATAGTTAAACATGAAAACCTTTTAAATATTTGCATAAATCAGAAATGAATAAAGGAGTAAACATGCGATTCAATCAGATATACGTCCACCAATTCCACGGAAACTTTTTTTTTCTTACGGGGTGTTATTACATTATCATATAATCCTCCCTGTTATTTTGCATTCCTTTTACAGTGTCACGAACTCTAATATCACTATTTGTAGACGGATGCTTCTGTTAACATAATTGCATTATAATATTATGTCGAGTTTGTGAATACCTTATGACATTACATCGTGGCATGATACACATTGTTAACCAAACTTCCCAATTTCCCATACTGAACGTGAAATTGGCTTTACAGTGGCGGTACTCCTTTTTTTTGCGGAACTCATTGATAAGCAAATTCACTACTCGAACTTTTTGGGACTTTTGCCCGTGCTTTGACTTTTGCACACATAGGTATATTGAAAAAACTTCGCTTGAGAATGATTTGAAAGAACGCTCTATGAAAAAAATATGTCAGCAGATCCGTTCTCCTTTACGATTTTTTGTGAACGTACCTTCCTATATATATAATTTCCTTTTTTTATTACTAGATAGATATTGTAGATAATAGACGCTCAACAACAGAGGTCATAAGCGTTTTTGATTACCTACTGATCAATCATTTATTATTCTGTAATTTAGATCCTTGGAGTTGATATTTATATAGGACGTTTTCATCCAGCTTTCTGTCGAAAAATTTAATTACTACTGTTTCTAATGATTAATATTAAATGCATAATATGAGGTCATTATTAATTTTAATAAATGAAAATAACTGTCTTGACAGTTTCAGTCATTACCGTCTATTTGTGTACTGAAAATAACTGTCTATGGGTGATTTTGTAGAAGTAAAGGCTGACCCTTTACTTCCACTAAAATCACCCATAGACAGTTATTTTACACACAAATAGACGGTAATGACTTAAGCTGTCAAGCGTCTTATAACCCATCTCTTCAGTACACAAAATAAAATTATGCGCCGCCGCCACTGCGCTGACAAAACAAAAGAGTACAATATTAATCTATAACGGACGGAAATATGCTTAAATCCGGATACATGATATTTCAAATTCGTCATAACAATTTGTTGAAGTTAATGTCGTTAGAAACAAACACATCAGTTATAACGTCATTGTTTTGTTTCATCGTTAACTTAATATTTTAATTACATAACTTATACTGGTGAAAACAATTTTCCGAAATGATAATAAATGATTTTCTTAATAATTTTTTTCAATGAATAATACCTACTTGGCATTCTAACGAAATTATTTCTAAACGTGTATATACGCTTTTGAAAATAAATTGTAGAAAAAAACAAATTATTTAAGATATCAGTCGTTCGTCTATTACATTATTTATAAAAATTACAGTTAAATAGTTTCTGATAAAGACCATTTATCTCCATATTTATGGAAAAATAGAATAAGCAATTCTAAAACACAATAATAACAACATCCTTAAGAAGTGCGTTTTCTTTTTACAATCGAATATCTGGGGGCCGAGCTTTGCTCGGATGAGTTCAATAAAAACAGTACTTAATATGCTGTGAGATATTATTTTCTCAGAATATTATTCCGAAACGAATTTATTTCTGGAACATAATTTAAAATAAATGTTTCTGATATTTTAACTACCTATGTGTATTTTTAAGCGTAAAAACTAAGTATCAACTTGAATAAAGCATTTTTTCCTGTAAATATTATTTAGGTCGCCATTTTCAAATCTACCGCCGTTATTGTTTTGTTGACTGAAGAACTCGCAAAAACCGATTTTCATAGATTGAATATCTTGTAAAAATGTTCGAATTAGATGAAATTTTGCTCGCCCGTTGCCATTTTAACAATCCAATTTTAAGCATTGATACTAAATATCAACTTTATCGAAGTAATTTTTCTCTGTGATGTCATCTTAACAACATCCAGTAAATTTCAAATATTTTTTTTTGTATAGGTACCTACTGAAAAACTCACAAAAATCGATTCTTTTAATAACTAACGTCAGACTATAACCTGCGCAAAACTTTGTTTGCATGTATCTTTACCATAGTTTTTAAAAATCGATGTGTTTTGATATACATGCCTGCGGTGCTAGAAGTGCGGCCCTTTGGGCCGCCGTGCCAATTTTTAGATACGCAAAACTTTTTTGTATGTATCTTAACAATAGTTTTTAAAAATCGATGTGTTTTTACACAGACCCGCGGCGCCAGAAATTTTATCACTATTTACATATTGTGCAAGGCACTTCTTATATTATAGTGTTCATTTACAATTTTAACACTTGTGATATATTATATAAAATCTATGTAGAAATAGACTTCGAATCAATCTGACTTTAATTGAGCGAGTTATAATAAATAAAAAACACCTTTTTTTTAATTGCTCCCCTCTGGAACCAAAATTCCTACCTAGATCGATTTCTCGCCCCGAAAAATCCCCATTCTGTAAATTTCATCAAAATCGTAAGGCTGAGGCTACCCGTTACATTGACGCCGTTTCCGACCAGATCAGATCCGTATTATTGTCGGATGTGAACAAACACCAGTAACCTTATTGAAGTGGCTACAGTTATCACTTCAGACCGCGCCAGATGTCAGATTGCAACAGACACGTTCCGACGGTCGGACGATGTTTGATATTTTCGTCAGACTACGGCCGTACATTTGACAGTTTTCAACAAACAGTGTTGTGTATTCTAAATTTATGCTAGCTATTATTACCATTTTATTTAAAGACGTTGTTAAATATCAATTGTGAGTATGGACAAATCACTTTTAATTGATCTAATACGTGAAAATCCTCCTATTTGGGATAAAAGATTTAAGATACCACAACAGGGACGTGAAAGGTCTTTTGTGGAGAGATATTGGCGAAAAAATGAATCTTTCAGGTATGATTTAAAAGTATAATAATTTGTTTAATCTATGATCAGTAGTCCATAAATTGAAAGTAAATTAGCTCTGATCGATTTCAACGCATTGTTGAAGTTTGTTTTGTTTGTTGTTTATAATAGGGCTCGGAATTTTTCAAATTAAAGTATTCGAATATTCATTTAAACTTCTATTCGAATAGTTAAAATTAATAAAAACTGAAAAAGGCCCAAAATTTCGCTGTTTTTTGGATTTTTACAAAGATCCGGCAGTCTGCCGAGATCGAAATAGTCACGGCCCTCACTACACTGGTTTCCCAACAATTTTTAAAACAAACAATGCTGGGCAGTCATAACAAATAGCATAACTATTGTTATTTGTTAAATGATTGAAAAAAAATACATTATATTTCTGGAAAAATTGTTATCTCTATCGCTAATCTAAAATCATAAATCGCATATTGAAATCAAAACATAAACAGAGCAATGAGCAATAATTGGCGACAAACGATACTTAGCCAAAAACAAAGAACAGCTGTTGTATAAATGTATAATAAATGTTATTGTTGAACAACGATAAAAAATAATAAAAGTAGTGCATTTTGATTTTCATTTGAATCCGGAAAGAAGCTAACTACAGTCTATGACAAATATTTAAATATCCAAATATTCAAAATTTGCACATCAAAAATTATTATTGTTCAACAAAGAAAAACTGTTTAACGTACTTACCTATACATATTTTAAATAGGTAATATAAAAATAACATACCTATTTATTTAAATAATAGCTAAAACTACTTACATAATTATGTTTAGATTTTATTGTTGTAATTTTTTTACTTTTCAAATAATTACTGATTATTTTAATAAGTTAAAGATTGACTGTCAAAGTAATTTTGACATAAATAATGAAAATAGTTTGTTTTTTCCAAAGCCTACTCACAATACGACACTGTTTTATGACGTTAAAAAACTGTTTTTTAAAATGATAAAATCGATAAGAAAACGAATTTTTCCAGGGATGAGACCTAGCTAGATCGATTTTTTGCCCCCCGAAACCCCTTTTCGGTAAATTTGATCAAAATCGTTAGAGCCGTTTTTGAGAAAATATTTATATATATACATATATACATATATACATAGATACATAGGTATATATATACAAGATTTACTCGTTTAATAATATAGGGGGATATCTCGTGATTAAAATATGAAAAACAATAAAATATTGAAAAAAATTATAATCGTGGTTAAGCTAACTTTTAAATCATTGAAATCAAATTTTAAATCTGCAATAATTTGAAATGATCGTTTAATGGATTATAGTTGATTTTACCTCAACGCGGTCCATATAGAAAGAACAATATCGAACTCCCTGTAAGCTCTAGAGTTTATCGATTAGCAATGCGTGGTGTTTGTCGGTTTCACCCCTTGTGTATGTATTCCATGTAGAATCATATAATAGAGGGCGTTGATTCAATTAAGACATCACAATTCACAACCTTGTGCTTGGATCTCATAGAAAAACAACGTTGGATATAGAATAATTCTCAACAGCATCTGATTATCAACACATTAATAGATATCAATTAAATTATTACTGTAAAAAAGTATCAAACTTGTACTTTAAATTTGACTACCAAGGTCCAATTCTAGTATCAATATTTTACTCTCGATATTTTCGGGATTATAGATTTTAGTCCGATCTCGGAATCGAGATTTTGCATTGAAAGTTGTATGTTTGCAAGTAGGTAAATCAAAAAGAGCGCGCTCGACATCAAAAGTGGAAACCGGCCGAGAGAATATATTTTGTAAAAATCTTTTCCTTCTTTGTCCGATTAGCGCCGCCTAGCATGCACGTTTCTCTCTCACCTGCAATACCTGGCAATGCTAAATCTTACGTTTGGTTATCAAAAAATTTTCAGATATACCTCTCTCTGTCAGTTATACTTAAATCGCGATATTTTATCTTTGTCTGAATTCACTTGTCATACCTAACCTCAAAATATTCGATACTACCTGCGCGTGCCGCATGGCGTATTTGGATTATTAATTATCGAAACAGGAACACAACAAAAATTATTCTTTGGAAAAACGAACAAAGTTTAAGAGTATTCTTTACCAGAAGTTGCCCCCTGCACTCATCTCAGACCTTTTCCCCTCGCTTATAAACGGTTACAGGTCTCCTGACGCCATTTTTAAAGCTATAAATTCTAAATTTTACAAGAAATATGCGTTACTTCCGGAACATTCCATACCTATAAACAAAATAAATATTTTTTGTAATGTTTAATTTTTACATTATTTTATAGTTGAATTAATGGGTTTTGATATTCTATAACGAATGCACTTGTTAATAGGCAAAGTCAAGCCATGAGCTTGCGTTGAAACCATGCCAGGGCCACATAAACCCGACATAATATTATACTATGTCTGTTGGAAGTGAGTGCTTTAATTATTAACACCATAACAGCGTACATAAAGCGGCATTGTTACACTCGATTCGTAATGGCGTCTTATACTCGACGTGTCAGGAATAATGCACACGTACCAACCTAAAGACAATCGATGTATCTACAATGTGTTCAAATATTGTATCCAGTTCTATCGTCTCGTTAAGGCAATGCTCGATAAGTCAGTCTTTACTAATTTCAACTGTCGTCAGTTTCTACTTCTGTGCGCCACGACCTACCCTTGCTTCTTAATGACTAGCGACAGGTAGGTGATTCAAATGCGTACTTCTAGGTTGGATTTGGAAGGAAAAATGAAAAGATAGCTTGGTTCAATGGTTTGCTTGCTGACCTTTGGTTCAAACTGTTATGGGTTTGAATCCCACCTCCGCTCATGGATGTTTTGTGATGTCGATTCAAGATAAAACCCTAAAGGCTAAACCAAACTCATTAGAATCGTTGAATGTTCATTTCCGGACATTACGAAATTAACAACATGTCGTTTATAAGTTTGTCGTATTACAAAATAGATAATAAATTAGTAAACAATTAATTAGTTTATCCTAACACAATATTATGTAAGCTAATATTGTCAAGAAGAGTATCGAATTTCATAGTCTGGCGGTGGCGGCATTAAAAAGTGATCCGTCAATAGAGTAGCCGGCTTCATATGACGATGTCGTAAAGTGCGTACATAATAACAGTAAATGCGGGTAAAAAATGTCCCTGTGTATACCGTGGAAGCATCTGAATGGCCAATAAAGCTGCTCGTTATCTTATGACAGACATTACCGACACGGCTCTTCTGTTACACTGAACAAGGGCTAACAAAATTTACTTCAAAATGATTTTAAGGTCACATCAAAATACGTGAAAAATATATTACGTATTAAGAGTTCGTTTATACACAAGGACAGTGGTCGTACGACAAGCAATTGTTCTTCTTCTTTTGACATACAGCGACCGACATCCGATTTTGCTGGAGGTCTCAGTTTACCGAAGTAGCAGGGGACGATGAATCGAGAGCGTGTCATATATTTTCATCAACGCCGAAAGAGAAAACGAAGACGACATAAAAGGTTGCGTTGGGTTCATCCAATCAATCAAAAGAGAGACGAAGTTGGATTGTTTCAAACCCTATTTGAGGAACTCAGATCAGATGAAAATAAATGTATTGACTATTTTCGAAAGTTTATGTCAACGTTTGATGAATTGTTAACACTACTGAAGGACACATTCAACTCCAAAACACCAAAATGAGAAACTGCATTCCACCAGTACATATTATGCTAACGATTGCAATAAGGCGTTTCGTCCGGATCGAACAGCGTGGTGTGATTCACAGAGCATCAACCACTGAATCGGACGTCTATCGCATGTCGTGTCGATTTGTCCGGTTGTTCACTGAATGTCGTACGATAAAAGTCGTACGACTTTTAGTGTGGTTGTGTGTGAACAAAGCCTAAAGTATATTGTTAAAGAAAGAGGGTTTTAATCCATTTCATAACTTTGAAATTTGATCCACGTTCCAGCATCCAAACACTGTGAATGTGCTCCGACCGAGTCGATTTCCACTCTTATGTTTGATGAGAAAAATTTCAGTGAGCAATTAACCGAGGCGAGGTCGGTTAAAGAATGGTTACAAAATTTTGATTATTCTACTCTACGTTTGATGCTGAACCTGTTGCAGCTGATTATTTGCTATGAAATCACAGGTCTGTTCAAAGAAATCTATAACAGAATACCATGCTTCATAAAAATAGTGTATCTTTTAAAGACTTTTACCTCAATGATAAATATTTTTATAATCTACAAGAATTTTTTAATGGCAAAATTTTTTATTTTTGTGACTTTTCCCATGCTTAGTGGAGATTTTCTGAAATAAAATTCTATTCTATTCCATTGATGTAGCACAATGAGCCCTTCGTAGGTCTAAATGCAGCGAGATTTTTTCTGCCCTCTACCACAATCGTCATCATAATTATACAACCTGCGTTACGCAAAACTTGCATATCTATTAATTTGTTCTATTGTCAGCCCTGTGCATTTATGCACATGCACTGATGTTGGTTGCACATTGCCTATAGATGGATGTGTGGATGAATCGTTTTGCTAAAACCGTGAAGGCAAGGCTTCCGCACCGCACGGCTTTGCCCCCCTCCTCCCACCTTCAGGCATGGCACGGCGCCCCGTTTGAAGTTTTAATGACCCACATTACATAGGTAATAACTGTGACATTACAGTATATCGCCTGTACCATTCTTTACGACACTAGTCAAAAGAAACAATATTGGTAAAGAACGTTCAGAATAGTAGATTGTATATCTAGTGGCGTAATGAGGTATATTACTGACGAGTAGTTACAGTATGTTAAAACGAGCGATTAAGCGAGTTTTAAGTCACACTAGTCATAATATCATTACACACGAGATATACATGGTATTTTTTGCCATGCCAACTATAAAATAGCTGCTTTTCAGTTCATTTTCAGTTTTTTCAAAATTGTTTGACAGTTCATTTGCGTCGCCAAGTTCACATTTATAGCAGGCCATGAGTAAGTAATAGAGGGCGGACCAGAGTGAATAAACATAAATCAGTATATAGTATCAATCGGTTATCACGACAATCGAAATTGCGTTGCGAAAATATTTTTCGATCCAGTAAAAATTCTTGTTACGGTTCTGTACAGCGGTATTTACATAAATATACATAAATCTAGCCAATAGATCTCCGGCATATGTTTGACATGTTGTGACATCACCAGTCACACATATCATCAATCCCATAGAGCACATGCGCGTAAAGGTGATACACTGCACTCCCAATAAACCGTACTCAAAGGATAATAGACCTTCATTCGCATTTTATGAAAGTGAAAACTCTACCTATACGTTAATCATAACTTCATTATTTTTCCGTGAATTTTGCAATTGGCCATATTCAATTTTGAATAATTTGTGTCCTCAAGGTCTTCTTATTCAAACAGATCAAATTGTTTATTGATTTTAAAAAATAATAACCACAGTTCTATTTTGATCTGTCCGAGTTTAACATCCTCTCTTTCAAACGATATAAATAAATGCAGGTTTTTCAAATCTATACATATAAAAAAATTGATGTGCTTATGACCACACGACAGAAGTGAAAACTTCAGATTTTCTAATTTTTTGTGTCATTTATTATAGCGCATTTATGAACTAAAAATAATTTATTACTAAAATACTAAAATTGTATTTTTAATTAATTTCACCTTGGTTTCAAAAAAATTATAATTATTGTCAAAGAAAGAATATAACAAAAATAAAAAATATATAAATAAATATCAGGTAGAATTTAGAAAAAAAAACTCAAAAAATACGCAGCGATCAGGTCTCGAACCCAGGTTCCTATGCATAGAACGCCAAGACTAAACCAACTGCGCTATGGGTGGCAGTGTGTACACGACCGTTTTTGTGATATAAGTATGTTGCGAATTCTTACGATCGGGTTGCAGATTCTTACGGAAGTAGTTGCGAACGCTTCACATTTTTTCAGTACCCAGGCAAAAAGTGCCTAACGCGCCTAAGGAAGTTTTCACTTCAATAACGCTCTTTTGTCTGTCTGTTTGTGCACGCTAATCTCCGCAATGGCTGAACCAATTTGGATGTGGTTTTCAGTGATGTATTGAGATAAGTTTGGGCTAACATTTAGTGTTTGTTTCATTTAAGTCTGTTGACAAATAAAAAAGATATGTCAATTTTAAAATGCTTCTCGCGCGCGTTGTGACGCCGTTAATGCAAATGTAAAAACGTAGAGTTAAACATGTAAATAGGTTGGATTGATTGTTTATTTATGTGACACCGTTAATGCAAACAATTTCCAAGTGATTTTAAGACCGACTTCGCTTCGCAGGGGGAGAATTTCTCCCAGGGGATAATAAATTAACAATATACTAAATATACGTGAGCGAAGCAACGGGTAGCCGCTAGTATAAATTAAAAACGGAAGTTTTTTTGAACTGAGTGCAAAAATTTAAGTACAAAACGTTAAATACTACAGTTCAAACTTAAAAATCAAATGAGGCTATGATTTTTTCAAAAGTAACATAAGGCTAGATGTAGCACTGTTTAATTTTTGTCGGTATCGATAAATCGTGGTTCCACTGTACGTGACACGGAGACAGATGTGATCACACAGAACAGCATCCCCTGATTTAACTCGGTACGCATTTCGTATTATATTATAATATATGTAAAACAGCGTTGTAGTTGTAGCTAATATTGTTAACCTCTATAAAGCTACCTATATACCTACCGCCGTACGAACTAGCTTCATAACGATGTCATGTTGCCACAACTAATCAAAATACAATTCTTCTTTCCCTCTTTCTAATTTTTAGACGCGAGCATAAAATATTCTATATTCATTCATTTTCTCTCTGCGTATTTTTAAATTTAAAAAATCAAGAAAAATGTTAAAACTCTAATGAATAAATCAAAATACATTAGGGATAAATATTTTGTTGCAATTTAAATTGATGAACAATATATACATTTTTAATCTGTAACATCTAAGCTACCCTTCTCCAAAAATGTGATACGACAGTAACCTCAGAATATTTATTTGACTAAAAACTGAACAGATATGCGCAGCAAAGCCAATGCGCGTTATTTCACTTATTAATCGCAATAATACAAAATAACTATTCATTTTTTGCTCCACAAAATTTTACATCATAGCCGTGTTATGACATCAGAAGACAATAATATTTTTATAAAAGAAATTAATTTCTCACCTTCCAGTCTTGGTGATGATCATCTCCGTTCCCAGTTCGTTGAACTTATCCCACAGGTCCTTAGTTTCGAGATGACACGTGACGTGACGTAATTCCTCACACGACCATCGCTCCTGGAGCAGGGGATTTCTAGTTGTATTCTGTGAACCCGATGAACCCGTGCTTCCTTGGGCACTATTACCAGCTCCAGAATGACTCGCCGTCTCCGAAGTAGACGAGACGTCAACAGGAGAATCCCTGCCGATATCATCGCTGTCGGCGCCTGGGGTTACTGATGGCGCTACACCGGGTTCGGGAGACGACGCCACCGAAGAAGATGTCGTCGTTGTTTCGACGAACTTTTCTAAAAAAAAACAACAAAAATAATGTATTATGAACTAATATGCTCTCGTATATGCAGACAGCTTTTATTAATATAAAATTCCAATAAATTATAATTTAAAAAAACTAAAAAACACGCTTTAATGGTTAACTGAACTAAAAAGTAAAAAATAATTTTTATTGTAAAAAAGCGTGGGGTGCTCGATATCAGTTGTTATAAAGTATGAAAATATGGTACAAAGCACCCCACGCTTTTTTACAATAAAAATTATTTTTTACTTTTTAGTTCAGTTTACCATTAAAGCGTGTTTTTTAGTTTTTTTAAATTATAATTTATTTTTGCTTTTTAGTCCTGGAGATCCTGGTCAGGATAACGGGACCAAACTTATGGAATTATTGTATTGTCGTCGGTCCTTGATAAGTGTGCAAAGTTTCAGTTCAATCTGAAGTTTTCTGCTTTTTTTTAGTCCTGGAGATCCAGGATCTCCAGGACTAAAAAACTTATTGAATTATTGTATTGTCATCGGTTCTTGGTAAGTGTGCAAAGTTTCAGTTCAATCTGAAGTTTTGAAGTGGATGAAAATCGCGTTCAAAGAATCCGTTACTTACATACAGGTGGAACTATTATAAGCGTGTTAAAAATGCACACATTTTACCAAAAAAAACAAAACATCGTAGTAATAATACAAATACATAGTAATAAAAATATCCATAATAATGTAAAGTATACTATGTAAGTAATAGTATAAAAAAATTTTAAGATGTTCTTCCAAAGAATAATACAGTAGTTATTAGTTAAACAACAAAATTATGAGGTAAAAATTATAACGTCAAAATAGTTTAGCTAATATACTCTAAGGGTGGTCCTTAAAATTGTCATTTACGAATATTAATGGTCTCATGGGCTAAAATGTTTCTAAATAAATAAAAAAAGATGTAGCCGAAATTTCAGGTCCCTATCTCAATTCTATATAACTGATGCCTCAAAGACATCGAATTTTTGCCATTTATATAACATAAGTACTTATACGATTTTTGGCACTTTCCGGTTAATTTTTTTTTACCCCAACTTTGTTTAAAAAATCTAAAATCTGGCAAATTTATTTCTTCATGGTAATAAGTATTTGAGAAAAACTTGGGAAATTTTTAACGATATAATATTTGAGCGTAAAATAAAAATTCAAAAAATAAACGTTTTTTATCTAGCTATAGTTCCGAAAATTATATCATTAAAAATCTCTAAAAATTTTCTAAAATACCTACTACCATAAGGAATAAATCTGCCAGGTTTCAGATTTTTTTAAACAAAATTGCGATAGAAAAAAAAATTAATCGCAAAGTGCCAAAAATCGTATATGTCATTTAAATAGGAAAAATTCGATGTCTTTGAGGCACCAGTTAGAATTGAAATAGGACCTGAAATTTCGGCTACATTTTTTTTTATTTATTTAGAAACATTTTAGCCCATGAAATAATATTTGGAAATTACCATTTTAAGGACCACCCTCTAATACTCTTAGATCCACATATCACATACCTATTGATCAGTAGATAATGTTTCAGTAAAAAAACAGCAAGTTTTTTAACTTTTCTATATAAAAAATAATTTTAAACTATTTTCATCACATTACACAATTATTAAGCTAATGTTTTGTTAGCATGTCAATGTTGAAAAAACTGCGAAAACTAGGTAGAACAGAAAATTATAGCATTCAATATATTATGAACTTCAATATAATATAAATAAATGGTTTATACCGAGTGATGCAGAATGTTTTACCAAAATTAAGCATTGTTTATCGTTTCTTATATTTTTTCCCAAATAATAATTTGGGGCAATTTTTATTATGCCTTCGGTTTTTAACACGCTTATATTAGCTTCACCTGTATGTTTGCTTGCTTGCTTGCTTGTCAGCTTGTAACCGACTTCTTTGAACTTGATTTTGACCAACTTTGAACGGTCAGATTTAGTTTAAACGTTGTCGACTTATCAAGGACCGACGACAATACAATAATTCAATAAGTCTGTCCCATTATCCTGACCAGGATCTCCAGGACTAAAAAAAAGCAAAAAACTTCAGATTGAACTGAAACTTTGCACACTTATCAAGGACCGACGACAATACAATAATTCAATAAGTTTGTCCCATTATCCTGACCAGGATCTCCAGGACTAAAAAAAAGCAAAAAACTTCAGATTGAACTGAAACTTTGCACACTTATCAAGGACCGACGACAATACAATAATTCCATAAGTTTGGTCCCATTATCCTGACCAGGATCTCCAGGACTAAAAAGCAAAAATAAATTATAATTTAAAAAAACTAAAAAACACGCTTTAATGAACTAAAAAGTAAAAAATAATTAATTTTATTGTAAAAAAGCGTGGGGTAGTATGAAAATATGATACAAAGCACCCCACGCTTTTTTACAATAAAATTAATTATTTTTTACTTTTTAGTTCATTAAAGCGTGTTTTTTAGTTTTTTTAAATTATAATTTTTTACAATCCAGCTTAACCAAATATGTCTGTTAAAAAAATGCTTTATCAGTTTTACTTTTAAGTTGGTGATTTAGTTGATAAGATTCTAAAATTGTATCGTTATAACAATGAAAATTTAGCAAAAATAGTTTTGACAAGTAGTACATATATCCCTAGAAAGTTATTAACTTCTAATTTAAAATGTCTAAACTATATTTCCATCAAAAAAAATACAACTTCGAGGTGACTGTTTTGAAAAAAAACTATATTTTATAGTAAAGTAAATTATTACCCCTCTTAGCTTTCATTAAGCAGGTACAAAAACCAAACATTCAAAATATTTTTTTGGAAATTCGAAAATTAAATTATAAACAAGCCGTGAGGTGGGTCGTTTATTAGGACTAAAGTGCGACCCTTGAGGTCCACACGACGAACTTCCCAGTTTGATAAATATTTAATAATAATAATTAAATTAGATATTACACAGAAAAGTAATCTTTTAAATCATTAAAACATCAATAATTTAAAAAAAAAAAAAAAAAAAAAAAACGGCTGAACCGATTTTTATAAAATTTATGTCGGATCAAAATGACGTTAACACGCATCGATTGACACCCTTACGAAGTCGATATAATTTTTTATTCGCGAGATATTGTGTAAAATCTACTTTTTTGGAGGTTATTTGGTTAAGAAAAAAGAACGGCTGAACCGATTTTGAAAAAATTTCTTTCAGATCATATTTACGTTAATACGCGTCGATTGGCACCCTAACGTAGTCGATATCATTTTTCGTTCTCGAGATTTCGTCTTTGAAAGAAATGTACACATACGTACGTACGTACGTACGTACGTACACACACACACACACACACACACACACAGACATCTTTCTAAAAGTAGTGTAAAAATAGTGTAGTGACCTTGAAACATAAAAATTTTTTTTCCTTTTTGATTTCGATTTTCGGACCCATTACAATAACTTCCAGTGGGAAGTTAACAAAAAATGTATAGATTGTAGGATTACAGACGCTTCACAACTTACATCATTAGTGTTAACAAAAAATAATAAAGCATGTATAAAACATTCAATTATTTACCACCTAGTATACAACGAGAATCGATATACATAAAAAATAATAATTCATAATTTTATCTGTTTAATGTGCCCATATTACCTATAAATCAAATATTAAAATTAAAATCTACATGACTAACTCTACATATTTTTTTAATTTACTACTGATTGTTTCGACCGTCATAATATGTCAGTTCAAAATTAATCGAATATACATGGATAGTATCTATTAGAACTTATTAGTTAATTGTTGCATAAAATTTTGTATTTTTTGCAATTTAAATCGCGTGTTTTATATCTCCTATCGAAATTACTGAAATTTGGTTTTTACTCGATTAGGACAATGTCAAAGAAGGTAATATTTTGATAAAATATTTCACGTTTTCCAGTTATTAAAACTATGAATAATTTTGCAATTTTTATAAAATATATTTTGCCTCACAATAATGTAGTTCACAGTTTTTCAAACTCCATAAATAATTTGTTAGGTTAAAAATAAAATCTATAATAATAATTTTAAAAATTTATTTGTATATAGAATAGGTACTTCCATTCTCTTTTTAAACCTACAAGACGAAATAGTTTTAAAATTATATAATATTGTGTTCATTGACAAAAAACTAGAAGTAAGAATGAAAACTTGAGTTTAATTCAAAGCATTCATTTATAAATAATAATCAAATTAACTTAAACCGCAAATCTCTTCACGTACCTAATTCTATTTTCTTCAGTGTAATATAAAAATGATTAATGATTATTTTATTTATTTCAGATGGCGCTAGACGTGCAGCACTGTATCAAATCGTTAATTTGCAATCAGCGCTTCTGGACGCTACTGTATCTGTAAGTGATTCTTCATTATAAAGTTTATTTATATCCAATTATTCATTAAACACATACCGTGTCCGAAGAAGCCTTACATTTGCAGTTATTTTTCCATATAAAACAGTAGCTGTGAAATTTTTATATAGAATTTGTCCCGCTAATTAACGTTAGGTATCCAATTCACAAACATAAATTGTTGTTTATTTTTACAACGAAGAAAAAAACGTTTTTTTTTTTAATTCTAATTCATAATCACTTTTAAGCCAAAATATGTTTTGCAATATTTTGAAAAAGTATTTTTGGATTTTATTTCCGTAGGTACTAGATTAGTCTCGCACTCACATAAAATATTCTTTAAAACTTTCCATTTTTTTTGTCAATGTTAAAGTCTTAAGTTGTTAAGCATTTAAATATTCAATAAAAAGACACACTAATATTTGATAAAAATATAGCTACAAACAGTACGAATAGCACAAATCCTAGGATTTCGTTAAAACTATGCATTTCCGGATTAGAAGAATTATATTACAGGACACTGGACAAGCCGACGAATCCCTGGACTTTTCCGGCCTTCCGGCAACCCTAATTATCTATCATTCTTCGCGTTACTTATTTTTTCACAGTCTACGTCTTCATAAATATGTAGAAACTCATTTATAAAAAGCTAAATTAAAAAATAATGTCTATATAAGAAACGCAATGACAATTAAACGACATCCAATTTCAAGCTGTTTTTATAGTTCGACAAAATGAAAAAAACTGTTTCTTATACTGTCTACACTTTTACGTGTACAAATTGCTAATCAAAATTACAACAAAAAAATATAACCGACTTTAACACGAACATAAAAGCATTGTCCGTAAAAGTTTATTGTTATTGACAAGCAGAGGTGGAAACCTCCATGTTCATAATAATAATAATAATGGGTAATAATATAATAATACACAGAACCTAATTCACTGAACATATTAAAAAATGTCTCTGATAACATCGCATTTTGTATATCCTTGCTTTATCTTCGTGAAAATCTCTTGTGTGTGGAAATTATATGGATTATACAATAACATAATGACAGAAATATATAGAATATCTCGTATCACATACAGGTTGACTAAAAAAATGAACATCGAAAGCATAATAATAATCCGTGACAGAATATGTGTTAAAACAAAGATTTGAATAAAAAAACTTACTCAAATACACGTATGACAAAATTAAATAAATCTATGATATTTTTGTAATAATCTATAAATATAGTATGTATATATAGGTACCTATATTTAAAACACAAGCCGTTCCTTTCGTCAGTTCACCAGCAATCAACTGATTTACAATATTTTTTAATGAAGCGTTTTGTTCATAGATGTTATATTTTTACCCGCCTGCGCACGCAAAGGAGTGGTAATGTGTTTAACAGCCTATGTATGTATGTATGTATGTTTGTATGTTCCTTTGAAGCACTATACAGACCAAACGCCTGGGCCGATTTTTATGATTCACACGTCAATCGATTCCCCTTAGTCCGGCGAGTGTCACTAAAGACATGACGTTAGTGAAAATTCAATATGGCGAGTACAGGACGCCATATTGTGAAAATGAAAAAAATGAAAGTCAACAAACTATGTCAAGTGGGGTATCGTTGAATAGGTATTTAAAAATCATTTTTAGTTTTCCCTCAACATTTTTCGATTCGACTGACCGTTTAGGATCTATATCGATTTATTTTTAACTAAAAACATTTGAAATAAAAAGTTTATTTTAAAAAACAAAAAACCCGACTGCGTAAAAATCGAACTTAAAAGATGGAAACAAGATCAAATGATAACATGCAGTCGGAGGTATTTCTGTTCAATTTGTTACTACTATGCCTCCGACTGCATGTTATCATTTGATCTTGTTTCCATCTTTTAAGTTCGATTTTTACGCAGTCGGGTTTTTTGTTTTTTAAAATAAATTTTTTTTTATTACCTATTATTGCTTATATTAAAAAGAAGTATGTTAAAAAGTTCGTGCGAATAAGGTTTCGCAAACCATTAAAATACAAATAAATGCTTTTTATGTTATAGCATTACTGTTAGAAATACTCTTTAAATGACGTAACGTTACAATGCAATACTAGAAAAATTCATTTTAAACCTGTCACCGTCGGGACTCAAATAGTGGAAGATTGGGGTTTGAGTCCCGATGGTGACATAGGTTTAAAATGAATTTTTCCATTATTGCATTGTAACGTTACCGTCATTCGATGGGTGTTCCTAACAATAATGCTAACATAAAAAGCATTTATTTGTAAGAAACAATTCTGAACGCTTCATCGGAATTCCTCGGTACTGCTCGGAGAAATCCTAAACGGACAGCCGAACATACATAATATATGAATCTGGTTTCATCTGCAACCATAGCATGTTAAAAAGGAGCGTTTAGTATTGTTGTTTTTTTATAATATAAACAAATGCAATTATTTCTTTTATTTATAAGATACTTTTCCAAATATCTTCACTCCGTCGAATTTCGACACTTATTATTGAACACCCAGTATACGTGCACAAATTTATATAATATAGTCCCCATTGTATATAATGTAGATTGTAAAGCTGTTATTTATATGCTCTATTTATATCATAGAATATGAATTGATTGAAAATTACCACAGCTATATGACATACCAGTGATGCATAAACTTTTAATATAAAAAATAATTTATCATAGATCGCATCAAAAAAAAAAAAAAAAATTCGACTGATGACCAGTCCTATACTTCCCACCTAGTAAATATTTGAAAAAAATAAACTCTTTTTTTTTATTCTCTGACTAGGCCCAAATAACCTTAGCTGTTGGTGGTCTTTAAAACACAATTTAATTTTTATTCTTTGAAAAAAGCATGGCCCTCTTTTTTGTTTGGTGATCTACTGATGGCTAGCTTAATATAGCAAAAATCATGGTTACCTTGATTTACGTACAATTTTTATTTTTTTTAGTAAAATATTTTTTTTCTCGAAAACTATACATTTTAGAGAAAAAAAAATTTACATTTTTTTCATATTATAACATCTAGAATTCATTTATATTTTTTTTACCTATGTTAATACGTGACATTGAGAACGTTTTCTTGAACCGATTTGACTCAAAATCTAATCAGATCTAAGTTAAAGGCTGATAAACACAATAGAATAATCGGCATGCCCGTATGTTGTTCCGTTCTTAAGATATCGAAGGCGAAAAATTGACCACATACACACACACACATACACACACACACACATACATACACACACACATACATACATACACACATACATACACACACACATACAGACATCAGTCAGAAAATGATCTTAAACGATTGCTAGGGTCTCAAAACGTGAAGATCTGTTAAAATCTCGAAATATTTTTTCCGGACTAAATCCATTACTTCCCTACCATAGTAGAGGTGGGAAGTAATAATAAACATAAAAAATTCGACTGATGACCAGTCCTATACTTCCCACCTAGTAAATATTTGAAAAAAATAAACTCTTTTTTTTTATTCTCTGACTAGGCCCAAATAACCTTAGCTGTTGGTGGTCTTTAAAACACAATTTAATTTTTATTCTTTGAAAAAAGCATGGCCCTCTTTTTTGTTTGGTGATCTACTGATGGCTAGCTTAATATAGCAAAAATCATGGTTACCTTGATTTACGTACAATTTTTATTTTTTTTAGTAAAATATTTTTTTTCTCGAAAACTATACATTTTAGAGAAAAAAAAATTTACATTTTTTTCATATTATAACATCTAGAATTCATTTATATTTTTTTTACCTATGTTAATACGTGACATTGAGAACGTTTTCTTGAACCGATTTGACTCAAAATCTAATCAGATCTAAGTTAAAGGCTGATAAACACAATAGAATAATCGGCATGCCCGTATGTTGTTCCGTTCTTAAGATATCGAAGGCGAAAAATTGACCACATACACACACACACATACACACACACACACATACATACACACACACATACATACATACACACATACATACACACACACATACAGACATCAGTCAGAAAATGATCTTAAACGATTGCTAGGGTCTCAAAACGTGAAGATCTGTTAAAATCTCGAAATATTTTTTCCGGACTAAATCCATTACTTCCCTACCATAGTAGAGGTGGGAAGTAATAATAAACATAAAAAATTCAATCTATGTATAATAGGTACCTATATACAAAATAAGTTAAAGTTCCGTTTTCCATAACAGACATAATATACTACCTATAATAAATATCTAAATGTTATATTGTTTTTACTTCCATTTGTAGTTTTCACTTTGCAACAAGCCATATTCGGTTCGCGGGCCACAGGTTGTACATCACTGACATACAAAATGATCATTATAACAAATAACATCATAATATATAAGCAGATTTTCAGATTACCTTAAAAATGCATATTAGACTTCAACGCACGATAAGAACACGAACCTGTGGAATAATGTGCCGACACAAGTTTTGTAATTTGAGACTGATTTTTCAATGAATTGTTAACTAATTGTTAATGAAAAACTATCTCGCATTACACAGATAACATATTAAATACATTCTTTCTCCATTCGTGTCCATATAGTTTTTGTTAAATTAAAAGTAATTTTATGCAACGTCAAAATTTCGAGTCTGAAATACTATACTAAAAATGTCACATAGTAATACCATTAATAGTTTTTATTTGATAGACAATTAAATTATAAAATAAGTTGGTCAGAAAGTCATAAATAAATGACGAAACGTTCAATTTATTTAATTTAATTCATTTAATCTCTTGCCCTTCTTTCTACAATTCATTTCATTATATTAAATACATTTTAAGAGATATTTTCAAAAAAATCAAACTTAATTATTTTTAATAATTATTAAATAGACAGTAGCCATTCCACAAGCAAATACTTTTCTTAACGTAATCAGTCGGCAACCTGCCATCGTGATGTTAAACGTCAAACAATTAAGATATACAAGAAGAAATCAGAAGCCACTGTCAGGACTTGAACCCGAAATTTCCGGCTGGTTGAGTTACCACTTACTCATACTTTTCTGGTGAATTTATTTTATATTAATCCGTCAAGCGTTCTGCGAAAGTATTGTTAACATGGATAATAAATGTACAGTAAAGCTTTAAATATCAACGCTAATGTCCAGACACCCAATCCATCACAGACAAAAGCACGCAACCATCCGCTATATATAGAGTTTCAAGACAAAGTGGCTTTGGTTTAAAATAAGATCATTGACGATAATGCTCTTATTTTATTTTTTATTTACAAGCTTTTATTTAACTTGCAATGTTTGTAGGTATGTTTGTTTGTTTAGGTCAAATCTTGCAAGTCAATTTTGAACGACTTCCACGTATCCGATCGATTTAAAATTTGGTACACACTTGCACTCCCGATGACAATACATGAATCAATCGTTTTTAGAATTAAATTCAATCCCTAAGAGGGTCAAACGAAGGAGTAGGGTTTTTTGACCATTTAATTCAACGCCTAGGCCAAACCGCTAACTTATAGCACACTAAAACATTATAGATAATATCTTTTTAACCGCCTACTTTTCATATTGGAAGGTTGTTTTGTACATTTGTGTTAGACGTGTCGGGTTTTTTGTTCTTTTAATATTTTTTTTATTTTAGGTACGCTTTTTAGTTTTTTGAATAATTTTTTTAACAAAGCTTGTATATATTTACGTAATACATTATATATTTTTGAAATCTGCTCATCCGGACCTTTAATTTTATACCCATCTCAATAGGATTTTCTTTTCTTTTTTGTTTTTCACGTGGGACTATACGGCGCCTTTTGGCCGCCATATTAAAATATTCGTGATGTCATATAATATATGACATCACGAATGTCCTAGGATATCATCCTAGGACATTGAGAGGATCAACTTCTTTGTTCAAATCGGTCTCTCCGTTCCAGCTCTACGGCGTAACATCTAAAAATTGTTGCATATTATACTGACTGATAAACATTAAACACAATACCCTTGCGGCGTAACACAGTCGAGTAAAATAATTGGAAAAAAATCCAGAAATTTGACATAAGCCACTTGACTTATAACCACAGATATATCTGTACCCATTTAAATAAAACATTGATTGGTCGAGCGCAAAGCTCTGTTTTATTCTATCGGACCGGAAGTTAGTCTAAACGATCGCGTGCAAAGGAACCGAGCGCTTCCGAACGTTCATTTGTTATATTATTATTGTACCGATAGAGCCACTCGACTGCTGGTCAATCAAATGGTTTTTTAATAAGCGGAAACGTTGAGAAATGATCATGATTATATAATAAGGATGCAAATGCAATGTCTAGAGTGGAGTACTCAAGCTACCTGTTGAAGCAAAGCTTTAATTCAGTATCTACAAAATGTCCTGAACTTGCTTCAATAAAAATTTGATTTTTTTAAATTTAATTTTTAAAGAGCACCAACTGCTGAAGCTATCCAAACCTAGTAACTATAAAAGACTTAATTTCTAAACAAAAAATAATTCTAATTATTTATTTGATTTCATTTGGAACAAAAAATTTAAAATACCAATATATTTTGAAACCAAAGAAATAAAAAATATTCAATAGGTAACAAACTAATATTAATTACTAGGAAAAAATGAATCGTTATTATAAATTATTATTAATAGAAGTTGTAGGTTATTATAAAATTTATAAATGTAGAAAAGTTACAAAATCTGATTTCCAAGTACGATTGAAAATACTAGGATATAGTACTTATTTACGTTTTGTGTATATTAATCCGTAGTCAAAAGGAGACTGTTTTAAACTAAATGGAAAATTATTATCTTTCACAAAAAAACTGAAGTCGATAGTTTTTTTCTAAATCAATATTTTTGAAATACATCAACGTCATATAAAGAAAGTATAAAACGTAGTTATTATTTAAAAACTTATTTATTTAATAACACAAATATTTTGAAACAAATGGCTTTTTAATTAATAATAATTGTGCATATTATGAGTGTTATCTATTATAGAAATTAACCACGAGAATTCCAGTGAAAGTGGAAAATGTTTGTTCATATACAGAATTAGCAGCTAATGTCTTTTATGAATAATTTATTCGTAAATTTTCCCCAAATGCTTTACAATATGAAATATATAAAGGTATATATTATGGACAAATATTAAGCGATTGTTTCTTTAGCATAGAATTGTAGCTATTGTAATATTGAAAATATAAATGTATTTTGTATTATTAATTTCTTTATAATGGGGGGCATTTTTTGTAAATGTTACGAATCGCACCTTTACTCTGCTTATCAGTAAAAAAATGGTTTAGAAAATGTAAAAATAACAATTAATTAATGTTTTGTACCTATGTTATTACTCATTTGTTAAATGAGTTATGGCATATGATACAATTTATCAATAGATATTTGTAATATTGAGAAACGAACGTTAAAAGTATTACTATTATTATTTGCCAAAAATAGTGCCATAATAATAATCATTTCTCTAGAAAGCAGTACATTTATAATATACATAAACTAGTTATAATGGCGAGATTTCCTCTCCTAAGGCCAAAAGAATGTTTATTTTCCCCCTGATTTTTGAACAAAATTTAAATTCCTGAAAACTTAAACAACTAAAATAAAATAAATAACTAATAAATTATCAAGTTTTAAGTATTCTAACAAAAAAAAGTATAGAAACTTCTACGAAGACAAATTACAAATGTATGTGCTCCTTAACATTATAAATATTTTATGAATACTTAAACTTTTGATAGTTTATTTAAAAATTTAAGTAAATTTTTTAACCGACTTCAAAAAAAGGAGGTGGTTCTCAATTCGGTCGTATTTTTTTTTATGTTTATTACCTCATAACTCAGTCATTTATAAACCAATTTTGAAATTTTTTTTTATTTGAAAGGCTATACTTTCAGATTGGTCCCATAGAAATTTCATCAAAATCGGTTCAGTAGTTCGGCTGATTTTAATAAAAGTCAGTAACGGCGTGTGATTCTTTAAGGTAAATGTCACTTTTTGACATATCAGACAGCGTAAGAAAGTCGGTTTAATAAAAGTGAGTAACGGCGTGTGATTCTTTTAAGATAAATGTCACTTTTTGACACTAAAAAGTAAAAAACTCGGGTCGCAGTGCCAAACCCTGCCGACAATATAGTGTATTTGCTAATACAGGCATTGTGGCATTATTATGTAAACTTAAGTTTGTTTTTTGACAAAATAAAAAATTTAACCCCTTAATACATCCCTTAAAATAATTAAATTTTTCTAAATTTCAATATTAGACATGGATTTTATCAGTACACCCAATTAAATACACCCTTCCATAAGTAAATCCGTATCAACAAACTAGTGTTTTCATAAAATTTGAAAGTCCGGTCCTGTCGGGCCGATTTTATTAAAATTTTAGCAGCACATTTTAATCTTTACTAAAGAGTTAAATTTCAATTTTGAAACGATTCTGACAAATTTTTCGGTATTTTTGGGCCCAAAAACTTTTTGGAACCCCTAAATACAACCCTGAAAATGGTCCGATCGGGCCCATTTTAAATAGGCTTCTTGCGGTGATGGGTTCCAATGTGTGTACCAAATTTCGTTTCAATCGATTAAGTCTGTCGAGAGTAATCGTGTACACACATATATATATATATAAATATATATATATATAAATATATATATATATATATATATAAATATATACATACATATATATATAAACATTTTTAAAAATGGTGCCAAAGTGTTCAGGAGGCTATGAAACGTCGAGAAATTTTGGTCCGACCCCTAGGTCCCGCCATCCGACCGACGCCAATAGTGTATGTGCCATATTATGGCAAATACACTAAAAATAAAAAACTTTCTAACAAAAAAAAAACATCCTTCAAAAAACCACTAAAAAGAGGAAAATAATGAAATTTTGAAGTCTGTGTCAAGTTAATAAAATATGAAGTTGGTTAAAAAGAAGATATTAATCACTATAATTTACTTTTTAACCGACTTCATATTTTATTAAATTGGCACAGACCTCAAATTTTCATTATTTTCCTCTTTTTAGTGGTTTTTTGAAGGAGGTTTTTTTTTTGTTAAAAAGTTTTTTTTTCGCTTTTTTTTTTCTTAATTATTTATCTTGATTTAAATACACTAGAGTATTTCTAATTTCAATCCGCTATATAGTCTTATCAAAATCAATATTTATGTAACATGAACAATTTTAGTTTGACACCCTTGATGTGGACTTTTCTTCTTCGAATACGTCAACAGTTTCCCCGTTTCCAGTTTTTGTAAACATATAAATGATATTCCTAACACGCCTTTCGTGTTTGTTGAATTCAAATAGAAATAATCGATCGAAAAAAGCTAATGTAAACACATTACAGTTGAAAAACATAATTGTTACTTTTCCATAGCACACAATAGATTATAATATAGCGATGTGGTGCATTAGCTTCGGTGAATGGATAGAATCGCGCTTGCGCATTACCCCGTATAATTTACATTGTCATTACATTACATGATCCACGCTCTTATCATACTGATAACATCAGCGCATTTTATCTAAAGGCTGGCCAAAATCACTATTTTACATAACAGAAGTGTTGTCGCGATTTGACCTCCGATAAAAATAGCTGCACTAAACTGGATTTGCGGTACATCGTCGCTATATATAGGAAAGATATGTTCACTGTCGGGCACTATGTAGTAAGTGGAAACTTTCCTGACGCGAAATCGGGAGTTCTGGGTTCGAATCTCGGCAGTGCATTTACATTTTTCCAATATAGCCTTCTATATAATATCATGGCGATAATGTCGTCTGATATTCTTATGTATTTAGTTACGGTCTAGGGAAATTAATCATATTGATTGTTTATCTTTCATTGTTAATTATTGTTTGGAGTAATATTAAATATTAGTATTACTATTCCGTTGCTCCGAGTGACCGTGGTAATCAAAAGATTTGATTTTAAACTGAAATTAGCAGACATTTTTTTTTATTTATATATTTTTTTGATTTGTAATCACTAAATCTATTTTCCTATACCTAAATTACAGAACTCGAGCATGCTGAACGAACATATTGTTCAACCCTGACAAAAAATTTCAACCCTGACGTAGCGATGATTATTTCTTTGTGTACACAACTTGTAAGCTAACACTAAAAGCGACACACTGTAACAACTATTGTAATTAGTTGATATAATATGTAATTTATATACACTGTGTCCACAAACACTTGACCTCAATGGTATAATCAATCATATACGGTTTTAAACTTAATATAATATTCCATTCTCGAATGCGGAGTTATATAGCTGAAATTTTAAAAAAACTCACAATCTGCAACAAAAGCTAAATATAAAAATATGAAAAAACTGAAATATACAATATGAACATAAACAAAATAAAAAAATAATAATAATACAGCATTTCACCTTTAAAAATTGGGATTGTGATTTTTTTACATGTTAACCAGATGCCCCTAATGTAGAGTAGTATTGTTTAGAGAAGGCACCAGCGTCATAAATTCGCACAAACGAGTTTAGTGCCGGGCGAGTCCATATTTTGTTTAAAAGAGTCGCGCGTGACACAGCAGACTAGCACGGGTCTTTATAGTGCAAGACGAGCCCTGCACATACTGCCACTGATAGCTCTCCTCACTATACTTCTACAGCGCAGATCGGCCATCTTGCTGGTGTCTTCTCTAAACATTTCTACAGTCTACTTGGTGTTTAAAAGCCTGCTCTAGGCCCATATAACACGGTTTCACACTACGCGAAATTTTATACAGGGTGCTGAATTGCTTTGCGGGTAATAGGGATTTAAACCGTAAAATCAAACTTTTGCGATTTCCTGCTTCCCTAATTATTTTAGGAAAAATATCTTTGAATAAAAGTTTTAGAACATAAAATTCTGCATCTAAATCATTAAACAAAATTAATTTTGCATGCTTTGTAACGGCAGAAATTTGATATGAAAATCATAAATGTCAAAATTACCTCAAAAACAGACAGCGATAGCCATGGAACTTGAACAAAATGATTAGAAATTATTCTGACTGCTAAAACGTCATCATTTTGTTCAAGTTCCATGGCTATCGCTGTCTGTTTTTGAGGTAATTTTGACATTTTCATATCAAATTTCTGCCATCACAAAGCATGCAAAATTAGTTTTGTTTAATGATTTAGATGCAGAATTTTATGTTCTAAAACTTTTATTCGAAGATATTTTTCCTAAAATAATTAGGGAAGCAGTAAATCGCAAAAGTTTGATTTTACGGGTTAAATCCCTATTACCCGCAAAGCAATTTAGCACCCTGTAGAAACCTAAACTGAAGGTTTATTGCACAAAAAAATTTGACTTAAATTCGAAAAAATTAGAAAGCAAAATAGTTCAATTAGAACTTTTTTAATTACTTTAAAGAAATGATGTCTTTTATATGATATCAAAAATGTTCAGTATAAAACATCAATCTACGAATTTTAAATCTATACTTTCACGTGCATGTCTCAAAATTAATTTAAATTCGCATTATGGCACCGCAATAATTTCAAACAGGAAATTAAATCTATGTTATTTTAATACTGATAATAGAGTATACAGCGCATGCGTGGATATATAATGATTTATGTGAAACCCGTAATAAATTTATAATTACCAATGCGCCTAGTAACAATTTACTCTTTGCTCCAAGAATTGAAGGAAAAATTACACGAAATATAATATCGAATATAATATTACCAATCAGTAAACAATTTCGAGTGTGAATCAATAAATATTTTTGTAATTATTTAATTGACGTACAGTTAGAGCTGATTCTTGTAGATCTTACAAAAGAAATTAATATAAGAGCTTCCAATATTTCTTAATAATAGTTGAGGAATCCAACAAAAAATCTCAATATTTTACTCATAACCCGACGTGCGATGAACTATTTGTCTGTCCTTAGAGGTTCTTGAAACGCAATATAAATTTGAGGTTCCTCTCCAAAAGTTTTAAAAGCACAAATAAGTTTCCTTTGTTATCGTTATAATTATTTTTTATCATGTATTGTGTATAATTATTGGTGTTTTGAATCCTCTAACACAGCGTTGCCTAAACTTTTTCGCCTACGAACCCCTTAGTGAAAAACGACAACGATGTAATCATGGAACTTCTGTAGTGTGTATAGTATAAACAACATCATTGCTTGCCGGACGGCTTTCATACAGTTCGACCATCGCCGGCCGAACTGTATAGCTTTACTCACTTACATCAGAGATCCGCAGACCCCCTCGGATATACTTACGGTTCCCAGTTTAGTAAACGCTACACTATAACATAATGAAATATTTATAGTCGTGAGTGATGTTTAACACTTTAACCAAAAATTTCTTTTGTTAATTCTGTATATTTTTTGATACCGAGTCTGAAAATATTTAGAGGACAGGTATGGTCCAGTAGTTATAGCGTCGCAACATCTGTATCAGACTATCGTGGATTCAAATCCTGCCTCCGCTCATGGATGTTTTGTGATGTCATTTAGTTTTAAGTTAATTGTTATTTAATGTATCTAATCAAGACGCTAATGACCTAAGTTGTCGGCGCGTCTATAATTCACAATAAATAAAATAAATGAAAATATTTAAATTATGAACTACAGTTTGCAGACATTTTTGTGGGTGAAAATCGTAAACTCATTAATAAAAATCGTAGATTAATATTTTTGTAAATTAAAAATTTAAAAGGCCGTATTGACCTCGACCAAGTGTAGGTATATTTAACCTTTTTATAGTCCCACGAAGAAATAAAAAAGACAATGAATTGAGATGTTTACAGTTAACTTTACTACTAAATTAACAAAACTAATTACACATTACTTTTTCTAAATTGATTAATTTTCTAGACGTAATTACATGTCTGTCTTCTGTCTAATAATTCAACTATGCTTGAACACAAATTATATTTTTTTAACAAAATTATTTCGTAATACTTTACAGACGTGAAAATTTGTGTCTTCATTTGACATAAAAGTATTTCTCACATTTGTTTTATGTTATGCTAGTAGTATAAGTAGATACATTTACGTAATGACTAATAGAATAATTATACTGGGTGTGGCTCAGAAAAAGTAACATAGGAAAAATAGTACAGTGAATTTTAGGCAGAATCCGAGATTGCTATGAACTTTAGGTACTAATCGTTATGGATGTTGTATACATTTTAAAAATTACAATAAAAATCAAATTTTTGATTTTACTTATATAATAATGTATAAAACAAACAAAATGACAACTTCCAGACAACGGTCTACATACTTACATTAGACCTTATGGCCCATAGCCTATTACAAAATTGCAGATGTTCTTACCTTTTCTAAGCCACACACGGTGTAATTAAATGATTGTACCTACATTTAAATTTTTTTCTGAAAATGACTTATTCCATACTTTTTTATACCTATTACCTAGTGTGATTTTTGTTTATCTATTTCAGTTGAAATTTTGTTTGTGTACATTAGGTTGAAGCAACATTCAGACATTTATGCTCAATTTTTAATATGACTTTTAACGCTAAATTTACTTTTATAGCACTGACACCACGGTAAAATTCAATCTGCCTAGTAGTACATTGCGCCACAAGGGAGGAAAGTGCTTCGGCTCGGGTGGCAAATACGCGAGAGGAAATGTAGTAATTACCTCCCGTGTTGCGCATACTATTTTTTCTCTTGCCAGGCCGAAAGTTCGCAAAATTGAAAAAAAAAAACTTATTAAAATTATTATTTTTATTTTATTTTATTATTAAAATTATTAAAAAATAATTTTAAAGGAAATAATTTTAATGTGTAGGAGACAGAAGTAGGTGCGTGAGAGCCGGCATAAGTACTATTGCGCACGCGCACTTGTCCGTACCACGGGAATAAAGAGCGACTTTGTTGCCGCTTGGCAGGGACAAAAGTACGAACTTTCGGCCTACGTAGGAGAAAAAATAATTTTATCCTAAATCTTACTTTTAAAGTCGTAGGTCTACCAGAAATCGAGCATTAGTAAAATAATAATTGATATGGAGCAAATCTCAGTTGACTTGAAATATTGTCGTTGGTCCTAGAATTTAGGAATCTAAATCATTGTTCACAAACTTGAAAACCTCGATTCAATAATCTTTGACATCTTACTTCTTACAGGAAATACATCTGAGGCAGATTTAAGGATAAGAGGGACCAAGCCCCATAAAATTACTTGATCAAAAAACTATGTTTTTAATATCTCCATATCAACATCAGTGCAAATTGATATGGAGCAAATCTCAATTGACTTGAAATATTGTCGTTGGTCCTAGGAATCTAAATCATTGTTCACAAACTTGAAAACCTCGATTCAATAATCTTTCACATCTTACTTCTTACAGGAAACACATCTGGGGCAGATTTAAGGATAAGAGGGACCAAGCCCCATAAAATTACTTAATCAAAAAATTATGTTTTTAATATCTCCATATCAACATCAGTGCGAAATCGTACTCCATGGTGGGATTCTTAAGTGTTTAAAAATAAATTTCGGGAAGTTTATGGAAATTCTGGGCAACATGGAACATAATATAATTCATATATAACTCGATTGAATGTTTATTTTTATTTTAATAAGACGCGCAGCTACTAGCCTATATGCGTCATTATAAGTCTGTTGTTTAAAACAGGTAAGTATAGTTCGTGCTTTATTTTACTTTTATTCACTTTATACTGTGATTGAATGTTTATTAAGCTTTTTTAGGGTAAAAAAAGAGAAAAGTTATATCTACGACACTGTTCTAAGTGTAAAACGTCTATAGTTGAACTGACATCACATAAAGGTAGTGAATTTAACACGTAGCCACTTTAACTCTAAATGGGCTATTTAGGGCGTTTACTTTGTACACTTGTAAAACGATTTCTTATACACTAATATGCTCACTTATATGCTCGATACTTTAATACTAATAGCCTTCTTTTTCCACATTTAAACATTTACACGTGGTCTGGTTCATAAATGCCGCATGTCCAAATTAAGAAAACTAAAGGATTTCTTTTAGAAATGAATTACAATATTAAATTTTGTTCAACACCCGCATGAAATATGTAATTTCGTGGCTCTACTGAGGGTGGGCGAAATAATGAATTCCCTGGCTGTTGACGTAGAGAGTGGGCTAAATGCCATTTCGCCCACTAGTGGGCGAAATAGCATTTCGCCCACGCTCATTACGGGGAACGTTTGCGCAATCAATCAGGTCACCCATTATTTTGGTCGAAAGAGGAGATTGCACTCGTGTGTTTTACCGCACTCGCTACGCTCGTGCAGCAAAATCCACACTCGAGAAATCTCCTCTTTTTCCCACTAGTCGCACAATATACTGCTAGTAGTAGCTTGTATAGAAATTAGAGAACTTTTAGCTATAAGATAAGGAAGAGACAATTGGAATTTCTAGGTCATATTGTGCGGGGGAAGGGTTTTTAACACTTAATTTTAACGGGGAAAATCAGTAGTCACTAGAGTGGAGGTCAAAGTAGACTTATGTTTTTAAGCAGTTTACGAACTAATAATTAGCTAATAGACATCTTAATATTAGCGGATAATCATAAAAAATGGAAATCCAAGATTGCCAACGTCTGTATAGCAGACAGGGCACATTTAATTGAATACAAAGAAATGGAATCTATTAAATCTAGGAAAATATTGTTAGTTCCAGGGATTATTGTATCAATACAAAAAATGCATAGACTTATACTATCGACAAATCTGAATCAAGATGAGGAATTCAAAAATCGGAAAAAGTTCTCTCCGCCGGGATTCGAATCCACTACTTCTCGAATAAAACCTTTCTAAACTCATTTGCTTGATAAAATAAACATTCAATCATAATTAGACTTCGGATAGAAAAACCTCCAATTCTCTTTTTTCTATAAGGACATGCTAATAATTACGACAACAGCTTGTACCAGATACATTAGATGATTAGATAACCATCGATCATTGTAGTTAAGAGCTTGAATACGCCACTAGGTATACGATTTTTAAAATGCAATCAAAAACCCAGTTGTTCTGATATTTTCTTACAAAATTGGACATAATAGAGTTATCTGCAATAATATGAAATGTGTTGCGACAAAATCGATTTGTTAACATATAATTTTCTTCAAATTGTGTTCAGTCAAATGTACTCCTTAATATGTGCACTCTAAACCCCTTTTTATAACTTGTATATTCATAAATGGCCTTTGGTCTTTGATTAATATTTGTATACAGCAGTGAAATTATATCATTTTTGATATTATAATAAAAATTATATTCACAGAAACACAAGTATAATTTTTTTGCCATACCCACTACAAAATAGCTACTTTCGATGTATGTATAGCGGCCTTTAATGAGTCATTTAACAGGAAGGTGTGCGGAAAGTGTTTTTACTTACCGCACTAGGACGGTAAGTACCTAAACGGTTGCTCTATACGCCTGCGTGTGCCTGCCATTACTTACTCACGACCTTCATGGTATACTGTAGAAGAAAAGATGCCAACGCAAATGAACTGTCGAAATTTTTTGAAAATGAAGTGAAAAGTAGGTATTTTGCAGTGGGTATGGCAAAAAATACCATATATTATATTATCTCGTGCGTGATGGTATTACGACTCGTGTGTCTGTAAAAACTTGCTATCGCCCGTTTTTACATACTGCCATTACCTGTCGTAATATAGTCCATTAAACATCTAGATATACTAATTACAATCTACTATTACGAATTTAGAAAAACTCTGGAAATGATGTCAAATTGAGCAAATTGAAAATTGCACATTATAAATTAGGTAAGCACACATTTTCAAACTGTGTTAAATTGCTAATAAATCAGTGAATTTAAATTTTCCACGCGAATTCATCTTAGATAATCGATTTGGTGAATAAAAGAAAAAATTTAAAAAAAACAAACCACGACAGCCTATCGCGCTAATAAAAGATCACAAAAAATTGAGATTAATTTTTGAGACAATCGATCTTAAAAATTAAAAAAACAAAACTGAAATTTTTGTTTTTCTAATTTTTAAGTTTTCAAGCTCTATATCCAAATCACTCAAAAAAAATCGATGACGTCATAACTGAATAACAAAACACTGTCACGAAACGTTATTCACCTAGAAAGATGCCCCTCCTTTTAAAAATAAAGTTGACCTGTTCGAGGATTTTTATTAGAAAGCGTCCGTTAAAGCTTTATTTCCATAGTTCCATACTTTACGAACGCACTGTATATAGGTACCTACATAATAATATTGTATGCAAAAAAATATAGCATAAATCTTCATCGTATACTGTTGACTGAAATGAGGTTTTTTTGCTATTCTAATTAGTCTAGTATAATTAAGGTCAAATATTACTCAAGGCCAAAAGCCGTATCGTATTTTTTATTAATCATAATTTTTGACATTCTTTTCAATATTGCCTTTAAAACCGCCATTAGGAATTTTGTGAGGTTATGAAAAAATAAACAATAAGAAAATTTTCGCCGCGAAAGTGGAAAAGTTCAGGTTAGAATCCTGACTGTGACCACTGGTTGGTAAAATGATTTTTTCCAATATGTTTCGAAACAATTATATAATTGGCTGCTCTCCAACGAAAAATTTTTCAATTGCTTTTCAGCCGTATATAAACTATTATTTATCATAAACAATAAGATTTTGAAGCTCCAGCAAAGTGAATTAAAATGTTTTCTAAATAGTAAATATCTAGATTATTTTGAATTTATCTTGCGTTTAAAATTTTGTATCACATTTGCACCCCTTCACTCCCACCACGAGTGAACCTGTCTTGTATGACCTCCGCCAGCTAATGGCAGCCCTATAATAATATAAACGTACATATTAAGATTGTCTTATGTATACCATGATTGATATAATGAAAAGACGGGACTTTTATATAAATTATGCCGCACTCCATTGGTTGTTGGAACCGCTGGTCATGACATATTGCTATATCAATTACTGCAATTTATCCTTCTAATTATAATAATTAGAGAATTCGGTTATTGAACAAGTATTGATGTGAACAGTCATTAGCAAGCCTACAACAAACGTTATATGTACATGTTAAGGTGCATTTTCATGTGACGCTTGACGCTGGTTTCTAGTGTCAAATACGGTCACATGATAGAATTTCAACATGGACGCGAACTCGAAAAAATGTAGCGTCAAATTTTAGCGTCAAAGTTAATAAATAAATATCAGGTTATGCAGAAATTTTAATATTATTAACAAACGATTAGAATTTAAGTGACATTTCTTTATGAAGACCTTGACAGGTCAATTGATTCTCATGATCAAAAACTTTTTTTTAATTATACTTTGAAGGCATTTGGATTAAATAGCGCTATTTTTAAATTAGGAAAATAAGATAAAAATTGGATTTTAAAGTCAAAATTTGATATTTTTTCGATGAAATTCTTCAAAATCAGCGTCACACGAAAATGCACATTTAGGCTCAAAGAACGAAAATGCTCATTGAACGAAAAAGGAAACGTTCACAGCGCGTTTTTTTAAATCATTCACAACGCAATATTCGTGTTGTAGCACTTGTAAAAACAGCCACAACCCGCTGTAACTAACTCAAAAGGACCACAAAGCGAAATTAGCGTTGTGACTTTCATGATATTTGACCACTACGCGTTCTAGACGTTACCTGAAATGTATCCGCAATAGAGGTCGATACGATGCACAATGGTTTAGTAACTTTAAAAATGAGTCCTAGCCTCGAAACATTTTTATTTACAATTTTTTATGCTGAACAATATTAGTTCTACAAGTTTTCCTAACAATTTAATTTTCGTACCTACTTAAAAAAAAATAAAGAAAATGTATAGAGAAAAATACACATTTATGGTTTTTTCTCGTTTAACTTAAAAGCGCTAAAGTACATGCACTAGTAGGTCTTTGAAGTACTACACGATGACATAACAATCAGCTACTAAAGTTAAAAACCACTGTGCGACGGATTTATTATGATTAAAAGCCACCACAAGTTCTGGATGTTAAGTAATAAAGAGGTGATGATAAGAAAGAACTCTCTTTTTCATTATGATTTATTTATTTTCAAGTAGGTAACAAAATTTTTCACAACATATAGAAATGTAACTTGGTTACTTTTCATCATTACTAAAAAATAATTACTTTGTCAGGAACTTTTATTAATAAATCAGTATTTTTATGAGAATCAAGAATGTTGCAGAGTTATTTATTTTTACAAGAACTATTACCGTGAGAAGTTACAACCTGTCCGCCATATCGTGGTAGCATCAGCTAACGTTCAGAACGCATTATGGCTTTTCTTAGTCACCACAACGCGTAATGGTCCGACATCATGAAAACCACGACGCGAATTTCGCTTTGTGGTCTTTTTGAGTTAGTCACAATGGGTTGTGGCTGTTTTTACAAGTGCCACTACACGAATATCGCGTCGTGGATGATTTGGAAAAACCACAACGCGTTGTGGATGTTTTTTTCGCTCAATGAGCTTTCGTTCTTTCGTAACATATTATAAAAAAGATTTATGATCCCGGCATTTTTATGTTCAGTACTAATAAAATTTAAATAAAATAATATTACCACAACCAGATATATCGAACAAAAAATTAATAACTTATTGATCTTTTTTTCTTTATAGATATCAAATGATATATACTTAAATAAATCATAAATTGATATTACGTATTTTATAAAACGTGATATTAAGAAATTACTCTTAATAAAAAGTATCAGAAATAAATGTGAGAATATAAATAATTTTATTTAATTTACTTAAAAATAAAATGACATGAAAAAATTAAGCTCTTTTGCTAATTGTCATTATAAATCATATTTATTTTTCATTCTTTTCGATGTTTTACAATAAAGAAAAACTATATTAGAAACAATCGGTACGGCAGTTTTAACATTTCGTTCCCTCAGGAGAAACATTGGAATGTAGTTTGCATTTCAATATTTTGTAAGAATTAGCGCTCCCAGGGACCCGAGCTCGTACCAGTCAGTTTGTGTTTGCCGACTGGCGGATTCTAATACACAAATGGATTATTTGTTATGTTGAAGACGCTAATGATCTGAGTTGTCGACGCGTCTATAATCTACAATAAATTAAATTAACATTTCGTGTTTTAATAGAGCCCTAATAATTTACAACGAAAATAATTTGTAACTTATATAATAAACATAATAAATATTAGTAAAAAAATTTTTGGAGACAAACTTTTATTTAAATGCACTAAAAAGGAAAAAAATATTTTTTAATAATTTAGGTTCATAATTATAAAAGCGTGGGTCGTGAACTATATGATAGTTTATTTGTCACGACCCACGCTTTTATAATTATGAACCTAAATTATTAAAAATTATTTTTTCCTTTTTAGTGCATTTAAATAAAAGGTTTTCTCTAAACAGTTTTTTTACTAATATTTATTTTGTTCATTTTAGTCTTTCAAAATTTTACCCCCCTTTGACAACCGTAGGGGTTGAATTTCGAGAAATCCTTTCTTAGTGGATGCTTACGTTAGAAAAGGAACCAACTGTCCAAATTTCAAGTTTCTAGCTTCAGCGATTTGGCCTGGGCGTTGATTAGTCAAAAAAACCCTACATCCCCGTTTGAATCCCTTAGGGGTTGAATTTATTTCAAAAAATGATTTATTCATATATTGTCATCGGGAATACATATGTGTACAAAATTTCAAATCGATCGGATACGTGGAAGTCGTCCAAAATTGACTTGCAAGTTTTGACCTAAACAAACACAAACTAACTAACTAACTAACATCCATTGCAAGTTAAATAAAAACTTATAAAAATTATATCATGCCACTTTCATTGTGCGTAAATCTTAACTATAAAATAGAAAATACTCGTATCTATCCGTCACACAAAAACTCACCAACGAACTTTGGCTTTGTGCTTGGCAAATTCGGATAAATGTAACTATTAATTTCAGCTAGCTACGTCGTTCCATTCCTGATTTATATTGTTAGCTCTACCTGGACGAACAACTAGTTTTTTATAAAAAATAAATATTAAAGAAAATAATAAATTTCAATGATTAAAATATATCTATAAACCATATTTCTTCTTTTTGAAACAAAAAAATAATAATATTTCATTTTGAACGTTTAAAAGCACATATACATAAACGATGACAATTTTATTAAACTCTTGGAACATATGCGAAATAAAGCTGTCCTGATTTGTTGACTTCAAAATAAATCTGACTTGAGATATTTGGTGTAAATATGTAGAAGTGTGTAAAAGTTTCCAATCAACACCAAGGTCTGTCCCATACATTCCCACTTTATGTTTAGCAGGCAAGGAAAAGCGTCCGCTATTCGAATATACAGTCACGACGATTTAAACTGACGTAAAGATTTCATATCAAATTTAGTCGAAGGTATTAGATTACAGATATTCAGAGCGTTTTGAGTGCAATTCAGACAATGTTTCTACGAATCGCGCATATGGGATCTAAATCACTCTTTTTGGACTAATAATATTCCCTTATATATCTGCAAATTTGGTAAAGTTAAAGTAGGGATAAACTATATAGAGTAGTAAAGCGCACCCTTTTTTTTTGAAGGGTCATTTTAAAACATAATTTTATAATCGTGGGCCACAAGTTGGATAATTATTTCTTTGGATATTATATTTGATTAGTTTTAATGCAAGAACCGCATTTTTATGAAATTTAATTTGAATGAAATGGTAGGCAGAATTTTGTTCGAGGGGAGGGACAAAAGTTATGGAAGACCGATTTTGACGAAACTTGTAACACTTACGCCCAAACTTAAAGTACTGTAGCCAACCCCAAGATGTTACGCCACTGCCTCCAATAGAAACCACGAGAAAGAAAGATCACAGTAGTAAAGCGTGGAATGGTATCGAAAATTCTAGACAACGCTAGAGATTACGAGCACACACTGGGTTTAGGCAGCGCAGGTATATAAGCGAGTGGGTGAAGCGATCAGTCTGTCGACGGTGTCACGCAATCGGCAGGCAGTGAATGGTGAGTCGTGCCATCAGTCAGTACAGTGAAATAAATATTGATCAGTCAACGGGAATCAGTCAGTGTAGATTGTACTGTGACAGTGTTGAACAGCGAAATAAATCTGATATAAATACCTTGATATAAATTCACCTGATAAAATAAATATTAGTGTAGTCAATTGTATATATAGTTAATTGTATATAGTTAAGTGTTATTTAAGTGGCTCATTTAGTTCAATAATTACTGTTTAAGTTTTTTTATTGTTATAATTGACTTTTCGTTGTTGCATTTTTTGTTATTTATTTTTGTTAACATTTTAATTATTGTAAATAAATATTTATTCCGCCAACTCAGAAAACAGTTTTGTAACAGTACATATATAGAGCTCGATATAGAAGCACTCTTCATTTGGATACGCTCAGGTTCTTGTCAAAACTAGCATTACTTAAAACAAAGAGCATTGGATATCTGCAAATACCCTCTGCATTGTTCATCTCAAATCCTTTCCCCTCGCCAAATAAAGAACCAAAAATCAGACTACAGATCTTATAAGCGAAATTTTTTGAAAAAAGTTTTGGCTACGCGTGAAAGAGTAGGTACTACGTAATTTTTTTTTTTGAAGTTGGGTTTCCGGAAAAAATTTCATTTTTTCGCTTGAAGGATCTGTGTGATTCTCGGTCCTTCAAATAGCGTTTACCCTAACCCTTTAGCTTTAAAAATAACGGCGGGAGAGCCATAACCGTTTTTAGGTAAGAGGAAAAGATTTGAGATGAAAAATTTGGGGGGGAGAAGATTTGAAGAATTAACTATCAAATGTAAATTTTTCGTTGGAAAGCAGCCAATAATATAATTGATTCGAAACATATTGGAAAAAATATTTTACCAACCATAGTCACAATCAGGACTCTAACAAGATTCACACCTACTACCTAGCTATAATAAATTAACTCTCGCATGTAGTGAAAATCAATTGATTCCGAAGCATATAAGGGGAATGTTAGATTAGTAATCCCGTCACAGTTGAGTAAATGTAAGCTTATTCCGCCGCGAAAGTGGAAAGGTTCAGGTCAGAGTCCTGACTGTGACTATGGTTGGTAAAATGATTTTTTCCAATATGTTTCGAATCAATTATATAATTGGCTGCTTTCCAATTTTCATTTGCAATTCAGCCGTATAAATCATTAATTTATCTATCACATATTTTTTCTCACCAAAATTTTGAACACAAATTTGATTTTAAAATCGTTTGTTTAAAGCGAGCTTTTAGTCTAAGCGTGCTGTATCGCGTCGGTTTAAAATGATCATACAGTAGATCTCCGCGTTAAGAGTATACTACCAGCAACCAGTAGGGCATATAACAAACTATCCGTTTCTAGTGCAACTTGCCCGGTGGTCCAGCGTTTGTTAGTCACTAATGACCCCCGTAATAGACTACTGAGCATTTCGGACCGTCTACTCCGACCACAAATTCACACTATATTTTGTGTGTTCCACGTTATGTATATACAGTAAAGTTGCTTATATACTTACTGCTCAACACACACTGGGTGTTACAGAAAATTTCACGCATATTATGCATCCTAGAATTATTGGACCCAAAGTACAAATTCTCATGCAAACTAACATTATGATCACAGAGTCTTAAAAACTAGGTTTAATTTTTATAAATATATAATTCTAATCTTAATAAATAAAAAAACTCGGGTCGCAGTGCCAAACCCTGCCGACAATATAGTGTATTTGCTAATAGAGGCATTGTGGCATTATTATGTAAACTTGAGTTTGTTTCTTGACAAAATAAAAAATTTAACCCCTTAATACATCCCTTAAAATAATTAAATTTTTCTAAATTTCAATATTAGACATGGATTTTATCAGTACAACATCTGCACCAAATTAAATACACCCTTCCATAAGTAAATCCGTAAATCAACAAACTAGTTTTCATAAAATTTGAAAGTCCGGTCCTGTCGGGGCGATTTTATTAAAATTTTAGCAGCACATTTTAATCTTTACTAAAGAGTTGAATTTCAATTTTGAAACAATTCTGACAAATTTTTCGGTATTTTTGGAACCCCTAAATACAACCCTGAAAATGGTCCGATCGGGCCCATTTTAAATAGGCTTCTTGCGGTGATGGTTTCCAATGTGTGTACCTAATTTAGTTTAAATCAATTAAGTCTGTCGAGAGTTGTCGTGCCCACACATATACAGGGTGTTCTCAAAGACACTTAAAATACGTCTACCACATGTTCCTGAGACCAAAATAAGCCGATTTAAGCAAACTTACCTTCTTACAAAATTGCTTAGTTTGGGCGCTATACAGCCCTGAAGTTACAATTTTGAAATTGTTTTTTTGTTATAAATTTAAAACGGCATGTGCGATTTTGCTAAAATTTGGCACGTTGGCATAGTTTTATGGAACAAAAAAACCCATATCAAAATTATGATTAATATTAATCCATAGGCGTAGAACTCGGTATTTTAATATTGAACGTTTCAAACTTCTACGCCAATGGAAGAAAAGGGGTTTAAGTATAAAATTTAGATTGAGTAACTTATTTGCTACAAAAAAGTTACTCTTAACAAGGTTCGATTACTCTCATGGTTTTTGAGAAATTTGTATATAAGCACTGTGTATTATGTCGTGGTTTGTGAAGTACTGATTTAAATTTCGAGATTTTATGATTTATATAGTAGCTAGACGGAATGGATATGTATGTGTGTGTATTTGTGTAGACGATTACTGAGTATTGGGTGTTTGTGTGTTGTTAATTATTGTATCATTTGATGTTTGACAGTTGTTCATTGAATAAATTTTTTTATTTCTTTTTCCTTTTTTTTACTTTAGGACCACACCTGTACTCATATCGTAGTTTAATTACAGAATTGTTTGCTTCAATGTCAAGCAAACATTTTTGTTCCTTTGACATTTTTTTCTTGTAAAATCAAAAATTACATTTTTGTAAAGTGAATAGTGAATCTGGGGACATACGGTATAGTTAAGACTTAACGAACTACGATATCCCATATTATATTATGCATTTAACTTAGTAAGAGAAACAATAGTATTTATGTATACCTAATGAACATATTTTATTAGTATTTAATGCCGTAAAACATTTGCATAATCCTTTATTTCCACCCATTAAAAAAAAATGTTGAAACACAGTTTTTCAATTCAGCAACTGAGTAACGTTCAATATTCTTTTAATTATTTTAATTTTACAGTTTTGCACTCGGTTTTGCATTTAATAATAAAATTTATAACCGAACTTAATTGTTTAACATATAAATAGGTCGTTAAAATCACTAAAAGTCGTTACAAATCAACCACAGTCATAGCATATTTTTCTAAGTTTTGAAAAGAAATTTTAGAAAATCGACTATACGCTTTACGTCTAATCTATCGTACATAAAGAACTATGTATAGAGTATAGAACAAAATTGATTTTGCAATTGTGTAAACTTTACCAAAACTTTGAATTACGAAAAAAATTCTGAAATCTCAGATACTTAACTAGTTATGAAAACAGATTTTTATGCTGTCAAAAAGCTTATTTGGAAACATCATACGACTAATCACAGTTATTAAACCATGCCAATGTATAGCAGTTTTAAGCTTTAGCTATGATATTTTATCAAATTTTGTTTATATTATAAGAAATATAGTTTATCAGTTCTGATGCGCTGTTTGAAACTGAATCAATGACACTTTATTACCCGACTGCGCAAGCAAAGGAGTGGTAATGTGTTTAACAGCCTATGTATGTATGTATGTATGTTTGTATGTTCCTTTGAAGCACTATACAGACCAAACGCCTGGGCCGATTTTTATGATTCACACGTCAATCGATTCCCCTTAGTCCGGCGAGTGTCACTAAAGACATGACGTTAGTGAAAATTCAATATGGCGACTACAGGACGCCATATTGTGAAAATGAAAAAAATGAAAGTCAACAAACTATGTCAAGTGGGGTATCTTTGAATAGGTATTTAAAAACATTTTTAGTTTTCCCTCAACATTTTTCGATTCGACTGACCGTTTAGGATCTATATCGATTTATTTTTAACTAAAAACATTTGAAATAAAAAATTTATTTTAAAAAACAAAAAACCCGACTGCGTAAAAATCGAACTTAAAAGATGGAAACAAGATCAAATGATAACATGCAGTCGGAGGTATTTCTGTTCAATTTGTTACTACTATGCCTCCGACTGCATGTTATCATTTGATCTTGTTTCCATCTTTTAAGTTCGATTTTTACGCAGTCGGGTTTTTTGTTTTTTAAAATAAATTTTTTATTTATTTGTTTATTTATTTATTTATTTTTTTTAATTTATTTATTTTTTTATTTTTATTATTTATTTATTTATTTTTTTACTTGTCTGTTGTCAAAAAGTAGATAGTGAACTGGTAAACTATTTTTTCGTAAACAATGTTACAATGGTACCTGCTGCGCCATCTAACTTCCAAGAAGTAAACCACCCTCGAAAGAACCGTTGAAGGTAATGATTTACGAGTTACCAGAGGTGTAACAATAAATAAGGAAAACATCATATTATACCAAAATATTTTCGTAATTTATTTTTCAAGATGAAATTTTCCCTCAGGAAAACATTGGAATGTAGTTTGCATTCCAACTCCCAGGGACCCGAGCTTGTACCAGTCGGTTTGTGTATGCCGGCTAGCGGATTCTAATACACAAATGGATTTTTTGTTGAGTTGAAGACGCTAATGATCTGAGTTGTCGACGCGTCTATAATCTACAGTAAATTAAATTAAATTAAGATGAAATTTGAGCGACATTTTTTTTACTCGAATATTTATATTTTATGAATTTTACACTACAATGCCTGTACATGCCAAATATAGTCCAAGCTCTGACCGTGACACAGGACAACACTACAGATTTTTTTATTGAATTTAACAGATAATGTGATTAAAAACATCAAATTGGCGGCAGACTAATTAATTTTTTTTATAATTTTTGGTTGTCAGTATCTCGAATACGGTTCAATACTATAATATACTTGATGAAATTTATATTTCGCCCACAAACGATCACAAGTTCGATTGGAACGCGTTCTATCCACTGCGCATGAGCGTGACGGTAATATTACGGTATTCAGAGTGGTTGGAACAAAGCTTAGACTTTAGGGAAGTATCAATTATTTACAATTATCATGCAATTGCAATTTTTTGCATACCTGGAAGATCTCTCCAAATGGATAAATGTTCAATATGGGGTACCTATACTTATACAAAAAAAATACACGGCAGACGATGATAATTGTAAATAATTTTAATTTAACTTTAATTTTAAATAAATTCTTTAGTAAGGGAAACGTTTAGCCGTAATTGATACTTCTCTGTAATCTTTATAAATTTCATAAAGTAGTGTTGAGTCGTATTCGAGATACTGACAACAAAAAAAGATATAAAAAATTGAATTAGTTTGCCACCGATTTGACGTTTTTCATCATCTGTTAAATTCAATAATAAAATTTTAGTAGTGTTGTCCAGTAGACTTTTGTACGGTCAGAGGTTGGACTAATAGAAGCCATATCAAAAATTATGTAAATTTTCTTTTGCAATAAGCTGGATTTTTATTTCCAACGCTTTATGCTACGTCCATTTTATAAAGTCCAGCTCCAATTGCAGCGTTTCATACGTAATGGGGGCAGTTACGTCTATTCAATGTTCGAACGTGTTTAGGTCAATGAAGTGCCATAACAAGTATGCAAATAGCAAGCTGTGTGAATGTACTTTAAAGGACCTCACACATTGTAATTTGTAAGGAGTATACAAAATGCCGCATTGGGATTAGATTGTGATCAAAGCTGTGAGTTTACACATTTACACAAGTATAACCTAAACAGCAAGGCCGGCACGTGCGCCTGGTCGGACAGGTGATCGCCTTACGGCGCCATATTTTTAGGGCGGCATATTTTTGTAGCAGCGAATTTTTCGTGCGGTATTCTACTTTTTAAAAATGATTATATTGTTCGAGTTTTCACCGATTTTTAGTTCTACCTTCTACTACTAGATAAAAGATGTCGCATGTCGTCCAGCCGCTCGGCGCAAATACCATAAAGTTGTAAAGGGGGTATTTACAAATTACAGGCAGCCAGGCAGCGTTTATTAGAATTATAGTTGATTTTTATTTGTTAAGTAAATAAAATATATCATCGGTTTATTAATTTTTTTAATATGTGGGGAGGGGGGCGGCAAAAGTTGTATTCGCCTTAGGCGGCATATTTTGACGCGCTGGCCCTGCTAAACAGTAAACACCGTTTGAGAAATAAAAACAATATCTCTAAACTTAAGGGTATCTATTCGATAGCGGAATTTACCCCCTGCACTCTTCATCTCAAATACTTTCCCTTCGCCTAAAAACGGTTCCCGCTCTCCCGACGCTATTTTTAAAGCTAAAGGGTTCAGGTAAACGCCAAATGAAGGACCAAGAATCACACTACAGATCCTACAGGCGAATTTTTTGATTTCGAAAAAAAGTTTTGGGTACGTGTGAATGATTACGTAATTTATAATTTTTTTTTTAAGTTTTAAGTTTTCCCATGAATTTTTTTTGTGTGAATCTAGGTCCGAACCCTTTAGCTTTTAAAATAGCGTCGGAAGAGGGGGAACCGTTTCCGAAAAAAGTACCTCAACGTTCAAATTTGTGTATTGTCTATCTCATTCTGGCCGTGCGCGACAAGTACTTATATATACAGGGAAGATACACAGCATATATTCGCAAGAAATAAACACTATTTTTTTATTCTTTAAAAAAAAAGCATGGCCATCTTATTTGTTTATTGATCTACTGATGGCTAGCTTATAGCAAAAATCATGGTTACCTTGATTTAATTACAATTTTTGTAGTAACTATTTTAGTAAAATATTTTTTTCTCGAAAACTATACATTTTAGAGAAAAAAAATATTGAAATTTTTTTCATATTATAACATCTAGAATTTATTTATATTTTTTTTACTTATGTTAATACGTGACATTGAGAACGTTTTTTTAATATCTCAGGATCCACTGAACCGATTTGGCTCAAAATCTAATCAGATCTAAGTTAAAGGCTGATAAATACAACAGAACAAACGGCATGGTCGTATGTTGTTCCGTTTGTACGATATCGAAGGCGAAAAATTGGCCACATACAGACATCAGTCAGAAAATGGTCTTAAACTATTTCTAGGGTATCAAAAGGTAAAGATCTATTAAAATCTCGAAATATGTTTTCGGACTAAATCCATTACTTCCCTACCATAGTAGAGGTGGGAAGTAAAAATATACAGTAAGGTTAAATTGAGTAGGTACCAATATTTTTATTTGCAAGTATTTCAAATTAGCTGTATATTCTACCCTTTGTATGAAGGTACCCACTGTATGTAGGTATACTGTATAGTTTTCAAAAATTGTTTTTAGATTATAATAAAATGTATCTATATCTACAGTATGATCTCTAAGTAATGTTACAAACAAATTTTGGGAACTATAAAAAAAAATCTTTGACAAAGATAATTTATTAAATACCTAATATAATTCATTTCAAGTTCTTTCTTACAATTCTTATTTACGAGTACCAGATATACCTATACTAAACAAAATAAACTACAATTTGCACAATGTCGTGGAATTAAAAACTGAAAACGAATCAACACTAAAATCTTTATTTATATTTTTTTAAATGGAATTTTTTGATTCTGTGAATTTATAACGAAATAATTATAAACAAATTGCAAATTTTTTGTGGAAACAAAAGAGCTTAAAAATTGCACTTATAAAATTGTGATACTTTTGGAAATATTTTAAACTTAACATTTTGAAAATCAAGCCAACCAAAATCTCAGAATTGGTTAAACCCTGGATATGCTAAATAGCTCGGATTTCAAAGTATACCTGTATTAATTTGAATATAGATAATCGATACCTACATAGTCACTTGCACCAACGTAATTAATCAAAGCCTAAATTTTTCTCACTTCTATTTTCTAAAAATACGAGATTTCGATTTCTGTAAACTTACATCTGTCAAATTTGGAGTTTAAGAAATCAAATGCTTATTTGAAATGGGTTTGTTGTTCAAACTTCAGTAAAGACAGTTTTATGGTGTAAGCGACGAAACATCTATTAATCAAATATTAGTTACCTAGTGGCGTTAATGTGTCCCCTCCGGAAGTCCGCTCTCTACACCGACTCCTGGATTTGTGATGACCGGAAGACGCCCGATCATGTCTCGACATAATCGCTGCTATTGAGAAATCCGTCGCACAAGGACGCATCGTACAGTTATCTTCCATAGGTTCGTTTTCTTCCAACAACATCTGCAATGTTCAAACTTAACAACACTTTTACAGCGAATAATTTTCACAACCGCAACACGCGTTTTTTTCGTTGTTTTATATCGGACGTCTTTTGTTCACTATTAGTATTCAACTGTCAGTGTTTGTCACTTGTTTTAATCATATTAGCGAACATCGATTGTTTTATAAGATATCAACTGTTTTATTTATTATTATAAAGTTTATTTTGTACTGTTTGTGTCACGTTAATTTAATAGTATTATTTAAATTGTGCGATCAATAAATAATTACTATATTATCATATAAAAAATAAAACGTCCGTGCACATTTAGCAATTATTAGATAATTTGTTCCCATAATGCAATAGCCACTCACATGTCACGATAGATAATAAATGATTTACTTTATTCCACGCACATTAAGTTTTAACGTCAGTCAACAAATTTCACAAGCTGTTTGTTTCTTCACTGAATAATACGAAATCATTAGCAAGCTGAGAATTGTTTTTTATTATAATTTCGACGTTTGACGTTTTTGTCACTAAACATGAGCGTTAAATGTTAATGACTTACAATGACAGCTCTTCTTATTTTCTGTAACATTTAAAGCTAGTATCATTTGTCATTGTGTCTATCAAACAACTTAATTATATTCAAATGTATTTCATTTACAATTACTGTTATTATCCGTTTTTCTACCACATGAACATTAGGAACTTTGAATAGTATAATAATAAAAATAAATGCAACAATATAAAAGTCACTCTCGCGCGCGCGTTCTTTCAAGAATAGTATAGTAGAAGAAGAGTATCGGGACGCGTTAATCATTCACCGAATACGAGAATGAATCAATCCGTCAAGAAGTCTGGCCAACGTATCACCGGCGACGCGACGGCAGGCACATCATCCACGTAGGGGGAGGTGTTGTTGTATTTGTATTGTTACAAAGAACGTGATCGTATAGCGCGCTTTGACATATAACGTTTATCTTTGACAACGACGCTCCTCGCGCGTCGGTAACTGACACTACGCGAAACAAACGCCACACACAAACAAAACACGATCTAACCAGTGTTATTATACGACGGGGAAAGACAATACGTACTCTAACGCCTCGTACACGTGTGTCCGTGTGTAGATGTGTGTGTATGTGTGTGTGTAACGTGTACGTTATACGATGAGAGAGAAGTATTTGAAACAGTCAACGAGGTGTACAACGGAAGCTTTAGTATGTTTTGACAGAATGAATATTTAGTGCAATCTTTTGACTCCCATTTAAGTTGATTACGGCGATATCATTGTGCGGTCGTATTGAGATTGGTCGAGTGGTACAGGCGGCCTGGCCCCCTCGTTCATGTCGTACCACCATGGACCGCAGACGAGAGGCGGTAACATAACGCAGGGCGGTCTCTAGTGTTATAATGCGACTACTTCTACACAGTGTGCCGTGCTTTCACAGTCAACTGTTCGTTCACAGCACGTTCAGTTGTTCAACCAGCTGCTGTTCTGCCACAGAGCTTACGTTATTCAGGGACTCGCACTTCACGTATGTGTAGAAATACTTGCTTCTCTATTCACAGCAGATTCTCTTCGCTACGCTCTTTTGATCGCGACAAGCTTCGTTTGATGCTGCTGCCTGCTACTGCAACAACCAGCGACTGTTACTATATTATACGTTTATGTATACGTACCTTTAATATATGCATGAATTGTTCATATGCTATCGGGACAATTATTATTGCTACAATGTTAATACGTTTCTCATATTTTTTGCCCTGTAATTTAGATGTTCAAAAATACATACAGATTTAAAATTATAGTACCAGTGATGTACTTTAAAGACACAAAAAATAGAAGCAAGTTTTGATATTATGAAACGAATTCACCCGTTTGAGATTAGCTCTCACATGTAAGATGGTACGGTTATATAGCACACTAGTTAATAATCGACTCTCGCATGTAGTGGTTTTTCAGTGACAGAATGCTTCAAAGGGAAATAGTCGTTCGAAAATGTGTCACTCTGTGTGAAATTGTTAGGTAACTCAGTCCGCCGCGATAGTGGAAAGTTTAGGGTTAGAATCCCTACGGTGACATAGGTTTGAAAAATGAATTTTTCCCATGTTGCAGCATTATGTTACACGTCATACCAAATGGGTGTTTCATATGCTAATGCACACATAAGCATTATAAAAATTCTGTATTATATTAATATAGTTCACGATATATCTTTAACTCGTGTTAAAACAATGTATATGGAATCAATAAATTCTAGTTGAATACTGTTTTGTCACCTGGCGTTCCAAAACTTTACAAAGTAATACACAAGGTGTTTTAACTATATAAGTAAGTATATCTATACAAAAGAAATCTGATTGGTTTCGAATATCATTAAAAAAATTTCTTTCATAAATATTTGTTCATACGCAATCGGGACATTAAGTTTTGTTATTTAAACATAAATAACTATAATTAAATACGTTAAAAATGTAACGACTTGACATTGTTTTGAATATCTTATAAGCTTGTATTGTGCATATGCTATCAGGACAATTCTTATATCATTCTTCAAATATTACGATTTTAGTGCCGAAAAATGGTGAATAAAAAAACTGATATCTACTATCAACTAAAGACAAACAAAATATTATTTACTCTAAAAAAATGTAATAATAGAATAAGATAATGGGCGAAAAATTAGTTCAAATCACTAATCCTGGATTGTACCTCTGTCTTCTAATACCAAATAACAAACTCAGTTTAAATAACCGATTTTTAAATTTAAAAATTTATACCTATCAATAATTTATTTAATTAGCACTGATCTCTCAAGTTGGGCAGGAAATCCTCTTTTTTTGTATAATTATTATATAAACTTGTATATCTACATATTTTATTTGAGGAATAAAAATAATTTGAATTTGAACCATATTTTTGAATAACAATAAAAAATCTGTTGACTTTTTTAAATCAAACGTGAACGGTGAATGCTATATTTGCGGCAAGTAATATCTACCTAGAAAAAAATTTTGGACACGTATTTTTAATAATTTTACAAATCTATTAATTAAGCTCACTAAATTGTATCTATATCTACCTATAAATACCTATATTAATAGGTCAGACGTTTTTTTGCACGCCTATCTCCTCCTAAACTACTGGACCGATTTTGGCGATCGAGGTGTCATTTGAAAGGGCTCGCAGTACAGATGTGCAATAAAGTCTCAGAATTTCGATAAGAGGGTTAAGGGTTAAAAATCGAATTTCAAAAAAAATCGATTTTAACCTTACAAAATAGATGGTGTATAATCATGTAGGTATAGGACTATAAGCAGGCTTTGGAAAAAAACAACAAACAATTTGCATTACGCCAAAACAATGACAGTTTACTTTTAGTTATCAAATTAAACATACTAAATTATTTAAATGCAAAGAGAAAACAAATTGCTCGATTTTAGTGCAACAGGACGGCTAGTTAGGTATTATTTTAGATAGATATGTAAATAAAAAAGAGTCACACAAAACGTCGTTGTACTTATTATAACTCGCACAAAAATTGGTATAGCTGTGTAGGTACCTATATCTACTATAAGTATTATAGGTATACTGCTAAAGAAAATAAATACCTATTATACCTAAGTAATTAAAAAAAAATAGTAGGTATACCTAATAAGTTCTGAAAATATTCTCAAAGATTATCATTTTCTTTGGTCGCAAGTAGATATATTATACGCAGGATTTCATTATTGGTTGGTTATTCAGAACTTTTTTCCAACATATATTTCTATATTCTTTTTGAAAATATATTTAATTTATTGTGATAAAGCTATAAACTCTATACAAAAGAAAATATGCTATCGACTTTCAATGTATTTCACGAAATTGTAGAATTTAAATATATGATAGATATAAGGTATAATTAATTTAATTTGTCGGCTTAAATATTTATTAGATATTATTTTTAAAAACAAAATATTTTTTATAAAAAATCATCTTTATTTGTACTGAATTGGCTGATCGATGTACGAAATGAGATAGTGTATTCATTTTTTTTACAGAAATTCTTAAATAAGGTTCAAACATAGCACCCTTCAGGCTTAAATATACTTATTTAATTAGATTAGATACGTTTAATATAAGAGAATTAGTATATTCCACTATCACCTTCCTTGATGTTCATTGCCAATGAACGGGCAGCAGATACCATAGACAGTCTTAAATTTTCTTATTTTTGCGTTGAAAGTAGAGTTAGCATCAGAATGAAAAAATAGATTTTTGAGAAAATTCCTGATTTCCTAGAATATTTCCGAATTCAGGGCAAAGTTGTAGAATTCCGGACATGTTCGGAAAACCCGAAAGTGATTTCTTCTTACACAATCTATGTTGACCAAACTGCAGTTATTTCGCCATCTCATCTAGCACGTGTGTGCCAACTCACCTAACATCCTGAGAGAATTATTAATGGTGCAATAAATATTGACTAGAATTCATGCAATTCGACTTTGAATTTGTTTTAGGAAAACTCTCAAAAAGTACGAGAGCCTCAAAAATTAAAAAATATTTTACTACAGCGTATCTCTATGATGTGATATTGACGATGCTGCAAAAATTTTTAAGTTACCTATATCTTCAGATATATATTTTATGCAAATAAAACCCAAAAAAAAGTTATGTATACGATTGAATTTTAATTCACAGATTCACAACGCTAACTGAATACACCACGCGACGCATTTTGCCGGTTTTGTTGACTTGTCATTTTAACGTAATAATCTCTATATGAGCCATGTCACCTAGAATATTATCCTATTGTTCATAATTCATGTTGTTTATTTATTTAAGTCTCGTAATTTACGCGTATTTAAGTTGCAGAAACGAATTATATTATGAAATATAAAGCAAAGTTAACATTTGAAACTTTTATTTTTCTACATCGAGCGTAAAATTTATTGGCGCCTATGATGGTAAAATTAATGTTACTTATATGTAACTTCATGTTTTTTATTAATTTGCGACCATAAAATAATGTTTTAACCGTGTATTGTGCTAAAAATGGGCAAGATAATAAATATCGTATATTTTTAAATTTTTTATAAGTATACCTTCAAATATATTTTTTTGTAATCTTTATGTTGTATAAAAATCAGAAAATGTATGTCTTAACTTTTAATAAGCTATACCTATTACCTATAATAAGACATTTTTGTCCCCCTTTGAAAAAGTTATATTTGCCTAATAAAAAGAATCTATTTTTTTACTTCCCACCTCTACTATGGTAGGGAAGTAATGGATTCAGTCCGAAAACAATATTTCGAGATTTTAACAGATTTTCACGTTTTGAGACCCTAGCAATCGTTTAAGATCATTTTCTGACTGATGTCTGTATGTGTGTGTGTATGTGTGTATGTGTGTATGTGTGTGTGTGTGTATGTGGTCAATTTTTCGCCTTCGATATCTTAAGAACGGAACAACATACGGGCATGCCGATTGTTCTATTGTGTTTATCAGCCTTTAACTTAGATCTGATTAGTTTTTGAGTCAAATCGGTTCAGTGGATCCTGAGATATTCAAGAAAACGTCCTCAATGTCACGTATTAACATAGGTAAAAAAAAATATAACTGAATTCTAGATGTTATAATATGAAAAAAATGTAAATATTTTTTTTCTCTAAAATGTATAGTTTTCGAGAAAAAAAATATTTTACTAAAAAAAATAAAAATTGTTCGTAAATCAAGGTAACCATGATTTTTGCTATATTAAGCTAGCCATCAGTAGATCACCAAACAAAAAAGAGGGCCATGCTTTTTTCAAAGAATAAAAATTAAATTGTGTTTTAAAGACCACCAACAGCTAAGGTTATTTGGGCCTAGTCAAAGAATAAAAAAAAAGAGTGTTTATTTTTTGCAATTATTTACTAGGTGGGAAGTATAGGACTGGTCATCAGTCGAATTTTTTTAGTTTAAATCGGTTTAAATGTTAAAATGCTAAAATATATGATATTTTCTATAAGCTAGTTCACGGACTTTCGAGATTTTTCAAAAATCCTGTCAAAAAAATTGTAAATATAGTGCCCAACGTTCTTTATATTTTATTAAACTTTTTTTCAAAAAAATTTACAGAAAATTTGAATTAAATAGTCCTCGATATTGGTATAAAATCCTGTCTTATACCGGTTAAAGCAATATTCTTCCAGTGTTTTTATATAAATGTAAGTATATAGAACCGTGGAAGATTGAAATCCTCGAAGCTTTAGTTAAGCTTAAAATATTTAATATTTAAAGAAGCATAATAATAATGAAAGCAAAAGTAATATTATTTACACTTTATCTGTGAAACCGTAGTTTTAATTCTTTATTTTATTTTTAATCTTTTTACTTTTCTTTTATATCTTTAATTACCAAATTATATAATATCCTAATTTATCGGTAAGAAAATATATTGAAAAATTCGACTGATGACCAGTCCTATACTTCCCACCTAGTAAATATTTGCAAAAAATAAACACTCTTTTTTTTTATTCTTTGACTAGGCCCAAATAACCTTAGCTGTTGGTGGTCTTTAAAACACAATTTAATTTTTATTCTTTGAAAAAAGCATGGCCCTCTTTTTTGTTTGGTGATCTACTGATGGCTAACTTAATATAGCAAAAATCATGGTTACCTTGATTTACGTACAATTTTTATTTTTTTTAGTAAAATATTTTTTTTCTCGAAAACTATACATTTTAGAGAAAAAAAATATTTACATTTTTTTCATATTATAACATCTAGAATTCATTTATATTTTTTTTTACCTATGTTAATACGTGACATTGAGGACGTTTTTTTGAATATCTCAGGATCCACTGAACCGATTTGACTCAAAATCTAATCAGATCTAAGTTAAAGGCTGATAAACACAATAGAATAATTGGCATGCCCGTATGTTGTTCCGTTCTTAAGATATCGAAGGCGAAAAATTGACCACATACACACACACATACACACACACACACACACACACACACCACACACACACACACACACACACACACACACACACACCTACAGACATCAGTCAGAAAATGATCTTAAACGATCGCTAGGGTCTCAAAACGTGAAAATCTGTTAAAATCTCGAAATATTTTTTTCGGACTGAATCCATTACTTCCCTACCATAGTAGAGGTGGGAAGTAAAAAATCGTAGTTATTTCTACTCAAAAAATACTTGAATAAAAAATAGATTATGGCTCTATTATCTAATGGCAATTTTTTTCTTTTTCAATACAGCGGTAATAGGGAAGTCTATATTATATTTCAATGGAACACGTTCCCCATGATTTAGGACAAAAGCTACTTTGTAAACTTCGTTTTTTGCACTGTTTACTTTGTAAAGCGAAAAGAGTCATTTCTGTCTCTGCGTTTTAAGATATTTTTTTACTTTTTTTGACTGAAAATTATTGCTTTAAACAGTAAATGTTTGTAACTCCTTAAAAGCAATTTTTACACTATTTTCACTCGAAATTATTATAAAAATTATTCAATAGTGTAGGTAATAGAAATACCATCTATACTTTCCACAAAACATGTTTTGCACAAATTTCAAAATGCAATTGAACAAGTTTAAAAATAAGTGCTATTTTATCCCAAATATACCATATTAACACATTGAATATAAAACTTCGGCACGTATTTCGGTAACAATGGCATCATCATGAAATAGTCATACTAAATTTTATGATCATTTCTGGATAATGCAGTTGTTGCTAACGAAACGCACATTGATAGATAGATAGATATACTGTATATCATATAGACGTTCGACAACTGAGACCATTATACCCATATCACGCGTCGAAATTTTCAATTTAACATAGTGGTGTATTTAAAATAAAACATTGTTTATTATCATACATGAAAAATTGTTGTCATTCGAAAGTAATTTTAATCTAAACATTTGAGTAGTTACTGTCAATAAAAATCAAGACTCACTTTTCTAAAATACACGAGAATAGTACATAATTATTAATATACACGTTTTTCAAAGACGAACTTAGCAGACGCTACTCAATCCGAAGCACATGTCACGGAGAGTTCCGTATCTCGCGTATCTTGCCAACTACAACAAGTGAGAGAAGAAAGACTTAGAAAGAGATCAACAGTGGCGTCTTTATCAGAAGACGTCCGGTATCAGACTGAATTCCGACGTCGCGCGTAGAATTCTACCATTTTTTTCTGTTCTTTGTACACCTCATGTGTCTCTATGTATAGGGAGAATGTCGTCCTCACAGCACGGTTAAATATATATGTTTGTATGTATCTATGTATAAAGAGCTACTGTATATTGTTGTACCCCATAATATAGGTTAGAGCAAGCCGTCGTCTTGTCTCCCTTTCCACGGCTACATGCTTTTCCGGAATCGCTCGACGCTCGGGCGCAAAGCATACACAAAGGGAACGACAGGGATGTGGCGAGAATCGTTCGAAACAATGTGTGGTTTTTACTTATGATTGATTAAATATTATAAGGAATAAACGGTCCAACACATACTCGGAATAACATTCCCACATAGGATATAGACCTATATATAGTACAGCACATATTGGTACATTGTCACCCACACAGCCTCCCTTCCTAAATTTTCTCGGAGGAACTATACCTACACAAAAAATTTCAGTAAAATAATCTTTTTCGAGAAAAAAATATTTTTAATTTTTTATCGATTTTTGGAGGACTACTTCTTCAACGTTTGAGCTAGGACGAATTTTGCGATTTTGCCTCGAGGTGTAACAGTCCTGAACAATTAACATTTTAAAATTTGAGCAAAATCAAGATCCGCAATGGTTTGGGCTTTAAGTGCGGCCACAGGCAGACAAACAAACATTTCTTAAAACCACTTTTTGAGTTCAGAGGACAAAAGTCACAGAAAATCTCAGTTTTTACACGAACACAAAACTTTCGCCTACCTATGTATGTAATATAGGTATATGTATTTCGGAGAATGGGAAAGTATAAAAAACATTGGTTCATATGGTTGCAGTGCCATATACCCTGACGATAAAAAAGAGTATATTTGTAAGTACCTACCATATAAGTATACCTATAATGCATTAATATACCTAGATACCTACATCCTTGAAAATTATTTCATTTTCTTCTGTTCCAATCTTAAGGCCGTAGCCAGAAGGGATGAAGTTAGGTTTTGAACTCGCTCCCGAATCTAAACTGATAAAAAAAATTTGCACGAAATGTTTTAAAGGGTACTATTTATATTAATTTTGACAAATTTTTAATGACAATTTATAGTAGATAAGTGTAATACGAAATTCGTATAAAAGGTTTTTCTTGTATATGAAATAAAAAATATAGCGAGTTTTCCACTGTTGAAAAAAAATTGAAGGCTTTCCTTGTTGAAAAATGTTTTTATTGCTTAAATGATTATTTTAACATGTAACCATGTATGTTTCTGTATGTATATTATGTTTTTATATTAATTGTAATTGTATCTGACTTCTCCTATGCAATTTTTCTTTTGCCGCTGCAAATAAACAATTTGAATTTGAATTAGTATAAATGAGACACTGAGATGGCGTGATAATTTTTTGCGGAATATTATTTATATTTGTAGCAAATAATAACAATATATATCTTTTGCCATAATATACTTATTTGACACAGCAATTTTGTTCTCCCTATATACCCATTCGTACAACAATCACTATAGTTACGTAAGGTATATTTGCGTATATGTTTGCGCGCGCGCGCTTTCTTTGTGTGTGTTTCCCGATGTCAATGAGCGTACGAGTTGAATAGATGCGCGACGTCTCTATTTGGTGTACACACACACATGCAGACGGCGTAAGCGCCGCGACGCCGGGACATATCGTGGTGGGGATGCTTATACCCTTCTGTCCGCTATATACAAACATACACAGTTACATAGAAAGGAATTGGGAGCATGAGGAACGCGCGGGGAAATGTATAGGCGATGTTTAAATGTGATCTCATTGTTGACAACGTCCAACTAACACATGCCGTGGTAACTGCGCTTTGTAACTAATGTGGTCAAGGCGAATAGTCAAACTATTAGCGTAATAGTGATGGAAGATTTGAATTACCTAATTGCCCCTGAGTAACAGTTGGTAATTTCGTGAACTGTTTAAAGTTTAAACCTCGCTAACTTCATGTTCTTAAATTAAGAACCCTGCACAGGGGTGTTTTCAGGGCCGGATTAACAATTAGGCAGAGTAGGCAACTGCCTAGGGGCCCCGCATCGGCTAGGGGCCCTGCGCGTGCACAAAAGAAATTAAAAATGTTTCATAGAGCGAAAAATTTAATTGGAAAATTTGTATCCTCAATGACAATAGGTATTATTGCTTTTTTTCGATGCATGGCTGTCAGTTGATGAAATACTTCATACTTACAGAAGAGAACCATCTAGTATCGAGTAGTAGAAGTAATAAATTTAGAGTCGATCAGACCTCTGGAAGTTACTCACATCCATTCATCAACTTGAAAAGAGCTGATCATCTTGAAAAAGCTGAAAAAGGGCCCCGAGAATTGCATTGCCTAGGGGCCCCGACATGGTTAATCCGGCCCTGGGTGTTTTCATCTCAAAATTATTTTTATATGTCGTTCGACTTAGTAGGGTCACAGAATATCCGTGCCAAATTTCGTAAAAATTTGTTAACGTATTTGGCTGTACCTAATAGTGGAACAACAGGACAAATAAACAGAGCGAAAATCCCAACGGAACCTCATGTATTTTTAAGAACTATGATTGGTTATATAGGTACCTATATCTACATTTTAATCTGGATTTTTACTAATGTTCATTTTTTCGATTTTTCATTTTAATTTTTTTTTAATTTTATTATTAAACATTATAAACAAGATACCCACAAATTGAAAATATTGTTTTAACAAAATTTAAGAAAATCTATTTTAAGAAACATTTTTAAGTTTTAATCTTTTAAAAATTGACCAATTAATCGGATGATCTAGTAGATACTACATTATAGATAACATCAAATAAAAATCAAAATTGTGAATGAAAACTTACGATAGGTACGTAAATAATAAATTAAACACAAAAAGTAAAACTGTGAAATACTTATTAAGCTTTAAAATCCTTCTGAACTTCAAACTTTACTATCGTTTTCACTCTATCCAATGTATTTAGCAGGTTCAGCTTTCTCTCTTTGGAGACTGTGGTTTTGGTGTTAAAAAAATCCTATCAAGTTTATATATAAAAGGTGGAGCTTTTGAAGACCGGCCTTTGAGGTGGAGTCAAATAGTGATTCATGCCCCTTCTATATGTCACACAGAATTACGTTTCTTTATTGGTAATATCAAATTATTGTTTTCTGTCTTATTTTTCCTATCAATATTTGTTGTACTGTGTACATGTTTATTGTGTTTCTGAAACACACACATCCACCGCCATTTGATTGTGCCTTTATGGATCATTTTTACAGAAGTTGTATATTTACAAGCTGCCTTGTTGGTGGGCACTGACCTCATCACTGAACTATAACGGGTTCAAATTAAATTGAAATATCATTCAAAAGCGCTTCAATTCAAAGCACCCTCATTTTGAGGTCATAACCTATTAGTCGATTTGCCGTAGGTATACAAAAGTCTACTGGACAACACTACTAAAATTTTATTATATTGAATTTAACAGCTGATAATATGATGAAAAACGCATCAACTCGGAGGCACTGGCCACTGAGCCAGACTAATTCGACTTTTTTTATAATGTTTTGTTGTCAATATCTCGAATACTACAGATAAACACTACATAGGTAGGTAGGTACTTGATGAAATTTATAGGTACAGATTATATATGGAGAAGTAGTATTAATTATTTGCGGAAGAGTAGATATAAGTACCTATACCTACCTATAAAATAATTTGAGGACAGTGTGGTCCAGCGGTTAGCGCCGCGGCCTCTGGATCAGACTGTCGTAGGTTCGAATCCCGCCTCCGCTCATGGATGTTTTGTGATGTCATTTAGTTTTAAGTGAGTTGTTATTTAATGTAATCAAGACGCTAATGACCTAAGTTGTCGACGCGTCTATAATTTACAATAAATAAATAAAATATAAAATAATTTGGTGCAGATGTTAGATTGATAAAATACATAACATATATCGAAACTGAAAAAAATAGTATCATTTTAGGGATGTATATTTAGGGATGAAACTTTACCCATATTTTGTTCAGAAACAAATATAATATTTTTAAGTAGATACGTATAGGTATAATATAGGTACCACGATAAAAAATTATGGGTAAAGGTGCTATATTTTGTCGGCAGGGTTTTGCGACCCGAGGTCTTATTTTATCCACAACTTATCGATCAACAGCTAAAAACCTAACCCAAACGGGCATCATAATTTTAGAAAATGGATTTTTTTTCTGCACTTGTATCTATTTTTTCTGCAAAAACAATAGATATACAATTAATTATATAGCTATCGCTTTTGTAGATATATGTACTATAACACTGTTTGCTGTCAGTTAGAAAGAGACAGGATGTTGTAGTGTCTGGAGGATAAGGGAATAAATACACACGTTAGACAGGAACAGGATGCGCGCGAAATGGGTTCAGGACATAAGTCTTGTTTCCCCTGGAGGGATGTGATTTGTCCGCTAATCGTAGTCGGCCAAGAGTGAGCTGAGAACTCTCTCCATAGCATGAGGGGTGAATCAGGGAGGTTTTACATTTAGTACAGTATTGGCTATTTAATTCCGGAATAATACACAGACTCTGGATGGTGTTGTCCCCTAACCCCTTATTTATGGTAAGCGGCGTATGTAATTCAATGCTTTTGATACGAGCTATTAAAGTAATAATTACATCTATAACGCATACCATGTAGTACACATATTATATTAGCTTTGTTCCAACCACTCTAAATACTCATGCGCAGTGGATAGAACGCGTTCCAACCGAACTTGTGATCGTTTGTGAACGAGTTCTTAAAGCGTTCCAACCGAATTTGTGATCGTTTGTGAACGGTTTCCAAACGATCATTTCGGTACATGAAACCAAAATGAAACTGTAAAACTGACATACGCATTAAGCACTTTATTACGTTTTTCTCTGTTCAATACCAACTTGAGACATCAGCAGTTGTTTTTCATTTGTAATTTGTTTTACTTTTGTTTTGTCTCGTCTCTGTTCAAATATCTCTTTATTCTTCATTTGAGATTTGTTTTGTTTTTGTTTGTTTTTGCAAAATTATTAATTTAAATATTTATATTATTTTGAATTCTTAGTTAATAACATTTAATTATATTTATATTCGTGTAATTAAAGTAAATGTTAGACGAACAATACATTTTTTAACAAACGCTCAAAAACATCACGACTACAAATTAATAATTTGCATATTTTTTATTTCCAAAAAAAAAAAACTGTAGCTAGCATATTTTACCAAAAAATATTTTTAACAGTTAAAACATTTAGTACGTTTATTTATTTATATTATTCTTACATTTAGCCATCAAATACGTTACTCATTTTCAAAACGTTTTTAACAACAAAAAAAGCATGAAATTAGAAATTTACATTTGACAAAATATGACAATTGATATATTTTGATCATATGCATGGTCATGGAGGCCATAATTTGATGCACAAAACGGTCACAAAAGCGTTCCAACCAATGTCTACGTTTGTACCGTCACAGGACTGTGCAAGGTTGACGCATGCGCACAAAACCGATAAAAACAGTTTCGTTACCGTTTCAAAACGATCCATTTATAGCAAGTTGGAACATAGCTAATTATGTACAGAATAGGTAACTTTGTTATTAAAAGTCTAAATATGAAGTCGGTGATGATTGGCAAAAGACGTTTGAAGTTAGCACTTTCAAAATATTTTCTTGTCAATTACGTATAAATTTTATTTTAAAAATTATGAAGTAAGTATACAGGTACACATGAGCCAATAACTTGTACAAATAGCACTCAAAAAGGAAATACGGAACTCTAAATATGATTAAGGAAACCATGAAGCTAAACGGAATAATTCAATATATTTTCAATAATGTTTGTTGTTTTTTTGAACATTTGAAATAAATAATTAGGTATTTATTTAAATCTTCGTCCATTATTATCTACACTATAGCTGAAAAGCGATTCACTATATACCGGTTCATTTCAATGATCTTTTCGAAAAAATCCAGCTTGATCATTTAAAAAAACCTCATCAAACTCGATTCATAATAAATATATAAGCTTTTGTTCGCAAGTTAGCTAGTTTAATTTTTATATTTTATCTATATATGTATAGTATTTTCTTATACCTAGGTAAGTCATGATCTTTAAAAATAAAATAAAAAACTAAACCCTCAGATTACAAATAGAATCCAAAAGATGTGTGTGCCTCGCAAATAATATGAAGTTGAAAAAAACATATTTTTTACTTTCGAATTAATTATCGTTCTGCTAAATTTTTAAAACTAATTATATAATCAAAACGGAAAACACAGTACCTATATCGTTTAAAATTTTGTATTAGATTTGTAACATAATATGAAAATATTATATTCAGCTAAAATTGTTTTTAGATTGGTATTATCACCTTAATTTATCCAACGCTGGAATACTTACAAAAGTGCGTTCTACAGGACACCCTAATTGACGTGAACACTCCCTCTTGACTCACCAGTACCCAGCTGCCCTTAGGGCATGAACTCTCAATCGGTGGTCCGTCGGTATGTTTGGTGTGCGACTGAATTGTTGGTAATCACTGTTTCAAAAGATTATATACTACAATATCGGTACCTCTTATATATAGTTTTGATTTATATATAGGTATTTGGATTGAATATAATGCAAAAAAATTCATAAAATTGTTATTTTGCCTGTCTACTTGTTCGAGCGTCACGCAAGAACGGCTTTCACAACACTTGCAATACACACAACAAGTCAAAGGTAAAATTGTGATATTTATAATAAATTTATTAAATTTCAACTTATTAATCTTCCATAAAAACTGCTTTTTTCTTCTCTTTTATAGTACATACTATAGTAACATACCTAGGTACTTATACTTACTTATATTGAAAAATTTAGATCATATTTTTAATACGCTGTCAAGAAATATGATAGGTAAGTACTTATAAATTTTTGCCAAAAAATTCGGTGCATTTAAAATTGTTTAAAACAATAAAACTCAAATCTTGTTAATTGTTCATTATTGATTAATTTTTTAAAATTTTTCTAATCTAGTAAAATTTATAAAAGATGTAAAAATAACTTAAATTTACAAATTAGTTAACTTGTTAATCAACATATTGCAAGTATAAACCTATAAATAATCTAAAGTTAAATTAATAAATTCTGAACCCAAAAATTCACACACTCATGAAGTAGGTACCTAAATAATTTTCAACAAAATAGTTGACATAAAAAATAAAAATGCATTCAAAGCATTTTTCAGGTTAATATAAACTGCGAAAACACTTTATAAACACAATTTTAAAACAGGGTAGCAATGGGATATTTTCGTCGAAACCATCTAAGCGAGAAAAAAGGGTAGGCGCGTTAAACCAAAAAGTGAGAAATAAAATACGCAATGTGTCATCTAGATGGATAGTCTTGGCTCGTCGGTGTGATATATCGCCACTGGGGAAGATTACACCTCGCTTAGCTCCGTCCCATCCACCCCACCCGGTATAGTAGTCGGCGATGAACCCGCTGCTGGTATAGCTATAAGCAGTCACCCTTCACCCTCTAGGGCTCCGCTCTTAGCACCTTCTAGGTGCGTGTAACTATTTATCATCTAAAAAAATAATGTGCCTGAACTATTCAGTTATTCAATTTCCTGTTGATTTACTTAATCCACACATTTAATTTTATTTTCTATAACAACTTCGCAAGAGAATAACAGTAACGTTTTTGCTCAATGGTATCTTAATATCGTTAGTGTATTTGCTTATGGCATTATTCTTGTTGGTCGAATGCCGTAACCATAAAATCGCACTTTTTGAGCAACTTACAATAGATGAAATCAATTTTGAAGATTTATTTTTTTGTTGTAGAACAAGAAACTGTGGATCCAAAAACATCAAAAAAATCAATACTTATACAACAGATCAAAATGAATTTTCGAGAAAGCAGCATCATCGTATAATAAAGGCACCTTGTGATTGTCAGCGGCCATAAGTTGCCAAAGTAAGTACCTAATATTATAGTTAATAATAAAACTGTAAGGCGTGGTCTTTCTATAAGTTATATTTTTTTAGGAAACGTCATCTTGTGAGTCATTTTTCATGATGCCAAGTCGTAATTCAGATTCAAGTCATTTTCTCAGATTCAAGTCATTTTCAGATTTTTTTTTGTCGGTCTGTCTAATTGTTTCGCCATAACTCTTAATACCCTGATCCGATTTCAATTAAATAATATATAGGGCTCCTCAATTCAAAAGATACTTTATATCTGGCTTGATCGCATTGACATAATATAATAAAATATTGGCATTGTGGCGATACTATGTGAACTTAAGTTTGTTTTTGGGCAAAATAAAAAATTTAACCCCTTTATACATCCCTTGAAATAATATTTTTTTTATTTTTTTTCTTAACTGCAAAGTTATTATCAATCTAACATCTGCACCAAATTAAATACACCCTTCAGTATCTAAGTACCTATATCCGTATCCGCAAACTAATGTTTTCATAAAAAAATCCGGTCCTGTCGGGCCGATTTTATTAAAATTTTAGCAGCACATTTTAATCTTTACTAAAAGGTTAAATTTCAATTTTGAAATTAATCTGAGAATTTTTTCGGTATTTTCGGGCCCAAAAACTTTTTTAACCCCTAAAAACTATCCTTAAAATGGTCCGATTGGGCCGATTTTAAATAGGTTTCCTGCGGTGATGAATTTCAACATGTGTACCAAATTTCATTTAAATCGAATAAGTCTGTCGAGAGTTATCGTGATAACACACACATAAATATTTCAAAAATGGTGCCAAATTGTTCAGGAGGGTATGAAACGTCGAGAAATTTTGGTCCGACCCCTAGGTCCCACCATCCGACCGACGCCAATAGTGTATGTGCCATAATGACAAATATACTAATAAAATGCAGTTTCTGTTAACGCGTGCGATGGCGCGGGTAACAGCCAGTTCTTAATGAAAATATTTATCCCAAACTTTTTTCTCATATTATTACAAATTCCGTTTTTTATGTTTCACATTAAGTTCAACAATATTCTCCTTCTCGATTTTGCTATTTTCAACTGAACTTTACAGTTTGCTTCTTTTTACACATGCACTGTTTCCTGTGATAACCTATGCATCCCGACATTCCGTTTCCCGTATTTTCCTCTGTGTACACGTATGTATATCCCGCTACAGTCTCCTGTCTACCTATAACATGTCAGGATTGTATGTGTCTTTCACTTTTTATCCAGGGCAGGATTCTGAAATCAAAGCGATACATCAATTTTCTTCTTCATTTAAAATCTGACGAATACAGCAGACTAAACGTATCCCGAGACAAAGATGCTAGCGTCTTTACTGTCGAGAGTCGAACCCAAAATCTGTAGGATTGCGCGGAACAAATTAGTACATAATGAACAATCATGCTATCTGGATGATTTGAGTGCTAATATTTCCGGTGACAGATAATTTGTTTCTTAATCACAGTTGTCTAGATAGACCAGGGAATAAATATTTATTACAGTACTTTCATCTAAACCAAACTAGAGCAGCTCGAGAGAATCACGAAAATTGTGCAACTCAATTATATTACTACTATAGGTAACCGTAGCAAAGACTTAGATAAGATTGATAAATTACGGACTGGAAACATTTTTCCCTGTTGCACTCAGGCTTCCCCTACATATAGCCAGGCCCTATAAACAGTCCTATAAACCCCCGTGAGAAGGCTCTGCATTCGTGATGAACCTGAAGAATCTCTTAGCACCCAGATACTGGGTTCTCAAGGGTTAGAGTCTGGAGCATTTACGGAACACCTCTGAACAGACCTGAGTCTTCATAGAAGGCTATCAGTCTTCTCAAGGTCACACCACCCAAATCATTTGTTCCTAGTTCCTTGGTGCCGCAATTATAGTTGTATTTGTAGTGCAGCCTCATATAGGAAACCATGGCATGATGTCGCGCGTTTTCTACAATCGTGCGTTCATGATTCATCAGTTGTGTATTTCAGCGATTTGCGGTTGTTGCATCTGACGATCTACAAGCGACTTAATCGCACAATCGTGATACAAAAAGTATCATGTGTGTGCTGGTCCTTAATGAAACTATAGTGCGACCCTACTTAGAATTTATTGGTGGATTCTGACACGTTCGGTCCTGTGCCGTCGTCACCGCCACACTTGTACCTTAGCGATGCGTGCAGCGGGGCGAGTGCGGCCTGAGAGAGCCGCAAGGATTTATTGTGCAGCTCTGTGGCAAGTAGCACTGCTAACGCGTTTAGTGGCGCTCTGAACGTACACATTCGCCCATCTCATTCACTAACACCCACTAGTCACCCCTTCGTGTGGACGAAATAGAGATATAGTCATGGATACTGACCTCTGTATCTTTAGATACCGGAGTCTATTATAAACAGTTTTGTTGGAGGCTCGCTATAAACTGACAATTTCGTCATAAATTTAATATCCATGAATATCTTGAAGCGTGATGGAACGTTCGGTGTGAAGACACTGAATATTAAAAATAACCTCAAAACACCAAACCACTGATTTCTTCTCGAGTATCTATTTATGATCAGGCTTCCGCTCGCTCTGATGAGTAAAATCATTTTAATTATTCTTCTTGGAAAAATCGTTCTGATATGATGATAATAATAATAAATAAAGTGAAACATTCTTCCGGGTTGATGAGTCCGTGGTCAACTGGAGGTTTTCCAGACGTTTCGTCTCTAACTGTGAGAGACATCTTCAGTGGCACAGTTACGGCGACGTGAGCTTCGACGTTGACACAATGAAGCCGTATAACTGTGCCACTGAAGATGTCTCTCACAGTTAGAGACGAAACGTCTGGAAAACTTCCAGTTGACCACGGCTCATCAGCCAGGAAGAATGTTTCACCTTGCTTGACAATTGAAACCGGCCGTGAAAGTTTACACAACTTTAATAATAAATAAATTGTTTATTTAGGGAAATGTTTAGCCGTAGCCGTTTTCAACATATAATAGTATACCTAAAATGACCAAATTCTAAATATCAAAAAGCGGGACAAGGTCTATAAAAACCCGGTGCAGGCAACCGTTGGGTTCCACGCCCAAAAAGTCTTAAACTCGCTAGCAACCCCCAAAAATTCGCTATAAACCCCCAAAAACTCGCTAGAAACCCCCAAAAACTCGCCTGAAACCCCCAAAAACTCGCTGGAAATTCCCAAACACTCGCTAGAAACCGCCAAAAACTCGCTAGAAACTCCCAAAAACTCGTTAGAAACCCCCAAAAACTCGCTAGAAACCCCCAAAAACTCGCTAGAAACCCCCAAAAACTCGCTAGAAACCCCAAAAACTCGCTAGAAACCCCAAAAACTCACTAGAAACCCCCAAAAGCTCGCTAAAAACCCCCAAAAACTCTCTAGAAACCCCCAAAAACTTGTTAGAAACCCCCAAAAACTCGCTAGAAACCCTTAAAAAATCGCAAGGAACCCCCAAAAACTCGCTAAAAACCCCCAAGAACTCGCTAGAAACCCCCAAAAACTCGCTAAAACACCCCAAAAATTCGCTAGAAATCCCCAAAAACTCGTTAGAAACCGCCAAAAACTCGCTAGAAACACCCAAAAACTCGCTAATATTTTTATTTTAAATATTATTTATTTTTTAAGGTAGGTATAAAGTATATAATTATTAATTATTGATAAATAAAATACTTTGATTGGGTCAAAATCCCTAATGACAAAAAATAAACATTCTTAATGCACGTGATTTAATGAAAACGGGACAAAAGCGGGACGCTTGTTGAATCGGGACTCGTGGCTCAAAATCGGGACTGTCCCGCCTAAATCGAGACGGATGGTCACTTTAAGTATACCCTCTCTGGAGTGAATATCATATTAATCAGTTTGAACGTCTCATGATTTTTACAAAATGTTTAAAAATTTAAAGTATTTTCATTTTTACATGAATAAAATAACAATGAAAATGTATTTTCCTATTTATAAAAAAAAACTTTTAAAACTTCAAAATTCCTCTATCAATAATTGTTACTGACAACAATATGAATTCACAATTACATTTAGGTCAAGAATATCTGAACGTCAGCTACTGCTATTTTTTGGGCAGACAAATCCACGCGCTGACCTCATCTGATTTTTATACTAGGTACTGCACTCTTAATTCTAATCCTTATCACTATACAGCTTTAAGAATAAGCACATTAATTTTTGAAAAGGATTTTATTCATAAAAATAAATAATTAAACAAACAAATATACGGGGTCAAGGTAAATAAAACCGTTTAAAAAAGAAAAATAATATGTCACTGCGGGGATTGCTAAGATGATTTTGAAATGTATCTTAGAGTTAGAATTTAACAAATAAACAGAAGCAATATAACGATGTTCTGAACCAGAGCATGTATTTATGTATAGGTATAGAGTTTACGGACGTGAGTGATAGGGTCAATTCTGAAATCCGATAATGGTGGAGGCGATCTCATTAGCACATTGCTCTTTTCTTCTCGACGTCCGCTCGATCACTCACTCGATATACCTACTCGATATCGATCGATTGAATCGCTTAAAAAGTTTACTCGCACTGTGTTGATGTTCTGTAACGCGGAGCATGGGATTGTAATAGAAATATAATGTTTGCCGGGCATTAAAATTTTATTTAACTGTAAATAGTTTAAAGGTTAAATTTTATAGTCAAAAAAAGAATTTCAGTATTCAGTCAATCCTGTTCGATTGGATTTTACATTTGTAACATTTTCAAGTGAGTGCATACATTTTTAGCAGCTTTTGGAAATCTTGATTTAATCTCTACTAATTTTTCAAAATGTCTGTTAATTTAGATGGTCACAAGGTAGCTATAATTTTCTATGTAAAGAATATAAAAGTGGATTGTTTTTTTTGAGAAAGTTTTGTGACAATTACGAGCGATTGCCTACTACACGGATACCCTAACTGTGCGTCACGACGCCCTGGGGCATCGCGGCGCTATCCTAGGGTAGTCGCAATTTCAGAACTGCAGTCCTGATTTGAGAAGTTAGGCTCAGAAAAGCAAGCTCATCCTGCTCATTAAAAGTATTGTTTACGTAGTTTTTTATGTTTTCTAATTATTAGAATTAGAATCTAATAAATAATGATTAAGATTCTATATTCTTTTGGAGTTTTCTTTGAATAATAAAGTAATTTTATTGTCTGCTAGAGCTATACACAGGTTTTTAGAAGGGCGTCATAAAAAATTGCAACCTGTAACGGAAGTCGCAGTAAAGAAAAGATTGGGAACCCCTGGGTTACTAGATAAGAAGTATGGGACCGGTTCCTCAGTCGAATTTTTGACGTGAATAACGTCCAAATGTCTCATACTGGGGTGGCATTTTAGAAATACTAGATGTAACGGAAATACTCAGCAATGGTTGACATGTGATACAAAACAAAGCATTTATATCTATGTTAAGTTCTCATACACAGTAAGCCAGGTGGCCGTGCGGAAAAGTACGAATCTACCGACAGGTACAAACATCAAGCTCAGGTTTGATTCTCAAAGGCTTTTAATAATTTTTTATTTTTTTAATAATGGAAATGTATAGGTAGAGGTATTGGATAATAATTTAAAATATATGACAATATGTTTATTCGGAGGAATATAAGGATCAAATATTCTGTGTTTATTTACTTAATACACATTTTATTAAGCGACGTTTCGTGACATATTGTTACTTCTTCAGGCTCTATATACAACTGTACATATATAAATACAAAACACAGAAGATTTGATCCTTATTCTTCCGAATAAACATACATATTAAGAATTGGTAGGATCCAAAATTTAAAATAATTTAAAATAAGTATAAAAAAGTAAAATTACAATAGGTAATTGTATTTATTATATTAATTGATTTTATAAGATAAATAAAAGTGGATTTACAGTCGCGGACCTAAAAAAGTTTACACCTGTATCATCTAGTTACCGCTTTTATTAATTTTTGCATATTGTAATTTGGCTTTTGATAGTAATGTATCAATTACTAAGGCTACATCCTAAAAATTTAATAAAAATTTATTATCAAAACATCTCAGTTGTTTATTATACAATCCAAATTACTCAATATTATTCAACAACAACAAAAAGATTTGATAATATTTGATACCAGCAAATTCCTTCCCACAATCTTGCAATAATTCTTCTTTTTTGTTCATCGTTTTAATAATTTTAATAATTTCGAAGCATTCAAACGACAATTATTTCTTTTAATTTTTGACATTTACATTAACCTATTAAAAACTAAATTTGTTGCTAAGCTACTGACTGTACCTATTCATTTCCATGACAACTAATACAATTATTTGTGTTTAACGGTATTCACGCCATCTGTGTGTACTCGCAATACAGCTTACAGTCATACCCATTTTTTTCTAGACGAAATTCTGCTCTGTTTGCAGGTTACGATATTCAGTTTCAACATTCAGATTCGATATTTATCGAAATTACATTCTGTGTGATAGTTCACTATTCAGTGACAAAGATACATACCCACACAATACGTGACTGTATTCCCATTGGTTTTGTTTAAACGACTGTTTTTCTTTTGTTTATTTATTGGTGACTTGCTTTGCGTTTTATTATTCATTTGTTTACTTTGGTGAATTGCTTAAATTAATGATTATTAAAGTTGTTCGAATTTTTTTTTTGTCTACTGACTTGCATTTGTGCGTCGCACAAGTATAGACAACTATCTTGTTTTCCAAACATAGCAAACTAACATAAATTTCATGAACGCAACTAGCGCGAAACTGGGAGTTTGAGTCAACGGTGACATGTTGGGATGATTAGAAATATTTCTTATATAGCATTATGACGTGATGACAACAATGTGTTTTTGTAACAAATATTCACTTACTACAGTGAATTCGTGTTGGGTATGTAAATTAAGCGTTATCATTGCGTATATTGATTCTTGCAAGGCCACGATAAATCTTTATATTCAACTTAATATTTAGTAGATTTCGTGTCCATATTTATATAATTATTGTAGTAAATTCGCAGGTATGTGGACAGTAAATAAAAAAACAGACAGTTTTTTTAAAAGTACTTTTAAAAAAATTGTTTGTTTTATTATTTACTGTCCACATACCTGCGAATTTACTACATTCAACTTAATGTTTCATGTTTTTGTAATATAAAGAAGAGGGAAAAAAGAAAACCGCTTCTGTTTATAACAAAAGAGAGTCTATTTGAATCCCTCTTTTGTTTAACTTACATTATTTTTTCTAATTCTCGCTTCAAGTTCCTGTTTAAAAACTAGTGATTTATAGTCAGTAAAATAAAAAAATTTATGATCAATTTTTTTTAAATCCTTAGCAAGTCTGTTTTATTTCATAAATATATTTTATGATCAATTAATATAACAGATAATAACTGAAAGATAAATCGTTATCAAACAGTGGCTGCAACGACAAAAGAAGATCGCGCGCGTAGTAGCGTCTGTCGGGTGTCTCAAGTGGCGGTGTCTGGTCCGCTAATTGCTTGTCTCGCACACCGGAGCACCCTGGTTCACCTCTTTACTTACTGCACTTGTCTTAAAGTTCTCTGGCGCCCCCCAACATATTATACTATCTCTGTGACAGTCTTGTAAACACATATACTAGGTTTGTACCTACTTGCAACCATTGACGCAGAACATTTTGGAAAACTAATAGTTGCCATCTTTAATGGCTACCATTTTGGTGATGCACATGAATTTTCAATTCTCTCCCTATCTGGAAAGCTCTGCGCTGACCTAATCTATGACTACAGATAGTGACATGTTATTATTTCAGTCAAAAGGTACATACTTTTTATGTACCTCTACAAAGAGAAGATATGAAATTGAATTTATTAATGCGTTAGAGAAATAAAATTAACGGTGCTTAACAAAACTATCATCATTCGTTTTTTTTTTTTCATAAAATATATAATATTTAGTTTTACTTTTCATAAATTAATAATAAATTGAAAATCTAAATCCTACTTCTTCCAGTTTTCAAATTTGAATTTGCTACCTAAGACCGGGTTATAATAATTTTGCATTACTTTGCATTGTTGAATAAATTAACTGACATTAAAAATATATAAACCTTTCTTTTTGCAGTCGGGTAAAAACTACCGTACACCTCTTTTTTTAATTTTTTCGGAAACTTGGGCTTGAGAATATCCGCGATCATTGGATGCAATTGTTTTTCAGACCTTTCCTTAACTCATCTATTAGAAACTCCTCATTTTCCAGGTTCTAAACTAAGAATTGATGAAAGTATCAACTGGATTTTCAATTTATTATCAAACTAGACCCCGATAAACTTGACTGCAGTTTATGGTCCTAAAAAATGTTTTTTGAGTCTTGTTTCTAAAACAAAACATGATATTAGCTTCACTTGTAGGTACTTATGTGATGTATGTAATATGTATGGTATGTTGACTGTAAAAAATCTTGCAACTCGATTTTCACCCTCTTCCAGATTTTCAGTTGACATGAAACTTTGCACTCGTATGTAATTTTGATGACAGTACAATTTTCTGATACTTTGCTAAATGATATTTTATATAACAAATAAAAACATGTGGTTGAAGTAACGGTGTTGATGGTGGAAAAACGTGTCTCGAGTTTTCAAAATTTAAATAAATATAGGTAGATACTTAATGTATCTATATTAGGTACAAATTTGAAAATAAAATATATCTATATTTAAAAAAAAATAAAAAACACCCTTATTTCAACGCACCGAAAAGTAGAAAATAAATATGTTTCTCTTCTATAACGTATAAAAGCGTGGGGCACTCGATGAAATAAACATAGGTACGTGAGTGCCCCACGCTTTTAAACTTTATAAAAGAGAAAGAAATTTATTTTCTACTTTATGGAGCGTTGATATACCTAAGCGTTTTTTAATTTTTAAAAATATATTTTTTTTGACATAACCTAGCGGCATAGAGGAACATTATTGACCGTAGTCATTAAACTGTTCATATGGAAGAGGATAATTTGGCAGATAACACGTGGCTGCTGCATGCACAACCTATAAAATATTATAACAGCGTACATTCTAATCTGTAATGTTCGTTTAATTGCTTTTGCATCCTCACTGAGACTGTTGCTTATAACTTCAATCACGATCTAGAATAATCCAATAACCAAACCAAACTTTCAAATTTTGTAATAATTAGGTAGGTACGTCTTTCGACACCTACAGTAACAAAAACTTTAATTAAAAATAGACAAAAAATGTTTTAACTCTTGGATTAGGTGGCGGTACATAAGTTTTATAACTATGTGAAATCTCAAGTCAATAGCGTACGAGGTTTCTGAGGAAACAAATTGTGACATGCAGACAGACAACGAAGTCTCACCATAAGAGTTTTTACCATTTTGGTACGGAACCCTAAAAGTGAACAGCGATCTTGGAGTAATTAACAACGTTTAGGTATTTATTTATTAACAACAGAGACGATTTTCTACTATACAGGTTGTTCAAATAGTACGTTCTCGGCCGACATACCTATTGATTTTGGGTGAAGATAGAAAAAAAGCTTAATAAATACAAAAGTTGTATGAATTTTAATGATGTATAACCTAAAAATATTTTTGTTCATACAGTGAGTTCTAGAAAAGTGATGTGTACAACTTTGTTATTTTAAGTGGATATTGAATTTTTTGATTATATCGGATTGTATTGATAAGTTTACCTTTTGTTCATGACTTTTTTTGACAACAATACTTAAGTACCTGAAAATGTAATTTTTTAGACAAAACGACAAAAATCTGAAAAACTGTAGGTTTAGGTGTAGATATACTCCAGTAATTTTAGATATTAGAACGACCCATCTGCAGAATAAATCCCAGTTAGCTGATTTTTTTTATATACCTTCTTTATGGTGTTTTATAAAACGTGTAAAAAGTCCCCATCGATATCGTGCCGGCGCTGCCAGATATTCGAGGTTCAAGTTCACGATAGACGGTTTTTTGCGAATTTCTCGGTTCCGTTCTATTTATTGTAAAAAAAGGTAATTATCAATTATGTAGAGGACGAAGTTATCTACAACTTTTGTATAAACATTTTTTGTCTACGATTTATAGTTTTTCTTATTTAAGTACCCGCGGCTTCCTCCCCCTCGATTTTACATAACGGGATTATGTTGCTTCCCGATTTGTAGTTTTATTTTAAGTTGAACTTTATGTTAACGATTAACTATAATTTTTATCGAAATTAATTCAGTAGTTCTCTAGTTATAAGCAACCAAACATACAAATCGACAGCACTCAATCAGACAGACAGACTGACAATTTTTTTTCGAAAATACCATATTTATATTTGACATAAATTATAAAGGCCATTCGTAAAGTAATTTTGTAAAAAAAAATTACAAGGGTTGAGAGAGTGCCGATTAAGTACGAGTATGCATTTGCATACCGTATAACGCACTTTAGTAATAGTAGCCACATTTTAAATTTTTTTTACAAAATTCCTTTACGAATAGTCTTTATAACAAATATAATAACTATTCGTAAAGGAATTTTGAAAAAAAAATTAAAAATATGGCTGCTCCGGGGTATTCTTAGTAGAGTGCGTTATAAGGAATGCGAATGCATACTCATATTTAAATCGCATTCTCTCAATCCTTGTAAAGTTTTTTTACAAAATTACTTTACGAATGGCCTTTATAATTGATATCAAGTATAAATATCGTATTTTCCAAAAAAAATTGTCTGTCCGTCTGTCTGTTTCACTGATGTCGATTTGTATGTTTGGTTGCTTATAAATAGAGAGCTACTGCATTAATTTCGATAAAATTATAATTAATCGTTAGCTTTAAATTCAACTGAAAATAAAGGTACAAATCATTATGTTAGGCCCTCGGGAAGCAGCATAATACCATTATGAAAAATCGAGGGGGAGGAAGTCACGGGTACTTAAATAAGTAAAACTATGCATCGTAGACAAAAAATGTTTACACGAAAGTTGTAGAGAATTTTGTCCTCTACAAGATTGATAATAACTATTTTTACCAAAGATGGAACGGAACCGAGAAAATCGCAAAAAACCGTCTATCGTTTATTTAAATCGTTATTCTGCAGTGGAAATCTAAAATTACTGGACTAATTAATGGTGTATAAAAAATAAGTAACCTTATCAGTACAATCCAAAAATTCAATAATATACAGGGTGTTCCAATTAAAATAACAAAATTGTACAGATCACTTTTCTCTGGAACACACTGTATAAAAAAAATATTTTTAAGGCATACATCATTAAAATTCATACAGCTTTTGGTTTTGAACTTTATTTCTATATTCACCCAAAATCAATATATCGACCGAGAACGCACTATTTGGACACCCGTATAAGAAGACCTTGGTCATCATTTTATCCAAATTCTGTTTAAAATTGGACTTTTATGAAATAATAACAATATAGTCAAACAATGATAATAAACTATTGAGCTGCCAACATATTCAATTAATATGATCAGAATCGGAACTTCTGAAGTCATTGTCAACTCAATTAATTTTCAAAGTTTTATAAATGCAGCAATTTGTTTGTTTTTTCTTTTATTATATTACATTAAACATTAAAACGCTTCTTTTCGTGTGTCGTGATATAAAATTCGTTGTATTTTTGATTTAATTTCGACATAAAATAGTTCTAGTGTATGGATTTCAGGAACACATTGTATGTGTTATATTGAAACCATTAATGTATTGATAGCTGTGAGTTTTTAACTCTGCTTTGCGTTGAGGTGCAAGACATTATCAAGATTCATCACCAGGGCCGTCCAAAGTTAGAAATGATGTCTTATTTTACTCATCCAGGGGCTCAATTTTGCTTAGCCTCAAAGTGCACAATAGCCATATATACACACAAGATGACTCGAGAGAAATATACCAAGGACGAATTCTATAGGTCCAAATAAGTAAAAAAACTTCCTTGTACATGTTGTGTCTCAGAGTCAATATTCATTATTTTTATTTGTACTGATTTATACTCATTAAATTTGTGTTTCCATATTCTGCACATCAAATTAAAATAATTTAGTACAATATTCTTGCATTTATTTCTTTTCTGTGTAATTCTTTCATTTTTTCTAAACGAAATAATAAATTAAGCTAAATGGTTCCCTCTTTCTAACGTAGCATATACCGATGCCTATTTTTTTTTCTCTATCGGTCCACTCTTCTTTCAGTAGCCCTCTGGGCTTAGCCTCCTCGATCCCTTCTCTCCAATTGTCTTTGTTCTATCCTTTAATAATCATTCCAAAATTCTTTGGGTCATTTATCTTTTCGACATCCTCTGCATATGGTCTTATTACTGCACCAAACCCTTTCTTTCCATTCAATCCTCGATGCTTTCTATGATATCAATTTTTTGTTTGATGACATAACCCCTCCTCTCCAATTGTCTTTGTTCTATCTTTTAGTAATCATTCCAAAATTCTTTGGGTCATTTATCTTTTCGACATCCTTTGCGTATGGTCTTATTACTGGACCAAACCCTTTCTTCCCATTCAATCCTCGATGCTTTCTGTGATATCAATTTTTTGTTTAATGACATAATCCCTTCTCTCCAATTGTCTTTGTTCTATCTTTTAGTAATCATTCCAAAATTCTTTGGTTCATTTATCTTTTCGACATCCTCTGCGTATGGTCTTATTACTGAACCAAACCCTTTCATTCCATTCAATCCTCGATGCTTTCTGTGATATCAATTTTTTGTTTGATGACATAGTCAGTGCACACTTTTCCACAAAAAAAAATCAGCCGGCACTGTTCGTGATGCAAAATACAAGGAATATAAAAACAGGCTTGCCACTTCACTAACCACTTAAACTGACTGCATCGCCTACTCCATAAAACTTGTAATAAATCGGTTAATCGGTGTACCTAGGTACGTTCCATGTGTTTAGTTTGGTAACCTTGCTTGCGCGCCGGGCCACTTGATTTCTATGAAAAATAGTGTTTTATGCCTAATTGATAGGTTTAAGTGGCACTGAAAGTGATGTAAACCGATTTTATAGACACCGATAACGACCAGCTTGTGGTCTATTTACACTTTTACGGGATTTGAACGGAACATAGTAACCGTACGACCTCGGATTGTGTATATTTGTATTATTTGTTGAATGTGCTATGAAAGCAAGACAATCGGTTGTATTTAACTAAAATTCACAGTTAAATCTAGTATAATGTATTGTGGAACAAAATAATAAGTCTTGTTTCTGTTGAAACTAAAAGTATTCTGATTTATTAATAAAAAGTGTTTTAAAATAATTTACAATTACATTTACATAATACAGACAATTACATAACATTATTAAAACTATAAATGATTAATACAGTACATCTTCTTCCGTACATAAAAAAAAAGTTATTCCAAAAATTAAATATTTCTTAATTTATTATAATTTATACATTTTCGGGATACCTGACCGGTTGTCGTATTTGACTTCGGCGTCGTAGTTCCCTTTGAATTACTTCAGCATGATTTTCATTTTCAATATTTTCATTATTTTCAACATTTTCATTATTTTGATTATTTTGGTTTAGAGATGATCGTGGAATAATACTTATTGTTTCAAAATTATATTTTTCATTTGTTTTTAGTATTTGATCTTTATGTCGCTTCCATATTTTAGAATCTCGTGTTTTACACAAAAACATCGTTTTACCAATTTGTTTTAAAATTACTGCATTTATCCAACTAGGCTTACGTCCACGATAATCTCTAACTAAAACCTGTTCATTTATTTCTAAGTTAATGATTCTTTTCCCCCTGAAATATTTTTTTTGTTTTTCCTGTTTCACAATAACATTATTTTTAACTGAAGGTACATATAAGTCAAAACGATTTCGCAATTTGTGACCTAATAAGCTTTCAGCTGGACTTACATTTGTAGTCATATGTAAAGTATTACGATAATCAAATAAGTATCTACTTATAATTGTTGAAATTGACTCATTATTATTATTGTATGTTGCTTTACGAATTGCGTTTTTAACTATTTTAACTGCATTCTCCGCTAATCCGTTTGTTTGGGGATGAAAAGGTGCCCCAGTGAGATGCAAAATACCATTATTTTTCAAAAAAAATTGAAATTCTTCTGACAAAAACGTTCTTTGATTATCGCTTACTAAACATTTCGGCAGCCCAAATCTAGAGAAGATTTCACGAAGTTTTTCAATTGTTGTATTGCTATACATATTTGGTACCTCAAAACATTCAATCCATTTTGAAGTTGCGTCTACAACTACTAAAAAATATTTTTTGTTAAACGGACCGAAAAAATCTATATGAATCCGTGTCCAAGGCTCGGATGGCCACGGCCATGGTGACAATTCCGAAGCTTGGGGCGAATTCCTATAAAAATTACAAGCGTCACAATTTTTTACTTTTTCCTCAATTTCACGATCCAGCAAAGGCCACCAAAAATAGCTACGTGCCAAAGCTTTTGATTTTACAACGCCTAAATGCGTTAAATGCAATTGATTGAGTACTTCATTTCTAATACTATTAGGAATCACGACTCGAAAACCCCATAAAAGTATACCTTGCTCTATAGACAATTCGTTTTTACGGTTTTTATAAGGTTCCAACTCCGGTGAAATCTTCCCAGTAGGCCAACCGTTCAAAGTGTAACTTAAAACTTGATTTAAATTTTTATCTTTTCTCGTTTCATTTTTAATTTTATTTATATTTATCATATTAGATTCAATAAAATAATTTAAATAGTTTCCTGTATCATTATCACAGTCAGTAAATTCTTCATTCAGGGTAGCTCTAGATAACCAATCAGCATAGTTATTTTCAGATTTAATATATTTAATTTCATATGAAAATTGTGACAAAAAACTGGCCCATCTTTGAAGTCTACCAGCTGCCATATTCGGTAAACCTTTCTTTGCATTAAAAATAGACGTTAATGGTTTATTGTCAGTTGCAATCATAAATTTCTGACCATACAAGTACTGAAAATATTTTTGAACGCCAAATATAACAGCTAACGCTTCCCTTTCAACCTGTGAATAATTTTTTTCCGCTCTAGTGAGAACCCTACTCTGGTAAGCAATTACTTTTTCTCCATCAGGGAAAATGTGAGATAATATAGCACTAATTCCTGAACTACTAGCATCAGTTGTCAATTGAATCGGGAAATCAGCATTAAAATGTACAAGTGAATCTGATGATTCTAAAATTCTTTTAATATTATTAAATGCTTTATCACAATCGCTATTCCAGTTCCAACTAACATTCTTTTTCAACAAATTATATAATGGACTTAAATGAGTTGCACAATCAGGTAAAAATTTATAATAGAAAGTTACCATGCCAATGAAAGATTTTAACTCTGTTACATTTTTAGGTTTTCGTACTTTTAAAATAGAATCAACTTTTTCCTTAGATGTATGAAGTCCTTGCTTATCTATCACATGGCCTAAATATGAAATAGAATCTTTGAAAAATTCGCATTTATTTCTTTTAATACGCAACCCTGCCCCTTTTAATTTATTAAAAACTGTATTTAAACGTTCTAAGTGCGTTTTATCATCGGGAGCTGATATAATAATATCATCTAGAAAACAAGCCACGCCTGGAATGTCCATAATTAGTTGTTCCATAATTTTTTGAAATAAGGAAGGAGCAATCGAAATTCCAAACGGCAAACGTGTATATTTGAAAAGTCCTTTATGAGTAGTGATAACTGTTAATTTACTAGCTTCATCAGTAAGTAATACTTGTTGGTAGGCATCTTTTAAATCTATTTTTGAAAATTTATTTCCATTTCCCAACTGTGAGAATAAATACTCAATTCTTGGTAGCGGATAATGGAATTGTTCGAGTACAGGGTTTATCGTACATTTAAAATCTCCGCATATACGAACTTTCCCATCGCCCTTAAGAACTGGTACTATCGGAGTAGCCCAATCTGAATTTTCTACGGGAACTAAAATCCCTAACTCCGTTAATCTTTTTAATTCCGATTCTACTTTTGGTTTTAGTGAAAAAGCCATTGGTCGAGGTTTCAAAAATTTAGCTTGAGCATCAGATTTAATTTTAAAATCAAATTTATCTTTATTATACGTTCCTATACCATCAGCAAAAAGTGAATCGTACTGTGACAATAATTTTTCTAAAGAGTTAGATGTAGTTTCAGTATAATAATTATCAAAATTCCCATAATTAATTCTTTTTAATTCATTACGCCCTAATAAGGGAGGACCACCGTTTTTAACTATTAATATTTTCATATCAAAATTAGAATTTTTATATTTAGCATTCACAATTATTTCACCAGTTGGTATAAATTTATTGCCTACATAATCACTAAAAATTACCTCTGATTTGTTAAGCGTTGCATAAGAAAAATAATCGTTATAAAATTGCTCTGAAATGACTGAATATTGTGAACCCGTATCTACTTGAAAATTAAAAAGTTTACCCTGAATATTTAATGAAACATTAAAATTGTTTTCATTACTAGTTTCTAAATTATACATTGATTCAGCTACATAATTATTATTAGAAATTTGCTTTCCAGGTTCATTTTTATTTATTTTATTTTTATTCCTGCATACGGGCGCTAAATGACCCTGCTTTTTACATATATGACATGAATAATTTTTAAATTTGCAGTCAGATTGTTTGTGGTTCCTTTTTCCACATACCTTACACTTCTTTCCTCTTGTCCGTGCATGAAAGACTTCCGATATCTCAGTCTGTGCAGTTCCTCCTGGCGATGTCTTCTCTTTCAGGGCAGATTCCCTAGCTAATGCGATCTCCTTGAGTTTCGTTAGCTCGACCGTTGTTGCATCTTCCTCTACAAGACGATCCTTTATGGGCCCCTGTTGCATTCCTACCACGAAAACATCTCTTAAGGCTGCTGTCAGAACTTCTCCAGAGAACCCGCAAGTTGCCGCCAGATTCTGAATTCTTACAACCCAGTCAGCTATTGATTCAGACGCTAATTGTCGCGCTTCATAAAATTTTATTCTTGCGGAAAAATAAGATTTGACCGGCGCTAAATGCTTCTCAAGCGCCTTTACAAGGTCCGTAAATTTCTTATTTTCTATTTTCTCTGGTATACAAAGCGTTTCTAACAGTTTATAAGTATTTTCTGATAATGCATTTAGGAAAAATGCGCGTTTTAAATCATTCGTTGTAATTTGATTTATTGCAAAGAAATTTGTTAATTTCACTTGAAATATTCTAAATTCCGACGTTAAATGATTAAACTCAGATATATGTCCAGTATAAACAGTAGAATTATTTGATTCGCTTTGAGTAGTCTCCGGCATTTTAAATTTTGAATTTTTTCCTCGTCGCCACTATAATGTATTGTGGAACAAAATAATAAGTCTTGTTTCTGTTGAAACTAAAAGTATTCTGATTTATTAATAAAAAGTGTTTTAAAATAATTTACAATTACATTTACATAATACAGACAATTACATAACATTATTAAAACTATAAATGATTAATACAGTACATCTAGTATCAATAGTAAATAAATAAATTAACTTAGCATAAAATTGAAAATAAAGAAATTCAAACAATTTAAACTCGTCCTCCGTAAAGTTATTAATAAAAGAATCACACTAGGTAATATCTGGGGTTTATGAAATAAACATTAAATTATGTGATAAGACAGAGGTAGATTCCTAGCCAGACCTTTATGGAAGTTTCCAAAAAATACTTTTATTCTGAAAAAAAAATCAACTATTTTTTTCTCAAAAAAAAAACTAAAACGAAATTTCACAAAAAATATTCAAAAAGGCGAATAAAAATATAGCAAGAAAAAGTTATTATTCTTATTTTATTTCAATTTTCTTTATAAACTTTATCCTTAAATAAAAAGACAGTTTTCCATTTTGAGACATTTCATATATATTTTGGAAATTTCTCATTACAATACGTACCTACATGACATAATAGGTATAAAACAAAGACTGGTCATGTTATTGCTTTTCATATTTAGGTATGGGTATTTCCCTACCTTAATGCAAAAAATTACCAAACCGAAACATTAAGTATGAAACTCGAGTAAAAGTAGGTAAATTGTTTTAAATATTATATTGTTTTAATTAATATAGTATATTTGGAAAAACTTACCGAAAAGTTTCATTTTCGTCTTTGAAATATTGAACTGGTTAAGATATTGATTTCACACTAAACAACTGTTGATACTAATACTTGCTGACAGTTAACTGTGTATAAAATAAAATTATAAACTATGAAACTACTTATTCATAATTTTCCATGGAGAAGTTATTTAAAAAGGCGTTTGTTTAATGCTACATCCAATTGTCAAAATGATTGTCAACTTTTTATATTCCATTCAATTTAAAGCACGTGGGTCGTTGTAATTGAACTTTTTATTGTTTATAGGTAACAAAATTTTATTTCCACCGCAAACAGAGATGTTAATTCGTTTCTGAAAATTTATATGAAACGATATTTCATTTCCTTTAATAAAAATACTTATCTCCCAATCTACAGACAAAAATTCCAGTCAATTAGGAAGTTTCCATTGGACGAAAATACTAATTATGATACTGTCACATCATTGTAATGAAGATAAGTTTAAAAATTTTGAAAGAATTATTTTGATATCTATAATTTCAACGGAGATATTCAATTTCTTGTACGTGGGGTCGCAAACGAAACTGATTTATGAATATGACGTCACGTGGTACAAGTGTGCTGTTTTTTAGCTTTGTGAGTAATTAGAATTACTTAGTAACTATTTTGTTGTAATGCAGACTTTTCTATTTAAATTAAATTAAAATTAACTGTCAAAAATTTAAATATGTCAATATTTTCCGTCATCAGCTGGTTTTTTAGTGTTTCCATAACAATTTACGAGTTTAAAGAAAGAGATTTATCGAAAGTGACCTCGAAATGAAAAAATATTGTAAAATTACGAAAAGTGAATTTTGACCCAAATTAGTAACATTTCCCACTTGTGGAGTTGGAATGGTAAACAATTGATATGATGAACCATACTGATACTGGATAGTGGATACAGGTCTCAATGTAAAAAATGTCAGCGGAATTTGACAGAAAGTCTTTATATTATGATACCTTCAGAATATTTATTATAGGTGCAAAATATGCATACAATTGCGTAAATTAAAAGGGATGCAGTCCTTACTGAGAAAAACATTTAAAAAATAATTCAAATCGGTAAAATTTTCAAGAAGATATATGCACACGAAAGAAAATTCTACAGACACACCCACAGAGAGTCGTCGTGCGGAAAACCACTTTTCTTCACATTTGAAAGGCCTCTATGTCTTAAATTAAATGAGATACAGAGATGCGTTAGATCTCTTTGGATTCAGCTTGATTTTTATCTATTATCAAATGTATTGGAGAGAGTTTAATGTAAAAAAACTGATCGAATTGAGAACCTCCTCCTTTTTTGGAAATTGATTAAAAAATACGAAGTTTTGAAAAAAAATTGTGTAACTTTAAAAGAAAAGATCTTTTTTTTAAAGTAAAAATTTCTCCGATATTATTTCCATTTCCGTACGGTACATGGAAGTAAAAAGAAAAAGAAAACATTCTGCAACAATAATGTAATCCAACAAAAATGTACAAATTTAAACTTCTGTGAGAGCTGTAAAATCGACTGGAAACAGATGTCGAATTTCTTGTTTGATCATTACATTTGTATTAAAAGCATAATCAATGATAGGTGTATATTAATTATATAGTAACGGAATTTTCCTTCATGTCCATCAAAAAGTATAGCAGAAGAATGACAGAAAAATTATGACAGTTGTTGTTTCTCACTCACCTATATGTTAATTAATAATTTTATTGTTTTTATTGTTTTCACATTTGTTTTTGCAATTTCACATTTGGAAATGAACTATTATGTATTAAGAATTGCAATTATAGCATGGCCCCAAAAATGATTATAGAGATCTTTAGCTTTCTCAATTATATTAATATTGATGTAATTGTGTATTACTTAAATGTTTTATGTGCGAAAAAAAACAATAAAACAAAACAAGATTTCACTAATTATTGTCGAATTCACTAAAACGTAGTTTTCATTAAGAAACAAAACTTTATATTTTTAAAATGATGATATACATAAATTCTTTCGTCATTTGGGAAATTAAAAACTCAGCACAGCATGCAAATACACAAAATACAAATTTGTCATTAAAATTACATTTAAACAATTAAATAAACATCTGAAATGGAAACAAACCGCTAATTATTTCCATACTTAGCGTCAAACAATCATTTCAGTTCACACAGACAGATAGAAAGAGAAAGAAAAAAATGTTTCTAACAACTTGCCTGCTTGATTACTAAGCAAATAAACATATTTTTTACAAAACTGTTTATAATTACCCAACTGTCGCAAATTACTTTCAACAAGTACAATTATGCCCGCTTCGTAATATCCAGGGGTGTACTTAGTCTCTAATTCTGGATTGCACAAAGCATGTGTTTGGGAAAATCTGGGTTTACGATGATCTTATATTGCAGGATAAAATTACAATTTCTATTACAATTTCTATAGACATATAAACAGCTTCAGCTCGTTTTCACACTTTTAATAATGACCATGCATTCGAACACCTTTTATTAAATAAAAAATAATAATAATAATAATAATAATAATTTTTATTTCTGATACCAAACAGGCATAAAGCAAGTCATAAAATATATAGATTAAAAAGTAGGTACATAAAAAATTCAGAAATTCAACTATGCCGTAGAATGTAGGTCAGTAAATATGTTCTTAAATTTTGTTTGAATGATTTGCCATTTAGAGACCTAATTGCTGAAGGAACTGCATTATATATTTTAATTAACTAGACATGCATGTTTTTTCTAACTACAGGATGTTTTACGCTTGATACAGATTATAATATGCTGTAAGGTACTCACAGAAAAACCAATGATAGCGGACAAAAAGATCATTTTTCAAGTTTAATTTTTATTAATTACTTAAATGCCAAGGAAAAGTATATTTAGTATGAAAATTTGTACAACATAAAATAACTCAAAAAAAAACCTCCTTCAGAAAAACCAATAAAAAAAATAATAAAATTTTGAAGTCGACGCCAATTTAATTAAGTACTAAACATTTTTATATATCTACTTTTATTTTATTAAATTGGCGCCTAACTCAAAATTTTGTTTTTTTCCTCTTGTTACTGGCTTTTCTGAAGGAGGCTTTTTTAAGTTATTTTATTTTTTACTTTTCAGTGCCTTTTCAATACGTAGTTTGCACGTTATTAACCGACTTCTGTTTTGATATTTCATTACAAAAGAAAACTACTGAACTAATTTTTGTAAAATGTGTATGGACCATCCTGAAGGACGAAGGTATGCCCTACTAAATAAAACAAGAATTATCAAAATCAATACGCAGATAATAACTCTTAACCTCAGTTTAAAAAGTTAGTCAAGTAAGAATCCTATATGGGTCCAAATCAAATGCAGGGACCTGTATTTTCTAAACATATTTTCGAAATGAATTACAAAGCGCTCATTATTTTGTAACACCCACTTTTTAATATAACAATTGAAATTTGGAATCGATTTATCGACTATACTTACTGGATCTCAAACATTACATATAATGCTGTAAAAAACAATTAATTGTTTATTTTTAAAAGTAGTTGCGAAATTTATGCTGCATTAAAAATTGAAATTATACGCAGTCTGACCCTGGACATCAATGTACAAACAAATAAAAATGAAACAAGCATTTTAAAAACTGTTTTTAATTACAATATATAATACTAAACATGAATTTAGGATAAAAAACAGTGTAGTTCCATTTAAATGAACATAAATAATATTATGTCGGGTTATAATCATCACCTAATACAAATCTAAGGAATGCATTGTACTATAAACGGATCAGCAATAATTTTATTACGGTGAACACCGTTACAGAAATTTAAATATGTCCAAGATTTCTGCAGAGTAGTACGTTGTACTTCACTGTAAAAAATGGATGTAAAAATACTTTGAAAGTTAAGGTAGAATTCGCTCGATTTTCTAAGTGATTGTACATTATTATTTATTTTTACACAGAAAACTTCATAAAAACTTGGAATTTTACTGTAAAGTTAAACAAATTTGTGATTTTTACATAAAGTAAATTAAAATTACATAATTTGTGTAATATTCCAATAAAGTGTGTAAAAATTACAAAATTTATTTATTTATTTATTGTAAATTATAGACGCGTCGACAACTTAGGTCATTAGCGTCTTGATTACATTAAATAACAACACATTTAAAACTAAATTACATCACAAAACATCCATGAGCGGAGGCGGGATTCGAACCCGCGACAGTCTGATTCAGAGGCCGCGACGCAAAAAAAAAAATTACAAAATAAAATGTATAGTTACATATATAAAATGGATGAATACAAAACAAATTAATGTAAAATTAGTAACCACGCATGCGCAATGTGTTTTTATGGAATCTATGCAATGTGAAGGCGATACCTGTTTGCGACGCCATTGTCTCTTTGTGTGCCTATTACCAGATTAATCGCTGGCTAGAGATGGACCATTGATAATCTATGTAATCGGCCTTCTTATTTCTTACAGTGTTCTCTTGAAATGTCAGTTTGACAATTTTTGTATTCCATGATTACGCTTAAACCATTAGAATTACTTAAACTACTTTTGCAGTTCTCAAAAAAATCTATAATATTCAGTTTAGTTGAGCCAACCACAATGAGGGTTATTTGGGTCTAGTACAAATTCATATTTTCAATTTATTATTTTTTTAATGATTAATTAAAAATCCTATTAATTAGTTACACCAATAAGAACCTGGAAACTGGGGGATTGTAATGAGAAAGCATGGCTACATCATATAAACAACGGCATCGCTATATTCTCGGCTATTCTCAAACCCTCAAGACTAATTCATAAGCATTTCAGAGTACTTACTACTTACTGCCGTAAAATATGGATAATAGTTGGTTGATGTCACAGAGTCAGAACAGTTGATGTACGATTGTTAAAAAACTATTATTGTTTTTTCTATACTCAGCCATCTTTTATATTTTTTCAATAGACTACAGAAGTAGGCGGTCCGAGCGCGAAATTTAAAGTGGAGTCGATTGACGTTAAAAAATGTATGGGGTTTAACGGAAAATTCATTTCTATTCTCTTAAAACACATTTCTTACCAAAACAATGGCTGTTTCATAAAAATAATTAATATCCCATCATTATTGGCTACAAAACTTTATTGTTTCGTGTGAAATAGTTTTTTTCTGAAATTATAAATTTATGAAAAATGAGTGTTCTAACTTGATTCAGCCAGTGACGTTTATTCTAACCTAACTTAACCTCGTTGACGTTTGTCGAGGTATAATTTAAGCAATTATAATTAGAAATTGAGTTTATTCTTTCCATTTGGAGTTAAAAAGTGTTCTGAAGTCGTCTGAGCGACACTAGATCAAGGAAGGGCAAGCTAAAAGGATAAAAAAATGTTTTCATCAATTAGGTATTAGATATCTAGGTATTATTTTAGCTTTTTCCTCAGTCGGAAATTTAAACTTTTTGCAGTCATAATTTTCATTATGACTGCAGTCATGTGCAAGCACCACCCATAACAAATTGGTTTCAATTATTAACGATGACGTGTTTAAAAAAACGAGGTTATGGCAGTAGAATGAAAGAAATTTGACAGGTGTGTCGTTTCAATGGGTGAACGTACGTTTAACGCAGATTCTAATTAGAAGGAGACAGTTGCGACTCCGCCACGCCTTCCTTTCCTAATCTATTGAAATTTGCCAAGATACAGAAAGTTAACACAGTAGAAATAAACGTTTCGGCGTTTTTTATAATTAGTATACATACCTATACCTACTTATTGATAAAGCCTATCCGGGCGAAACATTTATTTCTACTGTGTTAACTTTTTGTATCTTGACAAATTTCAATTAATTGAATTACAATAAAAGATGGCTGAGTATCCAAAAAAACCAATAGTCATAAATAAATTTGTTATCATGGTGGTTTGTACTCTGATTATTGGTGTAAACTACCTAAGATATTAATCTATATTTGTAAAATTCACCCCGATCGAACAGATCTATTAGTTGCGTGGATTATCGAAGCCGCACTGTATCGCCAACAATCATGCAACAAACGAAACAATAGAAAACACAGTTGGTCAAATAATTATTTTAACTGTGCATGTGATTTGATAGGTCGGTTGGCCGCGTGTTTGTGCCATACGTCGGCGCTATCAAACTGTGTGTGACGAATCACAGTTAGCTATGAACGTTACGTTAAGTTATTATAACCCATACCACTGTGCACATCTACAGAATGGACCTTAACGGGCTACCACACCCATTGATAAATTTAGTTTGAGGCAACAGCTTCGAATTCCAAATATTTTTCTAAATTATACATCTAGTATTTAGGTGACTACGAGGCAGTTGGGACTTAGGAAAGGAAGCGATGACTTAATGGGAACAACTTCTCTTTATTATAACAACTATACAAAATGGAGGATGTTCTCAGTTCGACGCATCTAGTTAGGTATTTATAATTTTTCGTATGTTCGTTCAAGTTTAACTTCAGGAGGGGCTAACCGATTTGAAATATTTCGACTCCGTTGTGTTCAGGAAGATATCGAGGTGTCCCTATATAATTTTTGCTTAAATCGGTACAAGATTTTTTTTCTAGTAATCAGACATCAAGAAAAAAGTTGGTCAATAGCGTGCAAACTACGTATTGCAAAAATAAATACACAATCAACAAAAAAATTCGTTTAAATTAGTTAAATCTTTCGATTGCCCGCGCACACAAACACACACATTTTCAAAAATAGTGCCAAACCATCCAACCAAATCAATACTAACAACACGTGTATCATATATTAAAATATACATTATCTACTTTTTGGTGCGTTGATATAAACGTTTTTAATTTTTTTTAAATATGTATTTTTATTTTCAAATTTTTAATCACATTATAATATTAAACGGTTGGAGACACGTTTTCCCACCATCAAAACCGTCACTTCCACCACATTTTTCTTTTTATTTTTCAACTTGTTATATAAATATTTATTATAGCCAAAATATCAGAATATTGTATTGTCATTAAAACTACATATGACTGCAAAGTTTCACGTCAATTGGATATTTGAAAGAGGATGAAAATCTATAGTTGCAAGAGATTTTACATATACAACACCACACAAGTGAAGCTAATATTATAAGCGTGTTAAAAATATAATGATTCACTTTGTATTTATACACACATAAGTATATTATGGATGCACAGTGCACACTGTCCATTCGATATGCTCTTCCATCATCCCGATTCACCCTTCCATTTCGAAGATTGACTGTGTGACTCTTTTACTGACAAAAATATCAGCTTTTCTATTCACACACATTTCTTAAATGTTTAATATAGCTTCTGAGATCTCATAAAGGGTTTCTCAAACTTTTTAACAATGATTCGCTGACAGAAAGTGCTTGTTCCTACTTCTTTAATTAGTTGTATTCTCAGTGTACAAAGAATCGTTGTTATATATTGACGTCACTAATCTCTATTTTTCAAGTTCTGTAGCTTGAAAGTGTCAATTAGTTTTTCACTTTATATTGACCTATACACGGCCGGTCTTAGCGAGTCTGCTACAACTTTTTAAGAATTACGTTATCTTTCTCACGTAGCCAAAACTGTTTTCAAAAAATTCGCCTGTAGGATCTGTAGTGTGATTCTTGTTCCTTCACTTGGCGTTTACCCGAACCCTTTAGCTTTAAAAATAGCGTCGGGAGAGTTGTAACCGTTTTTAGGCGAAAGGAAAGGATTTGAGGCGAAGAGTGCAGGGGGTAATTTCCGGTAGAGAGTACTCTTAAACAGAGAAAGCATTGCATTATACAGTGTGATTGCCGGCATCTTTCCTTGTAGTTGTAATTACAACTACAAGGAAAGATGCGCGTTCAAAAACTAAGGTTGACGTGTCCAAGCATTTTTAACACATATCTTCAGGAAATTTTTTATTCACAGCGTTCCACAGCCGAAGATCACACTGTATAACTAATTACATGCATAAATATGTTAGACAAGCTATACATTGAAATAATACAAAAATATTCAGTTTCAAAAGACAAGAATAAACTACGTCAAATTGAAAAAGTTTAAAAACTACTGGTTTATTCAAATTAAATAATAACCATGATGAACGGTCAGATTTCGATTTCTTCATGCTTCTTAGAAAGATAGACAACTAGAAAAAATGTGTTATGAAATCTACTTTTAATTTAACGTCAATTACCAAAACTGTATATTTTATCAGATAACTTAAGACAATTTGCAACTATTCAACAATACCTTACGATTCTCTTCCATTCATTAATTTTTTCCTTATTCAATATCACAATTCACAATAAAATCCCTTTGGATTTGCACGGTGCCCACACAGCTGAATCGTTACAGCAATTTATAGAAATATTATTCAAAAAAGAATTACAACCCAAACAATCTTCTACAATCATTATGTGTTTCCAACAAATATTCACTTATTACAGTGAAATCGTGTTGAGGTATATAAATTAAAGGTGTTATCATTGCGTATTTTAATTAACTCGTATCTTCGTTCTCAACTATGATACCTAAACTTAAAATATATAGAGTAGGAACTGATTAAGCTATAGGTTTTCCGTCAAAGCGGACATTTATTCAAGCGAATCTGCAGGCAAATTTGGACATTCACGGGAGCGAAGACGCTGAAAAAAACTATATTATACAGGATGTTTTCGATCTACTTACTTTATTTTTAATGGGTGATAATACAGATCAAAAGAAGACGATTATTGCCAAAAACTTGTATGATAAGAGAAGAAAATCGTTATCTAAATTCATATTCTAATATTGAATTAGTTAACATGATATCGCTGTTTTGAAACTATAGGGGTGTAAAACAAACGACTTTCCGAGAAAAACGTGTTTAAACTTTAACCATGCTAGAACTCATTTTTATAGTAGGTAAGTATATGTAGCTACATGGAGCTTTGTTTTCTTCAAAATTACAAAATCATACAAAATTCTAAGTTATTTTCGTATATATTATGCTAAGGGATCTACTTAGAACTATGGATGTCTTCAGAGATGCAAGAGCCAAAAAACATATAACCTTGGGTATCAAAATCTCAGTTTCTGAAAAATTGTAACATAGAACCCCGTAATTCCAAACAAGCGATATGCTAATTTATGGGAGAGTGAATTAAAATTATCATCCAACTTTTACTAAGGTTTTTTAACACTAATCGTCTTCTTTTGACCTGTACTATCACCCATTAAAAATAAAATAAGTAGACGGAAAACACATCGTATATAACGCGAGCGAAGCTGAGAGGAAAAGCTATATTATAGCACGAGCGAAGCCGTGGATTCAGGTCAGTTATTTATGAAATCTAAGCGTTCCAAACATTTTTTTTCATCAAAGGTCATGTGCGTCCATTAATACTCTTGTACATTATTTGTAGTGAATTATCCTCACTTAACTTATACATAAATTCATCTAATAAATAAATAAACGAAATACACAAATTATGTGAAACATGATCTCATATAATTTAAAGAGAAGTCAAGAAGCTAAAATATTTCAACATTAACTAAATTAATTATACCATATATTTGGATTATTAGTTAAGTTTTTTGTCAAGCATAAAATCCTGTTTATTTTCAGCACATAAAATTAAATTTAATGACACTCAACTATGAAATCCAATTCAACTTATAAAATATGAACAACTTACATAAATGATGTTAACATATTTCAAATTCTGACAGTATATGTAGACGTGCTTATATTGACGTTAAGCGCAAATAGCTTTTTGAATCAGAACTCAGAAGTTCATCCGATTCACTCACTCCACCGTTTTCTCTCTTCATTTCTTGCACTTTTTATAGCGCCGTTTGTATTAACCTCTTGCTTGCACCTATAATGATGCTATCTACAGTGGCAGTACTTAAGACTTAACTATACCTAGAAAACTGCTCTTAATAGATAGATACTTATCTCACGTATTTTTCTCAAAAAAAATAACTCCGTTTCTGTTTTGGAGACATGCGATCGGTGCTCTTGAACAGGCCTCCCGCAAGATACGTCTGGCGTCACGCGGGTTGGAAAAATAAAAATACTTTTTTGTAATAAACAAATATAAAAATACCATCTTTCAAACAAACAAAACCGCTTTTAAATCGGTGGATCCGTTGGGGAGCTACGATGCCACAGACAGACACACAGATACATACGTTAAACTTATAACACCCCTTTTTTTGTTCAGGGGTTAAAAACAAAAGACAACAAAAATTATATTACTGTTTTTTCGTTTAATTTTAAAGCTTTATGGAAAAGGGTCTCGCATACGAAGCTCATACGGTCCCGCATTCAACAAGCTCCGTATATAAGCCTTGAAAAAGACCCCACAAATTTTGAAGCCGGCTCTGCGTATAAACATTTATCTTTCATTTAGGATCAACAGACAAATTTGGCATCGTTGAATTTCCTAGGGAAAATGTTAAAAAAACAAAGAAAATGCTGAATAGTATTGTGAATTGTGATACCTATATTTTTAAAAAATTTGTTATTTTCAAAGCCCTATTTACAATTGCCCTAGTTTCTCCGCCAATGTATAGATCATAATTATTTACAGTTCTCCAAGATAATTATTTCCGACAATATACAAATCTACCTTTTGATGTTGATGAGGTCCACGACTCAAGAACTTTTCTCTCGATTGTCGGCTGTCTGCCCACATCATTTACCTACAAATACATACGTCCATTTTATATATAATCAGTATAAATATATATGTACATTGTACAGATATATATAGTATGTACCTGAAGTTATAGTATCTTGTCAGCTTGTCAGGTTGGTACCAACACCACGCACCACGCTGGTGTGGTATCATCGAAATACACTGAACTCTATTCAAAAAAATATTGGTAATAAAAATTGTTTTAAAGATAAGCTTTTCTTGAAATGGACTAAAAAGGAAAAAATAATTTAGAATAATTATGTTCATAATTATAAAAGCATGGGTCGTGACTAATAAACTATCATAGAGTTTACAACCCCCGCTTTTATAATTATGAACCTAAATTATTCTAAATTATTTTTTCCTTTTTAGTCCATTTCAAGAAAAGCTTATCTTTAAAACAATTTTTTTTACCAATATTTTTTTGAATAGAGTTAAATTGTTAATAATTATTTTTGTGTCGCCCGCCATATTAAATTTAGAATGACATCACACCGCTTATTGTATTCTACTTGTCGTACTCTTTTGTTTGATACCCATGTCGAGGGGGTTGTAAAGAATCTGAATTTAAGGTAATCCGCTATTTTGTGGTGGCCGCCATATAGGATCTACCATAATTTTAAATATACTATATTGTATTGTCTTCAGAACCAAAGGTGTGTGCAAAATTTCAGCATGATTGGATATCGGGAAGTGGTCGAAAATTCGATTGCCAGATTTGTTTCGGACAGACAGGAATGCAAGTTAAATAAAAGCTTGTAAAATTAGCAAAATGAAATCAATTCGGATCCATTGAAAATAGTCAAGAATTCATACATCAGTTTTAGGACCTCCAATATCGGGTCATCCTCAATTCCGGAACTGGTTTCGATATTTGGTCCTGAATTCGGGAACTAGTTCCGATATTGGAGTTGCACTTAATTGCAATTGAAAGGAAAGATACATATCAGCCTTAGAGCTTCATCCTTCGCCTAAATAAAAATTTATTTATTTAGAACAATCGTCAATCATTGTCAAAAAATCTATATTAAGGCGCACTTTCTGTTCGGAAAATTAAGCAAAATTTTTTTAATTTTTAATCTTGATTAATTCTGAAATTCCGATATTAACTTTTTCAGTTCCAGAATTGCTATGTTTAAAAATTTTGTCCGAAATTACGAAATTGTGAAATCTTGGAATTCCAGTATTGAAGCACTATTCTCAATTTAAAGTTAAAAAATCAATTTTTTCGCTATTGTCAGTACATTGAAATGTCAATTGACATTAAGGATATTTTACAATTTTATGTATAAACTTATAATGCCAAACACATAATTGAAATGTTTCTATTTTCTAAAATTGAAAACTGTTTTCCTAAATAAAGATTGGTAAGGGATGTTCACTTTTCGTACATGCATGCCTGTCTGCGTAGTGCGACGTTATCGGGTCAAAATGTAGGTACTGTGTTACGCGACAGTGGAAAGACTATAGGTTGTCACGTCAATAATACAGTTTTCTGCAAGGCAAATACTATTCAGCGCGACATATCGGGTGGAAGGGGAAATATACTTTTCATACACGCACATCTACCTGCGTATAGTGAGACGTTGTAACGTCAAAATATATTTGGAAGGGAGCTTGATACTTTACAGTACATGCTTTTAGTTCGCTAGAAAACAATATCTATATCTTAATTATCGACAAAAGCCTGAAAAATGGCAACTGTTTTAAAATCTAATGCCAAGAACCATATTTGGAAGGAAATTTGGAATCCTGCAACACAAGATTCAAGTTCAGTGGAAACATGAAACACATCTGCATATACCCAACAAAACCGTAAAACATGGCAACATTTAAAAAATCTAATATCAAAAACCATTTTCGGAAGGAAGCTTGGAATCCTGAAACACAAGATTCCAGTCCAGTGGAAAGATGGAACATATCTGCATATACCCAACAAAACCGTAAAACATGGCAACATTTAAAATATCTAATATCAAGAACCATTTTCGGAAGGAAGCTTGGAATCCTGCAACACAAGATTCCAGTTCAGTGGAAACATGAAACCATGGCAACATTTAAAAAATCTAATATCAAAAACCCATTTTGGAAGGAAGCTTGAAATCCTGCAACACAAGATTCCAGTTCAGTGGAAACATGAAACACATCTGCATACCCAACAAAACCGTAAAACATGGCAACATTTCCATGAGTAGTTTAGGCTTCTGTATACAAATTCTTTTGTGTAATTTATTTCAAAGTAATTAATTAAAAATGAAATATAAACACACATATACTTGCTTATAAAGGGGAAGTACGTGAGGTTGTTTAATATTCATAGTATATGAAGAAGTCCACAAACATGTCCTTATAGAGTCAGACAAGATTTATAAGTTTAGCATAAATTCATGTTGATAAGTTTTGAATAATTAAAACTATAGCGTTGATTAAGATTATTGACTTCGTTAAAATTATCATGTCAATGAATTTATTTTAATGAATGATTTGAAACTACCGTGTTGCCATTTTTTTTGTGGTTGTTAAAACTCGTTTCAAGGTCTTTAAATAAGATTTCTATCATTTTGATTACTATCTTTAAATATCTAATAACGCATTTTTTAATTATATTTAAATTTAAGGCGAAACTAAAATTTTATTTAGAAATAGTTAAATTTTGTAAAGAAAAGACATTTACTTAATATATAGATATATTTTATCATCCGAGATTTTTGGAAAAGTTTTTTTCACTTTCCCAATTCGTGTAATTTGTCAATATTAGTTGCAAACTTTATCAAAATATTTGGGGTAAAAATATGTTTTTTGAAATCGTTAATAAACAATTGAATTCTTTAATCATAAATACGTATATTTCTCATTATAAATATTCATTACCAACGTTTTTAAAATCGTTTTTGAACCATCGATGAATTACAAAAATATGATAAAGAATTCTTTCGCCAATTCTCTAAAATAGGCGATTTATTTATTGATTTGAAGAGCAATATTTTCTGTTTCAACCCAGATATTTTCGCAGTTAAAAATATATGGAACGATAAAAACAAACCAAAAATAAATGTACTTTCTTATACAGGGTGAGTTCGACCACCCGTATCAGTCGTTTTTTTCGAAAACGGTTAGTCGTAGAGAGTTGTGTCAAAAATTTGTATTATAAAAGCCCTAATAAAGAATCGAATGGTGATAATTTTTTTTTCCGGGAAGGTCGGCTTCCCTATTAGTTTGCTCCAGAATGTCCAGAACTCCGAAATTATAAATGTAACGATAGGTCGAAAGTGGTATTGTTGAAAAGATCTTTAAAAAATAAGCAAGTTTTGTAGGAACATTTTTTTTATTACTGCCACCCCTGTTAAGTAATATTTGTTTGAAATTACTAAATTAAAATGTCATAATAACGAATTTTTTAGAAGTCCGCATTTAAAATCTAGTTACCTATCTATCGATCATTAAACACTGAAGACGTACACTCACAGTATAACCAGAAGAGCTCAGTAGTATGTATTAAAGAGTAAATGGAAGACAGTTTGAACACTTGTGACAATGTCTAAGGTTGCTAGATTTTTAATGCCGACTTCGATCGTTATTATGAAATTTTGATTTAGTAATTTCAAACGATTGGTACTTAACAGGGGTGGCAGTAATTAAATATTTTTTCCTACAAAACTTGCCTATTTTTTAAAGAGCTTTTCAACAGCACCACTTTCAACCTATCGTGTTTTCTAAAATTCCGGAGTTTTGAACATATAATAATTTATATTTATACTTATAGAAATTTACAGGGGTAGCAGTAATAAAAAAAAATTTCCTACAAAACTTGCTTATTTTTTAAAGATCTTTTCAACAATGCTACTTTCGACCTATCGTTACATTTATAATTCCGGAGTTCTGGACATTCTGGAGCAAACTAATAGGGAAGCCGACCTTCCCGGAAAAAAAAATTATCACCATTCGATTCCTTATTAGGGCTTTTATAATACAAATTTTTGACAGAACTCTCTACGACTAACCGTTTTCGAAAAAAACGGCTGATACGGGTGGTCGAACTCACCCTGTATATCTATATATTTTTTATTTATTAATCGTTGAGTAACGAAACAGAACTAATAATATTAAGCACATAAATAAATCTACCGAAATTTTGTGTACAAGATTTAATCCCTATATTATTAAACGAGTAAATCTTGTATATATGTTTCTATGTATCTATATAAATATTTTCTCGAAAACGGCTCTAACGATTTTGATCAAATTTACCGAAAAGGGGTTTCGGGGGGCAAAAAATCGATTTAGCTAGGTCTCATCCCTGGAAAAATTCGTTTTCCTATCGATTTTATCATTTTTAAAAACGGTTTTTTGACCTGTCAAAACATTGTAATATCGTGAGTAGGCTTTGGAGAAAACAAACTACTTTCATTATATATATGTCAAAATACTCTGACAGAATTTTTAACTTATTAAAATAATCCGTGAACTATTTGTATAGTAAAAAATAACAGAAATAAAAACTAAACATAATTATGTAAGTAGTTTTAACTAATATTTAAATAAATAGGTACCTAAGTATGTTATTTTTATATTACCTATATAAAATATGTATATTATGTACGTTAAATATAGTATGACGTATAATCTTACCTAGACTTTTTTTTCTCAAAAACGAATAACGATTTTGATGAAGTTTACAGAATGGGGATTTTTCGGGGCGAGAAATCGATCAGGTAGGAATCTTGGTCCCAGAGGGGAGCAATTAAAAAAAAGGGTTTTTTTATTTATAACTCGGTCAATTGTCAGATCGATTCGAAGCCTATTTCTACATAGATTTTGTATAATATATCACAAGGGTTAAAACTGTAAATGAACACTAATATAAGAAGTGTCTTGCACAATATGTAAATAATGACAAACAGGCGGCCCGAAGGGCCGCACTTCTGGCACCGCGAGTCTGTGTAAAAACACATCGATTTTTGAAAACTATTGTTAAGATACATACAAAAAAGTTTTGTTTAAAAATTTACACGGCGGCCCGAAGGGCCGCACTTCTAGCGACGCAGGCATGCAGTATATAAAAACACATCGATTTTTAAAAACTATGGTGAAGATGCATGCAAAAAAGTTTTGCGCTGCAGGTTTATAGTCTGACGTTTGTTATTAAAAGATATAATATGAATTCTATTTCTTCGAAAATCGATTTTTGTGAGTTTTTCAAGTAGGTACCTTCTATGCAAAAAAAATATTTGAAATTGACTGGAAGTTGCTAAGATGACATCACAGAGAAAAAGTACTTCGATAAAGTTGATATTTGGTATCAATGTTTAAAAATGGATTATTGAAACGGCAACGGGCAAGCAGAATTTCATCTGATTCGAACATTTTTACAAGATATTCAATCTATGAAAATCGGTTTTTGCGAGTTCTTCAGTCAACAAAACAATAACGGCGGTAGATTTGAAAATGGCGACCTAAGTAATATTTACAGGAAAAAATGCTTGATTCAAGTTGATACTTAGTTATTACGCTTAAAAATACACATAGGTATTTAAAATATTTAACAGAAACAATTATTTGAATTATGTTTCAGAAATAAATTCGTTTCGGAATAATATTCTGAGAAAATAATATCTCACAGCATACAAGTACTATTTTTTTGAACTCATCCGAGCAAAGCTCGGCACCCAGATATTTAATCTTAAATGACAGCTTCGTGAGTTATCGTTTAATAAAAAAATGAATATAGGTACTACTTCAACCGCCAATCACATAGAACCCGAAGTATGCCGATTAAAGAAACAAACGAGTATGATTGACAAGTGAAATCCGTACGGAAATGTCTAACGTTTTGCGCAGTCATTACGTTAATCAAAGCAATATATCCTTTTGAACGATGCTGGCGAAGCCTTTCTCGACAGGATATATTTCACGTACCTCTAGTGGCTGTTTTATATCATCCAAAAAGAAAAATTAATACGTTATATCAATCAAATTAATAGAGTTCTGTTGTGCTATCAGCATGTTACTGAATATTAACCGTTTCACGGCTGCTCCAAAAATCCCTTTACATTTTATTCTGACTCTCAAACGTTTTGTGTGATATAAATCCGGTTTCTTATTTCAAAATTTTTAACCGCGATTACTTCTCTCTAATCATGGCTAAAAGAGCAGATATTATATTTTCAGTTTTTTACGGAAAAGTTGATCTATAACGGGTACGCATTAAGAAGGAACCAAATAGTATAAAAACACGGATTGAGTTCCGTGGGAGATACGCAAAAAGAAAAGAGCGACAATGACTGCCTGAAGAAGGCAACCAAAATATGTAAAATCTGTGAGAAAATGAAATGTCACGTTAAAAAGATAGAAAATGATAATTTCGTTTTTTTAAATTGTTCTAGGATCTACATTTTAATAAATCAAATAATATGATGCAATTCATTATAGACTCAACAAAGTAAACGTTACTTCGAAAAATTAGCAATGACTCTTCAAGTAGAGAAAATAGAAATGCAAAAAATCAAGGACATAAAATTTCTCATAAAAACAAAATCGATTATCACGATGGAGTGAAAACTCAACGCTCCTTTAAATTCTAAAAATTAGAACAATTATCTCAGTTATTATTGAAGTATTGAACTGCTATTAAAAAGGTTAAGGTAGGTAACTTTAAAAAAGCATCAAGCGTTTTTAATTATTTATCGATCGATTGTTGTTTTTTTGAAAAATGGCAAAACTGAAATTTTTGCGTATTGATTCATATTCATTCGTCTTTTTTGCTACAATTATTTTTTGGCATGGAATTGTGGTAACCCTAACTTCTTATTTATGGATAGCAGCCTAGCCTATTCAATACTTTTGATGCGAATCACCGTCCCAACCTCAACTATCGCTTACTATAAATGCGGATCTAAAAGACCTTACTATTTGGACTCTAGTTATAATGACTTATGTTACATCTGAATAACCTCATCAGAAAGTCAAGTGACTTTAGAAGAAAGGGAGCGTAATAGAAATCGTAACGTGTAAGAGAGAAACAACCAATAGGGTGGCCGGTCGTTCGGTTGTCGGAGTCGAAATGACTGCTCGATTAATGACGGTAATTATAATTGTATATTTTGTTAACTACCGCACGATTGTTGTGCAATGCTGGGGGTCGAACCAACACCATAAGGGGGCGCGTTTTATAGCCTCACATCACATGTGTACACTATACATGCTGCTTACGGACATGCAAGGATTTAAGAATCTACTTACCTACACCGGATCAGAGTCGACTCGATCACTTTTAATCAAATAATTAAAAAAATACAGTTTATTAAATTCAGTGTATCTTTTTTTGTAAAATAAGTTTGAAAAAAATTGAAAAAATATAGTTTTTTGCGATAGGCATGTAGAAATGATTTTTTTTATGAAATTATTGTTTCATATTTTTCAAATTAAGCATGCTTGTAGAAAAGCATACTTCCTTCTCTTTTAATTTATTAAGCTAATGGATGATTAAAGTTTCTCACAAAATAAAAGTGCAATATATTAAAGTCTCGTAGTCTCTAAAGATAATGGCAATTTTCTGATAGCACAGGTATCTGCACATTACATAATATAGACAGTCACCGCCCAGAGACGGATGTTATAGTATAGACTAGCAGCAAAAAATTTATTTTGGTAGAAGTTTTAGACAACTCGTTCTTTAGCAAAATTATCAAAAGCATATTAACTATAAGAATACTATGAGGCAAAATTTTCAAAGATAATTGTGGCGAAACTTATCAAAATAGCGTCATTAAGGTAAAAAAATTGCAAAAAATGTGTTTTCTTAACTTTACTCTAAACGGTGTGAAAATCGTGGTAGATGGCCTATTAATAATTTTGTAGAGTATAACATTTCCTATACAAAAGTTCGCGATACATTTATATCTAAATTTGATAGTTATCTCAAACTTGCTGGTTCTGTAAAAAAAATACGGTTTTTGTTGCAGGCTCATCGCATATAACGTACTGCTGTATGTAACGAACGAGTACCTATGTTATCAGAAAACGGCATTAAAGGAGATACAAAAATTTTATTTCGCTTATTGAAATTCGTGTATCTTTTTCTATAAGAACTATAAATTTTGAAAAAATGTAAAAATAAATATTTTTTGTGATTTTTAAAATATACCAACTGCGTCTTCTGAATTCTATTGGTATACGCATTCCAATAACTTTCTTAGCCATGTCTTCTCATTCATATAGACGCTTATGACCTCAGTTGTCGAGCGTCTATAATCTAATCTTATCTTCTCATTTATTCTTCTCATATGACTTTCATTTGATAGCTATCATTCTCTCAAATTGAAATTTGACAAATCATTAAAAATAACTACAATTTCATGTCACACCCATAAAGAGTGATGGAATATTTGGTGTGAAAACACAACATATTAAAAATAACCATATAAAACACAAAAACATTTAACGATTCTCGATGTTTTAAACATCTTCCGATGATGCTAAAGCGAAACGTGCGTTGAGAAATGAGAATTGTTAAATTTTTTGGTGTTTTGTGGTTATTTTTAAATTTTTATGACAAACCCAGTTTAACGAGTCATCCATGTGACATGTATTGTGTTTGAACATAATATGCATGATACGTTAGGCATATCCACGAATCAAGAAGGCACATGTGTTTAATATGAAAAGGAACCTAGTTATTAATTATAACCAGTAGCCAAAGAAATATTTAATGACGAGCTATTAAATACTCGAACTGTGACAAGGCGCCATTTTGTAGGATAACAAAACACATGCGGAACTAAATCTATCTATACCCAAAATAATTTAAGAAAATTTGCTGAACGATATTTTTTCCTCTCTTATTTTAATATCCAAACAATTTTTTATGCAATTTTTGTATACAAATTTCAAAGGTTTTCCTTAAAATTCTTCAGTTTAAATAATTATTCAATGATTTTTTTTTAATTGCTACCAAAAAAATGTGAACTAAATTTATAAGCTGATACACTTTCCAATATACCTAGGTAGATATAGATATATTGAATTTTTTTAGCTCATAGTTCAAGTATATTGTAAATCGTCCTTTCAAAATTTTTTTAACCCTTATAACATGAAACTGATATAGATAAGTAACTAAATATATATTTTTAAATAGGTAAACCCATACCCTAAAGTTTTTATTATTGTTATTCTATTTTTAAGGCCACCAACGATTCATATTTGAAATTTATTGTTATTTTAGTCGTAAACTGAAAATTCTCTCAAAGTTTCCAAATTATTTGTAAATTTGAATAAATCATGGAGATTAAATCTTACTGTACATATAGTTTTTATAAAGTTAATTGAAACATATTAATAAGCGCTGAGGGCTTGAGAATAGCCGAGCGTGTAGCAGTGCTGTTGTTTACATGGCATTGCTATGGATCCTCTATTACAAGTCCCCAGTTCCCGGGTTCTAGCCCGAGAGCTGGTAAAAGTGTCAATTAGATTTTCAATTTATTATTAAAAAAAAATAATGAATTGAAAATATGAATTGGTGCTAGGCCCAAATAGCCTTAGCTGTTGGTGGTCTTTAAAACACAATTCAATTCAATAAGCGCTGAACTTACAAAGGCAACGATACCGCATTTTTCGTTCCACAATTCCACATATTTTCTTCCATTCTTGAATTTATAGCATCGTCTATCAAAACATAAAAATGTAACAATATGCTCCAATGCATCAATAACGATTATTTGATAAATATCAAATAGGAATATAAGTTATTAATTTATTGAACATAAAATTTGATTTATTGCAAAATGCAAAAAATAAAAGTCACGGATGAATGATTTGCCATTGAGTATGTTAGCAGTAATAGATACTAATTACGTAATAGGAAGTTAATACAAAACAACAACGTAATGGAAACATAGTTCAACCACAGAAATGATTTAGTTGCATATTTAACTTCTTCAGGTTAATATCAACAAATAAATAACATTGTCTACAGCAGACATAGTAGGTAATTAGTCAAAGAACTGGCGGTATAACATCAAGAGATGAACTATTCACTGATCCGTTACTAATAGCCAATCTATATATTCATTGATTATTTACTGATATATCTAAATTTAACTTATAAAATAAGATGTATTTTTAGCCTTAGTAAATGCTGCCTATAACTGTTTAATTTTATTATTTTTTTAATTATTGGAAATTTAATTAAAAAATTATTTTGAACTAAACTGTGATGATACTGTTAATGAATGTAATGTAATGGAAAGTTGATTTCTCCATATAATTTATAACGAACACCCACAGTGTTCAGTTTTCAATCAAATAATATGAATGTGTCCACACATGTTCATTTACGTACGTTTTGTATGACGAAAAACGTTAAACTGGACGTGTAGGGTAAGCTTTAAATCAGAAACAATTTTATCATTTATTAACATTATTATCGAAAAACCGGTCCTGATACAAAGACGCAGAGCACCTTTTGTCAAAAAACTGTCAATAAATCAAATTAGGCGATGCAAAATTACAACTTTTAACTCTCATTTACGATACGTAAAATTTTATTTCTCATACTTTGCGTTGGCATTGACAATATCTATTATATTTTTTTATTTATTGAAAATTCGATTTTCGGTACCTGTTTAGCGGGTTAAAACTGAGAGTTTCACAGTGTCTAAACGGTAGACCCGAACATAGGGAAAATGACATTGAGAACATTTACAATTTTGTAATAGGCTATGGGCCATAAGATCAAGTGTAAATATGTAGTAGATGCTGTTTTTTTTATTTTGCAGGTTCCGAGTTACACTTAATAGTCAACCGTTGCTAGGGGAAATTTTCTAAAAAATTCACTGTACCTACTATTTTTTCTATGTCATCCATATTTACATGGGATCCCAAAATTACACAGTGCTTAGCATCATAATATTATATAGTGTTACGAATACTCAATGTGTGTCTTTTAAAAAATAATTAACCACACCTGAAGATGGCAACTCGTTGCTGAAACGCGTAGTGTAAATACACAAGAAGTCACAAGACGAACATAATACAAGGTATTTCTAATACTTCATAATATAAAAAAAACTCGGGTCGCAGTGCCAAAACCCTGCCGACAATATAGTGTATTTGCTAATAATAATAATAATAATAATAATAATAATAATAATAAGATCTTTATTTAGGAACAGACAAAAGCCTTTAGCAGGCTGTCAAACGTCTGCCCTTTTCAATTTCAAATACGTACATACAGTATATAAAAATGTAACAATAAAATGTAACAATAAAATGTAACAACGAAGCAAAACAACAAAACAAAACAAATACACATTAAAAATATACTTAGTATTTAACTAATTCAACAAATAATCCGTTAATTTTTTTTTTAGAGTTTTCATATTACATAATCTCAGGTCAGAAGGTAAACTATTCCAAATTTTTGGACCACATACAAAAAAAGATGTTTTACCTACTGCTGTTTTTGATAAAGGTATTTCCAGATCTAAACAGTTTCTTGTTTTATACATATGATATTTTTGAATGTTATTTAAGTACTGGAATATATACGACGGTTGTTGAGTTTTTAAAACATTATGTAATAAAATAACGATATGAAATATTCTAGTATGTTCCATGTTTAATATGCTATGTTCTTTTAAAATTGGTGTAATATGTGACCTGCGATTAACATTGTATATGAAACGAATACAGGAATTTTGTACCTTTTGGATTTTATAGCTAAGTTGGCAAGAAATACCATGATACACTACATCAGCATATGCAAATATGGATAGTACAAGAGAAGATATTAATTTATATTTTATAGCCTCACTAAGTAAATTTTTAAATCTATATAAATATTTTAACTTTGAATAAGCTCTCTGACATAAATTTTTTACATGTTGCTCCCATTTTAACTCTGAATCTATCACAACCCCTAAGTTCTTAACTGCATACGAATAATCAATGTTTGTTCCCCCCACTTGAATATACGGAACATCATTAGCACTAAACACACTCAAATTAAACCTAGACGCTACACCTAGCACAACGGATTTGTTGCAGTTCAGCTTTAAACTATGAATAGCTGCCCATGATTCTATGTTGCTAATATCGCAATTAATCTTATTAACAGAGGAAACAAACTCTGATTTCGGGAAGGTCATTATGAGTTGTGTGTCATCAGCATACTGAAATACAGTCGAATGTTCTACAACAGTGTGCAAACTAATGACATATAAATTAAAGAGTAAAGGACCCATTATGCTTCCTTGAGGTACACCACATCTTGACATAAGAGTATCCGAGTGTACAGTTTCACCATTTTTTTTAATTTTAGTTGTATGACAACGATCATTTAAGTAATTACTAAACCATTTCACTGTATTTTTAGAAAAACCGATTTCATGTAATTTAGCTAACAAAAGATCATGATCAATGAGATCAAAAGCTTTGCTGAAATCAAGTAACACTAGAATACCCACATGACCTTTATCTATCGCATATTTGAGTCTACTAACTACCGAGAGAAGTGTCGTTGTTGTGCTATGATATTTACGGAATCCGGTTTGTAAGTTATATAGAATTTGGTTCTCATTGACATATTCAATAATTTGTTCAGCCACAATTTTTTCAATAATTTTTGATAGGCAAGGTAAAATACTTATCGGACGTAAATCTTTGTAGCTAGTTGGATTTTTACATTTAGCTAAAGGATTGATAATAGCATGCTTCCATAAGCTAGGAAATTTACCGGTGGTGAAAGAATAATTAATAAGATCCGTTAGCGACTTTAAACAAAATGGTAAGCAGAGTAAAATGTGGTCAATATTAATACCATCCGCGCCTATAGCCTTACTTTTTATACTTAACACCGTTTTAAGTACCACACTGTCATTTATACACTTTAGTTCAAAATTAGAATTTATTGCATTTGAATATATTTTATCTATTTCTTCACGTGTAAGATCATTTGTAGCAAGAGACATATTAAATGATTTATTTATTTCATTTGGTTCACACAAGTTATTAGGTAGATTGTTCTGTGCAACTGACCCATGAACATCAAGTTTTTTAAGTTCTTTCCAAAGTTTAGCAGAGTCCTTAGCATTCATATTGATTTGTGAGTTGTACGCCTCTATTTTTGCTAAGCGTATTGCCCGATTTGTACTATTTCGTATTTTTTTGAAGAAATTCCAATGATCAATATTTTTTGTTTTTTTAAATTTTAACCAAGCATTATTTTTTTTGCGAATTAGTTTTAGCACATCTTTAGTTATCCAGGGAGACTTCTTAGATTTAATAGTGAGTTTTTTTAGAGGTGCGTGCGTATCAAGAAGATAATTTATATGTGCATTAAGATATTCAACTTTTTCATCAATAGTTAAGCAATAATTCAATCCAAACCAGTCAAGATTACGCGCACTTGAACAAAAAGCAATATAATCAATATTTCTAATATTGCATTGTGGCTTTAATACGTAAACTTAGTTTGTTTTTGGACAAAATAAAAAATTTAACCCCTTAATACATCCCTTAAAATAATATTTTTTTTTTAATTTCAATATTATTATCAATGCAACCTCTGTTATTCTGTACCAAATTAAATACACCCTTCAGTAAGTAAATCACTATCCGCAAACTAGTGTTTTCATAAAATTTGTAAGTCCAGTCCTGTTGGGCCGATTTTATTAAAATTTTAGCAGCACATTTTAATCTTTACTAAAGGGTTAAATTTCAATTTTGAAACGATTTGGACAATTTTTTCGGTATTGTTGGGTCCAAAAACATTTTTCAACCCCTAAAAACCACCCTTAAAATGGTTCGATCGGGCCCATTTTCAATAGGCTTCGTGCGGTGATGGATTCCAACGTGCCTACCAAATTTCGTCAAAATCAATTAACTCTTTCGAAAGTTATAGCCCGTACACATATATATATAAATATATATATACATATATAAATAGACATTTCCAAAAATGGTGCCAAAGTGTTCAGGAGGCTATGAAACGTCAAGAAATTTTGGTCCGACCCCTAGGTCCCGCCATCCGACCGACGCCAATAGTGTATGTGCCATATGGCAAATACACTAATTATGAATGTTCTTAATGTTATTTTCTCTATGTTCAGGTCTACTGTCCACACTGTATAAATATAAATTATTTGTAATAATATGTTTAATCTATGTGTGAGATCCACATCATATCTTGAGACACTATCAATATTGGGATTCAAACTCGCGATAAAATACAAACGCTAGTTAATAATAACGATAATGAAAGAAGAAAAATGATTGGTAATAAAGCAACCCTTATTGACATTGGTTGTTATCTGACCATGTTGGATAATGGACACTGTGAAACCACTAACGGCATTGTATTTTGCTTTACAGTCCACGTCCACTGTGTTCATAAATAATTGAAGTTACAGTCGTATAACGAGCCTCAAAAAAACATTGTTTCTTTTTTTGTGGGATGAAAGCAAACGTTTAGAATTCTTCTAAAAAATCGCAGGATAGTGGACAAAATAATTTGATTTATTAAATTAAATGTACGAAGTTTCATCTCATCATTTCGACACTGAGCATAAAGTTCTTTTCAATGAAGTTCAAATATTAGATAAAAAGTCAAATTGGAAGAAACGCAATATCAGTGAAATGTGTTTTATTAGAAAAAACAATTCAATCAATTATAGAACAGACACTCAAAATTTAAGTAGTCAGTACAATTATATTATGAAATTATGCTAACATTTGTATTATTATTATTATTATTGATTGTTAAAATTTATAGTCAACATAATTTGTTACCATGTTTTTGTCTTATGTACCCTATCTTATGTTAATTGCTGTGGTTAGTAATTAATATTAATTTTCATAAATATTGTTATTTTTATGTATATACTTGAAAAAGTCTAAATCTATAGACGAAACGTCGTACATTTAATTTAATAAATCAAATTATTTTGTCCACTATCCTGCGATTTTGCGTAATTTTATTATAATCACGATGGACACGATTTCTAATATCGATATGTATAACGTCACTCCCAGCACCGCTGACGTTAAAAATGCTAACCAATGCATTTTTGACGTCACATGTCGTTTAAATAGCACAGAAAAAAAATACATTATGGTATATGTTCTCTTTTGAGATAGATAAAATGTCCAGTGAAAAGAACAATTCAAGATGAAAAAGAAAATTATGAGTAAAAGTAAAATGTCTCGAAAAGTTAGTTTAACATAGAAGAAATTGTAAAAAGTTTGTATCAGATCTGTGCTCTACACTGAAGAAAAAATGATGTTGGCGTATCAATTTCCAAAATGACTACCTACTATTGAATTGCAAAGCATCTGTTGTTGTTTCCTTTTGAAAAATTATAATCTAAGGTCAGTAATTTCTGAACACGGTGTACTTGGTGTATAGAGTGTAGTGTATAGTGTACCAGTGTAGTGTAGGTACAAACAATGATGACTGTCCATTTGTCACTTCACGGACAACAGGGGCTGCACCGGGTAGCAGACGGCATGGGTCCACTGTGGAATTCATATTTAGCACTGGTTGAAATATTCGTAGGCCCGAGAGAAAAATGATAACTCATTTATCAGTCGTGGAGCATTTATCTGGCCACTGAAACCGAACTATAAAAAACGCGCTTTTATTATACTATAGAACATTGAAAATATTTTCATCGTAGAATAACATAACATTTTACAAGCTTTTATATAACTTGGCTTCCTGTCGTCTGTCCGGGACAAATTTGGCAATCGAATTTTCGACTTACTTCCCGATATCCAATCATGCTAAAATTTTGAACACACCTTTGGCTCTGAAGACAATACAACATAGTATATTTAATGTGTGGATTTCTAATGTCCATAATGTATAGAGTACGCCAAAGGATATTTTATCATGGCATGGAGGTTTGATAATATCATGTCATTAATTACAGAAGCCTGATGAGTTTGTCAGTGTACAACGAAAAACCATATTAAAAAATCAGAAACAAAACAAATCTTAGAAAATCAATTTTATTTTTTTTATTTAAAAATTAAAATGTACCTAGTCATTATAAATTCGATTGATAATAATCATAAGTTTGTAAATTAAAAAGTATATCTTTTAGGTTAACTATAGAGACTTTCAAATGTTTGTGGCTTAGGTATACTAAAAAGATAATATACAGTCTTATCGAGGACAGTGTGATCCAGTGGTTTAGCGTCGCGGCCTCTGGATCAGACTGTCATAGGTTCGGATCCCGCCTCCGTTCATGGATGTTTTGTGATGTAATTTAGTTTTAAGTGAGTTGTTATTTAATGTAATCAAGACGCTAATGACCTAAGTTGTCGACGCGTCTATAATTTATAATAAATAAATAAATACATGTGAAGAACTGTTTAATTAAAAACAGAAAAGTGGTGATCCTGATGATAATGAAAGAAGACAGCTTTGAAATGGCTTAAGGATCCAAAAATAATAAGCAAATACTGTTAATATTGCATTTATTAAGCTGACGTTTCTCGAAACGTCAGCTTAATAAATGCAATATTAACAGTATTTGCTTATTATTTTTGGATCCTTAAGCCATTTCAAAGCTGTCTTCTTTAAATAAATACAGTCCTATCCATACACCGTTATCAAGTCTCACCATAGATGCAACATAATCATTGAGCTAGGTAAATATAAGATCGATTCTATCTCTGAAACCGTTGATTTGCGGAGGCTCATGTTGATTCGAGACTTTTTTGTTTGTTTTGATTAGAACTATTTAAGGGGGTAAAATATCGGAACACATTTTCCTAATCTCTACATAGTATAAATGGAAGTCGCTTTTCGCGCTGTTTAACCGCTAACTTCTCCTAAACCACGCAACGGATTTGGATGCGGTTTTCACCATCAGTTAGATAATTTTTCACGGAAGGTTTCTATATATATAGCATAATTAATAAATAATAATAATTAATTAATTAAATTTGTAGCCCGACCGTAAGAATTCGCAACATACTTATATATCATAAAAACGACCGTACTCAACTGTTCCACTCGTAGCACAGAGGTTACATCGCAGCGCTTTATGCACAGGGACCCGGGTTCGGACACTGATAGCATCGTAGAATTTTTGCCTTTTTTTTCTAAATTCTACATGATATTTATTTATAAATTTTTATTTTTGTTATATTCTTTCTTTGACAATAATTATATTTTTTTTAGTTTAGTTTGCGCTCGTAGTTTTACAGAATTCCGTCCGATGTCACTATCCCTGTAGTAATCCGTCTATCTATCTTCTTTATCTTTTATAGCGAACAAGCGAAGCACCCAGGCTTTCTTAAAACCGGGGCGAAGCCGAACGGGGCCGCTAGTAAAATATATAATTGGATTTATCGGATAGGAAACTCAGTAAACTTGCAGATATAACTTTTATTTTTACTCTTCGAAATAAGTCACCTTCTGTTATTACATTATTTTTTCTATGTGAGAAGAGACGTTTATTATGAATACGTAAACATTTGTTTGTGTATTTTTTATATGCTGCTCATTGGGGACTTTGATTTGACTATATTATTCATTTTTAAAATGACATTCAACGCTATTTCGATTGGCCAGTACATTTTAAAATGCATAAAAATGTTTTATTAACTCAATGGTTATTGATGAGTTCGTTTGACATTTCTTTGACAAGAAAATTATTTTAAATTTGGTTTCATTCTATACCAACATAGTCAAAAGTGTTTTATATAACTGTTCAATACATTTCCAGATTTAAAATAAATTTATAAACAATCCTTAACTCATATTTGTAAATAATCTGAATTATCATTTTTTTCATTAATATAACATCGGCTGACGATAGAACAGTATCAAGTCAAACATTATTAAAAATAAAAATTAATAAACAAGCACTTGAAAAATTCTACACATTATTCATCTCAACGATCGTTTCGGGTTTCTAACCCATCATCAGGAGTTTAAACTAAAACAGTTTTAGTTTAAACTCCTGATGATGGGTTAGAAACCCGAAACGATCGTTGAGATGAATAAATGTGTAGAATTTTTCAAGTGTTTGTTTATTAATTTTTATTCAATCATGTTCTACCAAGTGCCTAGCGATAATTCTATAGAATTTATTATATTAAGAATATTCTCTCCCGGAAGTTACTCGCTGCACTTTTCATCTCAAATCTTTTCATCTCGCCTAAAAACGCTTACAGCTCTCCCGACGCTATTTTTAAAGCAGAAGGGTTTGGGTAGACGTTAAATGAGTACAAGTGGATTTTTTGAAAATAAATTTGACTATATGTGTAAAATATTACGTAATTTTTAAAAAGTTGTAAGCTTTTCCAGGAAAATGGTTTTCAATTTTTCGCCTGAAGGATTTGTCGTGTGATTCTTGGTCCTTCATTTGGCGTTTACCCGAACCCTTTAGCTTTAAAAATAGCGTCGGGAGAGCTGTAAGCATTTTTAGGCAAGAGGAAAGGATTTGATATGAAGAGTGCAGGGGAAAATATGAAAAATTGAAAATATGAATTGGTGCTAGGCCCAGTAACCTTAGCTGTTGGTGGTCTTTAAAACACAATTAAGAGTGCAGGGGATAACTTCCGGTAAAGAATACTATTAAAATTATAGGTTAGAGGTTATTCGCTTCATAACTACAATATCACTCGTCTCCGAGTCAAAAAAATAAATCAAAATAAAAGGTTGGACACAACTCGGGTTAATTTCCTATATAAAAGTAGGTCTATAATATGCATACATCGTCACCCTCACAGCCTCTCTCTCTAGCATTTTCTAGGAGGAACTATAATAGTCATGCCTACTGGTACTAAGAAAGTATCCACGTGTAAAATTTAATCAAAATCTTTGTTTTCGAGAAAAAAATATTTTCTGGTCTTTCAACCCGATGACCGGTTTTTAGGGTTCCACTTCTCTCACATTTGAGCTGTAGAACTTATTTTACGATTTCGTGTGACCGTCCTGAAACGCATGCAAAATATTATCGAAATTGATCGAGTGATTTAAGTTTTAGATGCCACCACAGACGACAAGCAGACATTTTTTTTAAAAACTACTTTTTCTAGTAGTAAAGTGTAAATTCATCAAAAACTCAAAATTTTTTCACGATCACAAAGACTGTACACATTACTCCGTAAATTATGGGAAAGTAAAAATATGCACGAACATTGAATAATTATGAAAAATGGTTTATAATATTATAGTTAGATAACCTTTTAAAATTGCTTATTACATAATGGTCCTAATAGACGCAATTTTGTTAGAATTTGATTATTGCTTATTAGTACAATTTGATTCGGTGTTTAAAGATGTTGCATATTTATATGTGAATTCAGGTAGTTTTCTCTAAACATTTATTATATTATTGAAATTAGGACGTCTGTGTGTGAATCCGGAAGGAACAGACTATATAACGTTTTTTAAGTGAATGAATAAAATTAAATTAGTTGGTTTGGTTCCGAACTATAGTATATTTGTGTGTGAGAAGAATTAAAAGTTGGAATTCGAAATGCTGCAACATTCGACATTTTCTTGCAATTTTGGAATTTGGAATCTATGACTCCTCGGTCTGAAGCGTTTAAACAATAAACTTAATTTTAAATAATTCTGTGAGTAGTTCCTTTTTTTAAGATTTTTTTTATAAAGACGAAGGCACTGAATGCCATCGATTTGAAACGGTTACGTATTTAAGCAATACGGTTTATGATGACTCACATATAATATTATGTCGATATCAAAATGCAAATGATTTACATTTAGTTTTTTGCTGTATACTTCGAGAATAGGTGTGTTTTTTGTATGAAACATTTCCATTTACCTAATCTTAATATCAGAAATTCAATAAATTCAATAAAAGTTATAATGCAGTCTCTCAATAATTCCAGATGTCGTAGTTGTTTAACCCTTTAGCTAACGGGGGGATCTGAGATTTTACGCAATATCGGAAATGAGTTGTCTTTCGAAAAGACACATATCTATGTTTTTCATTTCTGATCACAGATACATTTTTTTTACATATTCATCCGAAACTAAGCTAAAATTAGTCCAGTAACTTTAGCTTTTTAACACGCTTATATTAGCTTCACCTGTATGTTTGCGTGCTTGCGTGCTTGTTTGCTTGCTTGTTTGTCAGTTTGTAACCGACTTCTTTGAACTTGATTTTGACCAACTTTGAACGGTCAGATTTAGTTTAAACTTTGTCGACTTATCAAGGACCGACGAGAATACAATAATTCAATAAGTTTGTCCCATTATCCTGACCAGGATCTCCAGGACTAAAAAAAAAAGCAAAAAACTTCAGATTGAACTGAAACTTTGCACACTTATCAAGGACCGATTACAATACAATAATTCCATAAGTTTGTCCTATTATCCTGACCAGGATTTCCAGGACTAAAAAAAAAAGCAAAAAACTTCAGATTGAACTGAAACTTTGCACACTTATCAAGGACCGATGACAATACAATAATTCCATAAGTTTATCCCATTATCCTGACCAGGATCTCCAGGACTAAAAAGCAAAAATAAATTATAATTTAAAAAAACTAAAAAACACGCTTTAATGAACTAAAAAGTAAAAAATAATTAATTTTATTGTAAAAAAGCGTGGGGTGCTTTGTATCATATTTTCTTACTACCCCACGCTTTTTTACAATAAAATTAATTATTTTTTACTTTTTAGTTCATTAAAGCGTGTTTTTTAATTTTTTTAAATTATAATTTTTGCTTCGAAATAATTTTGAGCCAAGGTTTTTTTTTCACACAGAGCTTTATTATGTCATTCTAAATGCGATACTTGGAAATTTTACCCCTCTTTTTTATAATTTTATAATTACGGTGAAGATAGGTATCAAAAAAGTCTGTGCATTTTTAATTGGATTTTACAAGTTGGTCCTGAAAGGCTTCACCCGTGCTCTGCGCTGGTGTTATTTTTAGACTACCCGTTCACTGAAGGATTAAGTTCACAGTACATACTTTTGTTGGTACCTATACAGGAAAATTTACACCAGGAGGCGAAAAATGAAAATTTGTGTTCAGGATTGAGTTTTAAGTAAAAATGCGAAATAATTTTATTTCCGATCGGCCTTTGTTTTGGAGTTATTGATGCAAGAAGTTTTCTGAACTTATTTAATTTTTGTCCATAAAATTTATATTAAGCCCTGGAAATTGCTTGGAAACAAAAGACTTATTTATTAATTGTTGACAATAAGTCAAATACTTTGCATATTGCTTTTGATTTCAGTGTAAAAAAATATAAAATTTTTGTCAAAAATATGAAGACATTATTTTTGTTTTTACACGAAAAATTAAGAGCAAAGTATTTGACTAACTATTGTCAACAATTATTAGTAAATAAGTCTTTTGTTTCCAAGCAATTTCCATAGCTTACTTAAAATTTTATGGACAAAAATTAAATAAGTTCTGAAAACTTCATAGATCGATATCTCCAAAACCAAGACCGATCGGAAAAAAGTTATTTCACATTTTTTTTCTGAGAACTTAATCCTGAACACGAATTTTCATTTTTCGCCTTTTGGTGTAAATCACCCTGTATAGTCACAAGTTACCTTGTCCCAATTTTCTAGCATTGCTCCGCTCTTACGATGCTATAAACCACAGGCAAAATTGTAACAACAACTACAACAATTCGAGAAGTAAATAGGGATTATAAAAAATGTACTTCTATTATATTAATAATCATCAATACACCATCGATACATCAATCATCATTGATACATCAATACAGATACCTACATTAAATAGAAGTGTCTGTCTGTGATTTTAGAATTTTCAGCTTTTAACTATTTTTTCCGTTTGCATTCTCGATTACTAACCCAAATCTAATCTTAAAAAAAATGTGCCTGTTTGTACGAACTACTGAAGCTATTGGCATGAAATTTACACGGGTTATAAATAGTAGCCAGCTGGGGCCAACTTAGTCTTTGTTTCGTCGTGATATATCAAACGGTTCCGAAGATATGATGATGATCAGGGATGTCCACGCACAGCTAGTTAATATAAAAAGAAGGCTCTTGACTATTTTTCTTTCAAACCGATTATAAACAACGTAGTGAACATTGACTATTGAGGTTTTACTTAAATATACTAACAACAATAGACATAAGATATAAATAATAGCAGAAAGGGACAATGGTCTGAAGTGGCCACCTTGCATGCAAACTGTTTGAATGTAATATAGACACAACCAATAATATACATGCCTAGTGCCTACCAGAGCAGCAGCTGATTCCAACAAAACTATTACACGCCTGTTAATAAATCTAATTCGATGACTCACTTAAAATAGCTATCGAACTGTGATTGTGTCCTGAAACTTCCCCTTAAAGTACTCTTCATCCAGAGGATGATCAATAATACAGTGTTGGTCACAACGAGAAATTTTAATATAAAGTTAATTATTCTTTAATAGACTTTTTGCACATATTCAAACGATATTATAGGTAGAATATGAATAATAATTTAAATTTGGGGTGTTTTTAAAATACTATTTTTTGAGAGATAACTCAAGGTGGTACCTTAATTGGAAACGCTTATAGAAAACCAAACCAAAAATGTACGTTGTATCAATAAACATTTTAACTAGTAACTTTTTCTTACAGTGTGAAATAGGATTTTATTAACCCCCAGGTCTCACCATGATAAAAATTGAAAGTAGCTCATTCAACGCAGCTCTTGAAGTTTTGGGTTATAGTCAGTGACTTTTTTCTTATCTGAAATCGTTATAAAATTTTGCTTTTTTTGTATCAACATAATAATAACTGAGTCTAACAATATATTCACTTATAAGATTATCCTTGGTTATTTTTCTGAACTGATTCGTATACAATTTAAATGCTCTGAAACACCCTGTAGACATAATAACAAGAGTATCATCCCTTGTTCTAAACAAAAGTGTTTTCACACTCGATATCTGTCTGTCTGGCTGTGATTTCTGTAAATGTTGACATACATGGCGTGCCATAATCCTCTTCGAACACAAAGACGTCCCGCTGGCTGCCATGATTGTGATTCTGTAACCGCAGAATATACACATCTGTCCTGCTTAATACACATGTAACGCCCTGGACCTTAAATGGTTGACCACCGGTCAGCAACGCGTTAAGGGCGAACACTCGATACGGTCCAGAGCGTTGAAATCCAATGCCATTAGTACAATACTTTCACGAACCTTATCATATAAGGGCAATAACAGACAGGTCCTGGGCTTGAGAATAGCCGAGCGTGTAGCAATGCTGATGTTTACATGGCGTTGTTATGGTTCCTCTATTGCAAGTCCCCAGTTCCCGGGTTCTAGCCCGAGAGCTGGTAAAAGTGTCATCTGGATTTTCAATTTATTATTAAAAAAAATAACGAATTGAAAATATGAATTGGTGCTAGGCCCAAACAACCTTAGCTATTGGTGGTTTTTTAAAACACACAGACAGGGCCTTCTCTGACGAGTAGGCTGCAGACTCAGCACGTCATTCTATATGTTAATTGAAATTTCGCGGCGACACATTCGTTTTGTTCATTGTCTTGAAACGACGCCACAGTGTGAAGCTGTCACCGCGACGATTTCTTGTATAATTCTAACATAGGATGACGTGCCATGTCTGCAGAAATCGTTCCGGCTGTTATTATTCTGATTTAAATATGTTTTTTACGTATTTGTTGGTTTATTTAATTATCAATTGCTAGGATAATTATTAGGGTCTTAAGACCAATCGATTTTTTCAGTTTATTATAGTGGGGCCACAATTATCCAACATAAACGAAACCTAAAGGAGGCTGAACAAACAAAAACACCTGATAAAAAAGAAATAAAAAATAATATTTTTAATGCCTGTGAACTGTATTATAAAAACATCAATAAAACCTCGTCATATAAATATATAGGTACCTAAATTAAAAATCATATTTTGCCAGTAGAAAAATATAAAAACTTTTTAAATTGGCTTACATTTGATATAAAATTATAATATCGATTTTTAAGTTCCACCACACTTTTTTGAAGTTTTCCAATATTTTTTTTATTGGTTAGGTATTCAAAATGTTGCACTTTTATACGAGGTATTGCATAGCTGTAACACATCACACATCCTTCCTTATTGTTATAATATATGTATATCTGTTAATCTGGAAGGACTCGTGCCATATTTACCCAGTTTACACGTGTTGATAAAACGATTTAAATAAATGTTACCTGAATCGATAAGCGCAGAATATAAAGCTTGTTATTTTTTTTAACTTTTTTGTAAAAATGAGAAATTAACCTCAATTTGGACGGTTCACGGTGCAATTCGGGGGTGAGGATTGTGCTAATATTATATTATTTAAATTATCACTGCAAACAAAGAATGTTTAAAAAACAAATGATTCTTAACTTAATCGCAATATTTCGTTCAGCTTATACCTTCGGTCGAAGGTGAGAAAAAATCTGAAGTACGCTTTCGGCCGATTGCCGAAGGGGAGAAAAAAAGTTCGGTTTTGACTTCGGCTTAAAACATGCCTTCAATCGGACTCTAGAATTAACGAATCAGAATAACAAAGTTCACAGATTTAAGTTCCATACTCCATCAAACATCACCACTTTCCAGGTCTTCTAAAAATTCAAATATGAATTTTAGTACATCAAAATTAAGATTTTTTCTAAAAAAATGATTTTGTTACTTTTTATGAATCATTCAAATAAATATCCATCAACGCGTCATGATTCAAATAATTAATGTTCTAATCTAAAAATTATCTTTTTTTCAGGATAAATTGTGGCCCACTTTAATTGACATCTAAAATGCAATTCATCAATGGTAAGTTTCGTTTTAGATAATTAATTACCTACATCATTTAAATTATTAAATAAAAATAAAAAAGCAATAAATTATGTGAAACATAATCAACTAATGCGGGAGTCGAATTCGGTTCTTTAGCCAACTGAACTAGTAGGCAATTATTTCTTGATATGCAAACAGGTAGGTAGTCCAAATTCAGAAGAGAATAAAACAAAAGCAAATCAAAATTCACTAAACCCTTCATAAAGTTTATTTTAAAAGTGGTATTTTATTTCATCTAATGAAATAGCTTCTACCATTTTTTTTTTGTAAATTGCTTTCAATTGAAACATTCTTATACAAGTTTAGTCATAAAAATTATTTAAAGCAATTTTTATTGGTTATGCAGCCAAATTACATAATTGCTTTTGCAATATCGGAAAAAATCATTTTATCCACCATATTGTCACAGTCGAGATCCAAACCCGAACCTTTCCACTATCGCGGCTGATAATGGTGGATAAAATGATTTTTTCCGATATTGTAAAATCAAATACCAATGTAATTTGGCTGCATAACCAATAAAAATTGCTTTATATATATATATCTGCCCAGCCGTACTAAATTCATATTTACATTTTATATAAAAAATATTTTTCTACCTTTCTTGAGTAGGTATAGAATTAGCTTGTTAAGTTTGTTTAATACACTTGGTTTCTAAATAAAGAAATGAACAGATTTCAAAATTGGGATTGCGTCAATTTAGACTACAAAAACTGTATGTAAACAACGTAAATAATTTTTAAATATCTAACAATTGTTTGTCAGTAAACAAACTGATAAGTCACTTGAAACCGGTCCAGATAATATATGGCATACAAAACAATTGACCATCATCTATAGATTTCGTACTGTTTCTAATAACAGGGGTGAATTTAGAATCGAAAAACCCATTTCAGTTGAAACTTCGGGGTGGCCTGTTGAACTCGCATGCAATGAATCTCTCTTTATTTAAATAAAGGACTGTCCATTGTCCATTTTTAACTGATGGTGGTCACTAGTCAAACCATTGAAACAACCCATACAGTAAACAATCATCACTCCCTCTATTGAAAACACGGCAGGACACCAAACATTTACGTTCAAATAAAATATAATATTCGTTTATACTATTTCTTTATTTAAAATATCTAATTTCTGATAGACGACAGTAAATTATATTTTTATGTCTTGATTTTTATATCCTTATGTTTGGTCATGTTGTATTTTTAGTTTCAATCAAATGATGCGTTGTATGTTTTTATAAAATTTTTGTTTGGAAATTTTACGATGTAACTATTTACGAACGTGGAGTACTCATCACACGTCTGTGATGACCCTGAAAGCCATTGTCCAGATGCCTATTACTGATCTGTTATGCGTGTTGGCAGTTGTTTCTTTCCATTCTATTCAAAAAGTTGTGCTAGTTTTGTTGTTTGCAAATAAAGTGATAATATCAATGGTGTAAGCTGGGTGGTCAACACTGTCATCTCGTTTTGAAAAATTCATTTTAGTTTTTAACAAATTCTATAGATTATTGCAGAATTGAAAGGCGTTTCATTATGTAAATGATGTTCGATTTGACATATATTTGATTCATGTTGGGTATTGTGGATCAATAAATATAGTTATTTATTGCAAATGTTTCGAGAAATATGTTTTCATCGTCAGAATAAAACGTAGTGACACGGTGTCCTGGTTTTTCTCCGCAAAGTTTTTTTTTTTTGATAGGAAATGTCATTCTGATCAAAAAATTGTAGGAACTTTTTTCGGTTCCTTATAACAAATTTTTCTTTGCAAATTTTTAAGCAGTTAGCCCTCATTTGCATTGAATTGAATTGAATTGAATTAAATTGTGCAAAATATGCCCTGATGTGCACAAAAACTCAATACATAAATATTAAATTTTTAAGAATAAGACATCAAAGATCAATTAATCATAGAAAAACTACTAATATTCACACCATACTACTGTTTTACTGTTTCAGTATTATTTCATTGTTTAAAAATTTGTTAAGGAGTCAAAAAAGTTAATATAAAATTTTTTATCAAAATTACATTTTCTATCTAAAGTAAGTAAGGCTATATGCATTTAATATTTAATTAATTTCATAATTTTTGGTGATTTGATGTTTGTTAGACGAAGTAAAGTAAAACAACTCTTCTTTTTTTTAAATTTAAGAATTTGTGAAAGTATGGATTGAATTTTGAGTTGATTTGAAAAAAACAGTTCGTGTATTTCCGACACCATGAAAAGAGAAAAAAAAACGAAACCCTTTGAGATATTTTAAACACAATTTAAAAACCGTGAATTAAGTTTGATTAATATCAAAATTTTGCAACTATATACGAAAGCCTAAAATGTAAAATAGTAATTTATGCAACTAGTGGCTAAGTTACGGATTATATGACAGTCGCGATTTTGCGATACGAATTGTGAATTGTATTTTAAAGACCGCCAACAGCTAAGGTTATTTGGGCCTAGCACCAATTCATATTTTCAATTCATTATTTTTTTTTTTTTTTTAATAATAAATTGAAAATCCAATTGACACTTTTACCAGCTCTCGGGCTAGAACTCGGGAACTGGGGACTTGTAATAGAGGAACCATAGCAACGCCATGTAAACAACAGCGCCGTTTTGCGATACGAGCCTAAGGTTATGTTGCATTTATACCAGAAGAGTGTGTGTCTACCGCGGTATCCACACGAGTTCTGGTATAAATGCAACATAACCTTAGGCTCGTATCGCAAAATCGCGACTGTCAGATTCAAAACTTAAGGCACACGTTACATACAATATTTTTTGCAACAACTGCTTCAAAAGTTCAATTTTAAGCAAATTAAACACAGTTGGGATAAATATTTTATTAGTGACATTATAGCAAAGTAATCTATAAAGTACTTTATTACGCACGTGTGTTATAAAGTAAAACAAATCAGTATTACTTTATAGAACGGAATGCGTTAAAATTTACTTTAAACACTACCGCTCGAACGCATCAAAAGCTTTCATAAAAATCACTTTTCAAACAGTACACAGCCACCTGAAATTATACTTTTGATGCAAGTGTTGCAAAAAATCGATTATATTATATAGTAAGGAAATAATTAATATAGTTGTTATAAAAAAGTGTGTTTTGTCATTTTAAATTAACATTATTACATATATTTGACATAATTTAACGAAATTATTTTGAAAAATATACAGAGCCCATTTTAAAGAGAATTATTAAAATCATTTCACAATTTTCCATTAAAACGAAAGCCGTTGTATATTTTTTATATGAAAAGTAATTTAATTTTCAAAGCTCTTAATTTACACAGAGAGCTTTGAAATATTTATTAAATGAGACTTGTTTTTCCATTATAAAGAAAATTCTATACAAAAAGTATAAAAAAAATTCCGCTATAATTTCAGTGAAGATAAATTTATTTAGACACTCTTCTGGTTATACATAGGGCACCAGGTGTTCCTGAAGGTGACATACTAATCTGAAAGTCTCCAAAGTATTTTCCTTATAACCACATTATATTCTCGAGAGGATGTTCACTTAAGCTCGTGTCAAAAAAAGAACACTCTGAAGCTTTTATATACATAACCCCCTTTTACTAAACTCCTCTCACTTATTATATTTTGTCTCCCTGAAGAAGTAAATAGACTTCTCTCAAACACATCGCTTCCATCATCCTCCCCCCTCCTTCTTCCATCCCGCATCACCCCGGTGCAAGTGGCGAGCAATAAAGTCCCATATTTAATTAAACGTACTTAAGTGGGATTACATCAATGAAAGTTTAGACAGAAGAAAACAATTCGGAGACTAAATTGGAAATCTATGATAGCTATCGTGTTTTAGTCACACAATTAATGTGAAAAAAATATTATGCTCAAGTTTTAGTTTAGGATACGCCGTTGTTAAATATAATGTTTAGTTTTGAAAATTGCCTCCAACAAACCTTATGATACTGTACTACAGAAAAAAACGTGAAAATCCGGAAAAAGGTTTTTTTTGTCAGCATTTTTATTTAATTATAAAAAATGCAATTTAAAAAAATGATATTATGAATAAATCGAATACATTTTTTTCATTTATTGTAATTTACAAAGACAAGTGATTTTCTATCAAAATATCCAATATATTTTAATTATCATCATTAGTGGTTCCCAATCTTTAATAATATAATATTACATAAGGATTATGTATTTTCGCCCAATAGTAAAATGGATCTTTACAACATAGAAATTTGAAAAAAAAAAATTGGAAAAATGACTGAATAATTTATTTAACAAAATGTTAAACCTTTTATTCAAGTCATCATAAAAAAGGTGAACCTTTTAAAAAATATTTCATTTTTATGGTAGCTATCTATTAATTTTAAAAACTGTCGAACATTTTTGAAAAATTACTGAAAATTAAGTAAAAAGTAGCAATTTTATAGTGGATATGGCAAAAAATACCACATATTTTTCGTGCGTAATGATATTGTGACTCGTGTGATTGTTAAAACTCGCTAAATCGCTCGTTTTAACATAGGTACTGTTAATACTCGTCAGTATTATACCTCATTACGACACTAGAAATACAATCTACTATTACCTACAAACTAGTAGCTATACTGAATAAAAGTTAAAATATCTTTGTAAATTAAAGTTTTCCCAAAATAACATAATAATTAAACATACAAGGTTTTTGTTCATTTCGATAAACTAGTTTGAAGATAAAATCTACTAATTTTGTTTATCAAATTAAATTAATCATAAAAAGGTTCATTTTTATGATGTTCTGCATAAAATTCCAACTCGGTCACCAATTATGATAATTTCGCCAGATATTTTATCAGATAGTCGAATTTTATTTTTAATATCTAAACGTTAGTAATTCTTTTAACGATCTAATTGTTAATAAATTATAAATAAATAAAACTTTAGGCGACACAAGTCACGGCTGATATTAATTACGTGTTATATAACAAGTGATTTATAAAATTCAAATAAAAATTATTATTTTTATCTTCAAATTTTTTTCATTGAATAGTATAGATGCCATCAAATACCTCCACCTTTTCATACATATAAAAATAATTTATTTCCACACTTTTTTAAGTATCATCTCACACAATGCCACCTTTTTATATAAATAAATTTATTTATATGTTCTTTACAGCCATTGCTGTGTTGTGTTAACTGTCATAACATATCTGATTTGGTCTCGAAAGGTACTTTGTCTGAACTAAATTCCCCCGTTTCCAGTCAAAATTGGATTTGTCACACATACACAGTGATCTAAAACTGTGTAAGTCCCCGATTTACGAACGTTTGGATTTTGAACTGAGTACCTACGAGTAAATTTTTTCGAAAATTATACTCTTATTTTATTAAACTGAATATTTCTGATGTGTAAACCATCTTTGCAAAATAACTTTTTTATAGCAATCAGAGCCACCCCCTGTTTTTTTAAGTTTTATTCTCCTACTATATGGTACAAAAATTGCGCTCGAATTCGAGTCTAGAACTCTCACCCGACGCCGTTTCTAGAAATTGGCCGGGAAGGTCCACGCCAGGGGCGCCCGAATCAAAGAGACGTTGGGTGCCATAGTAAAATCAATATTATTGCAAAATGCAAATTTCAAACAGCGCTTAAGCATTGTAGAGCCGCGTTCATAAAAAATATGCTGTTTGTCTTTTTTTTGTTATACAGGGCGTGGCTTAGAAAAGGTAATATAGGGAAAATAACATTGAGAATTCGAGATGGGTTTCGAATGGTTTTAAAATAAAATTAACAGTATAAGAGCATGTGGATTGTTTACCGAATTTATTTTTCTTTACACGGCGCCATTTATAAAAAAAAAATTGACCAATAGTTGATCAGTCTCAGAATGATCAACAGTTTACAATACACACTATAGAAGTGAAACTACGTACGCAAAATCTGCATGCGTCCAGCAAACAGTGATTCTAGTTAGTGATCAATTTGTAAGTGGGTAAAGTTATACAGTTCAACCGAACTGTATGAGCGCCGTTCGGCAAACAGTAATATTTTATTTACACTACTCTACAGAAGTGAAACTTACTTACGAAATACCTACATGTAAAATATGTTATTGCCATTAAGGTAGTTGTCGTGCTATGGGCATAGTGTCAGAAAATTCTAAATTTTCGTATACTCATTAAGGATACTATAATACAAATACCATTAAAATTTGAAGTTGATTGACCATCTCTAACTCGAGATAAACTTAATTAAAGTTCGGATAATTAACACGGAGAGCATAGGAAAGGTTGTGTTTTTGACAAGTTTTTTAATTTTAAAAGGTAATAGTAAGAAATTTTCAAAAAACTAACTGTTCATTGATGTTTTTGTTCTGAGTTTAAAAAAGAAAATCCAAAAATTATTGACCTTTTTATTATTGAGATATAATAACGCAAAGTTCTACGATTTATGAGAAAAGATTGACATTTTTATATAATCCAAGCGAACAAACTAAGTGAAATATGTGTAACTATGTGAACAACAGTTTAGGTACAATCTCTAACAATTTTTTTTTTACATTTAACACTATACTTATTTATTGAATGAATGAATTGTGAATTATAGACGCTCGACAACAGAGGTCATTAGCGTGTGTACTTATTTATTGTTTTACAGCGTATTAGAACGAAACTTTTGAATGTTATTATCACAAGACAACTACCTTAACAAAATGTTATATGATTTGGTTTTCGTTGCCACATGGTTACATCGTTGGCGATAAATATTTAACGCAAACGTTAAACGGTCCGAACTAGCATACGAAGTTACACTTTAAAAAGTAAATAATCCAATTGAGACAGTGTGAATTTTAGAACCGTTGAGGCAATGAGGTGTTGGATTCTTTCGACTAGTTTTCTAGCCTCGTCGTCGCAGGCATACGATGTAAATCACAGCAAACGTTTCGAGGTGTGTATGGCCAAACAACGACTATTCAGGTACATTATATACGACACAAGCATAAAATATGTCTTCCTTTCCACCATTTGATTCAACTTGAGACCAGTAGCACACATGTGTAAGAACAGCCGTATATTTATTATTCCATAAAGCTCGCATCAATTAAAGATCCTTGCACACGTACACGTAGGTTAGTTGAGGTTATTATAAAATATTTAATAAATAATTAGGATATTATCTTATAAAAATTAATAAACAAACACTTGAAAAATTCTACACATTTATTCATCTCAACGATCGTTTCAGGTTTCTAACCCATCATCAGGAGTTTAAACTGAGTTTTAGTTTAAACTCCTGATGATGGGTTAGAAACCCGAAACGATCGTTGAGATGAATAAATGTGTAGAATTTTTCAAGTGTTTGTTTATTAATTTTTATTCAATCATGTTCTACCAAGTGCCTAGCGATAATTCTATAGAATTTATATATTATCATATTTTAAACTCCGTTAAAGGCGTTTACATGGTGCGCTCATCCGGCAGGTTTCTCTTCCTAAAAATCGTCTCAAAGTGCAAGTAATACCCAGGGCTGACAACTTGAAAACAAAAAATCGTTTCATGAGTGGTTTCACGTCATCCGTCCTTTTCTCACTCACTGTATTCGGATTCCTTATCACTTTCAAATTGAAAAGCGACAGTTGAATTTAATTTTATTTATTGTAAATTATAGACGCGTCGACAACTTAGGTCATTAGCGTCTTGTTCGCGACAGTTGAAAATTTGTAATTTTTTCATATAATTATTATTTATTAGGTATAATGTATATCCTATTTTTACCTTTATAACAAACTAGGGGTTATATTCAAGAAATAAAATTGACACAAGTTAATGTTGTAATCTTTAAAAATGTTCGTCTTGATTCGTCACAACGGTAACTGTCTAAACGTTAGTTATTTATTTGTCTAATTATTGATTACAAAAACATTTAAATGTAAAAGTCCTCACGCATTCTAGAGATTTTTATCAGTTTAGCACACCTGAATATTATTTTACAGAAATGTTCAAGAGAAACGATTTTTATAGAGAGAAATCTGCCGGATAAACACATCATGTAATATTTCCACCATGGTTTAAACAGAGATTTTTACGTGAAATGGTTCTATAAAAGATGTTCAAACATCCATGGAGATCATAGAAAAATTTCTATGATCTAGAGTTTAAGCTATGATAACAATATCTTAATTATTTATGAATTTAATATTTCATAAACGACCTGAATTAATTATTGTATCACTTGCTGGAGATGTGGGAAGTATCACTAGATATGTGCCCAAAATATTCCTAGATTTTCACATTCAAATAGGACTGATGTAAGCATTAAAGACAAAATGAAATCGACCAAAAAAAGTCGTTAATTGAGCACTGTCACCCATTACAACGGTTGTGTGTGTGACAGTGTGAGTCTGTGTAAGCGAGGATAAATGTAAGAAATCTCTAAATACCTCTCTTAACAAAAATATCTCTGGAACTAGGGATAAAATCCCCAAAATGCCATCACTGGCTTAATATAGAGAAAGATTGTCGATTATAGACGCTCAACAGCTGAGGTCTACGACTTAATATAGCTATGCGTAGTGAGTTTAGTACGGCTGAGGATATTATAGGGTTTTTTGGAAGTTTTTTGCAGCCAATTTATTTATATTGAAAGTTTTATTCATACTACACTATAGTATAAATAAAACTTTCAATATAAATAAATTGGCTGCAAAAAACTTCCAAAAATGAAAAACCCTTTAATATAGCTATTGCCTGTTATCATCCTGAAAGACTCGCTCTTACACTAGATAATATGACTTACGAGAACTGAATCAGTAACTTGTGTGAATGAGTCTTTACTATTACTGGCTCGCTCTAACTGCTGTAATATTATATAAGTCCCAATCATTTCAACTCAGCAGCCATACACAATCATTTATATGTATGTGTGAACATATACAGGTGGTCCATATATAGTAAAAAAGTAACAAGGATGCACTGAACCAGAAGGTACATTGCATAATGAACCAATCAGTCATGAGTCAATCACATTTTGTCGTACTTATTATGAATTTGGTTTTTATTAGAATGAAGTTGGCATCATATCAATGAATTTTTCATAAACACATTGTATTTTTATCAATGATATTTTCACTTAACTTGACTGAGTATCTATGGTCATTATTGCCACAAAAATCTGAGTATTTTTTAAATAAGTAAATTAATTCGAATTTTTACGAGGAGTATTTTTAAAACCCTTTTAAAATAACTGTGATGACTTGCATGTTTTAAAAATAAAAATTTATGTATTTGAAATAAAATTAAAAATGATTGCGAAGATTATGAAAAAAAATGTTTTTTCAAATTTATTATTGGTACCTACTAATGCAAATAATACATCAAATATATTAATAATAATATTAATAATAATAAAATTTCATTGTTAATTATTGAAAATGCTCACGATAATTTTAATTGCTTTAGTTATTATTTTACAGATTTATAAAAGATTATTTTACTAAAGAAAAAAACGCTGGACAATTTCTCATCATACTCGTTTCAAAACATATCACAATGAGGGCTATCCTATTTTTATTCGTCAGATAGCGCTAGTGGCAAGTAAGGTATACGTCAAACGTTTCATTTTTTTATTCGTCAGATTGTGCTAGTGGCAAGTGGCAAGACGTTTAAAGTGGTTTAGAGATATGAACGGTTAGTGTTTCAATTCATTTATCCATTATTAAGAAATATATAACTAAATAAATAAAAAACTGCGATTTAGTCGTTAAATGATTGAAGAACCGATACTTCACTTGCTAGTTGGCGCTATCAGGTGGCGGAAAATATAAACAGTACTGACTTGTACCTCACTTGCTAGTGGTGCCATCAGGTGGTAGAAAAGAAGTCTGGTAGTCCTCATTTTTGAACTTGTTATTTTTATAAAAGGCACAGTATAGAATCTGATTTTGTGTGTACAGTCTGTATGTAGAGACATTCTCACAAGGGGTGTTTATTTCATGACATTCACGGTGTTATTGTACTGTGCCCACTGTTTGTTTGCGTGAATTATTTCCTAGATTCTGTGAATGGGTTGAAGCACTAACCATTTTTGAATTATTTGTTAGTTATTTCAATGTACCTGTACAGGGCTGTACAGTGTAACTGTACATTGTATTATAGATACACCAAATCACATTTTGTTGTTTGTTCGATTTCTGGTAGGTATGACTTTATATGGAAAGTAAATTTAAGATAAGAGTTCTTTTAGCACTGGATTTCCGTGGAAGCCATGGTAAAATTCAATGCCAAAAGTGATTTTACCTTAAATCTATATACTTTCAAAGTTTCGAAGTCATACCAGAAATCGAAAATTAATCCTTTTTCAAAATATTTTAGAAGAATTACAGTTTTGTATTTATGTGTAACATTTTTTAAATGAAATTTAAATTTAATATTTCATAAGTAGACATTAGTTGTCTCAAATTCCGAAGACAGTCTTAAATAAGTATTTATTGAATTGTAAAGTTTGTTCCACAAGTGAAGTGCCAAATCAAAAAATGAGTTAGGTACTGAAAATGTTAAAAATACTGGAAATGAAGCCAAAAGCCGCTATTTTATAGAGTGTAGAACAAAAAATACAACGTGTATTTAGGGCGCAATGAAAACATACTTCATTACGCCCTAGATACACATTCTACTATTAAAAAATTTAATTTTGGGACATGGAAGTCATATGATTTCGTTATCGTTATTTTACCAATACAACGACATATATTTTTAAGTGAAACTTTTTAACCTCGTTTTTTCGTTCGATTACGCATGTCGCGGTCACGTCACGTCACGTCCAATCAAACCGATCGATCAAACCGATCGATCAAACCAGTTTGTACGACTGTATACAAGTGTGATGGTAGATCGACCAGTACTCATCGACGTTTATGTTTATAACTATATTATTGTACGTCTAGATATAACTAATATCGTGCGAATATTCAGTCGAGCAGCACATCAAATACCCTTTGACCACCAACGATAGAATCTGGTATCTTATACGCTCATCTCCATACTGATCTGGGTTCAAATAACTGTTACAAAACTGTTTTCTGAGTTGGCGGAATAAATATTTATTTACAATAATTAAAAACACAATGATAATGACACAACAACGAAAAGTCAATTTTAACAGTCAACACAATTAAACAATAATTACAAAGCAAAACAAAACAACTATATACAATAATTCGTAATTATTAACTATATACCAGGACTAATTATTTCTAGTTATTTATGTTTCAAATATTTATATTCACTGTATTTATATCAGACGCACTATTTGTCGCTCAGTATTCTCCATTGACTGACTCCTCACTCACTCGTACTGCTGTTTGTATAGGCTCCGTAGCATAAGCCTAGTGTGTTCTCGCTTTCTCTGGAACTTTCGTGCAGGTACCAGTTGTTACAGTAAGCGGACCCCCGTTTCTCAGAATTCTTGCCTGCTGGTTATATACAGGGTGATCCGTAACATAACATTACCAAAACACATAAACAAAACTATACTATACTTTCGGCGATTTTTATTACTCATTTATTTAGTTTGTGGTTTTTTTGTATTATCCCCATCCTTGTCTGCATTTTGTGGTTTAACCTTTTTACTTACACCTTATATCGTGTTACGTTTCGGGCTCATCTTGCTTTATAGCCGTTTTTATACACTCGTAATTATAATAATATGACTACATTGTAAGATATGTTCACCATTACTACACGTTAAATAATACCCACTATTGAAGGTGTAATCTTAGTAAGGCTAAACGCATCTTAAATTTGATTACAGCAATTAAACTGAATGAATGATTGTGGTAGGTTTTTTCCGTTTTTCAATGAATCATTATTCTCAATGAAAACAAAGATAAATTAGATTTTTATACTTAGTATAATTGCTCAGTGCTATGAAACGGTAGCGAAGCGAATTCTTTATTTTCAGTGCTAATGACTTCAAGTCGTGCACTTTTTTTCAAGAATAAAGAAAAGTCTTTTAAGGAAAAACTGAAAATCAGGAACGATCTATAGCTACAAAATGCGGGATCCCGGGATGAACTAGAAAAAGGATCCTTCGATATGAATTTTTTAAACACAATCTTCTCTAACCCAAACATTTTTTATTCGTAAAAATAAGATCTTAAATAAAATTATACCAATGCTATCAAGAACCAAAACCTGTCTATACGACCACGGTTCTGGGTTTAATATATCGGTCGTGTGAGAATTTTATAATTTTTTTATGTCGGACTCCAATATAAGGTTTCGAGTTTATAATGAGCACCAATAAGTTAGCTTTGTAGTTCTGTAAAATTGTATTATTTATACAGATAGATTGTTTTAAATCCACCCAATCAAAATTTGAATCGTTCATAAATTTCTTCGGGGGCACCAGAAAACCGCTATGTTAAGTTTATCAGTAGTTACGCCACTGTCTATACTCTAGAGCTTCGTCTGTAATGTCTATGCACATGACATAGACATTTTCAAAAACAATTGAATAAAAATTACTCCTAAATGCTCAATGAACGAACACAACCTGCAGCCTTAGCGTTTCACCATCATTTTTCAGACACATAAACAGGTTAAAAAAAGAAGAGCTTGTGTTATTTGTCTCATTTTTTAATATTCGATATGCAGTGTCAACCAAGAGCGGATTCAGGATTTATTCAAGGGGGACGGGGCGAGCAAGATACAATATAATAGAGTAAGGGGATGCTGCTTCTGTAATGATTATCAATTTCCCAAGGATATTTATAAAATTATTCACAAATGAATAGTTATTATAATTTATTATTAATTCGAATTTGAAGTTAAACTTTAAAAAAAAATCTTTACCCCTGCAATGCAATTTTCCTATCTTCTCGTCTTATCTTATTTCTTCTAGTTAAGGGGGGACCGCCCTTGGTATCAACACAAATATCCGTGATGACGAAACGATTTTAACCATTTAAAGCGCTGTTAATAATTCTGCACCGACTCCGATGTTTCTGAGAATGATGATGATCCGCACACAGTGTGGTTAGCGAGCTTTGAACCACATAAAATATCTCCTCAGTCATGCCAACACAGAAGATCAACGGACAGACGACTGTTTTGTTCAGTGCTATACCAACCCAGTACAAGCATGAAATGTGAGAATGAGTTGTCGCTTTTGGACGACTCTTTATCCTGAAGCCAGAGTGTAATTTGCATGGTCAAACAGAGAAAACGGTGTGGGCATTTATCGGCCAACTGAATAATATGTGTGTTGTCTTTTATGGCTGCTGCAAAGGTTTGTAAAATGTATCATAATCAGAGCACTTGAAAAAAAGACGCCATTTAGAGCGAAATTACACGGGCGGATTTTCCGCGGCGTGTTTCTCGCGACGAGATTTCAAAAGAGAAAGCGTTTTTCCGTCGAGTACATTCACGCAAAACAATACAACTGCTTTTTGCTAATTACAAAATTGACCCCAGTGTGTTAGGTTGCGCTGCTGTTGTATGCGAAAATTTATTTTTAAAGAATAGAAGAAAAAACGAAGTTACTCGGTTCATCCAATATTCAGAGACAGGCTACAATATAAATTTCTCCGTGTCGAACATTTTACCCAGACTGTACATCCGTTAGTGATCGGTTGCCTCGTCTAGTTTGCCCCGCACTACACCATGTTTATCGTTTCTAGCGTGTTGTGGCGGTGACGATATCAACGCAATCAGAAGCCTTCAGCTCGCTCACATCGACGGAATTTCAAAAAACGCGACGTATATTCCGTTCGTCCAATTTCACTCGTTTGTAGCCACGATTTCGATTTGGACGTGCAATCCGCCGCGTTAAAAACGCCGCAAAAAATACGCCCGTGTAGTTTCGCTCTTATTCCTGCTAAACCATAGGTCTCTATAATAACACTACATTACCTTCAGCTTCATCCACTGCTGATTTCCAACTATTCAACGAACATCCTCCTGCTTTCTGGGAAGAGACAGATAGAGAAGAGATAAGATGCTCAATAACTGGTCATTAGTATTTAACTACTAGAAAGTAGTTAAATACTAATGACCAGTTATTGAGCATCTTATCTCTTAAATTGAAATGATATTTAATATCGTATTAAAATGGATCCTTCCAGTTGGTATATGCTCTTGTACTGAAAAACAGTTGGGAAGTTGACGTTTTTACATCACACTTATTACGCAAAATGTTATTAAAAAGACGTTTCCATGGCTGTTACAAACCTTCAGTTTCCAGGTTCTAATCCAAGAACTGGTAAAAATACCAATTGGATTTTCAATTTAGTTTTAAAAATACTAATAAATTGAAAACATAAATTGGTATCAGGTCCGTCTAGACAACCCTAGCTGTTGGCAGTTGGTGACTTTATCTAAAGATATAGAAAAATGTAATTTAAACCCTGATCTCCATACTGATCAGGGTTTAAATTACATTTTTCTATTAACGTAAGAATTCAGATTCTCTCTTCGATGGTCAATGTTTTGATGTGCTGCTCGACTGAATATTAGTAAGATATTAGTTATGTAGACGTACCTACAATATAGTTATGAACATAACGTTGCTGCTTTTCGATGAGTACTGGTATGGTCGATCTCTTCGATTGGACGTGGATGTGACGTGACGCTCGACATGCGTCACCGAACGGGAAAAAAACGAGTCTAATAAAATTTCACTTTAAAAATTACCAAAAATTTAGTTTTGTTTTTCGGTCACAAATATTTTGGACATAGTTGCTTGAATCAACTACGTAATTTCAGAGCCAAGCTGCAAAGCGTTTGGATAACATGCATATTATGGTACAACAATACATGTAGACGAACTCACACAAACGCATACGAATCACTGGGAGACCACATGACGGCCGCGATTATTATGTGTATGTCCTCGTGGAATGAACGTGCGACCGCCTGGCAGGACATATTATCCTGACCACGACTCTAGCACTCATGGCTGCTCTTCCTGCATCAGACTAATACACCATCGGACATATTATAAACGCTTATTGAGACTCAAATATTACTAGACGACAAACTTCAAAAAAGATAAATTGAATAATAATAATTGAATAATAATAATAATTGAATAATGACTTCCTCGTTTAACTGTATCGACCGCAATTTTTGTTCATCAGTAAACCACACTTTCAGAATTTTTGCGAGACAAATGAATGATGGAATATTGTTATTATTAGTAGTAGTTGCTGAAGAAGTCTTAATACAAAGACGAAATGTTCAACGTAAACTAATAAAAAGTTCTACAAATTTTATTAAGTCCTTTTACCTACTATAAAATTTATATTGTTATTATTATTATTGGAATATGTAGGGTCATTAATGAACTAGATTTATAATGAAACATTAACAATACGCTGAAGCGTTTTTCATTAATAAACTACCATTATTTGTAGGAGTAAAGGGAATCCTCTAAAAACCTTAGTTCAAAGGTTTTCTGCAGTCTGCACATAAATACAACGGACGGACGTATAAAATTCGCTTTTTCAATATGTATATAGGGACCACGAAACTTCTTAATCCGCCAAAATCTCTCGAATTTTTAGAGTTCAGTACCTCAGAATGAAAAAAAAAACAGAACCCTTATAGAATCACGTTGTTGTCCGTCCGTCTGTCTGTCTGTCAGTCAAGACCCCTTTTTCTCAGGAACGGTAACCTCTTAATCCTGTAAAAAATTCAAGCTTTTAACTCAATGCAAAAAAAAAGATACAGGCTTCCAAAAAATCACATAGGTATTTCGAAACTGACTAACTCTGCACAAGTATGTAGAAGATGACAATTAGTTAAAAACATATATCTATGGACGCAAACCAATCTTATGCAGTCGCCGAACTGCCATCATACGCGATTGTTATAAACTATATCTGGGAAGGACAGTGTGGTGTTACGATTAGCGTAGAGGCCTTTGGATCACACTGTCGTGGGTTCGAATCCCACCTCCGCTCATGGATGTTTTGTAATGTTATTTAGTTTTAAGTGAGTTGTTATTTAATGTTATTAAGACGCTAATGATCTAAGTTGTCGACGCGTCTATAATCTACAATAAATAAATAAACTATATCTGAGAATTATTACGAGACAAACTTTTTTTTTAAATTGCTATAACGGTACGGAACCCTCATGAAGCGAGTTCTACTCGCACTTGACGGTTTTTTTTGCTATACGCGTGACTGCGTATGTCACGCGTACAGCAAATATTATATTATGTACCTACGCACTGCGGCAATGGCCTTTGCCTTAAATAGACGATGGACCCTTAAAAAAAAGATCTCACACTCAAAACTGGAAACATCGCGCAAGCGCGGATCCACCGTTGTGGGCACGGTGGGCATGCCCACAACCCTAATTGAGGTCGATAGGCTGATGTTATATCTGCAATGCCTTAATAAAATTTTAAAAAAACGAACCGTGCGGATAAGAACGCGAGTGACTATTTTATTTTGGCTACTAGTCTAGTAGTTTGTACTGTTTGACGTTTCGTGAGCGAGTCCGTAGTTCGACTCGCACTTGGCCGATTTTCGGGTGGCTGTGACCACAACCTTTTTAAGGCCTGGATCCGCGCCCGACATCGCGTATGACCTCTGGGTTTAACAACAGCGCCTAAAAATAGGATCTCAATCTCAATAATTCTGTCCAGTGGCGTAGCTATAAAGAATCACAACATCGCCTGGCACAAAACCACTGTGTAACATGTGTATTATATGTGTGCTTCCTCGCTTGACAGAGGTTGTGATTCATTTAAGTGACGCTTAAAAACATTGCACGCCCTATACACTTTATATCTGCTCTGTTTAAATACAGCTCCGGTGCTAATACGTTTATACATACTTACATAAGGGATACACCGCATCCCAAGTAGCATTGGCCGGTTGAAATTACGTTAAACGAACGCCAACCAGCGCTGGATTTACACTAGGGGCTAGTGCCCAGGGCGGCAAATTTTCAGGGGCGGCAAAATTTGGAACGTGAAAACATTCATAAATTAAAATTGCAACGTCGTGGCTTTTTAGGTGTTCGCGCACATGTGTCGCAACGGTCCACTGGTTTGCGTCGGGCGGATAGCTCGCCGGAATCCAGGGTACGAAGCCAGTGGAAACGGAATACTGTATAAGAAATGAATAACCAGCGTATTTTCTATAATAATATTTATTTAGAAACAAAGATAAAAATAAAAAGTACCCTTTACAAAAAGTAAGACAGAATAATATGTACATATATTTCAAATGATACCGTATACAGTATCCAAACGACTCTATATAAACTAAATCCCTATTTTACGGAGCAACGGTAATGACTCGATACAAACTCAAAACTCTGTTTATCAACAGGCAAATATATACAAGTATACAACTGTATTATACCGGAGGGGCGTACCCCTTATCTGAAACGGTGGGGGAAACAGCGGTAGGACACCTGGCGATAGCACACCGCACTGGTGCCGCAACGATCGCCAGGTGGTACGGGAAATAGGGGAACGGTTAGTCAGGCTGTGACGGACTCAACCGGTGACCTGCAACAGGCCGGGGGAACCCCCAACACCGGCTGACTGTAGGAGAGGTTCCAGTAACTCGCAACGAGCGGGGAGTCACTTGATTCCCAATACCGGCGAAGGAACGGGGTTTAGATAAGGACTATGTAAGCGGGTCGGAGAGGTGGTGTTATCACTACAAAACAAGCTGAAGGCTATACTATCATTGGAGAACGTGAAGCGTTTCTCAAATCAGTTACTGGTATTCAACACAGGTCAATATTTACAGTATCATTGCTCTAGCGAGAGCTAAATTAAAACTGTTCACAAAACACAATTTATTATCGGTGTGCGTAGCACATTATATTAAATCGCGTCTTTTCACGAATTTAAAACAGAACGGTTTATTTCATGACTGGTTATACACTATTAACACACAGTAGTACCGCGTTCACTTAACACCGTCCACACTAGTGACGATGCTGGAGGCTATCGTTACAAAATAAATAAAATACTTTTTCTCATTATTAAAATTGTGTGTAAAATTATGAATACTGCAGTTTTATTTACAAAATTGTGAAAAAAACTTGAGTGTGGGGCGGCACTTAGGGTAAATCCGGCCCTGACGCCAACCTTAATTTTTCAACCTCTTCTAAAAAATGTTCATAAAAATTACAAGAAATCGTGTTATTATGAAACTACTATTCAGAGTCGTCTTAAGCTATATAGGGGCCCTTGGGCACACTGATTTTGGAGTCCCCATTTTGAAAGCCGAAAACCTACAGGAAAATATAATACCACCTAATAAAAATGATTATGTGTACCTATAATTAAACATACTCTTTCATTATACCTTATTTATTTTGAAATAACTATCACCAGTTGCAAGCTGATATAAATTATTTTTTCGTAAATGGGAATGTGGTTTTTATTTTCCTAGGTTTTATAGGCAATGAGCATGGCTTCCGGGGTCGCCTTAGATCACGGGCCCTGGGCTCGTGCCCAACGTACCCACTGGGTAAAGACAGAACTGCTACTATTGTTTGAAATATACAAAACAAATAAAGGTACAACCGTCCAACCAATAATTTATATAGAATGGATTAAGCCAAAAAAAATAAGACAAGAAGTGGTTATGAAAAATTTGTCGCAAATCAATCGTTTCAACGATAGGGGCAAAATCAATCTCCATATATTATACCATATTATGAATACCTATCCAACAGAAAAGTATTCAAAAATTGATGGTCGATCATTGAAAAATTGTTGAAAATTGTATTTTATTCAACGTAACAACATCCTAACGAATTAATGGTGATCTAATTTGTTATTTTTTTAATATAATAAAACTTTATAGACTTTTTTATAGACTTTTTTAAACGGACTTTATAGTCCAATCAAATAGCCGAAAAAATAGGTCTGAAATTGCCAAGAAATTGCATTAATGTTTGATGAAATTTTAATGGTAGACGCAGGGGGTATCACTAGAATACTCCAGCCAAGTTTCCCCTCTCGAATTCCGCAAGGGGTGGCTGCCATCTTGAATTTAAGGGATGAAATCATATATCTTGGTAAATACTGCTTGTACGTGAAAAATTACTATTAAAAATTATTAAGGAGGATGTATCCAACAACTTTTGTTTGAAAAATTTTTTGAAATTTCTTATTATTCAAAAGTTATAAATTCTCAAAAATGACACTGTTGGGGGTAGAAACGTTTTTTTCGATTTTACAACAAAACGGTCAATCGGGGGCAAAAAATGATTGACAATAGTTGTAGCTTTTGAGTTTTTTGCTTGCTTGGTATGAATATAGAGGACTCCAAAAGTTGACCGGCGCCAATATTTTTTAAAATGTTTGAATTTTGCACATAACAAATTAATTCAAGTCATCGCATTTTCACCAAATACATGATTAGGGGGTTTTCGGGGTCGCTGATTAAGAATCCGTTATCAAATTTTCAAAAAACAAAATGACGGATCCAATAAGGCGGACGTCTTACATTGGATCCGTCATTTTGTTTTTTGAAAATTTGATAACGGATTCTATATTCGTACCAAGCAAGCAAAAAAATGTTGAACACATGTATATTGTAGAGAAACTTAAAAGCTACAACTATTGTCAATCATTTTTCACCCCCCATTGACCGTTTTGTTGTAAAATCGAAAAAACCGTTTCCACCCCCAACAGTGTCATTTTTGAAAATTTATAACTTTTATATAATAGGAAATTTCAAAAAAAATTCCAAACAAAAGTTGTTGGATACACTCCTTAACAATTTTTGTAATAGTATTTTTTCACGTACAAGCAACATTTACCAAGATACATGATTTCATCCCTTAAATTCAAGATAACGACCACCCCTTGCGAAATATGAGGGGGGAAACTTGGCTGGAGTATTCTAGTGGCACCCCCTACCTACCATTAAAATTTCATCAAACTTCTAATTAACGCAATTTAAAAGTACCATTTGACTGGATTATTATATATGCAAAAAACAACAGTTTCTTTGAAACAATTAAACTAACGAAAGGTTGCTTTTTGAAACACTACAGCAAAAGTATATTTTCCCTGATTGTCATCCGTTTTACCGTAAGAAATGTAGTTCTTCACTCACAGATTTGATGTGCAAGCTTGGAGCATACGCTCCGAAAGCTGCAGGAAAAACCATCCGTATAAACAGGCATATACGGAACGTGCTATTTGGGATAGCTTGCACAGATCTGCATTAATAGCCAACGGCACCGATTTTATTAATAGACACAAATCATTGATAAATTAATGGATGTAATCTTTATTTACATATTGAACATTGAACAGTCACTGCTTTTAATAATTAGATACTGACTAATAATAATGACTCAATGAGACGGCGGTAAATACTACAACCGACTTGAAGAGACGTAAAAATTATGTTCAAGAATTATATGCAGCAGAAAAATACAAACTTTTCATTTTTGTTAATATTTTATAATTTTGTTTGTATTTCAAATAAAGGGCAGTGTAGCCTAGTGGATAGTGTACTTGGTACCAGCCTCTATAGACTAGACTGTCGTGGGTTCGAATCCCACCTGCGCTCATGGATGTTTGTGATGTTATTTAGTTTTAAGTTAGTTGTTATTTAATGTAATTTAAGACGCTAATGACCTAAGTTGTCGACGCGTCTATAATCTACAATAAATAAATTGTATTTCATATATTTTCATCTTCTTTTTTATACCTACACAAAATGCATAACAATCCTTTTAGATTAGTCGTAGTCAGGTAAAAAGAAAAAATGTGTTTTTGTACACGGAACTTCTTTTAGATGAACTGGAGAAATTTTTGGCATATTTATGATAGTGCCAGTAAATTAACGAAAAAAATCAGTAGTACCTATATTGCATTACAAGGGACTAAACACAGCGTTTGCAATTAGGCAGCGATTCACACGCGTTGCATTCGCTGTGTTTTGTTCCGAGTAAATGAATATTAATTTTCACAACTCTATTGACAATTCGGTTTCAGGTACCTGCAATTTGGGCGCGCAAAAAATCCGTAAAAATATTAAATCTGTCAGATCCCTGTTAAATTTACGTAGGGTTATGTCTGTCATTTTGGCGTTTTTGTGTATTATATATGAATTGAAGTTGGCGTGACTCAATCGCTCTATCTCTCTTTTAACAAACAGAGAAAACCGATAACTGAGAATTTTCATCACTAGGGTTGAAACTCACAGTTTCCACCCGCTAAACAGGTACCGAAAATCGAGTTTTCAATAGCGGCGTTGTGAAAAAGTAATTTTTAACATTGTATACTCGCAAACTACAATCTCCAAAATCCGAAAATTATTAACCAAAAAGACGTAAGATTGTTATGCACTTTTTCAGTCAAAAATTTTTGGATTTTGGATATTTTTTTAGCTAGTTTTGCTATTACGCGTCAAATGACTTTCGATTTTTAAAAATTACTTTAGACTTTCTTCTTTTGTTACAAAAAAAGAAAACTACTAGTTACTTTTTGAGAAATAATTAACAATTTAACACCTGACTGTCCATACATTAATAAAAATAAATATAGATACGGAAAAAGATTACGATCAGTTTTTTCGTAGTTTATATTTTAAACATGGTTAGATAGGAATGACAAAAAGGGTAGAGTAGGTTGTTGATTGTAAAATGTAGAGAATAAGGATTACATTTGGTAAAAGGTTGATTAATATCTAAAAAGTTTAATGTTGCGATGTAGTTTATAGTTTCAAGAACTGTCTCCTAGAGCTAGACAAAGTATATATGTTGCGTTGCCTCCGTCAGCATCGCGTCGACCCGCTGTGCAGCAGGAAGCCACATTCCTGCGACGTTAAGAGATATAGCTAGATCCTGATGTTTATCTCTATCGCTAACATTTTGTACACTTCACGCTCCGCTATAATATTTACACTTGGCCTTAAGCCAATGTCACACAAAACTAAAGCATCTACAAAGAAACGCGATATCGAGATGACTACATTTCAATATTAATTTCTCAAACAATACAACGTATTAAAACGGAACCTCAGTCTGTAATATCTTTTTTTTGCAAGTTTTTCGGGGTTTTCGAGTATTTCATGTGACTGATATGTTCTTAAAATTTGTGTCCACGATCTATTTGTACAGCGTCACTCGAGGATGGCTGGATAAATTTTGATCTATTACTATCTAAACTTAGTATATTATATACCTAAGATATTTTTGATGTGACACACCTTTACGCATGGGTTTAAAATCGTTTTAATGTAACGTCGTTAAAATGTTAGGTCGTTCAGAATGCACGTCGTTACGCGTTCAATACCTTCGCTGGGTGACAGTTTCTCGCGGGGTGGAAATTGGGCCAAATTAGAGTAAATTAGGATAAATTAAGGTAAATTAGGGCAAGTTAGGGTAAATTAGGGTATATTAGAGTAAATTAGGATAAATTAGGGTAAAACAGAAAAAATAGTGTAAATCAAGATAAACTTGGATATTTTAGGGTAAATTGTGGTAAATTAGGGTAAAATAGGGTAAACTAGGGTAAATTAGGGTGTTTAGGGTAAATTAGGATAAATTAGAGTAAATAGGGTAAATTGTGGTAATTTATAAATTCTTATCTCTGGAACCACTGAACCGATTCTAAAAATTCTTTCATTAACAGAAAGCTACACTATCCCTAAGTGATTTAGGCTATATTTTATTTTGATAAATTTGTCGCGGGAGGTTCAAGCTATAAAAATGTTTCACATCTGCCAGGCGTCCCACGACGGCTCACATTTTTTTTTTAAAGTTTCAGTCATAATCGACATTAACACAAGAGAAGCCGCGAGTAAAGACTACAGTATAGTATAAAACAAAACTATAAGATAAATGTCTAGAGAACCATATTGAGAGCCAATTTGAATGAGTATTTTTTTATAAGTACCTATATACACTCATCGATCTAACTTGGATGTTTTGTGATGTTATTTACTTTTAAGTTAGTTGATATTTAATGTAATTTAAGACGCTAATGACCTACGTTGTCGAAGCGTCTATAATCTACAATAAATAAAAAAATTGGAAATTAGGGGAAGGACGTCCCCAGGCAAAGAAAAGGTATTTCAGTTAGGTAATTGAAATACGCATAGAAAAAATAATTCTAAAGATTTCTTAATGAATCCTTAAACGCTTTATTTTTATAAGGCCCCGGTTAATTCCCTACCCAACTCCTGGGCTCACAAAGTGACGTAACACTTTGTCAATTCACGTTTTGTTATCCCGTAATATTAAAAACTCATATGTTTTGAAAACAGAGACTAGATATTTTTAAGAACAAGTTAAAAAATCTATAGTAAAATTATTGATTACACTTGTCTTTGATTTTTTCACATCTAAAGAAGCTGAGCGTATCAAGGTCATTGAAACTTTGCCAAACATCAAAGGAACCGCTAAGGATGTCTTCTCTTTCGAGCTTTGTACTTACTCTTTGCTCATAGAAAACTTTCGTCTGCAGTCTGCTTTAGAATTAATATACATCGAGTGAATATACATATCTGCAGTACAATTCGCCATCACAGTTAGTGGAAGATGGGTTGATGGCAGCGACACAAATGTGTTGTGTTCGCTGCACATACATATGCATGGAAAAGACAGTACACCTCTGCATGTACCTACTCCTCCAATACATATGTAGATAGATGAAGAGAGAGAGAATGAAAGGCAGACGGTAGTACCAACGTAGTAGAGAAGCAGCAATAGTACCAACAGAAGCAGCGGCCCCGCTTACTTTTATAGCCGTTCTTTATAACATTATCGTTTGTGTTTTATCTTTCTTTCTCGACTATGTACACGCCGATGCCAACGGAAACGGGTGACGATCGCTGATGTAGCCTATCACTTGTTTATTTACAAAATGTTAGTACAAACCCTGCGACAGCCAAAACGTACTAGCATACCGTCAGGGAAGTTTACCTAGTTTTAGTTGAGAGCGATACTTCAGCATAAAGCCAATACCATCATTGGATTATTTAAAACTTAAGGAATCATTAAGGAATCGTGTTCGTTATCCTATAGGTAGTTAGTAAGGTGGCCATTGTTTGAAACTAAAGCAACATGTTATTGTTCGACTGTACTTCATAAGGGAACATATCCATTGTTCTATTCTCGGTTAGGAACAAGTTAAGGGACCAGCCTTATGGTATGGAACTAAAGGAACATGTTCATTGTTCAACTTCACTCTCCATAGGAGATCTTATTCATTATTCTGTACGCACTGTCAATTGAGAAGACAACCATCGCATAAAAGAAACGAAACATGTTCATTATTTGATTACATTTCATAAGGGAACATAATCGCTATTCCTTACTCATTGTCATTGTCAATTAAGAGGCCCATTATTATGGTATGAGAGTGAAGGAGCATGTTCATTGTTCGACAACAAACGTTCAATACTCGCGTAAGTACGCGATATGTTCCATCCGTATGCACATCGCGCCCCTCACACAGGTCGACGCGAGGAGCTAGCAGACGCGAGCATTATTTTACACCTTCTTTGCATCGCGAGACATAAATAATGAATGACCTGGCGCTTTTATATGCGCCCATATAACAAGAGGGCGAAGCGCCGTTTCGCGTCGCTCCATACCATCTCTCTCCGTTTCATCGTACATAACGCTAAATTTATATGCTAAAGAAAGTGTACACGGGTATGTGTTTTAAATGTGACCGAATGAAAACCTAAATAAATAAAGTAGACTTTCAATAAAATGGCTGTCACTCAACTGACAATGTCTGTGCCAGTCTTTGAGGAATACAACTCTCTTTGTGTACATTTTGTTATCGGTGCTGGTAGATAAAATCTTAAGAAAAGATATGCAACGCACTGAATTGTGCTCGCAAACAATGAAATTATGCAACAAATTGCAAATTGCAACATGTTTTATATGCATTCAACAATAATCTTTCAAAGGAATAATTATCTACTACTGCAGCTTATTTATTGTTCTAGGTTTTTTTAGAACCATAAACGGCCGCGGTTATTTAATGCCCATATTCATTTACAAAAAAAAAAATATTGTTTCATTTACTATATTTAACTAACTAAAATATAAAGTTATTCTTCGTAAATTGTACAGTCGAGTCAACTTTTTTTTTTAATTAAAACTTTTGTGTAGAATATGATAGGGAAATTTCGCAAATACATAGTTTCGTGGTCAATTTTGAGCAAGTGTTTCAAGAAAACCATGTGAAAATCACAACTAAGGTAGTTATGTCGCGGGCTTAGAACTCGTATTTCCCGACTACATATTATCTAGTGCCTTACCCATACTCGTCGATTAGTATGATTCTTAAAACTGACAATATTATCGACATAATACGTGTCAACTTGTAGACATCACAAGTTCATGTTAATCTACTACGTTCTACACTGCATACGTTTTCAGTTGATTGCGGAAAATATTCCGCGAGACTTGAGTATAGTAATGTTCAGTGATCTGGTTAGCGCTTTTTTTTAATAACACGTCTGAAATGTGACCAGGAAATTATGTGTACGATGTAAAAAAGGACTCTTAATATAATATTTTGAAACCCTTACCTAATAAAGATGTAATCATGAAGTACAAAAAATCTTTGCTGGGTTTTAATTTTCAACTAACCACGATTTGCTCAGTTCAAATTTTAAAAAGCTTAGGTAATATTTTCATTAGGTACATAACTGACACACAGTGCCGGCCTTAGCAAGTCTGACGCGTGCGAGTTTTTTAGTCGCTTCCCCAAAATATTTTTTTCCAATGACAGACTAGTCTATGAGAGCCTTTTAGTTGTCAAAATCTCTTTAGAATAGCTTTTTGCAAAATTTGTTGATAGGGTAAACCAACTTGTTTGGCTTTGTCAACGATTTTGACCCGCGATAAAAAAAAGGGTGTGGGTCGCGGGACCCTCGACAGATATGAAACATTTTTATAGCTTGAATCTTTTATTTATTGAACTTGACAAATTTATCAAAATAACATCTAGCCTATATCACTTAGGGATAGTGTAGCTTTCTATTAGTAAAAGAATTTTTTAAATCGGTGTAATAGTTCCAGATATAATAATTTATGATTTATTACAACGCCGCGAGACATTCTCCCCCTGCGAAGATAATAAGTGAAAGAATTTTTAGAATCGGTTCAGTAGTTCGAGAGATAAGAATTTACAATTTAACACAATCTACCCTAATTTTCCCTCGTTTACCCAAATTTACCCTAGTGTACCCTAATTTCTTGAATTTACCCTAGTTTTCCCTAAATACCCTAATTTACTCTTATTTAGCCCCTTTGCCTTAAGTTACCCCAATTTACCCTAATTTACTCTAATTTGCCCTAATTTACTCTAATTTACCCTGAATACCCTAATTTACCCAAATTTTCGTTTTTTAAAAAAAAAACAAAAAAATTAATTTTTGGTGTCATAAATTTCAAAAAATTATAATTATTGTCAAAGAAAGAATATAACAAAAATAAAAAATTTTATAAATAAATATCATATAGAATTTAGAAAAAAAAACGTCAAAAATTGTACGATGCCATGAGTTTCCGAACCCAAGTCTCCATGCATAGAAGGCTAAAGTCGTACCTCTAGTCTACAGATGTATTTGTCTTGATAGCCGTTGTTACTGATATATGTATAACGTATATACAGCCACTAACGCCGTGCGTGTGCACGGCTAGCCAATGCCGCAGTGGTGGGGAGAACAGCACTGAAGGAGAACATTACGTTGCATGCGTTGTATTATTCCGTTGCATTATTTCGTTTTATGACTTCGTTGTATTGTTTCGTTGCATTATTCCATTGCATTATTTCGTCTTATGATTTCGTTGTATCATTTCCGTTGCATATTTCCCCTCACGCGGCTGTTCACAGCCCGACATAAGATGTTTCACATCAAAAATCTATAGCCTTCCTCCGCCCCTCCGAGCCTAACCTGACCTCCCACAGCCTAAAAGCTGGTACTGCTGACGCATATACGGTACTTTTCTATCATATAATGCAATTTCCTAAATCCAGACAAGTCTTTGAACTTAGTCTTATGCATGTATATAGGTAGTCATAAGCACTTGAAATACTTCGTTGCCACAACATCCACTATGTTGAACAATCTTCAAATTGCCTCGAGGCAGTCTTCCTCTACTCAGGGCTGTAAACAGGATTTTCCAGATTTCTCTAACCGTTTGTTTATAACTATCATTAAACACTGTTTTATAATTATATCAAACTTGATGATCAGTCATAATCTTCACTAATTGCCAATTATTTTAATCAGTTAATTAAATCTTAAGGTCAAGAAGTTTTAATTTCAACAACACATTGAAGTTGTCATCACTTAAGTGTGCAGAATATTAATTATATAAAATTATGTTTGACCTTGTGACCGGATTTTTTTGTGTTTTTTCAATTAGTAATTAACACTGAATTATTTTTTTCAAAACAGTTTTTTGTAATAGGAAATGATGGCTGCAATGATTTTCGTACTAATGGGGTTTTATTTTAATTTTAATTAATTGATTTTTATTAGCAGTATGGATAATTAAAATTAATTTTCAAAGGGACAAAGAGCGAGCTGTAATACTTAGGATAAAGTAGGCTACTTCACGAGAACAGCTAGTCATGACTCACGATCTTGTTTAAATAATGATTCCAACATTTGTTTGGACTGATCTAGGAAAATGTTAATCAAGATTACAAGTAGGTACAGGAAATCAGTTTCTTGACCAGAAACATCTAATAAAAATCCTAGATCACATTTATGCCAGTTGGAAATCGAATCCAATAACCCCCGAATGCGAGTACAATTCTTTAACCACCGAGTACTCGAAAAATCGAGTATCGATCGAGTAGGATTTCATCGTCGAGTCGAATAGTAAAATTATCAGAAAAAATCGAGTCAGATACTACTTTCAAAACAGTAAAGGAACTCACCGTTTACTTTTTGCAGATTATTAATTTTCTCTTGGACGTGGCCTGAGACTGTTTTGATTAAAGAATCATCTGTGGTGGCGCCGAGCCTACATCGGTGTGCCCATTTGAAACGAGCAGGCGTGGAGTGTACCAAGGGCGTTAGTCTAATATATGCGTCTCTAGTGCCTAGGGAACAGGCTGCATGTTGCAGGAGTACACGTTTACGAATAACAGTACCTTTACAAAAAAATCCAGACTTATATTCAACTTAATAAATCAATCTTTTAACTTTTAACGAGACATCATACAATAAAAATTATCCAAAACATTATAACTGTGCACTGGTTGAAATCGCACACAATGAATAGACATCACACATTTTCACAAAAAAAAACGTTCAGGAGGCTCATTTCATTAGAAAAGATATTAAAAAAATTAATTTTTTGGTGGTTTCTAAAAATGTTATTTAACTTCAATTGAAAAATTTTCAATTTTCAAATTTTTCCAGTTTAGTCCTTATTAATATTTCAAACGATATAAAAGCGATAAAAATCATATTTTTTAAAGTATAATCGATAAAAGTGTTGAGGACAGTCGTGGTCCAGTGGTTAGCGTCGCTGCCTTTGAATCAGACTGTCGTGGGTTCGAATCCCACTTCCGCTCATGGATGTTTTGTGATGTCATTTAGTTTTAAGTGTGTTGTTATTTAATGTATAATCAAGACGCTAATGACCTAAGTTGTCGACGCGTCTATAATTTACAATAAATAAATTAAAAGATGAAATTAATTCTACACCCGATTTGGTAATGATTATAAAACAAGCTATCGTAAACCAAATGACAAATCACACCAGATCTGGAAGATTATGTGTGTGATATGAATAGGCAAAAAATATGTATTCCTGAGGTTGACGTAATATCCGATATTTAATGATAAGTTTTATTATCTCAAAAAGTCGAGATTTGATTTTATTATTCCGGGATTTTCTGGCAAGTCAGTGTACCAACACCATCGTTCCATAGCTAAGTAAGATGTTCGGTAGCCGTGGAACGAGAAGACGACGGCAATGAGGTGGGTGTCCCATTAGCGCCCCGCCGCTTCACTGAGGCATGGTGACGATGATGTGCCCGAGCCACCGCCCCCGTTGTCTCCGGATACTGCCTCTATACTAAGGGGCTTCGGGCAACGGATGGCGACAAACTTTGTCTCCCAGCCAGAAGGATTGTAGGCGAGATAAGACAACAGTGCTGCTGGCTTCTTGACAATGATTCAGCAACGTTAATGTACAAATGTAGCATAGACTAACCATAAATGTCACCTAGGCATATATTAACGTTATTATAATAATATAATAATAATATTTATTTTAATCTATAATTGACATACAAAGATGCATAGAAAACGTCAGTACATTCAAATACATGAATTAAAGAATTCATTTACAGAATAGTGACACTCATTTATATAAGCGTATTAATATTTTTTTTAAACTGCTTCATACGTAAAAACCGAAATTCATCAGAGATGTGATTAAAGATTTTAATAATAGAATTTACAACACATTTATTAACCACTGTTAAGTTTGTTAACATTGTTTTAAAAAGTTCCTTATTCCTGGTGTTATGATAGTAACCAATAACTTATAGTTATTAAACTGTGATTCATTTTGTTTCACAAATGCCGCGCATTCATAGATATAGTGTCCATTAAAGTTACCACATTATATCTTCGGAAATATTCTCTACAAACTTTTAAATGACTTCAGGTGAATGAGAAACACATCATTGAAATTTGTTGAATTACTTCAAAATGTATGATTCCTAATCTTATGATCGATTCAACCTGTGCTCTGTAGACTAGAATTAGTGTTCAGTAAGAGAATAGATTTTAAATATTTTAAGCTATAACAGGATTTGGATAGCCTTTTACAATAATATAGGATACATGAACCTTCCAGTTTAGATGTTTATCTAGCTTAATTCCAAGAAAAGTGGATGTAATTCTGCAGTTTATATGTATTCGAAGGCGTTAATATAGTGTTGCATTAATAACTTTAATTATTGGAAGAGTCAAAAAAGTTTTTACAGACTCATTTAGAGAAATAATTTTGAGGACAATGAAAGATGATAATGCTAGAGATTTTTAAATGTAAATTAAAAGCATAATTTTGTTTAAATATAAAAATAATAGATAGTAATTATATAGATTTTTAAGTAAGGGAATATTTTTTAAAATTTCAATACTTTTCAGGCGATGAACAAAAGAATATAATATAGTGTAGATGCAAATTAACATTAAATTATAATTAATTAATTAAGAAAAACTGAAATCGTTGAATCTTCATTTTTTTAATATGGCGTTACGTATCTTTCTCTAGTTACCAGATTCTAAGCCCTGAGAGCTAGTGAAAAAATCACTTAGATATGAGTTTGCCTAGACAATAATTGACGGCTGGCCATCTTATAAAAAGAGAGACAAGTTTATATTTAATTTACTTTAAGTAGGTACATACCTACCTACTCAAAATTTGTTTATTTTTCGAATACTGCTTAATTTATTGAAAAGTTATTATTTATGAAAAATTTCCAATATATAGATTAGTTCCACCCTACTTAATTTTCTAAATATAAAAGCGCAGTGTTCCTAGAAAGTATTTGTTTTTACGAAATTATTTACAAAACATTTAAATTTAAATTTGAACAATTAATTATTATTTTGAAATAAAACTCATTCATTTCCAAGTATGAATCTAATTTTGAAAAGATGATCTATAAATTCATGGATCTTGTTGATCCGGATTTAGTACCAGACACCATTGTGATACAATATGGATTGGCCGTTACACAAATTCTCGCTCGTCTAACGTCGTTCCATTTTGCATAAGAGCATTGCCTCCGGGGGGACGAGAATGAGGACCAGGAGGACAGAGAAGGTGGGGTAGGGAGGACGCAGTGCTATAAAGCCGCTATACTCCACTCTAGTTCATTTTAAAGCCACTGTAGTTAATTCCCCCTGAGCTTAGCGGCAGCAGCAATATTCTATGTGTATAAACGCTTGACTCTATAACATAGAGATCATTGACTATAACATTCTCCTCGTTCTCTCATCGCGAAAGGCTCTGTATCATGGATCAGGGGTGAAAAGTTTTAAACAAATGTTGAAATCGTCACTACCACTGCATAATGACGTATTTCATCAATAAATCAATCAATCATGTGGTGTATTAAATGGACATTAATTCACGAAAACATTCTCCCAGTTGTTGCGGACCTGTAGTTGCAACGAATCGCTGCCTTTCGTCGGCCGGGATCGGCTCGCCGGAAGCCAGGGTACGATGCAGCGAAGTTAACCGGATACTTAGAAATGACTTTTGATCATTTTGTAAAATTTCTAGTTATACCAATTACTAGTATAACCAGCCATTTTACCAAATGATTAAACGGCTGCAACACATAATGTTATATGAGAGTTGTTGGTTTTTGACTTCCCAGTGGAAGTTGTTGCGGAAAAAATAGATAAAAATAAATTTAAAAAATATATTAAATTCTTCCAAAAAATTCACCCTGAGCAGTTAAACCATTATGCTTTACCTGAGATGGTTGATAACGTCACAGCAGATGTAGAAGCTGACTAAACCTTTAATATTTTCATAAATATCAAGAGCTTTAAAGCTCTTAAAAATCTTTTCGTTTCGGAACTAAAATTTTCTAAGCCCTGTCAGGAGGTAGACAGCTATACGTATAGCGTTTACTGCCGGAGCTATAACTGTACATTACATGATATACTCTCCATTTTAAACTAAAACACTTCGCGTAGCCATTTCGCTATTTTCATCCATTTCGACAAAGTCATTATAATGATATTCTCTTTCGCCCGGCGACGAAATGAAGGTGTTCCCGAGCAAATGTTTCCATTATGACTGGATGGGGGTTGACTAATCATTTTTATGCTAATATTTGTCTCGACACTTAATTGCTTATCACAAGGCGGTACAATTTAATCCCTCGAATTTTGTCGCAAACACTACTTTCTCATAAAAAATAATATCTATAATATTTAGATTAATCAAGTAATTTTTTTTTATAAAACTTCTTTGAAATTGTTCCAGACATCTGGTACTATAGTCTATTCATTTCCAAGATAGAGTAATTTGAAAAAATACATTCCAACAGTGTCACTTACCTAGAGCTTATAACAAAATAAATAGGCAAATACGGTCCAGTACATTTGCAAAATTTTAAATTCTCCCGACCGACCAATCACAACTCAAGAAACAAAGGTAAACGAGCTGATCACGCACACAGGTAAACACCTAATTTTCAGGTTTTAATATACCTGGTAGTCGGAGTTTTAATTTATAAAAAAAAATAATCCTTAGTAAAAATGTGATTTGGTAACTTTTTAATTTTCACAGAAAATGTTGTAATTAATTCAAATGAATTATCGAAAGGTCTGAAGCTCGACCCTATAAACATCCCTAAATATCTGAAGTTCTGGGTTTAATATAGAATATTTTTTCATTAATTACTTTCTAGTTCGTTTATTTAACCCAAATAAATGTTTGCTTATGTGTGTAATTGACATAGAATTAATCTTGTTTTTTTTCAAATAAATTCCCATTCAGAAGTCTGTTCACTTACCTTTTATTTGACAAATAATTCTATTAATATGAGATTGAGAATAGCCGAGCGTGTAGCGATGCCGGTGTTTATATGGCGTTTTCATGGCTCCTTTATACAAGCCCCTAGTTTCCAGGCTCTAATCAGAGAACGGGTAAAAGTATCAATTGGATTTTCAATATATTATTTTAAAAAAATGTAAATATATATAATGATACTAGTAACTAGACCCAAATAGCCCTAGCAGCTATCTGATTTTAAAAATGAGCATTTATTAATATTATGTAGCAAATATAATTCAACAATTAAATTTTAGACGCTAATGACCCCATTTGTCGAGCACCTATAATCTAAAATCTATATTGATTGATTAAAGGAAGAACTAAATTGTTTTCCCAGTGGCAACAGGATCAATAAAATGCAAGACTGATGTTAAAATATTTAGAGAATATATGCAAATATTTTATCATCAGTATTGCATTTTATTAACCCTGTTGCCACTACTTCTTACTTCATTCATCATCAATATTGTGGATCGCAATTTTACTCTATACCAACTAGAGTCAACTTAACCCTACAATCTAATCAAATAATTAAAATAAATTCCCAAAATTTAATCGTAAACCAGCGCATAATATTCCGAGCATCTGTTAACACGACTGGTATTATTGCTTCAATCAGGATATTCTGTCAGTATATTGGTGCACATTACATACAGTGCAGATTGTAAAAAGAGGGAGAGAGAGAGAGAAACAGGGTTGAAGGGCAGCTCAAAGAACACGGTGCGCGCGAGGGTCGAGCGGGTTGGAGGACGCGAGCCGCGAGATCCAATTACACGCTTGGCCGGCGCCACAGTGAACTATGCTCACTGCTGGAGAAGTCACCTCGCGATATACAGACCGTGTTTGTGTACACGGAGAGCAGGGTAGGAACGTCCACACTGGAGACCACAATATGGTTTTTAAGATTCGGTACCTCAGAATGAAAAAACGGAACCCTTATAGGAACACTTTGTTGTCTGTCAAGACCCTTTTTCTCAGGAACGACTGGAGATATCAAGGTGAAATTAATATCAAATACTAAAGTCTACAATCCCATAGTCCTGTAAAAAATTCAAGCTTCAAACTCAATGATACGATCTTTCAAAAATCACATATTTTGATACTGACTCACTCATCAAAATCTATAAGGTACTTAGAATCTTGAAATGTGACACGAAAGAAAGGTTTCATAGCATAGTAAAGGAGAAAATTCGAAAATCATTAATTTCTAATCTATGTGAAATTATTACTTAATTTTTATTAAATTGTTGTAACGGTACGGAACCCTTAGGGCGCGAGTTCTACTCGCACTTGTCCGTCTTTTTTATGATGATGATAGTACGGATGGGGAAAATATTCCCACTGCACTTGAGCCTACAGAAGGCCCACTATGCTACTTCAGTCCTGTTCCTTTATAGAAAACAATCAGTCCATTCAGAGTAACTTAATTGAGCCATTTGGCTCCCAAACGCGAGAACCAGTAAAGCAGCTATTTGCTATAAATTTAGTTTAAAAAAGTTTCTGAACAGTCATTTGACTCTGTAGAAAAATAGTCAGTTCCTTCAGAGATGTTCGTTTCATTTAGTCCCAGGATATGGGCACCAAAGGTTTAATGTCTAAGTGCCACTAACAGAGCACATTGCCAATTATGTTATAAAAAGATTAATTGGTCTCTTGACCACACGTGGAAAATATTTCTTTAATCACTGGAGATGCTTATTTAGATGGCAGTGTTAAGAGCCCTGTTATGATTTTACAACGCTTTTATCTTTGTTGTAGTAGTGTTATTAATTAATTTATTTATTTATTTACTTAATAAGTTTTCCTACCCAACTTGACAAAGCCAATTCCAGGGTAGGAGATACAATACAATAATTTACAAATTTTGATTTGTGATGTAGCGTTAAAAAAAAGAAAAGAGAAAGAACAGTATAGAAATAAAACTAAATGAATCTACGATGTTATTTAATATTAGAAAATTTAGTTAATACAATCAGAGTGATGGAGGATGCTGTAAATTATTTTTGAATTAAATTCCTGTAACAACCAGTCAAATATTTTTTTTTTAATGTTTGTAGATGTTTTATTTTTTTAAATTTTATTGGTATGCTGTTATATAGTTTAGGAGCAAGGAAAGCCGCATGATTTTGGCTAAAAGTCTTCGACATTTTTGGCACCTGTATGGGATTTTGGGATATAATTCTTGTATCATAATTATGATGATATGGGATACGGTTTTCAGGTTTTTTATGGAACAAGGATAAGATCGCTTTAACAAATAGTTGAGAAATGTTTAGTATCCGAAATTCACTAAAGAGTTCTGTGGAAGGGTAGCGACGAGGTTTATATTTATGATTAGATTTCAATAAGATTAATTTAGATTATTAATCTAAAACAACTTCGTTTTCAAGGTATCGAAAATCTTTGGTCCGAAGCATGCATCTGTTCCTTGCCAGATTACAAGTATGTCAGCTGAAAAAAAAAAACAAATAGTGAGTAAAAATGTTGCAAAACAGTTCTAAGTCACTACACGAACACTATTCTCAAAATTTCAAAAAATGAATATCATCTGTTAATCTCTTGATAAGTTTTTTCAAACGACCAAATGTAAGTTATTAATAACGATACCAGTTTTCATATTAATCCGCAGCTGTTATATCATCAGTAACCGTTAGTCCGGACCTGTGGGATGTGTTCGGCCCTCTGGATACATAACAGCTACTCTCAACTTGACGACGATCCTGTATACGTATGTGGAGCATGTATTACAAAAGCGAACGATTTAAAGGTGACAGAAGACAGAAGTGTGTGTTGTGTTGCACCCTTTTGTTTTATCCCACTTCTGCATCGTCTATGTATTTGTTCATACGGACTAATGATATGCACTTAATACGTAGTATATCGCGTTTTTTTAAAGAATAGATTGTAGGGCGTATTTTATAATTAGCTATCGAAATATTTGCAGTCCGCATAATACGTATATTTCCGATGATAGCTTTTATGGTTATGCTCGTAATAATCGATTGCTTGTAGACATCCACTTTTCATAGTAAACATTAAAGAGCTATTAATTAGATGTAATAAAATTTGGAATAATATCGATATTCGATATATTATTTACGTACATCTGTGACGTTTAACGTTGGCATTCCTCTAATAAAAGATCTCTCATTTTAGATTTACACAAAAATTCACAAAATTTAACAATGTTGACGTTCTGTGCATTCTTCTACAAGGTTTACTAGTGTCACGTATAGGTATTATTTCTTTAAAAATTAAGATTTTCTTGAAAAAAAAAGGGTTTTTCAATAACTCAGACACTTTTTTAATAACATTTTGCACGCTTAATAAACTTTTTGAAATACTATAAATATTTTCGAAGTGAAACGATCACTCAGAATTTTTAACCTCTTCATATTTCTAAATTCAGATAATGTACTGAAATAATAGCAGTTTGAATTAATTAGTTATTTTTAATATGGATTATGCAAGGTATTGGTCGACTATACTTGGTATATTTCATTCCTACCTGTATCCTGCCATCCTGCTGTGTGTATATTTGAACAACATTCTAATATATTCACTGTCTGTAGATCAAAAGACACCATCCGGCCATGCGTCGAACTGTTCGCGAAATTCACACTGATTTTTTTACACACTATAGATTTACTTCTATAATACCCGGCAGCCCGGCACAACTAAACTGACATACAACTAATTTTGAGAGATTATTTTTTCTCACGTTATATTATTTTTGTTAATTATCTAGAATTGAGATAATATATCGAAGTTATTCAATGACAAACGATTCCTAAAAAGCTCAAGATACGCAGTGAGGCACGCAGAGTGTTCCGCTAGCATTCAAAGAAGTTTGCTAAGCACTCGCACTACTTTTCAAAACTAACCATAATTTAAATACGCTTTTCATTACTTATTTATTTTCAGTAAAAAAACTGATTTTGCAATCATAAGATTTAAAATTTACCAAGTCTCATTTTCCCAACGTGATCAGAGAGAAAGACGATTATGATCAATCCAGGCGCAATAATAATAATAATTTATTGTTCCCAATTCGTCTTTGCCGACATAGGGTAAGTCCGAAGAATACAAATATTTGGTAATACAATTAAAAATATATAAGATATTATGTACAATGAAGAAAAAATCGATAGTGCGAAACACTACCGACAATAATAAAAAATATTAGTAAAACAAATTTTAAAAAGTAATAAAACTAGTTTAGCTTTTTTTTATACAGTAAGTTCTAATCTAAATGTTAGCATTTTTAACACGCTTTTATTAGCTTCACCTGTATGTTTGCTTGCTTGCTTGTTTGTCAGTTTGTAACCGACTTCTTTGAACTTGATTTGGCCAACTTTGAACGGTCAGATTTAGTTTAAACTTTGCACACTTATCGAGGACCGACGACAATACAATAATTCAATAAGTTTGTCCCATTATCCTGACCAGAATCTCCAGGACTAAAAAAAAAGCAAAAAACTTCAGATTGAACTGAAACTTTGCACACTTATCAAGGACCGATGACAATACAATAATTCAATAAGTTTGTCCCATTATCCTGACCAGGATCTACAGGACTAAAAAAAAAGCAAAAAACTTCAGATTGAACTGAAACTTTGCACACTTATCAAGGACCGATTACAATACAATAATTCCATAAGTTTGTCCCATTATCCTGACCAGGATCTCCAGGACTAAAAAAAAGCAAAAAACTTCAGATTGAACTGAAACTTTGCACACTTATGAAGGACCGATTACAATACAATAATTCCATAAGTTTGTCCTGACCAGGATCTCCAGGACTAAAAAGCAAAAATAAATTATAATTTAAAAAAACTAAAAAACACGCTTTAATGAACTAAAAAGTAAAAAATAATTAATTTTATTGTAAAAAAGCGTGGGGTGCTTTGTATCATATTTTCATACCACCCCACGCTTTTTTACAATAAAATTAATTATTTTTTACTTTTTAGTTCATTAAAGCGTGTTTCTTAGTTTTTTTAAATTATAATTTATTAGTCGTAAAATCAAGTTCTGAAAAAAGAAATGCAATTCTACCACCTCAAGTTTTTAAGTATCTAATTTCTGCTTAAAGATTTTTCAAACTTCTTTTTCCCAGCACGAGCACACAAAAAAACAGTTCTTATCAATTTATCAAAGTCAAAATCTTCGACGTGAAATTACATTTTGAAAAAAAGATTGCAAGCGTATAGTCACAATGTTGTTTGTATATCGATGAAAATAAATTGTAGTGTCAGTCTATCAGATCCAGAGAGCTTGAGGTCGGGACATATTCGCACCACCGTACCATTGCTATCGCCCCAACACTCCCTTTAGCTGACATTCGTGAAAACGAATTTAGATTTCCACTCCGCTTTTCACTCCTGCTCTTATATATCTGTTCATATATATTATATAGCATGAATATTATAACAGTTGAATTATTTGATTTGTGAACATTCCTTTGAAAAGCTTCCGATACAGGACCGTAGCTAGGGGGGGGCATTAAGGGGCAATGCCCTACCTTAAAACATCCAGTGCTCTACTTTAAGGAATTATAAACAAGCCGCTAAGACTGTCACGACAGAATGACAGACTTGATCTATCTGGCATTTGGAAAAACAAGATTAAATTCGTTGGACTTAATGAATTTCTTCGGAAATTTGATAATATGGCAAGTTCTGTATTTTTTTTTTTTTTGAATAAATTGTCGTTTACCGTTTTCTTGCTTTTGTAATTTGATATCACCAGATGAGGTGGGCAATCCAATTAAAAAATTGTAGCCTTTTGCTTCAACCCTACTTTAAACTTTCAGTGCCCTATCTTGAATTCAGCTCTAGCTACGGCCCTGTTCCGATAAAATATTTAAAAGTGTGCGTATGCCTAAGAGTTAAGACTACATACACTGTAAGAAATGAGAAGGCCGTTTACATAGATAATCGATGGTCCATTTGTAGCCAGCGATTAATCTGGTAATAGGCACACAAAGAGACAATGGCGTCGCAAACAGGTATCGCCTGCACATCGCGTAGATTCCATAAAAACACATTGCGCATGCGTGATTACTAATTTTACATTAATTTGTTTTGTATTCATCCATTTTATATATATAACCATACATTTTATTTTGTAATTTTTACACACTTTATTGGAATATTACACAAATTATGTGATTTTAATTTACTTTATGTAAAAATAACAAATTTGTTTAACTTTACAGTAAAAGTCCAAGTTTTTATGAAGTTTTCTGTGTAAAAATAAATAATAATGTAAAATCACTTAGAAAATCGAGCGAATTCTACCTTAACTTTCAGAGTATTTACAGTGTAGTTGAAGAAAAACTCCCTCCCTCCCGCTCACTTACTACAATTGAATCAAAAATTTTTTAACAAAAAAAAAGCTCCTTCAAAAAAGCCACTAAAAAGAGGAAAATAATAAAATTTTGAGGTCGGCGCCAATTTAAAAAAATACGAAGTCGGTTAAAAAGTGCCAATTTAATTAATATCTACTTTTTAACCGACTTCATATTTTATTAAATCGACGCCGACCTCAAAATGTTATTTGTTTCCTCTTTTTAGTGTTTTTTAGGAGGTTTTTTTTATAAAAAGATTTTTTCTAAACCGCGGATACCGAATCCGCGCATACCGGGAATCTATATATAGCATTAAAATCCACGCCCTGTCTTCTTAACTTTTAATAATACTTTAGTTGAAAAGCGCTACAGCATGAAGTTGTTATAGCCGCGCCTAAAAATCAAAAACACACTGTCGGCATCGCATAATGAAAACCGCAACCGAGCATTTAATAGTTGTTTGGTTCGAATGTATGTAATCATTATTATTATTGAATATCGATCTTTGTACCTAATGTATTAATGTTCGGATTATATGTATATGTACAATATAAACAATAGACTGTCGGCCGGCATTCGTCTTATAATCGATTGTAGTAATATATTCAAATTAATTATGTTTGTAGATCAATCATTTGCGCTGTCAATAAAAGCGCCATTCGCAGCCTCAATTATTAATTACGTCAACGACGACAATCTCCTGGTATCTCATTTACTGCAGTTATATTTGCCAATATTTGCGTAGTTTCGATTTGTCTCCGATTACACGATCAATTTGACGGCGAACTATTACCACCACCATTTCTAAACGCAAAAGCAATCACTTAAATAAACCAAAGAAAGAAATAATCAAATTGTTTTACAGCTCCATACTTTTCTTAAATAAGAATGCAGTCGGTTCTTTCTAGTTATATAGTCAAAACTGTTGTTGAAGTGCAACTTCTGTAGTAAAGGTAACGAAAAAGCGACATAGTAGTGGTATTGAGTATAGACAGATTAAGAAAGAAAGATATATAGAGGACAAACCACAAGCGCACTATTTATGAGCTGAACAACGCGTTTGATCGACACTGCCATCTATGGTTGGGTGGGAAAAGAGAAGTTTCACTTCTATCGTGTGGTCTTAAAATAATACTCTGTTACTACTTAATAGGTATTAAGTAACCGGTTATTTAGTAACAGATCTTAAATAATCCGTTATGTAGTAACAGGTGTTAAATATCCTGCTATATCTTAACAGCATAATTTTGGTAAAATGTTTGTTTGAAAACGGTTAGAATAGAATAGAATACTTTATTTGTTAAAAACCACAATGTGGATAACTTCGTCATAACACAACTTCGTCAATAATTACATAAGTAAAATACAGTATTTAGCTTATCTTGACATCAGCAGTCAAAAATTCCTCAACAGAGTAAAAGACCTCATTTGCCAGATATTTATTTGTCACTCTTTTGAATTTTTTTGTATTTAGGTTGCGAACTGAGCAAGTAGCTTATTGAACAGTTTTATGCATATAGCCAGTTATTTTCCGGTAAGAGTAACTAAATTATAACCCAAACTTAAAATAGATATATATAATAATAATAATAATAATAGATATTTTATTTCATGAATGGCTAAATAGCCGTGAAATAAGTCAGTACAAAATAGTTAATACATATAAAATTACAACTCATCCAAAGAATATAAGCATTTGTTTATAAGATAGTCTTTCAAATGTCTCTTGAAAAGTGGCAGATTCAGATGTTTAAGATCACTAGGTAATTTGTTATAAATGTCCACTAGATTGAAATTTACATTTTTTCGATACATTGAGTATTTAGGCAATGGTTTATATAGATTGCCAGCTTGTCTAGTATTCCGATTATGAATCGAAATATTAGTTTTAAAATAACTTGGATGCGATTTTACAAACACAGACACTTCATAAACATATATAGAGTAAAACGTTAAAATTTTGTAATTTTTAAAATAAGGTTTGCATGAAGTTCGAGGATTGAGTTTAAACAACGCTCTGATAGTCTTTTTTTGTAGAATAAATAGACCACTGCAATCACTTGAGGCTCCCCATAAGATGATACCGTATTTGATGGCAGAGAAAATATATCCATAATAAACTGACATTAAGACGTGACAGTTAGTTACACTAGAGAGATTTCGTATCATATAGACATAACGAGCAAGCTTACCCTTAAGATAATCTATATGAGTTTTCCATGAAAAATTAAAATCAATGAAAATCCCAAGAAACTTTATATTAGAATTTAGAGATACTGTTTTACCGAGAAATTCCACATTATTTGATCTGAACGATTTAGCCGCACTGTAGCACATTATTTGAGTTTTTTTGACATTGAGTTGTAACGTATTGAAATTGAACCATTTACTAAGATGTGCAGCGACGCTATTGAGATGAACTTGTAGATTGTCAAACACAGGATCTTGGATGATGACCGTCGTGTCGTCAGCATAAAGCACAACATCTGCTGGAGTTGAAAATGGCAAATCATTTATGTACAGTAGAAACAAAAGCGGACCTAGAATTGATCCCTGAGGAACTCCACAGGAGACAGACTTCCAGTCGGATAAAGAACGATTTAGTACTACTTGCTGACTTCTGTCACATAAATATGAAGAAAACCAGGAATTAGTGTGCCCTCGTACACCATATGATTCAAGCTTCTGGAGCAGAAGTGAGTGATTTACCGAATCAAAGGCTTTACTTAAGTCCAATGAAGCTGACATAGTATAAATCTGCTGATTAACATTGTCTAATATTTTTGACATAGCTTCGTAGGCTGCAAGAATAGTATCTTTCCCACGTAGAAAACCAAATTGCTGCTTGGAGATTATGTTATTGTGATTAAGAAAAGTGAACAATTGTTTATGCACAATACGCTCGATGATTTTAGAAATGTTAGGTAGCAACGCGATTGGACGATAATTATTTAAAGATTCAATATCACCACTTTTAAATAATGGTTTGATGATTGCCCATTTTAAAAATTGTGGAAAAACCGCACTTTCAAAGCTCAGATTTATAATGTGGGTTAAAATTTTTGAAATTAGAAAAGCATTACTCTTTAATACTATAACGGGAATCTCATCCCAACCAACGGAGTTGTTATTTTTGAGATTTAAAATTTCGTTCTTAACTTCAACTTCAGTTACAGGGAACAAAGCAAAACTATTCTGACAATTTGAAACTTTAAAATATTCAAGATTAGGTGCACTTAAGTTTAGGGTGTTCGAAATATTCACGTAGAATTCATTAAATTTATTGGCGATAGTTTTAGGATCTGTAAAAAGTTCATTATCTAATTTTATCTGTTTACAAACTACAGCGTTTTTACAAGTTTTACCTATGGAATTATTTACTATATTCCATGCCGTTTTAACACTATTTTTAGAACGCATAATTAAGGTATCATTTGCTTGTTTTTTGGCGGCACTCACTTGCTCCTTTACAATTGCGCAAATACGTTTATATTGTGTCTTTAAAAACGAGTCACCAGGGAAAGTTTTTGTTAATTCAAAATAGTGTCTTTTTATTTCAGTGATTTCTATAATTAACGGTGTAATCCAACTTTTGTTATTAGCATTGTATGATTTTTTTACACGATTTTTAGGAAAACATAAATTCATGTAAAAGATGAAAGTGTCATGAAAATACAAATAGGCATCATTGCAATTAGCTATTTCGTAAAACTCGCGCCAGTCATGGCTAGAAATATAATAATTAAACTGTTCGATCGCCAAAGGTTTAAAAGATCGTCTATATGTAATTGTTAATTCACTATAATTTCTACTAGCAATATCACAACTTAATAACTGCGCTGTGTGATCAGACAGATGCGAACTTAATATTTGAGAAATTGAATTTGGAATATTTGTTATAATATTATCTATGCAGGTGGCAGAAAATGCAGTGATACGCGTAGGATCATTCACCGTGAACTGTAAGTTAAAAGTAGACAATATTTCCTTGAACCTGGATGATTCTTTAGAGTTTTTCAAAAGATCTATATTAAAGTCACCACAAAGTATAATGCGATTATTAATTTTGTATAACATGTCTAAATACTGCTCCAAATTATCAAAAAATGCACTTGTATTGCCAGCTGGAGATCGGTAAACACATGAAACTATTAGGTTGTACTTTGTTAATTTAATCGTAGTTGCTTCAAAATTAAAATCAGCATTTAGAAAACAAGTTTTATTGATAACATTAAAGTCTGTATTTTTAGTGACATAAATACACGAACCACCATGCTGGGCCGTAGATCTATAATAGATTGAAGCTAGGGAGTAATCAGCGATATCTATATATTCATTTAATGTCAGCCAATGCTCCGAGAAACACAAAACTTCGGGCTTGAACTTCATAACACTAAGGAACACATCTATTTCAAGATTTTTATTTCGTAGGCACTGAATATTTTGATGCAAGATACATAATTTGTTTTCACGATCTGTTGTCGAGCTTAAGCTTGGCTGTTCGGCATTTCTAAAAAATTAATTTTTTTACCTTTAGGAAACCAAAATCGCTTAATAGCAATACCTTTGGGCCAGCTAGCAGGATCTAGAAATTTTTCTTTTGACTCAAACGGAACACCGACCATGAAAGCATTAGTATCGCCTAAAGTTTTTAATTGCCTGCAAGTGAAATCTGTGCCATATTTCTTTAAATAATCTAGAACAACATCTGAAGTCACTGAGGAATTAGCCTTTCCAATATAGATCCATGCACGTTGGTTATGAGACTGAAAAACTGTACTACTCTCAGCTGTTCCGTAAACTACATTTCGAGTTTTTGTCTCAGACTGATTATGAATAAGTGCTTGATTAGAAGAAGCCGGTCCTGGTGAATTTAATAAAACTGTAGAATAACTTGTATTAACAGACGCACTGCTTGCAGATTTTGTATGAGACCGTAACTGTCGACCTTCACTATTTGATATATTGCTTGGTGTATTATTATTTGAGATTTTTAAATTATTTAAAGTCTTTTTTAAAGAAACCACATCACTTGCAAGATTATTAACTGCCCTTTTAGTCTCTGATAATTGTTCTTCAACAAACTCTTTTACGCAATTCGTAACTGCTTTGATAATAGTACTTTTGAAATCCTCCGAAATTAGAAAATCACGCATCGCGACACTCAAAGAGTTGGTAAGCACATCAATTTCACGCGAATCCACCGGAGTATTTATGTTATTGGATACTATTTTTGTTAAAATCAACATGCAGAAAAATCGACGTTCACGCGAGCAAATCCAGGTGCAAAAGCTAGTCTCCGATAAAACGTAGTCGTGGTTACAATTAGCCATAAATGAAGTCAGTTAATTTATATATTTTTGGAGAGGAGTGGGCACTATAGGCGACTCGTACATGTATATTAAATAAGTTTGGGCGCCATAAACCTGACGCCGGACACATGTAGTTCGTTAATATTATATGTTTAAATTATACATTACTACATACGGGGTATAATATACGCAGCAACACACAATAGATGGATGGATCGCCGTCACCGTTAGCAACATACTGTCTCAGCGTGATGCCCGTCAAACCAGCACAACACACGCCGCTGATAACGCTTTATCATCCTGATTACTCTGGAACATCAAGGATGGACACCCCGGTGACCTATTCGCATTGTACATAGTATATAGAATCTCTTCGTCGAAATATTAGATCAGAATAAATAAATTATCGTAAATCATATTTATTTGCTGTATCTCAAGAATAGACAATTTTGAGGATTACAACAAATAGGACGTATATCTTTGATATGCGTCGATTTCATCTGTACATCGTGTGATCCACTGTCGAAGGCCTCAGATTCGTTTAATGCAAACAAGCTTTGCTTAAATGTGGATAAAACAGAGTACATTAAATTTAGTCATTTTAACAACAAAAATGTGAAAATAAAATTTCTTGGTATCTATCTTGATCCATGCTTAAAATGGCGAATGCAGGTGGATCATATATGTAATAAGCTGAGCAGTGCTACATATGCCATAAGAAGAGTTACTGAGGTTGCATCCTCCTCCACCGCCCGAATTTGTTATTTTGGTCTTTTCCAGCCTATATTAGAATATGGTGTTTTATTATGGGGTAGCTCAACACTATACATAGAATTTTTAAAATACAAAATATGACAATTCGTATTTTGGCTCGGGCTCCGCCTCGTGAGTACTGCAAACCATTTTCCGAAACTTTAAAATAATGACTTTACCTTCTTTATACTAATTATAACATCTGTTGATATTTGGCAAACTTAATATCCCATCTTTCAATAGAAATAATAACCACAATAATATTATAATACTAGGAATAAGAAAGCATTACGACTGCCTAAGTGTCATCTGTCCAGTACCCAGAATAATTGTCACTACATATCACAAAAATTTTACAATAAATTGCCTCCATCAATCAAAAGTTTGCCGGAAACTTTTTTTAAAAAGAAAATTAAAGCCTCTGTAATATAAATGAATTAAAAATATTATAATTTTTAACTTAGTAATTTTGTCTCGTTTTTTACTAATATTTGACATGTCAAACAGATATTTTGTATCTTATAATTGACGAAATAAATATCAATATCAATCAATATCATTACGACTATAATGTATATAGCTTAGGTTTTGCTTGTTTGTTTGTTTTGGGGATAGTACATCTAATTTTATTAATACTTTAATATAGCACTATAAGATAGGGCCATTTTCCTTATAGAAAAAATAATAGACTCAGTCATAACTCATAAGGACTCAGAAGATATTAAAATCTAAACATAAGATAAATATAGGTACCCATTTTTTGGCTTAGGATGGCAGTATACTCTTGACAATATTATGTCGGTTTGATATTATACAGTAATCCCTAGATAACTGCAGGAGAGACGTTTCTGAAAGACGTTCAATGGTTGGCAAGACTGACGCAGTTAAGGGTCACCAGGTAAATACGTAAAAAAATACATATAACTTTATCGATATAGATAAACAAACTTGTTGAAAAGGGATTACTGTATTGGTATATGAAAAAGAAGTAGAAGTTTTTAACGAAAAAGTAATCAAATGAAAGAAAATCGTGATAAATTCCAGACATTCTTATCACTTTCCAAATCGTAAGTCATCCAAAATTGATTCCTTCAAGCTCCTGGAAGAAGCAGGCATCTCTCAAACGCTGACTTAACGAAACTCTTAGACAAATATTTGCGAATGAATAACAAAATAATATACTTTTTTGCTCTCTGCGAAATATTTCCAATGTAAAATTTTAAATATGAACTTCTTCGTCAATTTCGTAATTCAGAAGTATTTTGTCACATCCATGGATTAATAACAATTGTTTGTTTATACAAAGTGGTCATATTAAACATTCAAATGTTATGCAGTAAGTAGGCACTATCTGCATACGCATATCAGACAACTGTGGCTAATGAATATATTATGTAAGAAGACTATCGCGGATACTTGTGACAAAAACAAAACACGTCTCATCCCCAACTTATACTCCATCTTGTTTAATAATATGCGAATGCAATAGCAGATAATACAATGAACGAGTATTTAGCTAGCTTAGCAATCAAGTTCTTGAAATTAAGTATAGAGAACTTATTGCTTAGGGTTCTTATTGCAGTTCCTCATCCGATCTACGATTCCATTATAATTCCTTGAGACCAAATCGAAACGGGGAGAAGAAATATTATAATACACAATGAATTATACTCCGTTTAAATGAATTAAAAGAAATAAATGGTCACTCGGAGTCAAATTTCACAATTTTAATTTCGATTGAGCTTTCGACCTCAAATCGAGTCCTCTTTCTTCCTCTTTGTGAAGAGGATCCGATTTGAGATCGAAATTAAAGTACTGTTGACTCCAAGTGATCATTTATCTATATATATAACATTTCTGATAAATATTATAATATTATGTCTAATTTAGTCTATCATATACTTTAATGAGTAACCTGTAATGCTTCAGATTTGATTATTCATATTTGTGTTCATATAATGGTAATGTTGGTGACTTAACTATTTAATAATATTAACTTAATTAAAATAATGAAGTTGTTTTGTTAAAAAAGAAACAAAACATTGATGTTTGTATAAGTGATTAGGTGATTAGTCATTTAAAACCAATAATTTTACAATAATAGCGAAACATTCATTATATAAGAGTTTTATTGTTTTTTCGTTATTACTTAAATGCAATATTTGTGAGAGCTCAATAAAACCATATACATAATGTAGTGTATGCTTGTGTTCTGCAAGCAAGAAATAAAAAATAACGCAAACATTTTAGCCTGTTATAATTTGATTTGGTATAATTACTTTACAGCTGCAAAGATTCCATACCTTTTCAAGAAATTTATTTAAACACATGACACTTTTTGAAATAAAAAACAGACTGAAAAACTTACTCAAAAAAAGTTTTTAATGTAGAATAATAGACACTAATAATAATTTTCAATGTTTTTCAATAGTATTCATTTATTCATGGGTGATGATTAGGGATTGCAATCCAGAAAACATTAAACATTCACAAAATTAGAATGAAAACTTCAGGTAAGGCTTGTAATCGAAATCTTTCTATAAAAGTCGATCAATTTTTTGACAATTCATCATAAAACCTAATTTAATATTAATAGATGTGAAGAACTGTTTAATTAAAAACAGAAAAGTGGTGATCCTGATGATAATGAAAGAAGACAGCTTTGAGATGGCTTAAGGATCCAAAAATAATAAGCAAATACTGTTAATATTGCATTTATTAAGCTGACGTTTCGAGAATTATATTCTCATCCTCAGAGCTCTGTTAAAAAATTATAAAATTATGTTAGGAAAAAATTTAAAAAATAATATATAACAAATATTAATTAACTTACCAAATGCCGTCAAACATGACAGTAAAATTGTCCAAAAAACTTTTTAAAAAAAACATACTAACATTTTATTTGGTTTTTATTGAAGTGTAAAAAAATTTGTTTTATTGATTTGATTTTGTACACAGAAATACTCAAAACTTTATGTTTTATAGAATTTGATTTTATTTTTTATTGTAGAAAATTTTTTTAATTTTTTTTTTTATTTGCCAGATTAACTGTTTTATATTTACGTGCTATAAGCTAGAAACTAAGTGAAATAATTTTTGATTTTTAAGTTGTTATTGCAAAAATGTAGTATGTTTATTCAAGTTTGGACAATTTTTATTTCATTGAGCAATTTACTATATATATGTGACAGGTTATCAATATCTGTGCGTTTGTTTATACAATTTTTTGTTTTATATATGTAAACCATTTCAAGGAAAAGGCGTTTTTGATAATTACTTTCTAGAGCCATAATGGAGGTATTTTCAAAATCAAATTCGTGATTGTTGGCGACGCTATGCTGTACTAAAGAAGTGCAAAAACAAAGTTGAGAATGTAAATTAGATTTTATTTGGTTTTTGACGCCCACATTATGTTGTTTCAAACGCATGAGTAAATACTGAGATGTCTGTCCCACATATATAGCATTACAGTTTTTGCAATCAATTTTGTAGATTAAGTTTGAATTTTGAAATTTTTTTGTTTTAGTTTTAATTTTTGAGAAAAACATTTTATAAATTGTGTTAGTATTTTTGAAAGAAATGCGTATTGGTTCCGATTTAAAAATTAATTTTAATTTGTCCGATAGAAAAGGGAAATATGGGATGGAAAAATATGGTTTTATTTAATATTATTTAATAATTTAATATTAATATTTGAGATATTAGGATGTCCACAATGTATATAGTAACAGTGTTCTTGAGGAATTGGAATGGAAAAATAAATTTTAATTTAGTTTTATTTTGAAATGTCAAAATTGATTGACTTTTATAGAAGGAATTAGATTACAAGCCCTATCTGAAGTTTTCATTCTAATTTTGTGAACATTAATGCCTGTCTTAAAGAATACGTGTTTGAACATTCTCCACATACAAAACCCATTTTTTAATCGCTATCCATATTAGTATACAGAGTTCCCTAGTTAGTTGTTACATTCGTTTTGGTGTGTGTGTGTGTGTCAAACGACATCAAGATGGACTAATCAGAATGGACCCTGCTGCTGTATCGAGAAAATCGTGAGTGAGTGTGATAAAAAAATTATACGTATACGTAAACATGCGTGAGTGAAAAATAATGTTCGTGAGCGTGAGCGTGAAAAGACAATCACGTAAAAAAATTATTCCTGTATTTACAGGAAAAATGCGGAGTAAACTGTTATAACTAATGTTAACAAGTTACTATCAATCGTGATGTGATAATATAAATGATAAAGTTACTGTAAAATTACGTGAGTGCGAGTGAACAGAATATCTGTAGGTTTTTTTACGGTATTATAATTAATCAAGAAATTATTAGTCCTATCCGTAAATAAATACTGTGGAGTAAATGGAAATTCGCCTGACGCGTAATCAGGAGTTTCGGGTTCAAGTCCCGACAGTGGCATTTACATTTTTCTTATATTATAGCCTTCTATTAAATATCATGGCGATAATATGTCGTCTGATATATTGTGTTATTCACTAATATGTGAATTTATTTACGGATAGGACTAATAATTTCTTGAATAATTATTATTGTGTGTTGAAATCTAGATGTGAGCGTACATGAGTGTAATTAAAAAAATGTCATAGTGCGTGAACGGGCGTGAGTTGAAAATGTTTTTCGTGAGCGTGAGTAATCGTGAGCAAAATACTGCTCACGATTGCACCTCTGGTTCAGTATATATTATGTTGGAATTTAATAGATAAGTCAATCATTGAGTCATAAGTGACAACGTTTTGTTCGGTTGACTTATAAAATCTATAGTGTGACCTATCATGTAAATGGACATTTCAATCAAAACTTATTATAAGTACGTGAAAAACATTTTTCTCTTCATGGAAATATATGGAAATATAAAATAATATCTATGTGTAATATTATGATATTATTATTGATATTGTACATACACGTAATGGGACAGACGGTCGTAACATTGATGATTACCCAATGTACAGTAGAACAGTAGCGTCCATATCTTTACCTCAAAAAAAATTTTAAACCTATTAGTTTAAGCTCCCATGGCACAAAAAGATACTCCATCGAACGCCTCAAATTTAAAAGGTGAAAATGGTTGGAAAACATGTAAAAATGTATCATTTTTGAAAAAATTTGTCTGGCTGACAATTTTTGTTACACTTCCATGGTTTTTATTTTAAAATGAAGTTTGAGAACTCCCCTAACTATTAAACCTTGTCTGGCTGGAAATTTTTGTTAATTACCTTGTCAGACTTAAATTTTGAAAGCGCAGTCTCCATGCATGAGTCTGTCATCATAAAAAAAACATTTTCTAGATAAAAAACCTATTTTAATATATAAAGTGCTCTTAAACTTTAGGAATAGAATAAAACATTTTTTTAGTTGGCAACAGTCAAACCAGGTATTAGAGATCTCAAACTTCATTACATAAAAAAATAAAGATTGTGTTTTGAGGGGGCCGCCGTAGAAACGTTGGCACGACGCTAAAAGTAAGCTTCTATAGCCGCTGCGTCAAAACACCATTTTATTTTTTTTTAATAAAATTTGAGATCTCATTTATGCATAAAAATTGGTTTGTTAGCGAAAAAATGTTTTTTACTATTGCAGATTTAATTTCTTAAGCGCGACAGTGGCATTTAATTTTTTTATACAGTTTTTTTATAGTTTTTAGTACCTAAGATGAACTTTAATACATATTTCTAGGTTTCGGTTAAATTTCGTTTTAAATGTCTGGGCTATAAGAGTAAATTTAATTTTCTTGTACTTTGTTCCAGTTGTCGACGCCACTGCATCGATCGGGGAGTTTTACATATTTCGTCTCCCGGGATTTATAACACAAATGTATCACAGGCCGTCTGGGACCGCGGAATTAGCCTTCAATATCGTGTCCCACCCAGCACCCCGCTAAAGATACAACATTTACATTATTAGCTACAGACAATAAGGGTGAGCAAACATAATATTTCAATATTCTTGAGCTCTTGAATATACCTAACCACTGTGAACACGCTACAAATTCTTTTTTTAAATTTTTTTTTTCATGAGAAATATTTTTTGTTTCACTCATTGTTTTTTATATTGAGTCACTTGCATCATCTCACATTTATAAAAAAAACTGGAAATTTGTTTTCATTTAACGATTATGTAAAAATTAACCCTATTTTTTCATTTTTTCATTTCTTTATTTCAATCCTAAAAATTCAAACTAGCCGATTTTCTCGATTTTTTGTATTTCATAAAAAAATACTAAAATTATTATACCTATATATAAAACATAATTTATAAAATCGTTTACATTTAGTTTTTCATCCAGATCTCAAAAAAAAGAAATGTTTTGCAGCTATGTATATTTTAATTAAAGTTCTGGTACAAAAAGTGTGGAGGACAGTGTGGTCCAGTGGTTAGCGGGGCTGCCTCTGGATCAGACTCCGCTCATGGATGTTTTGTAATGTCATTTAGTTTTAAGTGAGTTGTTATTTAATGTATTCAAGACGCTAATGACCTAAGTTGTCGACGCGTCTATAATAAATAAACCAAAAGTGCAAATAATACTGATAACTGATTTTTTTCACATCCATTTTTGATTAACTTAATCTTCCCCCCTTTTTGTTTGAACATAAAAATCATTCCGTCGTGAAGTTGATTACCTCATATAAAAATAAAAGTGGTGTCCAAATGTACGGTCAATTATTATATTGCTTGCTATTATCATTTTTATATTGACAACATTATTTTGATTCGAAGAATAAACTGTATCAGAAATAATAATTATTGATTTATCATTAGTTCATATGTAAACATACGGTGAATATAAAATTTTAATCAAACTACGAAAATATGTTTTTGGCCAGTATTTCTCTAGCCTCTCGTTTAGTAATTTTTCCTGACTTTCTGATAGGTTTCTTGATCATATTTTGATATCCACTGAACCAAAATTTCACTCACTAAACGGGGATCTCGATTTACCATATTTATAGTAGAAATTGTACTAACTTGGCAAATGGCAATCCTGAATCCAAACTGTCTTGTTTTTATTTTGATATACGCTCTTTTTTATACTTACTTGAAAAACATCTTGATTTCAATCAATCGGTAATTTTTTTTAACATTAAATTTGATATTCGTAACACTAATGACCTTAGTAATTGTTAAACATATACAGAGTAGGCCAATGAAAACAGTCCACGCAAGTTTTGGCCATTTAACATCAGTTTTGCAAAAAAAGCTCGCACACGTCAATTTTAGGATCAAGGGGGACATCTAAATCGATTGGTATTATTTACGTAACTTCAACCCTGAGAGCAGGGTGAATTGCACCCCAAAAATGTTAAATGAAAAGGGGTGTCAAACGATTCGCAGTTCGAAAGGCCTCTCAATTCTTTTTACAACAGTCTTTTTGTTTTCCAAATCCGATCATTAATTGCGGAGAAAATGGCATTTTAATTTGTATCAAGTAGCCTTAAACAATTGAACATATCAAACAAAAACACTTCATCTGTCAAATTGTTTTTCATAAGTAAATTACTTTGGATGTGTAGAAGTGTTTGGTTTTGCGTTAAAAACCCGACTCTAGAAGATTTGCGTCAGATTACTTCAGCAATGTTGGAGAACGTACGACGACGCCTTGAGGATAATCTTTATTATTGTATGGAAGCTGGAGGAGAGGTCATTTTGAGCACTTAATAAAATGATCCTTGAGTTTTTTCTGTATTTTTACTTTACAGATGACGTGCATTTGTTTGCTATGTTCAATTGTTTAAGACTACTTGATACAAGTTAAAATGTCATTTTCTCCGCAATTAATGATAGGATTTAAAAAACAAAAGACTGTTATAAAAAGAATTGAGAGGCCTTTCGAACTGCGAATCATTTGACAACCCTTTCCATTAAAAATGTTTGGGGTGCAATTCACCCTGCTCTCAGGGTTGAAGTTACGTAAATAATACTAATCGATTTAGATGTTCCTCTTGATTCTAAAATTGACGTGTGCGAGCTTTTTTCGCAAAACTAATGTTAAGTGGCCAATACTTGCGCGAACTGTTTTCATTGCCCCACTCTGCATAATCTACAATAATTAATTGAGAGCTGCGGTGTAAGTTTCCATTGATTCTGTATTGATATTATAGATCCGGATAACCCTGGGAGACGATATCTTTAACGTCAATCATTGGCTAAAATCATTCCCGAAGGAGTTTTGATCTACGAAATAAAAAAAATTCAACTAATATAACTGTACTAGCCTTTACACGCGACTTAATTCTCGTTAATATCGGTTTTGTCAGAAACCGGTCGTAACCCGGATAAAAAGTAATTTTTACTGTAAACACGTTTTCCCGTCTAAGAACTTACAAAATATCCAAAAATTCTGCAAGAAAATGAAATTATAGTCAGGGTTTCCATAACCAATTTATACATTACTTTGATTTTGATATGATTCAGTTCATAAATCTGAGAATTATACTCATAAATATCAAATCAATAAATGAATAAGCATTTTTCTGATTTAATTATGAACACATGAGCAAAACTGTAATTAACAGAAACCTATGTCGTTGTGTTATTGCACTAACATCATAAAAAAAATTTTTTTTAATTTTATTTGTGCAATTTGATCTAATAAACTCGATTAGTTCCAGGTGATACATATTAAATTAACCTTCTATTACTTTGGACACGCGTTGGTATCAAATTTAATGTTGAAAAGATTTACCGTTTGATTGAAAGCAATATATTTTAATGGGATAAATTCAATCAGTTCCAAGTTAGCATAAAAATAAATCCGATGAAAAAGTAAAAACACAAAACAGTCTAGGATCAGGATTGCCAAGCTAGTACAATTTCTATTAAATATGATAGATCGAGACCTTCCATTTTATGAGTGAATTTTCAGTCTAGTATGGAGAGTAAAAATTCTAATATTAATCCTGGTTTTGATATTTTTGCTTAAATGCAATGTTTTCTACCTAGTTATTGTTTTTTTTTAACCACCAACAGCTAGTATTTGGCCGTTTCAATTTATTATTATTTTTTAGTAATACTTAAATTGAAAATCCCATTGATACTTTTACCAGTTTTCGGATTAGAACCTGGGAACTGGGGGCTTGTAATAGAAAAGTCATGAAAACGCCAATTAAACAATGGCATCGCTACACGCTCGGCTATTATTATTGTGTTCATTATTAACTGTTGATTTTTTCGACACACCCTGTAAACAATCACATGTAGTGCGTGTGTGTGATTTATGATATGAAAAACAAATCTTAGGGGCGCGTGATTTACGCAAGCACAGATAGGTGTTTGGGCTACCAACTTCATCCCGACAAACACCCACTCAAATACAAATTGAATCAGGTCAACTGTCATGATTACTATAATACTTCTCCATACACTGTATACATAAATATTGCACAATCCGTACAATACGGATTGGCGAAACAACCAACAAGAACGGTTACAATAAAGGTGGATTTTCAGTGTTTTTTTGTTTTGTTTTTTCATTCTAAACATTACAATATTCTCGTTGTAAACTGATTAAATGGAAAAGTTATGAACAAAACAGATAACTCTAAAAAAATCAAATTTTGTGATTTTTCCTAATTATAATATACAGTGTGTCCACAGACTCATCCTCAACATGGGGATCTCCGTTGTTATGGGAGATAGAGATTTGGTTAAATGAGACAAAATGTGCAGAATCTACAGTACTACTACCCTGCGTAGTCAAACTTTCCATATTTTGCTTGGTTCGCGACCGACAGTAGAAAAACGAGATTTACCCATTTTCGTTTTTTGTTTATAACTCGCTTATTAAGTAAGTTAGAAAAAAAATATTTTCACTTTCTTAAGGCCCTTTTTTATGAAGATTTCAAATCTCTTTTCATATTTTTATTTACTGTTATAGTTTTAGAGATACTTGTATTAACTTTGTTTTTTTAAATACACGTCAAAGATGGCCATGACACCATTAGAAAGAGATTTTTTTTCTCTTTAATTTGATATGAGGGTTGATGGATTTATTTTCAAAAATAACAGAGTTATACGTAAAACACTGATTTTTAATAGTAGGCTATGCTAAATTAATTGATAAAACAACAGAAGGCTTAGCAAACAGTTGAAATTCGCGTTGGCTTAGTAAACGACTGTTTTGTTTTAGCTGTCAAAGTGTAGTTTGTTGCTAATTTGTCAGTTTACTAAGTGATTTATTAAATTTACTTTTGTTATCATGGAACCATTTTGTAACAATGAAAAATTTAATATGTTATCTTGTTACATTCTATGTCACAAAAATTCGACCAGAGCTGCAGAAATGTACTTCGATCAGTATCCAGAACGAAGACAACCTCATTCGTCTATTTACAGAAACTTACGAGTAAATTTAATAAACTATGGATCATTTAAAAAGCCGTTTACTAAGTCAACGCGAATAAGTGAAGAAGACAAAACTACTTTTTTACGATCAATTGTTGAAAATCGCTTATTTTTCATTGTTACAAAATGGTTCCATGATAACAAAAGTACATTTAATAAATCACTTAGTAAACTGACAAATTAGCAACAAACTACACTTTGACAGCTAAAACAAAACAGCCGTTTACTAAGCCAACGCGAATTTCAACTGTTTGCTAAGCCTTCTGTTGTTTTATCAATTAATTTAGCATAGCCTACTATTAAAAATCAGTGTTTTACGTATAACTCCGTTATTTTTTAAAATAAATCCATCAACCCTCATATCAAATTAAAGAGAAAAAAAATCTCTTTCTAATGGTGTCATGGCCATCTTTGACGTGTATTTAAAAAAACAAAGTTAATATAAGTATCTCTAAAACTATAAAAGTAAATAAAAATATGAAAAGAGATTTGAAATCTTCATAAAAAAGGGCCTGAAGAAAGTGAAAATATTTTTTTTCTAACTTACTTAATAAGCGAGTTATAAACAAAAAACGAAAATGGGTAAATCTCGTTTTTCAACTGTCGGTCGCGAACCAAGCAAAATATGGAAAGTTTGACTACGCAGGGTAGTAGTACTGTAGATTCTGCACATTTTGTCTCATTTAACCAAATCTCTATCTCCCATAACAACGGAGATCCCCATGTTGAGGATGAGTCTGTGGACACACTGTATATTTTTCTAAATAGTGGAAAACCCGAAAAAATGAGAAATAAAAGCGTGTTAAAAACACTTTTTACATTGCAAATAAAAAAAAATAGTTTTATTAGTCTAATGATGCTATATTCTGCATGTTCAGTGATGTTGGAATTCACAGCACTGTAAAATGCCTGTTTCACTTTACCTTACGTAATGTAAAATTTGTTAGAAAGTGACAAAAGTTTAACAGCACTGTAATTTCTAACATTTACTCTATACTCTATAGAATAGCACTATATTAATCAGGTGCATGTAATAAAAGTTCTTCACGGAAACTTACCTAGCGGCAATACTCAATAGGTAATTAAGTCAAAAAACAGTTTATTTGCAAATTTTTTTTGTCAGTCTTTAGGATTTTCTACTATTGAGAAAAATCATATTAATAATTAAAAAAAATTAAACATTTCATTTTTACGTGATTTTAGAAATACAATTTTCGTTTTGGCCAGCTTCGCGACTTTTTTTTAAGGTTCCGTACATCAGAATGAAAAAACGGAACCCTTATAGGATCACTCTCGTGTCTGTCTATCTGTTTGTCATAGCTTATTTTCTCCGAATCTACTGGACGACAAAAGTTGAAATTTTGTACATAATATATAGAGTTATAAGGTGACCCAATCAAGGACGTATAGAGTAAATAAACGAATTCTGATTTTGGTGGTTAATTTTAGGGGGCAAAAGATATTAATGAAAATATACGAAAATCGAGCATTCCCCCCTCTTATTTCCGAAACTACTAAGCCTAAAATTTTGAAAAAAAATAGGGAATATAGGACCTCATTCATAGTTTACAGGAAAACCTACACGAAAATCCTAATCTGATTTTGGGGGTTAATTTTGAGGGGCAAATTAGAAAATTAAAAAAAAAAATGTTTTCAAGTGCATTATGTGACGAAGTATCAAATGAAAAGGCTCGTTATGAGAAATACAAATACCTATTTTTTTATAATTTTAAAATGCATAGTTTAAGAGATATTAAAGAAAATATACGAAAATCGAACATTCCCCTCCCCCCTTATCTCCAAAACTACTGAGCCTAAAATTTTGAAAAAATAAGGAATATAGGGCCTCATTCATAGTTTACAGGAAAACCTAAATTCCCACGGGAAACTGAATAGTATGGAATCTTTTCCACGCGAATCCGACTCGCACTTGACTTTTTTTTATATTAATATTACCTATCGTTCTAGGCCAATTTTTGATATCCTTGAAACCTATATCCTATAGGCTACAGCAAATTTTCTATTATTAATTCTATTATACAGACCAAAAATCATTTACATAAATAAAAGCTAAATTTATTGGTTATAATTTGAACAAAAAAAGAAAATAAAACAGGGTGTTTTAGGACATGGTATCCCATCTTATCCCACGAATTTTATGAAATTCTTCTTAAAATTGTCCAATTCAAATTGTATAGTTTATGCATTGTGAATATTCAAAAAAAATAAATCAAGAAATATGACATTGTCCAGTCGTATTGTTTTATATTCTGTCAGACAGCCGGGATCTAAGTTGATCGCGTAATCATATTACAGTATATTTTCATATCGTTAATGGCGGCATCACTTCCTCTGACAGCTTTGTTCTGCAACATAGTGATTTGAAACTCACGTGAAATATTATTCTAGAAAAGTTTTATCGATTGCTATAACGCAAAGTGGCGTTGCATTTTTTATAATCCGACCAAAAAATTATCAAAATATATTTGAGGAAATCAAATGAATAATCATTATCTATATTATAATACTAGCCTATACCCGCGGCGTCGCTCGCGTTAATGTCTGGTTTGACAGAAACTTTTTGTCCTAAACAAATTAGTGTATGCAGAATATCTAAAGTATTAAATTATCCTTGACATCTAGCAGCCATTGACAGAAATACTACATATAAAAATGTTTTGTCCAGCACTTAAAACGACTTCACAATTATTATACATTTTGAAGAATTGGTTAAATCACACCTTTATTTTTCCTTTCGAGCGGCTGACGTCACATGCCTCGAATATCACGGCTTAACATAATATATTTAATAATAGCGGCAAGTCCCGGCTACGCCCGGGTGGTATGAAATTATGATTTAATAGCGGTCACCCATTGCTCCGCTCACGTACATTTATTTATTTATCTAATAGTGAAAGAATTTTTAGAATCGGTTTAGTAGTTCCAGAGATTAATGATTTATTAGCCCCCGCAAGTGTTTCTCCCCCTTCCCCTGCGTAAATTTCTATTAGTGAAAGAAATTTTAGAATCGGTTTAGTAGTTCCAGAAATAAGAATTTAAAATTTATTAGCCCCCCCGCAAGAATTTCTCCCCCTGCCCCCCCGCGAGAATCTCTTCCCCTGCGTAGTTTTCTATTAGTGAAAGAATTTTTAGAATAGGTTCAGTAGTTACAGAGATAAGAATTTATGATTTATTACCCCCATCCCTTCCGCGAGAATCAAAATAAAATATTGCCCATATCACTCAGGGATAGTGTAGCTTTCTATTAGTAAAAGAATTTTTAGAATCGGTTCAGTAGTTCCAGAGATTACTTTTTTTACTCGGGCAAAGCCGGTTTTTTTTGCGACAAAAATTAGCCTATGTCCTTCCCCAGGATGCAATCTATCTCCTTACCAAATTTTATCGAAATTTGTTCAGCGGTTTAGGCGTGACAAGGTAACAGACATACAGAGTGACAGACTAACAGAGTGACAGACAGAATTATTTTCGCATTTATAATATTATAGTAAGGATGTGTCCCATTTTGATAGTTGATTGATAGCAACGGTACAATCGGTCTTAGGCTGCCTATAGTTGTAAAGCCCGTCTCGTGGGTGTTGTGACGTAAGCAACTATTAAAGTTTAAAAATTTGTATCTCCGTAAAAGTATTAAAATGAAATAAACGCCATTGTGTTTCTGGCAAAGATTTCTAATTATAGGAAAAAGTTATATTTTATTTCTTACGTCTCATTTAAAAGGAATGCTAATAATTTTTCAGTTTCAATATTCATTTTTTTATAAATCCACCTATATTGTAAATCGACTTTCGCATTATATAATTTCTTTAAGTTTTTTACGTAATATCTAAATTATAACCTAAATGACAGTAATTTGTTTTATAAAGAATTCAATGTGCAGATATCAGTGAGTAAAGTTCTGTAAGGAAATAAAAATTTTGTAACAATTTTCTAAAAAGAAGTTTTTTGTGATATATATAGTTTATATAATTTTTGTGATAAAGGGCATCTGTTTCTAATTAGATATCAGGTAAATAGTTATTTTATATAGTTTTAATTATTTGATCTATTATAGTGGGACCATAGTCAAATATTATTATAAAACATATAGTACGGGAGGCAGCGTTGCATTTTAGGTAGTGATTTCATACCGACCAATTCATATTTCTAGTAATTGCTTAGGTATCAACAGCAACCAAAGTGAGCGTCAGTCGTCGCACCCGTGGTGGGTGTAGTAGCTAGAGGGTATCGAAGTCGCTAAAAAATTGAATTTTAAAATTATTTCATACCGCGCCAAATTTGGTATGGTGATTCTTTATATAATAAACAATAAGAAAATAACCGACAGCTGTGTAGATAGTGGGGGAAAGGACGTCAGTTTCGCCCTAGAACATACCGTGTCGGTAGATAATTTGGACGCTATTATAGATAGACGTCACGATGTGTTCATTTTGAAACATAGATGTCGCTCATTATAAGAATTTGTTCTCCAAAGAAACAAACCCCTCTGGAACAGATGTAATCATATTATAGTGAATAATATCCACAAACAGGAGTATAGCCATATTTTGATTTTAAATGATCACTGACTGTCATATGACTTTGAGAGAGGCAAATATTGCCTTACATGACGGTTATTTTCTTATTGTTTATTATATAAAGAATCACCATACCAAATTTGGTGCGGTATGAAATAATTTTAAAATCCAATTTTTTTAGCGACTTTGACACCCTCTAGCTACCACCCCCACCGCTACTGGCGCAGCTGACGGTCGGATATCTCATCATAGAGATGAGAACTAACATTGGTATAATTATCAGCCGGTATGAAATAATTTACTCATTTACAACGCTGCCTCCCGTACTAATAGTCTTATTTTCGTTTTTTTTTTAAATTTATTTAATGAATTTGACTTGTAGAATAGAAACAAAAATTGAAATAGAAATTATTTTTTTTATAATTAGCATTTTTTTACTTGAGAATATTTTTTTGCCATACCCACTATAAAATAGTTGCTTTGCATGCATGTATGTGTGGGAAATAAATGCATTTCTCTAGTGATTTATGTTTATTCGCCTGATCCGCCCGCTATTACATGCCGGTGCGTAGGGTTACCATATTATATAAGCAGAGGGATGCCTGTCTAGGGTGCCTGGAATGCCTGATTTTTCAGAAAAATGTCTGTCTAAAATAGGTAGGTAATAAAATAATAAGTAAAATATATGAAAGGGCGCGAAATTTTAAAATGCCTGTCTCTGACCAGCGCCGGCCGCACGCCTGTCTAGACCTTAAAATGCCTGTCAAATGCGGCGAACGCCTGTCGGATGGTAACCCTACCTGTGCGTGCCTCTGCCTACTGTAGGAGTGAAGTAGCAGACACAAGTGAACTGTCAAAAAATTTTGAAAATACTGAAAATGATATTATGACTCGTGTGACCGTTAAAACTCGTTGTCACTCGTTTTTAGTGTATTTGCCATATGGCACATACACTATTGGCGTCGGTCGGATGGCGGGACCTAGGGGTCGGACCAAAATTTCTCGACGTTTCATAGCCTCCTGAACACTTTGGCACCATTTTTGGAAATGTCTGTTTATATATGTATATATATATATATATATATATATATATTTATATATTTATATATTTATATATATATATATGTGTACGGGCTATAACTTTCGAAAGAGTTAATTGATTTTGACGAAATTTGGTAGGCACGTTGGAATCCATCACCGCACGAAGCCTATTTAAAATGGGCCCAATCGGACCATTTTAAGGGTAGTTTTTAGGGGTTGAAAAATGTTTTTGGGCCCAAAAATGCAGAAAAAATTCTCAGAATCATTTCAAAATTGAAATTTAACCCTTTAGTAACGATTAAAATGTGCTGCTAAAATTTTAATAAAATCGGCCCGACAGGACCGGACTTACAAATTTTATGAAAATACCAGTTTGCGGATAGTGATTTACTTACTGAAGGGTGTATTTAATTTGGTACAGAGGTTGTATTGATAATAATATTGAAATTAAGAAAAAAAAATATCACTTTAAGGGATGTATTAAGGGGTTAAATTTTTTATTTTGTCCAAAATCAAACGTAAGTTCACGTATTAAAGCCACAAGGCCTGTATTAGCAAATACACTATATTGTCGGCAGGGTTTAGGCACTGCGACCCGAGTTTTAATATACTGTCACTACTCGTCAGTAATATGCCTCATTACGCAACTAAATATAGGTACAAATGTACAATCTACTATAATATTATTAACTTTGATTATTTCTGAGATACTTTATTAATTAAACCCTCGCATGTGTTCCGCAGCAAACAGAAATCAAATTCATTAAATAAACTCTGAACAAAAACGTATTAAACGGGACAAGATATTTCGTCATTGCATTTGGCTATGGTTTCAGTTTAAACGGCAATTTGCCATTTGGTAGCACAAACTCACTTTAATTTTTGTATAGTTCTGCCGTGCTAAGACAAAAGGTCGTAACTGACAAAATTTGTGATTTTCAGATTTTGGTATATTTGGAATGTATATAGTTGGTTCTGTCAGTATACCAAAATCTGAAAATCACAAATTTTGTCAGTTACTCAGTTACGACCTTTTGTCTTAGCCAGGCAGAGTTATAATCACGTATATCAGTGTGGTTTCAGAAGTCGCTCTCTTTTTAGTGTATTTGCCATATGGCACATACACTATTGGCGTCGGTCGGATGGCGTGACCTAGGGGTCGGACCAAAATTTCTCGACGTTTCATAGTCTCCTGAACAATTTAACACCATAACTCTCGAAAGACTCAATCGATTTTAACGAAATTTGGCACACACGTTGGAATCCATCACCGCACGGAACCTGTTTAAAATGGGTCCAATCGGACAATTTTAAGGGTGGTTTTTAGGGGTTGAAAACTGTTTTTGGGCCCAAAAATACCGAAAAAATTCTCAGAATTGTTTCAGAATTGAAATTTAACCCTTTAGTAACGATTAAAATGTGCTGCTAAAATTTTAATAAAATCGGCCCGGCAGGACCGGACTTACAAATTTTATGAAAACACTAGTAACGGATACGGATTTACTTACTGAAGGGTGTATTTAATTTGGTGTAAATGTTAGGAATGATAGTAATATTTTAGTTAAGAAAAAAATTATTATTTTAAGGGATGTACTAAGGGGTTAAATTTTTTATTTTGTCCAAAAACAAACTTAAGTTCACATAATAAAGCCACAATGCCAGAGTATTAGCAAATACACTATATTGTCGGCAGGGTTTGGCACTGCGACCCGAGTTTTTTTTTATTTAAGACCTGCAATGGACGAATGTTTTAACTCACTTATTGAATTTTGCGGCTTAAAATAAGCGTATCGGGTTATTGTTATAGGACCTTGTACACACCCAATTTGATTTATAAATTGCAAATAATGATTTGGGCGCCAGCATATCGTTAAAATATAAACAAATCGACTCTTTCAATAACCGACTATACATCACTATATGGAAAATATTAACGGTGTGATTCTATATATGAATTCGAATATATGCGCACGTCAATACACAGCTGTAGATTAGAGCCCGCTAGAGGGAAGTATAGCCTAGTGGATAGCGTACTTGGTACCAGCCTCTAGACTAGACTGTCGTGGGTTCGAATCCCACCTGCGCTCATGGATGTTTTGTGATGTTATTTAGTTTTAAGTTAGTTGTTATTTAATGTAATTTAAGACGCTAATGATCTAAGTGGTCGACGCGGCAATAATCTACAATAAATAAAATTAGGGCCCGCGCATACATACAATTTTTAATCGCACAACTGTTTAGTTGTTTGTCAAAAGGCTATTGGAGTAGATGGGAGTGCGCACACATACCTACAACACGATAGTTGGCCGACTAAAAAGTCGTAAAACCACACCGATAGTCTTGACTAAACTATCGAACAACTATCTTCGGCAGCTATACCAATTCATATTATTAGTGTATTTGCCATATGGCACATACACTATTGGCGTCGGTCGGATGGCTGGACCTAGGGGTCGGACCAAAATTTCTCGACGTTTCATAGCCTCCTGAACACTTTGGCACCATTTTTGGAAATGTCTATTTATATATGTATATATTTATATATATATATATATGTGTGCGGGCAATAACTTTCGAAAGAGTTAATTGATTTTGACGAAATTTGGTACGCACGTTGAAATCTATCACCGCACGAAGCCTATTTAAAATGGGCCTAATCGGACCATTTTAAGGGTAGTTTTTAGGGGTTGAAAAATGTTTTTGGGCCCAAAAATGGCGAAAAAATTCTCAGAATCGTTTCAAAATTGAAATTTAACCCTTTAGTAACGATTAAAATGTGCTGCTAAAATTTTAATAAAATCGGCCCGACAGGACCGGACTTACAAATTTTATGAAAACACTAGTTTGCGGATAGTGCTTTAATTACTGAAGGGTGTATTTAATTTGGTACCGAGGTTGCATTGATAAAAATATTGAAATTAAGAAAAAAATATTATTTTAAGGGATGTATTAAGGGGTTAAATTTTTTATTTTGTTCAAAAACAAACTTAAGTTCACATAATAAAGCCACAATGCCAGTATTAGCAAATACACTATATTGTCGGCAGGGTTTTGGCACTGCGACCCGAGTTTTTTATAATTATATCAAAATACAGAAGATCTGTAAGTTAGTTACGGAATATTATAATTAAACAAGAAATTTTTAGTCCTATCCGTAAATAAAATCACATACCTATTAGTGAATAACACAATATATCAGACGACATATCGCCATGATATTTAATAGAAGGCTATAATATAAGAAAAATGTAAATGCCACTCTCGGGACTTGAACCCGAAACTCCCGATTACGCGTCAGGCAAGTTTCCAATTACTCCACAGTGCCAACAGTAGACAATTTTAATTTCTCTTATATATGCACAGTGTACCGCAGAAAGCACATACTGCGAGACTAATTTTTATTAATGGACGGAATTACTATTTAATCAAAGTATTTATAATAACACTTTTAATAATAAACTTATTCAATTGATACTCTCATCAGTTCTTAGATTAGAACCTGTAAAGTGGAAACTTGCAATAGACACGAAAATAACGCCAAACAAATCATCAGTGTCTCAACGATATTGACTTTTCTCAGACCACCGTTCTTTGTCAATTTCAGTTCCTTCAAACTATTATGTTGCATACTGTATATATGCATTCGCAGGTGTTCGGGTCACGTGTAACACAGTGTACGGGGTCAATTCGTCGCTAAGGTTTATTCTACTTGTCGACTGGATTGACCCTTGCACTCTGTCGAGATTTATTTTTCAATAATTCGTAATTTCAGTCATAACTTCATTACAATAATATTATTTTAAACGAGTTATTTTCATTATTCCAACAGTGTTAAATATGGCGTTAATTAAAGTGAAAACTACATGTTACAGTCGAAGTTGTAAAATTACACATGTATGTGTAATCTTTCAGTCCAACATGTTGAACAGAATTATTGAGTAAGCGCTTTGTAACCTTTGCCACTAAATTTTAATATACAGGGGATTTAGTTTTAACATTGAATATTTTGACAAAATATTCGCCACATTGCATCGTTCTGATTCTAAAAAACACAACAAAAATACTCGTTTCCTAAGTATAAGATAGGTACAGGGTGTCAAAGCTTATAAAAATAAATAATTTTTTTATCATATCTTCCGGGGAAAAACTGCAAATCGAACAATATTTTGCATGCATACCTTCTATATGATTGGCTATTTTCTGCAGATATTTTCATCTAATTGTAACACAACAGTGGCGTGCAGTGAGGTTACGACTGAATAAATTTAAGAAAAAAATGCACGCCACTGTCTACTTTCGAATTTTTTGTCAATTTTTCAAAATCCTTATTTAATTTGGAAAAAGACAAACGTTTACAGGTCCTTAATAAAGGCCCTAGTTCCAGAGATTTTATCATTGAAGAATAGAAACCAGCTATTTTGCAAAAAAAAATCCGGGCTAGCCATGGAAATATTTTGTTAAATTCATTCAGTCATAACCTCATTGCACGCCACTGGTATTTCACATTTGGATGAAAATATCTCTAGAAAATAAGCAATCGTATTGTAGAAGATGTGCATGCAAAATTTTGTTTATTTACAGCTTTTCCCGGAAAATAAAAAAAAATTATTTATTTCTATAAACTTTGACACCCTGTATCTTACTTAGGAAACGAGTGAGAGCATTTTTGATGTGTTTTTCAAAATCAGAACGACGAGGAGAATATTTTGTCAAAATATTCAAATGTTATAAAAGTGAAAGTGATGTATATAAAAAAAAACCCTGAACCTAGAAACATGAAATTCGGGAATTATATTCCTTCCATAACGTAATGCACTTTGCATTAACAAGGGATTTTTTTAAAGAGGTGAAAAAATAAGCTTTTTCCGAATCTGCTTGAACTAGAAACACAAAACATTGGCTTGAGTGTTATTTGTCCAAATCGCTGTTCGACGAATTTTCGATTATTGCGTCCTAAGGGGTGAAAACGAGAGTTTAAAGATTTTGTGCATCTGATAAGTAAGAAAACCTTTGACTTCATAATAAAAATTACGTTATACACAGGCAACAGTAGCGCTCAAAAACAAACGACACAAACAGTGCACGTGTACAGAAAATTTCCCCAGAGAGAACAAAAAAATCTCTACTTTTCTGTTTCGTAATATTACGAAACCGAAAACTGGAGATTTTTAACTTCCCATTGGAAGTTATTGTAATGGGCCCAAAAATCGAAATCAAAATGTATAACAAATTTTTATGTTTCAAGGTCACTACACTATTTTTACACTATTTTTAGAAAGATGTCTTTGTGTGTGTATGTGTGTGTGTGTACGTACGTACGTACGTATGTGTCCATTTCTTTCTAAGACGAAATCTCGAGAATGAAAAATGATATCGACTACGTTGGGGTGCCAATCGACGCGTATTAACCTAAATATGATCTGAAAGAAATTTTTTTTAAATCGGTTCTGCCGTTCTTTTTTCTTAACCAAATAGACTCCAAAAAAGTAGATTTTACACAATATCTCGCGAATAAAAAATTATATCGACTTCGTAAGGGTGTCGATCGAGGTGTGTTAACGTCATTTTGATCCGACATAATTTTTATAAAAATCAGTTCAGCCTTTTTTTTTTTTTAATTATTGTTAAAAATAAATAATAATTATGTTTTAATGATTAAAATGATTACTTTTCTGTGTAATATCTAATTTAATTATTATTATTAAATATTTATCAAACTGGGAAGTTCGTCGTGTGGACCTCAAGGGTCGCACTTTAGTCCTAATAAACGACCCACCTCACGGCTTGTTCATATCTATATTTACCACTTTAGGTTCCAAAAATATTGTGGTTCTTGAAGACAGAGATGGTCAGTGTTTTGTGGCAACTCCGCAGGTTCCAATATTCAGGAGTGGTCAAGTTATGGAGGTGGTTAATGTCGGAAGATCGACTGTACTATACCCAGGGTCTCAGCTCCCCTGACTGAAACCCTTAACTACCAGCACCCATGAGTCTAGCAACGTGTGTTAACTTACAGATTCGATTGTATTATAGGCAGGCTACTATTCTGTAGTGAAGTAAATCTGTGATGATGTCAACATGCATAATAAAAACATCGGTCGCAGTGCAAAACCCTGTCGACAAAATATTGTATTTGCTAATACATGCACGTCTCCATTAAATGTACCGTTATGTGGCCTTTTTTAATCAATTGCTAGATACATAAGTATACAAATTTATTTAATGACGAGCCTGAAAAATTTGTGATAGGTAAATCCAAATTACATCTAAAGAATAATTGAAACCTAGTTCTTTATAAAGCCAGACCTATTTCTTTCGCTTTGCAAGCCCTAGTTGAAGAAGAGCTAGAAAAGCTGGAAAAATCTTACATTATAATGTCCAGAAGCGTATAGTGATTAGGCAAGCTCCATTGTACCTGTTATAAAATCGAACCGAAGTACCTATAAGATTATATAGTACATATGGGGATTATACGGTCACTGTTATTCCCGTCGTAGAAACTGATTTGTACCCTATACCACACATTGATAACATTCTTTCAATCGACATTTTAATTTTATAAATATGATCAAATTCTTAAATTATTTTTATTTTGAAAAACAATTAGACTACTACTTATTGCAATAATTAAAAAAATTCGAGGATAGCGTGGTGTAACGGTTAGCATAGCCGACATTTGGATCACACTGTCGTGGGTTCGAATCCCACCTCCGCTCATGGATGTTTTGTGATGTGATTTAATTTTAAGGGAGTTGTTATTTAATGTAATTAAGACGCTAATGATCTAAGTTGTCGACGCGTCTATAATCTATAATAAATAATTAATTTTATTGTAAAAAAGCGTGGGGTAGTATGAAAATATGATACAAAGCACCCCACGCTTTTTTGCAATAAAATTAATTATTTTTTACTTTTTAGTTCATTAAAGCGTGTTTTTTAGTTTTTTTAAATTATAATTTATTTTTGCTTTTTAGTCCTGGAGATCCTGGTCAGGATAATGGGACAAACTTATTGAATTATTGTATTGTCGTCGGTCCTTGATAAGTGTGCAAAGTTTAAACTAAATCTGACCGTTCAAAGTTGGTCAAAATCAAGTTCAAAGAAGTCGGTTACAAACTGACAAACACACAAGCCCGCAAGCAAGCATGCAAACATACAGGTGAAGCTAATATAAGCGTGTTAAAAATATAAAAATATCCCTGCATCCTCGTCGCCAACGTTAAGTTGAAGAGTGTTTTTTTCATAAAATATTTAACAGAATACTACAGCATTACATCATAACTAAACATTACGCAAGTAGCCTATACAAATACATTCTACGGTACAAAAAAAAAATTTGACCCTTTTATACAGCTTTTAAAATGATTAATTTTTTTCTGAATTTCAATATTTAATCCAACATCCGCACTAAATTATATTACAGTCTTCGGTAAGTAATTCGCTTTCCATATCCTCAAACTAGTGTTTTCATAAATTTTGACAGTTTAGAGGCACGTTTTAGTGTTTTAAAAGATTTAAAAGTGTTATATTTCGATTTTGAAACAATTCCATTTTTTTGAGTTTTTGCAACCCCTAAATACAACCCTTAAGTTAGCCTGATTTAGGTGATTGATTCCAATATGTAAACCATATTTCGCTAATTAAATCGATTCTTTCGAGAGTTATCGTACAAACACATAAAATATTCCCAAAAATAATACCAAATTGTCTAGACAGATGTAAAATGTCAAGATTGTATGGTCCAACCCCTTGGTCCCGCCATCCGACCAACGCCAATAGTGTATGTGGCCATATAATGCTTTAGGCAAATACACTAATAAGATGCTTCGGATGAAAAGCGTATACCAGGATACCTGTACATATATTGTAATTTCATGAATGAACCACACATATACCTACTTGTAGCTAACTCGCTGACCCCTCTAGGTGTGGACTGTGGGGTCATAAAATATATGAAAATATGGGTACCCACATTATATTGAGATTCCATAACTAGTAAAATCCAGGGACGGAAGCTGTTATTAAAATTAATGCTGCATTAAAGCATGAATCTTTTGATATCGAAAATCCAAATTAGAGGTAACGGTTAACGTGCTGGCGTTTCGATCAAACTGCTGTGGGTTCGAACCCTGCCTCCGCTCATGGATCTCTTGTGGTGCCGTTTAATTTAACTTGATGTAATTAAACGTTAATGACCTTAGCTGACGAGAATCTATAATTTATAATAAATAATTGAAAATCAAAATTATATAATATTATATTTTTATGGTTGACATCAATACTCTAATGGTTTTCACAACTCTACATTTGTTTCAACAGTATCTCTGCGGGGGAAAATCAACGGAGATAATATATATGCTTTTAATAGTACAGGTTAAATACTAATAATTTCCCAGGGTTATCTGGGCCTTAAAAATTAATAACAGCGCGGTTTAACGCGGACGGAGAGGAAAGAAGAAAATTAAAATTAATCTTGGCCTAAGTTTACATAAGATGCTAGATTTTCTACATAGTTACTCTTAGACTCGCACGCCGAGAGTTTCGTACCATCAACCATATTAATAATAATAATAAATTCTTTATTTTGCAGCCAGAGCTGATTTCTACTCTGCCCCATCAAAATATTTGTACAGACATAATAAAATAACAATAATTAAAATAGCAACAGGTAAAGATAAAAATGTAGTATAAACTTAACAATAAACTTAAAAATAATAAAATAACAAATGAAAACAAAATAAAACAACCATGGAAAATTGTTTAGTAATTGACAAAAATCTGTTCTCTAATGGTTCTGATAAATAATTTGTGACTTTTTAAATGTCTAACGTTAGGATCGATATTGTTCCATAATTTTGGTCCAACAACTGAAAAATTCGTTGCGCCGACAGAGGTTTTGCTCTTAGGGATTATTTGCCTTTGAATTTTGAAAACTATATACTAGCTAGTGTTACATCCGTCACAGTTTTCCTCTGAAGTATACGTATACTTCTACCATTATTAGTTCTTTTTTAGAAGTTTTAGCTGAAAGTAATTGTTTTGGAAATGTAGGAGTGAATTAGTTTTCGAGTTGGATTTTTGAAAAATCTTGAAAACTAAGTAACATCAAATTCTAAAAAAATAGTTCTGACATCATTAAGAAAATCCCTTTCAAATAGACCCTCACATGACCGAATACTCAAATTTACGGGAAAACATTTGTAGGTTCTGACTATTGGAATATAATATGAGGGCTAGTAAGCTTTATCTATGCCAGATTTCAGCTTGATACCTTTATTTGGTGTAGAGAAATTCGACTGTGACAAACAAAATATTATGATCAATAATAAGAAAAAAATTCACCATAATGCCTATTATAATCAGGGAATGTATAGGGTTCACCGCATTATATGAATATATCCCGTAATTTATTTTATATAATTTTATAATTAAACAATAAGAATACGGCCCTGTACATTTATTGTGCATTTGAAGTGGCCGGTCTCCCGTTGACAACACTTGACAGCAACTATGCAGTGCGGGGGCGATCAGGCCCCCTTCTTTTAGTCATAAACTAAACGATTTTGTGTAGCTGGTGGTCATATAATGATTAAAATTATGACTTATTGAAATTTATTCAAATACCTACCATTATACCCGACTTGTATGCTCATCCATTTAACATGGATATAAACATGAGAGCTCTGTTAAATTCGCAGCTACTTGTTTGTTTATTTTTCACTGTGTATTGTAATTTAAAAAAATATTTTTATACGAAAAGAATTCATTCACAATCTATAAATTTATACGCTTATAATTTTTACCATGTTGTGAATATTTTATTGGATATTTATACAGCTTTTTTATGTTTGTGTGTTTTTTATTTTATTACTAAAATATGAAATGCTTACAAAATGTTACATTTTAAAAATTCCTTATTTAAAAGAGGTGCTTTAATTTTTTGTTACATAGGCAGCAGTAAAAACAAACCTGATTAGTTTTATAATATTAAATATTAATTTTTAATAAAACAAATTGATATAAAAAATAGTATAACACTTGAAAAATTCTACAATTTTTTTGTTATTTAACACTCGACGATCGTTTTGGATTGTTAATCCATTATGGATTAACAATTATCCGAAACAATCGTCGAATTTGTAGAATTTTTCAAGTGTTCTACTATTTTATTAATCATGTTCTACAAGTGCCCAGCGAAGAATACAAATTGATTCGTTTTTAGCTGAATATTTTGTCGATATTATAGACATATTTTGAGTCGAATATAATTTTAAACTAGACCTGGAAGGAATTTAACCATAAAATTCGAAATCGGTTCAACCGTGAATAGTATAGTAATTTCCAATATGCGCTGAAAGTAATCACTAGATTTCACCCAGCGCTCACCGTACAGGACTTTACTATCCGGAGTCTCATTCACAAACTCCTCGTCTGCAACCAACGATTCCCATTGACGAAGCCCCGTAACCGGACACTGGAACGCAGCAGCCCGTGGTTATGAACAGGTGCAATGCATACCTGACCCCCGGGGGGTCGTTATCTGAGCCACCCGATCTGCTTCCAGCTTCACACTACACTATGTCCATCCAGCTCCGCTCAGACAACACCGTATCATTTGTTTGTTTTTCTTTTACCCATTAAATTCAGGACCGGCTTTTCTAATGCACTTTTGGGCGTTAAGAGAGATTACATAAACCTGTCAAAGAATTAATTAGGTATTAAAGGTCTGAAAATCAATCAAATAATTTTGTTTTTTCGACAGAAAAAATTACAGGGTAGCTATAAATCAATTGTTTATAAAGACAATACGATAAAAAATCTATTTACGACCAACAAAAAAGTGCAAAATAGGCTCAAGGATCCTCAATTTTGTCGTATTGTATTGTATTTTAAAGACCACCAACAGCTAAGGTTATTTGGGCCTAGCACCAATTCATATTTTCAATTCATTATTTTTTTTTTTTTTAATAATAAATTGAAAATCCAATTGACACTTTTACCAGCTCTCGGGCTAGAACCCGAGAACTGGGGACTTGTAATAGAGGAACCATAGCAACGCCATGTAAACAACAGCGCCGCTACACTCTCGGCTATTCTCAAGCCCTCAATTTTGTCCTTTCAAAATTTTAGTATATTGATTGAAACGAACTTTTCAACGCCTCAGTAGGTCGTGAAATATTAGGGAACCGCCATATAAACACGATCCGCCATTTTATGTTTTAAAAATTTTCATCGCAATTGGGACGAGCCTTTCAGCACCTATCATTATCAATATTATTATTATCATTTATCAATATCAGTACAGTAGTTCGTGAGATGTTAGGAAACATTTAATATCGTTTCAATCGATCAGAAATTTGTTAAGTAGAATCTTTTTAAAGATCTAGGTTACTTCACCATAGACAAATAATTGCTTTTTTTATGGATTTTATATACCCCGTGTACGGTCTCAAAGGTGGACATAGGGATTTAACATGGTGTTTTTCATTTTTGTTGATTCGTGTTCGTCAATTCAACGTACAAGAAACGTAATGGTACCTATCGAAAGATAAAACTATTGCGCATCAATTGATTCTAAAAATAAGATCAAAAATGAAATTTTTACTTTAAAATACCAATTTGAAATTTACCGATTTTGCAGTAATGATTTCAAATTAAGTAGGTAGGCGAAAAACAAAACACTGAAAGAAGTGTGCTGTGAAAAATTGTCAAAAAACTTAATATTTATTATAATTTTGTTTTCTTTATTAAGTATTACTTTTCGTTGTTTAATAATAAAAAACCAATTAAATTCTTTATTACTTAGGGTACCTGCGTTTGTTTTCTTATTATAGTCTATACGAGTAGAAGTAAAAACCAAAATACTTAAAAATGAACAATACCATGTTAAATCCCTATGTTCGACTTTGAGACCGGACACCCGGTATAAAACTAGCAAAAACATCCGTTATTGGCACAGGTTTTTTTTTGTAAAATAAAAAATTGCACCTTTTTCCTTTTAGTTTAGACTTTAGAGGCACATCATAAAGTGCTATCTATCTTTGTTAATTAATTAATCTATACTAATATTATAAAGAGGTCAAATTTGTGTGTATGTAAGGGGTAATCTCTGGAACTACTGAACCGATTCTAAAAACTCTTTCACTAGCAGAAAGCTACACTACTCCTGAGTAATATAGGCTATATTTTATTTTGATAAATTTCTCTCGGGGGGGGGGGATAATTCCTGTGGGATAGAACAAAACGTAACTCTGAAATTCTTTTGCATTTTAGCGTATAGACGGAATCCTACTAATATTATAAACACCACCAGCAGCTCGACTTTGCTTCGCTTGCTCTCGGTGGGAGGATAATAGGGGATAATAAATCCTAAATTCTTAGTACCCAGGCGGGACCGCTAGTTAATATAATATATTCATAGTTAACAGAAATGTTACCTTAGATTTTTCGACAACATTCTACCATCAGAATAATATTACAATAAAATCTTCTTAATCCGTTGCTGCAGGTTTCACTTTGAACAAAAATATATTATCACAACATGAGATATTCTTGTATGAGGGTTTTATCTTTAATATTTTATGTAAATAACTGTGACAGTATATTAAACATGAAATATAATTAGACAGCTCTAACACTTTAGCCAAACCATGATTACTCTGACAGCCTGTGAATTGCACTACACAACTTCCACCATTTTGATATATCTAAATTCTAAAGCAACATTTCTCTGCATAGAATTTTTGCCAAACTAAATTGAGAATAGCCGAGTGTGTAGCGATGTCGTTGTTTAATCGGTGTTTCCTCGGCTCCTATTTTAGTCCCAGGTTAAGTTCAAGAATTAATGAATGTATTATTAAAAATAATAACAAATTGAAAATTTAAACTGGTACAAGGCTCAGATAACCCTGGTAATTGGTAGATTTAAAAATATAACAGAGCATAAAAGGCAAAAAATAAACTAAATTCGACATTTTCATCACAGCTGTTATTTGCAAAAAATATTTTTTAATGGATTTATTCCTAATTTTTTCATTACTGTATTTTTTTATACTGAAAAATGAACGGATCTAGTTGTAGTAGTCATCAGTCGGTTGCCATATTTTCACACTTAACCCAGTCATTTTAGATGTTTTCAAAAGATTAACTGTCGGATTAAAACTTTTGACGCAGTTAGGTGTCCCCCGTAAAGTAGATGAAGAAATCATATTTTGGCCCATTAATTAGTTATGGGAACTGTCCGCCATCTTGGATTTTGTGTTTTTGTCGATTTGCACGCGCATTTTGCATTTCTCGATAAAAAAGGTAAGGAACAAATTTGTAGACAATTTAATTCTCTACAGTCTTCATATAGTCAATATTTTTTAAAAAAATTATTTATTGCTAATAATAAGCAAACAGTGTGGAAAATTAGGAGAGTGGCGCAGTTTTTAACACGCTTATATTAGTTCCACCTGTTTGAACGCGATTTTCACCCACTTCAAAACTTCAGATTGAACTGAAACTTTTCAAACTTATTAAGGACCGATGACAATATAATAATTCAATAAGTTTGTGCCATTATCCTGACCAGGATCTCCAGGACTAAAAAGCAAAAATAAATTATAATTTAAAAAAACTAAAAAACACGCTTTAATGGTAAACTGAACTAAAAAGTAACAAATAATTTTTATTGTAAAAAGTCGTGGGGTGCTTTGTACCATATATTCATACTTTATAACAACTGATATCGAGCACCTCACGCTTTTTCACAATAAAAATTATTTTTTACTTTTTAGTTCAGTTTACCATTAAAGCGTGTTTTTTAGTTTTTTTAAATTATATTTTTTTCAATTTTTGGACCATTTTTATTGAAAATAATTGGCACATTTTAAAAATTAAATTGCCTACAAATTTGTTACTTACCTTTTTTATCGAGAAATGCAAAATACACGTGCAAATCGACAAAAACACAAAATCCAAGATGGCGGACAGTTCCCATAATTAATTAATGGGCCAAAATATGATTTCTTCATCTACTTTGCGGGGGACACCTAACTGCGTCAAAAGTTTTAATCCGACAGTTTTCTTGCTTCTTATATCGAATTTCATCTAAAACGATTAGGCTACACTTTTACACCGATAATCCACCGGCATGCCAAATAAGTAGGTCCAGTAACAGCAAACATTTCTTACTGGTGCTGAATTCTGATCCCTCATAAACAAATTTTTTTTTTAAGTTACGTTGCTGTGAATCCACCCCAATTTATTTAACGAAAGCTACTTTTAAGCATAATCTATCCCTCACCGATAAGTGATTTTACAAAAGAGACAAACTTGTTTAACAAACTTATCCTCATTGTTTCTTAAATATGGCAATCAGAGCGTTGTGCGTAAATACCGTCCTTATAAAACGATACAGGATCTAATCCTGACATTCAATTAGGGTTGAGGAATCGGTAAAGCTGTGAGCAAAGATAAAATACACCAGATTAAAAAAAAATCTGTAAATCGGTTGACCCTGCAGGCCATCCCTGGAACTTCCCGTTATTTTCAAGTGCTTTAAGTTCGAAGCACTTGATAATATACCCAAAAGTAGATTTTTGAGCTCTTCGAGCTTAAAAATCTGAAAATTACTGATAACAACACTACTTCAATTTTTGAAAAACTATAACTTTTGAACGCGTTGTTCGATTTTGATCTTTAAAACGGCAATAGACGCAGTTTTTTAAGCTCGAAAAATATTGTAAGATTGGTTGAGAAAAACTCTTTTTCGAAATCTGTTGACTACGTAATCTCTCGAACGAATTAACCGATTTTGATCCGCTTAGCGGCATTCGACGCAGTTTTCTGAGGAGAAGAGCTGATTAGATTATGAAATCAATCGGTACAATATTCTAGAAGTTATTTTGAAAAAACATCGTTTTACCAACTTGTTTTTCGGTTTTTTTTTTGGAATTTCTCAAAATTTATTGGGACGAATCGGTTCAAATTTTCAGGAAATCTAAGTTCAGTGGAACCCTTTCGAATGCCGTAAATCGCAATTCGATTGATCAAGGCGTTCAAAAGTTATGAGAGGTTTACATACACACACACACACACACAGTCATACTGACATAATCGTAAAAATAGTCAGAATAGCTTCCTAGGATCACAAGACGTCGAGATCTGATGAAAACTCGATTTTCGAAAATCGGGATGAAACTTCCCTATTTTTGAAAATTTTCAATTTTCTTAGCGGGAAGTTAAAAATATGTATGTATATTTTACTTACAATAAAATAACTTGTAAAGATACTTCTTCAGCCCTGAACTGGAACGTATGAAGAGTGGAAGATATACACAAATAGAAGTACTTAAATCAGTAGGTACTTATAAGAGACACCACCCCTCTTTAATCCGTAAGAAAAAAATATTCAACCGCAGCAGTTAGGCTTAAAGTGTTCAGGCTTCAAAATTAATAGCGATGTCGTTATAAAAATATGACGGACGGGGTTGATCGCGTACCAACCCCCCCGTATGCAAACGGAATGGTGCTTCTTTGTCAGGGCGGGCGACAACACGACGGTTGCGACTTCGTGCCAAGTAACTTTTATAACTGGCCAGACTCTAGAATAGCCGAACTTTTGATACGGCGTTTATTACACTAGTGGCCGGTTTATCGTACATTTTAAACACGCTGTTTTTAATCACGCTGTTAAATGACGGGTTGCTATAGTAACGAAACGCAGCAACCAATGAACACGTAGCAATCAAAATTTAACAGCGTGATTAAAATGTACGATAAACAGGGTTATAGGTCTATCGTAATTACCTATGCTCATTTTGCATTGTTTTCACATGATTAGACGCTACTGACCTCTGTTGTCGAGCGTCTATAATCTACAATTCATTCATTTCCACATGAATTTTTGATGTGTAACTTCCCAGCTCTCGCTATGCGGTATTTGGTGGGGCTATTTCGTGAATGCGACGGAAATGTGTAACAGGAAGTAGAGAAAAACACGCGCTATTCAATTTAATATAATATGATTGTGCGGTACGGCCTACAGTTGGCGCTTATGCTGCAGCGTGTCAGCGAGCGCACACAATCTCATAGCGTTTGAAGAGAGAGAGATAGAGATAGAGAAAGGGGAAAAGAAGACTCAGCTGTGAACCGTTCGTTCTGCTAACAATAATTTTGAACAGCGCGACGAGTCTTTGGTGACTATTAAGACTCGTTTACCTTTTTTCTTCTTTTACATTTTAATAAAAGCTTGTTTTAAGAAAAATGTTTTATAAGTTTTTTTAAGAACAGATTATGTCCACGTTTGGAGTAAGAATTTAAATGAATAGGTTTTCTTATGTACCTAATTTAAAAGGATAAACGAAAGTATAGTGTTCGCTCAAAATGAAAAAAAAAACACTGACGAATATTGATTATAAGAATTGTTGGAAATGAGCACTTCCGTGGCACAAAGGATCAATAAAAAGCAATACTGATTTTTTTTAATTTGCATTTTACTAACGTTTCGGTATTCTTCATACCATCTTCAGAGTCTACAAAATTGCTTTTTATTGATCCTTTGTGCCACGGAAGTGCTCATTTCCAACAATTCTTAAAAATATTTTGTAGACTCTGAAGATGGTATGAAGAATACCGAAACGTTAGTAAAATGCAAATTTGAAAAAATCAGTATTGCTTTTTATTGATCCTTTGTGCCACGGAAGTGCTCATTTCCAACAGTTCTTAAAACTGTTTTCAAGGATCAAATTGCTCTATTTAAATATAGCAAATTCGAATTCAATATTGATTATTTTCAACTTAAGTTGAAGATAATTAATAATCATAGTGTCCAGTGTCCTTTTTACTTTCATGTTTCGTAAGGGAATGGAAGTATGGTAATGAAAGATTGTGTCCAAAATAAGGTCAGCTTCTAATTTTACTGTTGTAGTGGTGTTTATATTTGAGAATGTTTTTATTCAAAGTTTAAACACATTGTAGCAACTCATACTCCAGAAAATGGATCGGACCCTCAACCCTAAGTGTTCGTGGATTGAAAACTTAATCCTGACCATCTGCCGCTACAGGATTTCGTACTTTTAAATCGTTTTTAAAGTCATCCTATGTTTAAAAAAGAAAGGACTTGAAAAGTTTGCCTCTATATAGATCAGTGTCTCTCTGAAGTTAGGGTTGAGCTAAATGTTTCGTGCCTTGCATTTACTCAATAATGATTTTTTTTATTATCTCTAATAAGTAAAAAAAGGAAGTCTTATTTCATGCTTTTTTGAACATCTCCTTCTATACACGAAGTATAATCAAAATTCAAAATTTTCAAGAGTAATATTCCAATCATTTCTAGGGTTCCGTACCTCATAATGAAAAAAGGAACCCTTATAGGATCACTGTATTGTTAGACTGTCTGTCCGTCCGTCAAGACCGTTTTTCTCAGGAACGGCTAAAGATGTCAAGTTGAAATTAATTTCAAATACTAAGGTCTATAACCCCATAATTTAGTAAAAAATTCAAGCTTCTAGCTCGATGCGAAACAATAAAAAGATTTAAAAATTATCTACTTATTTTTATGTCTTACTCATCAAAACCTATAGGGTACTTCCTGTTGACCTAGAATCTTGAAATTTGGGAAGAAAGGTCACATAGCACAAGTAAAGTAAAAAATCCGAAAATCATAAATTTCTGATTCTATATGGAACCGTCACGTAACACACTTAATTTTTAGGGTTCCGTCAATACCTCTTTTCTAGAGGTAAATTTATATTCATTTATTGCATTCATTAGATGTTTATTAGATTGTTTATAGATTTTACAATACATCGTTTATTTGCCATATAAATATATTTGTTTCACATTTCTTTATAAATACTGGATAATATCCGCAAACTGAATATAAATCCCTACAGAAAATTACGCTATTTATAGAATGAAATTTAGAAAATAAAAACAATTGAGAATTTTTTTAATTCTTACAAGTGTACTCTTCAAATGATTTTTCTTCTCAATGTTACCAAAAAATGTTGTGGGGAAGAACAGAAATACATTGAACAAAATATATTCTTGACACTTTCATAGAAATTTACCAAACCCTTTCCATGAGAGGCATCAACTCCGAACTCTAGGCAAAATTTAATATGATTTTGTTCATCAATTTATGAAAATTGTATGCCGATGGAGATTCAATAACGCGCCGCCAATGTAACATGTGTTTCACTAGCAAAGTATTACAATATGTCAGTTTATTTTAAAGAAAATTTTTTGTAAGTGTAGTTATAATATGGAAACTGCATTTTGATAAAATACTGAGCATTAGCATATCCAAAATGTATATAGGAAATACATTAACCTCTGAAGAAGAAAAAACTTTTCACGCTAATATGAATTTTATCGACTAAACATTTTATGGTAAATTATTTTATATGATGTTTTAATAATTAAAAAATATTTTATCACTTTTATAAATAATCATAAAATTAATTTTTTAACGACATATAATATGAATGAAAAAATACTAATATGATATTTTTCACTTGATATTTTTCATTATCTCAAATATTTTAGTTTAGTTTCTCTAAAAAAATTAACACTTTCAAGAAATAATTTCAATAATTTCTTGGTGATACTAATTTTGTTAGCGAAACATGTATTGAGTGTTTAATTAATTATCTCTTGATAATGCTATAATTTTAAATTCGTAATGTATGGTCTGAAATAAACACGCCACATCGAACCCATTGTAGACCTATCTTCTCTGATTTGAAAATAATGCCACTACCATCTTTATACATATACTCAAATTTGATATATGCCAAAAAAAATATTCTGACTGCCTTTCACATGATACGAGACATAAAGGTTCAATTTGTTTACCATTGCACAAATACACTACTAGTCAAAAAAGCTTCAATTATTTACAATAAATTACCGGATTTTATGAAAGTGCAACCCTTAAAAAAAATTTAAAAATTAGTCAAAACGCTTCTAATTAAACATTGTTTTATAGTGCAAATGAATTTTTAAACTGTGATTTCTAATTTGTATTAGGTATACTTTTTTATATTGTATTTCTTGACTTTTTGTATCCAAATTTTTGGCCATGCGAATAAATTGATCTATCTATCTATACACGCTGAAATTCAAATATATAGAGGCCAAATTATTTATGGCGATGCGACATTGAGCGAAGAAGCATACAGTGCTCTCCGGAGCATTGAATTTTGTTGCATCACGCTGCTGTCACGCCGCTCTTGTGAGAATTGCTGCATTTGAACGCACGTAGGTACATATTTGAAAGCAACATTTTGTCGCGTCCACAATACCGACATCAAACATGTTTTAGCCTCGTGTTATTATGTTACAAAACACTATTTCATTCATATTTCGGTATGCAACTCGCTACATGTCACACGCTCGTCTATTTCACGCCAAAATATTTTTAAAAAATACATAATATACGTTACGAACCGTTGGTGTGAAGATAAAGACACTGCGAATATTTAAAGTAACCACAAAATACCAAACTACATTTTTACAAGCTTTTATTTAACTTGCAATGTATGTTTAGTTTGTGTGTTTGTTTAGGTCAAAACTTGCAAGTCAATTATGAACGACATCCACGTATCCGATCGATTTGAAATTTTGTACACATATGTATTCCCATGACAATACATGAATAAATCGTTTTTAGAAATAAATTCAAGCCCTAAGGGGTTCAAACGGGGATGTAGGGTTTTTTTTGACTAATCAACGCCCAGGCCAAATCGCTGAAACTAGAAACTTGAAATTTGGACAGTTGGTTCCTTTTCTGACGTAAGCATTCACTAAGAAAGGATTTCTCGAAATTCAACCCCTATGAGTGTCAAAGAGGGGTAAAATGTTGAAAGACTAAAGTGAACAAAATAAATATTAGTAAAAAAACTTTTTAGATACAAGCTTTTATTTAAATGCACTAAAAAGGAAAAAATAATTTTTAATAATTTAGGTTCATAATTATAAAAGCGTGGGTCGTGAACTCTATGATAGTTTATTTGTCACGACCCACGCTTTTATAATTATGAACCTAAATTATTAAAAATTATTTTTTTATTAAAAATGTTTTCCTTTTTAGTGCATTTAAATAAAAGCTTGTCTCAAAAAGTTTTTTTACTAATATTTATTACATAGCAATTTCTCCTCTAATGAGGAGATAACTCTTAATATTATTTAAAAAAATATTTCTGTACCTGTTATAATGTTTAAAAATTTCATTTCATTTTCAGATACTGCTTGGTACCGAGAAAATCTTTATGTAAGTAATGTTTTATCACAATGTTTATTTTTAAAGTTATTAATGTAGGTACTTACATTAGTAATTTGTTGCCCCTATTTCATGTAACGTTCATAATACTTGTGCAATTTTCATTATATGTAAGTGTTAAAAACACAACCTTTCAAAACATACTATCATTAATTTTATACATAATTGCACGGTTAGTATCGCGTGTGCATCGGAAGGGTTAAGTTTCAACATGCAGTGGGTTACACAATCAACCCCTTGTGTATATGCATATTGCGTACAGAGTGTTCAAAACAAAACCGAGTGCAAGGCGATTTTTTTTATTATTACTAAAAACATAACCTTAAATTTTAAAGCATAATATTAATAAAGCTTATTAATATTAACTATATCGAATTAAAATTGAAATATGATACGGTTAATTTCAATTGTTCACATGCACAACAATATTCATGGCCAATTATAGCCTTCTAGCGATAAATATTGTAACTACTGTAATCGAACCATGATAATAAAATAAATATATTGAGCTCAAATTTCTAACTAACTACTTTGGACTTATTGTTATCCCGCGTTTGTTATTTAATATTGTTTCTATAATTTGGCGCATACAGGGAAGTTTATTTAAAAAAATATTGTGTATCGAATTTAGCAATTGGTGAGGTACAAAGACTATTATTGATAAGCACGCAATCTAAAATCAACGACATATTTCATTGTATAATTTATGGTTTAAGATTAAGAGCATTCCATCTGTGGGAATAATCTAATTCATTATGTAACCTCCTGTAATGAAAAACTATTTTTCTAAATACAGTACATTACTTAGTTACTTACTTTTGTTTCTATTATTTGGAAATGAAATAATTGTAACAACTAATATCTTTTTTTCACTTTCTGAAAGCCGGAACCTTCACGAGAATTAGACGAAGTCCTAGAACGTATTTATTAAAGAAGGTCTCTATAGTGTACAAGCTTAAAAAATTTTGTTGTAAATTATGATTATATAAAACGTGAAAATAGGATTGTCGGGACACACAACTTTTAATATATTTCACACGTCTCTCTGAAATGGGTTGCCTAGACTTCAACTGAACTACACACTGTTGTATTTTTTTTGTTTTATCCTAGAATAAAAAAGAATATTTATTGACTTATAAAGAAATCAACCTTGTCGCAGGAAAGTTCGTTGTATCATGTAGGTAAACAAATAAATATATATCTAAATATACTACGTACCTACATAAATAATTTATATTTGCAGTTTTTTATATTTTCAAAATTCTTCCAGAGACAATAAAAAATGTGCAGATTTTTGAAAATGGACACAATTAATTTTGAAAATATTTGTATAGACGAACATTCCCTACAAACTCTTTTACCTACTTACGTTTTACTCCTATTTTGTATAGTGTTTTTATTTTATATTAACAATATCTTATATAAATAAGCATAATGTCATATTTATCTTAAAAAATATTTTATCGAAGAAACTAAGTTATGGAATAATGTCGGGTTTATCGTACATTCAACACGCTCTTTTGTTAATCGCTGTTAAATTTTTACACATAAAACATACAAAGTAACTATAGTAACCATAGAAATAACAGCGAATTAACAAAACAGCGTGATTAATAATGTACGATAAACCCGACATAAGATCCTTAATCTAGGCGTATGCTATAAAACAGTCGGAATATTTAGCATTTTCCGAACAGCTTGTGTATTTAATATCTACCGTCTGTCCAGTTGATGCTTTGTGTCCAGGGGCCCAAACTGGTCCTTTGGGAGAAAACGTTGATTTGTGAGAGCGCTATTATCTCTCTCTTTCTCCTATATAATATGTCTGCGTATAGTCTGATTAAATTGATATTGAGCTTCTGTTATTTCATAAACATTGTTGGATATAAAAGCTTTTTTTTATTATCCAGTAATTATTAAAATGGGTTCTGCATTAAATTTATCCGAAACATTCTATAATTATTATGACTGGCCGTCTGTATATTTGATCGGCATGAAAAAATGGCTTGGTCAATTTTTATCAAACTTGAAAGGTATTTTATAGAAGGTGGAACATAGGTTATATGCCGTTTTATAATTTCAATTAGAATTGATAGTTTTAAGTAGGATCAAGAATGGCTAGAAAATAATTAATTTTTTATGGAAATAAAGGGCCGAAATATAATAAATTGAATCTAATAAACGATTTATATTTTTAATTTGTAAACATCTTTACTATGGTGGCTGCGCCTGCCCCCTAAATTTCTAATGACTCGGTGAAATGTCACTGAAATGATGTTACTCAAAGCTCCACTGTCAGGTATATTCAATCCTTCTTGGTCAGCTGTCAAATTTGTATAAAGCTATAAGTAGCTGTAATCGTATTCAAATCTGACTGATTGCATTGTTGAGAAAACCGAGGATTTTTTTTTTGTTATAAATTTTTAAGTTCGTAAAAGTAAACTTTCTTGACATAATAAAAGAATCAACTTCATTTAGGCAATGATTAAACGGAACCAGTATCAAAAATTATACTAGAAAACATTTTTTTATTACAAAATAAGAGTACCTGCCCTCCAAAAAATATTCATTCGTTAGCTAACATACAGAGTTCATGGCAATAAATACATTATATTTTTGAAATTTTCATTGATAGAAAAAAATTTCATTTTAATAATAACCAATTTCTTTGTATAAAAAAGTCACCGACTTAAGAAAGTATAAACGTTTTTAGTGCTTGTTAAATGTAAACTAACACAGAATGTAAACCATTTTTGATGTATAAATATGTTTATGCGCCCCCGCCATTTTTTTTCTACAGTAACTCCTTGAAATGCCACGGAAGTGATATATCGTTAACCCCCCTTGGTCATTTTTTATATGTAGTCGAATCTGTTTACTACATATATATTGGGAATATGAGGAACTCACTATTTTTTATCAAATTTTTGCCCTTAACACACCACGACGTAACAAACACTCTATTCGATTGTATTATAAATGCAGAAAGTACAAATTGAAAATGTCCCATGTACAGGCTTGACTTTAACAAACACTTTTGAAATAAAAATTATAATTAACTTTGAGGGTTTCGCGGTGGTGGGAGTGTCCTCAGTTTTGAAGACATCGCTCGAAGTAGGCACACTTTGCCTCCGCTAAGTTCGTCATGTTCGACGTTCCCGTAAAGTCGCAGAGAAACTCTACGTTCTCGTGGAACAGAGACAAATAATAATTATACTACTGTTGTCTCTTTTTATGTTGTAGATGCAAGTTGAAAAATTTGAATTTCCTGATAACACATGCGCTGTAAACATAAAAAGAGACAACAGATTTTTTGTCTCGGTTCCACGGGACAAGCGGGGGGTGACCCGGACCAACTGAGGCACCCCACACCGTTGCCGCCGAGCGGCACCAAGTGGTAGCGCGTCGACCTCGGTCATCCTTCAAAACTGAGGACAACCCCCATCCATGGCATAGGTGGTTCTCCCCGACCTGATCAGTGCCGCGCGCTCACTGGCCTCTGCCTCCAAATAAAACAAGCCACCGATACTACATTTAATAATTGAATAAAACATCCTATATATATAATAATGCGTTTATTGTTTAACATCCGTTTCGAAATTGTGTCATGACAGACGTCACTCGCACAATTACGTTACTATCTTCCATTCACCACTTTCCCGTTATTTTCTACATTTTTTAACTTCAAATTAATTTATAGTAATATGCCAGTGGAGGAACTACAAGAAATTAAGACAAGGTAGGCAACTTTGTAAGCATAGGAATTTGACAGGGAAAATTGGTCATTGCGTGGTAAGGTATAAACTATAAGTAACCATCTCGATATTTATCTGAAATTATTGAGGAAACCCGTGAAACACCTCAACAATATGGCCGGTACAGAAATTACAATTTCTCGACGTGAGACAATAGGAAAAAGTCCTATCCACATCTACTCTAGCCGGGATTCGACTCTAGTACCTTCCGAATGTGGGTCTAGTGCCCTCGTCATTAGGCTAATCACTCGAAACACCCTGTATATTATACGGTGTACACGAGAGGCAAAGCAGGTTCGCGTGTGTTACTGTTGTTAACTCAACACTAATGAGCACATCATGTTGATTAATCGGAGTCGTTGTTAAAACAATTACAACTGTTCAGGGAATTGGACATCCCTTAACTACACTATACTACACTAGTGACTACAGTACCTCTGCACTAGTGACTCTTCACTATAATAATAAGAAATGGGTGTTCGTGTCAAACGTTAGCCGGTCGAAAGCCATGAGCGCGCTTACCCCATACTAGATATAGAAATCTGGGGATGTAGTATAAAGTGCCACTTTAGAGGGGGGAAGCCATTCAGGGTAGTGTTGCCGTCTAGATCTAAACGTTCTAGACTCTTGTCTTGTCTTGTCTAGATTTTCAAGACAAGACAAGACTTGCTTTATCTAGATCAAGACTCTTGCCAAAACTTTAGACAATTTTCAAGAGTCTAGATAAACTAAGTAGTAGTATATGTAAAGGTTTACTTTACCTGCTACTACTAATCTAGACTCTTGAAAATAATCTAGAGTCTTGATATTAGACAAGACAAGAGTTTGTTAATCTAGACTTAGACTTAGTGAAGTCTTGATATTTCAAGACAAGACAAGACTTTGAAAGTCTTGTCTTGTCTTGTCTAGACAGCAACGCTAATTCAGGGGAAGGTGCATGCCTGTGTCTCCAAACCCACAAACGGGTTCTCGGACAAATAGAAATAGAAATCTGAGGATGTAGTAAAAAGTACCACTTAATTTAGACGAGGGAGATGCCATTCAGGGGAGGATGCATGTCTGTCTTATGGACATGTCCATGTTATGCATGTGTCCACGTTCTATTGACCGCGTCTTTGCGCATGCTCAATTGCTCGTACAGCGCTTTCGCAACTGAAGCGACCAATAGAATGTGGGCATACTTGCTTCCTCACCGCCCCCCCCCCTTAACAGCAACCTCCCACTTGCTTGTACTACGTCCCTAGATTTCTATGTATATGGCTTACCCCAAACCCACAACGGGTTCTCGGGCATTTTTTAATCCGATGCATGTTTAATTATTTCATACGCGTTAAGTTGATTCTAGTTGGTGTAGACTGTAGAGTATAGACAGTAGATTAAAATTGCGATCCACAATACTAACGATGATTGAAGGTAGAATTAGAATTTTTTCAGTGGCATATAGGATCAATAAAATGCAATACTGATGTTAAATATTTGCAAGTAGGTATTCACTTACGTTTCGGCACTCTGAGGATGGCACAAAAAGTGCCGAATTATTTCCATATGCCATTAATTATTTCACTTGGTGTGCCTGCCATTATTTACTAAACCAAATTCAATGTTAAAAAAGTGTGTGTCTGTCCGTACGAACGAATTTAACTCAAAAATTACTGAAGCTATATTAACATGAAATTTACACTGCAGGTTATAGATAATAACCCTGGAACTGAATGAATGAATGAATTGTGAATTATAGACGTTCGACAAACCCTGAAACTAGATATTGTTTGTATTTGTTTCATCGTTATATTTCAAACGGTTTCGAAGATATGATGATGACCAGGGATGTAGGTATTGGATTCTGTGAAATAGGAATCACGTTAAGTCTTAGGAGGCACAGGCAACTCCGGGCTTAACAGCTATATAGCTAGTAGACTAGAAACTAAAACAAAACTATGTTGTAACAACAATTTGGACTTTGAAGTATTAATGGCGACAAAACTATATGAATGAATATACTTACTGGTAAATTTCCAAACAAAATTAAATTACTACACCACTGTATTCCTAGACTATAGTCAACTATTACATTGGTCTGGAGTGGCTATATCAATTTCTTTAATGGATTCAGTGTCGGTGATTGCATCTAATTTACGTATACAAATAAGATATCTATTATTATATCAAATAAATATGAGCTGTTTTGTTTTATTACTTAATTTACGAAAAAAGGAATATATAAAAAACCTTTTCGTGTTTAACAAAATATATTGAGAGAATCATTAGTGAGATTGAGAAATAAATGTCGTAATTAACATTGCAGAGCGTTTTATTGTTTCATTTGCGTCTCTTTAAAATATGATTTATGTGTATTAATTTTTCGGTCCAAGAATTAAATTTAAATTCCGCGCGGAAACACTATAGAAGAACGCGGTAATTAAATAATAGTTGAATTGACGATTTGAAATTATAATTGTGTTTGTGTTGTAAAGAGAGATTGGAAAATGTTGATTGGTTATGAAACTCTTATTTAATTAATGTTTTTTTATTATTTTCCTAATTAGTTTGTTTATTTGACAGGGGGAATTATTATCTCTATTATTGTATAAAAATTGTTTTCACTCATGCCGTTCAGCATCAATGCTTTGATAACTGATAGCTCCCACGGTACTAAATTCTAATGGGCAACAATACTAAAAGTTTATTCGTGAATTTAACAGAAAATATGATGGAAATATCTTTGTCTGCCTTGCAAAATTTTTTTGCACACCTGGCAGACATCTCCCCAAATGGAAATTTTAGTATGAGGTCTGCTAAATATGCAAAAAAAAATTGCAAAGCAATAATAATTGGAAATAATAATCTGTCTAAATTTCTTCAAATAGTGTTGATCAGTATAAACAAGATACTGACAATAACAATGATTTAAAACTAGTATTGTCCAGTCGACTTTTGTACCGGGGGAGCTTGGGATGAGTCAACTTGGCCCCCCACCTCATTTTTTTTCAGTTTTTTTTTGACAAATCAATTGTGCTCGAATTGTGCTCAATTGTGCTGCTAATATTTTCAATTGTGCTCAATTGCAAATTGCTTAAAAATTGAAAACAAATCCGGGGGCCAAGTTGACGCTCAGCCCCCGGAAATTTTGGAATTTCGATGTTTTTTTTAGCTCATTCAATTGTGCTCGCAGTGTGCTGAATTGTGCTGCAAAGATTTTCAATTCAGCTCATCTGCAAAGTACCTTAAAATCGAAAACAAATCCGGGGGCCAAGTTGACGCTCAGCCCCCGGAAATTTTGGATTTTTGATGTTTTTTTTAGCTCATTCAATAGTGCTCGAATTGTGCTCAATTGTGCTGCAAAGATTTTCAATTCAGCTCATCTGCAAAGTACTTTAAAATCAAAAACAAATCCGGGGGCCAGGTTGACGCTCAGCCCCCGGAAATTTTTGATTTTTGATGTTTTTTTTAGCTCCTTCAATAGTGCTCGAATTGTGCTCAATTGTGCTGCAAAGATTTTCAATGCAGCTCATTTGCAAAGTACTTTAAAATTGAAAACAAATCCGGGGGCCAAGTTGACGCTCAGCCCCCGGAAATTTTGGATTTTTGATGTTTTTTTTAGCTCATTCAATAGTGCTCGAATTGTGTTCAATTGTGCTGTAAAGATTTTCAATTCAGCTCATCTCCAAAGTACTTTAAAATCAAAAACAAATCCGGGGCCAGTTAAAGCTAAGCCCCCGGAAATTTTGGATTTTTGATGTTTTTATTAGCTTATTCAATAGTGCTCGAATTGTGTTCAATTGTGCTGTAAAGATTTTCAATTCAGCTCATCTGCAAAGTACTTCAAAATCAAAAACAAATCCGGGGCATGTTAAAGTCAGCCCCCGGAAATTTTGGATGTTTGATGATTTTTTTAGCTCATTCAATAGTGCTCGAATTGTGTTCAATTGTGCTGTAAAGATTTTCAATTAGGCTCATCTGCAAAGTACTTCAAAATCAAAAACAAATCCGGGGGCCAAGTTGACGCTCAGCCCCCGGAAATTTTGGATTTTTGATGTTTTTTTTAGCTCATTCAATAGTGCTCGAATTGTGCTCAATTGTGCTGCAAAGATTTTCAATTCAGCTCATCTGCAAAGTACTTTAAAATCAAAAACAAATCCGGGGGCCAGGTTGACGCTCAGCCCCCGGAAATTTTTGATTTTTGATGTTTTTTTTAGCTCATTCAATAGTGCTCGAATTGTGTTCAATTGTGCTGTAAAGATTTTCAATTCAGCTCATCTGCAAAGTACTTCAAAATCAAAAACAAATCCGGGGGCCAAGTTGACGCTCAGCCCCCGGAAATTTTGGATTTTTGATGTTTTTTTTAGCTCATTCAATAGTGCTCGAATTGTGCTCAATTGTGCTGCAAAGATTTTCAATTCAGCTCATCTGCAAAGTACTTTAAAATCGAAAAGAAATCCGGGGCATGTTAAAACTCAGCCCCCGGAAATTTTGGATTTTTGATGTTTTTTTTAGCTCATTCAATAGTGCTCGAATTGTGTTCAATTGTGCTGTAAAGATTTTCAATTCAGCTCATCTGCAAAGTACTTTAAAATCAAAAACAAATCCGGGGGCCAAGTTGACGCTCAGCCCCCGGAAATTTTGGATTTTTGATGTTTTTTTTAGCTCATTCAATAGTGCTCGAATTGTGCTCAATTGTGCTGCAAAGATTTTCAATTTAACTCATCTGCAAAGTACTTTAAAATCAAAAACAAACGCGGGGGCCAGGTTTACGCTCAGCACCCTAAAATTTTGGAATTTTTCATGTTTTTTTAATTTTTTTTTATTGAATAATTGATAGTTGGCGTCTGGATGAGTAAGAGTTTAGAATAACAAAATATGGTGATTTTTTTGTATGCAGGAATGAAAAAAAGAATTTTGTATTTTTCTATAAATTCTAATAATAAAATAATGTATATTTTTTAAAATGCCAATTTACAGGACCACCCGTTGTTTGAAAACGTAGACTCGTCCAACCCGAAAATGAAGATTTTTTAAACAAATACTACTCTATATACAGTGTGTCCTAGGATAAGATGTAACGAAAGGTGTAATGAACAAACAAATTTAGAATTTCTACAGGGTGTTTTATAAGCAAAGTTGTAAAAGTTGGCCTAGTGCGAGTAGATTCGCGCATCGATCGTTCCATACAAAAATAGAATTAACGAGTTGAGTGGGGGTAAAAAATTTTTTGATTTGTTTTTAAAAAGTTTTTTTTACTTATATTTTATTCTGTTCTTTTTAGTGTTTCAATTTTTTTCCGTATCAAATTTAATTAAAGTATATAAATATACTTTAATTAAATTTGATTAGCAAATAATAATTGTAATTATTATTTGTCAAGATTTATGCCATAACAACAATCTGTGAAAATTTCAACTAGCTACCTCGTACTGTTTGTGGGATAGAGCCCTGTGACAGACGGACGGAAACACGGACGGACGTACAGATATCGTAAACAGAGTAAAAGTGTTCCATACGGAGGTACGGGGCTCTAAAATGACAGAATATATTTTTCGAAATATGAAAATGTCACAGACAAAAGTTGTTTAGAATGCTATTTTATAAACCCATACCAAATTTCAGAAATATTTAAAAAAATCGTTTGTTTTGTAACGTTGTAAAAATGACCAAGAAAAGGGTATACTTCTCTCGGTCATTTTTACAACGTTACAAAACAAACGATTTTTTTTATATTTATTTATTAAAATTTGAAAATATGATTTAAAAAAAGTTGTTTAAAATGCAATTTTATAACTCCATTTCAAATTTCAGCAATAATAAAAGAAATCGTTACCAATACAGAAAATTCATGATTTTTTAAAAATATATTTCTGAAATTTGGTATGGGGTTATAAAATTGCATTCTAAACTACTTTTATTAGTTGATTTTTTGAAAAATAAAACTACTTTTTCATTGTCATTTTTACCACTTTGCTGATAAAACACCTAGTAGAAGACCGAATTAACTCATTTTTGGTATATCTTAGTTTATATCCCTAATTAATGCTACTACAATATTCGAATCTTTTTTTGTTCTTGTTACATCTATTCTGGGACACACTGTATATGTTTGTTTGTATTTAGAGTAACCGTTGGAAATACGTTGGTTTAAAATCGGCAACCCTTCATACGCATGTGTGAATTATTGTGAACAACTTTATGTTTTCGGTTTAAAACAAAAGCCCGTAAAATGACTTAGAAGCTGCTTTTACCTGGAATATTTGCCAAATTTCCTAAGCATTTAAATATTTTAGTGAATCATTTTTTTTTTCAACACATTATTTAAACTGGCCCCGGATTTGTTTTTGATTTTAAAGTACTTTGCAGATGAGCTGAATTGAAAATCTTTGCAGCACAATTGAGCACAATTCGAGCACTATTGAATGAGCTAAAAAAAACATCAAAAATCCAAAATTTCCGGGGGCTGACTTTAACATGCCCCGGATTTGTTTTTGATTTTGAAGTACTTTGCAGATGAGCTGAATTGAAAATCTTTACAGCACAATTGAACACAATTCGAGCACTATTGAATAAGCTAAAAAAAACATCAAAAATCCAAAATTTCCGGGGGCTTAGCTTTAACTGGCCCCGGATTTGTTTTTGATTTTAAAGTACTTTGGAGATGAGCTGAATTGAAAATCTTTACAGCACAATTGAACACAATTCGAGCACTATTGAATGAGCTAAAAAAAACATCAAAAATCCAAAATTTCCGGGCGCTGAGCGTCAACTTGGCCCCCGGATTTGTTTTCAATTTTAAAGTACTTTGCAAATGAGCTGCATTGAAAATCTTTGCAGCACAATTGAGCACAATTCGAGCACTGTTGAATGAGCTAAAAAAAACATCAAAAATCCAAAATTTCCGGGGGCTGAGCGTCAACTTGGCCCCCGGATTTGTTTTTGATTTTGAAGTACTTTGCAGATGAGCTGAATTGAAAATCTTTACAGCACAATTGAACACAATTCGAGCACTATTGAATGAGCTAAAAAAAACATCAAAAATCCAAAATTTCCGGGGGCTGAGCGTCAACTTGGCCCCCGGATTTGTTTTTGATTTTGAAGTACTTTGCAGATGAGCCTAATTGAAAATCTTTACAGCACAATTGAACACAATTCGAGCACTATTGAATGAGCTAAAAAAAACATCAAAAATCCAAAATTTCCGGGGGCTGACTTTAACATGCCCCGGATTTGTTTTTGATTTTGAAGTACTTTGCAGATGAGCTGAATTGAAAATCTTTACAGCACAATTGAACACAATTCGAGCACTATTGAATAAGCTAAAAAAAACATCAAAAATCCAAAATTTCCGGGGGCTTAGCTTTAACTGGCCCCGGATTTGTTTTTGATTTTAAAGTACTTTGGAGATGAGCTGAATTGAAAATCTTTACAGCACAATTGAACACAATTCGAGCACTATTGAATGAGCTAAAAAAAAACATCAAAAATCCAAAATTTCCGGGGGCTGAGCGTCAACTTGGCCCCCGGATTTGTTTTCAATTTTAAAGTACTTTGCAAATGAGCTGCATTGAAAATCTTTGCAGCACAATTGAGCACAATTCGAACACTATTGAAGGAGCTAAAAAAAACATCAAAAATCAAAAATTTCCGGGGGCTGAGCGTCAACCTGGCCCCCGGATTTGTTTTTGATTTTAAAGTACTTTGCAGATGAGCTGAATTGAAAATCTTTGCAGCACAATTGAGCACAATTCGAGCACTATTGAATGAGCTAAAAAAAACATCAAAAATCCAAAATTTCCGGGGGCTGAGCGTCAACTTGGCCCCCGGATTTGTTTTCGATTTTGAAGTACTTTGCAGATGAGCCTAATTGAAAATCTTTACAGCACAATTGAACACAATTCGAGCACTATTGAATGAGCTAAAAAAAACATCAAAAATCCAAAATTTCCGGGGGCTGACTTTAACATGCCCCGGATTTGTTTTTGATTTTGAAGTACTTTGCAGATGAGCTGAATTGAAAATCTTTACAGCACAATTGAACACAATTCGAGCACTATTGAATAAGCTAAAAAAAACATCAAAAATCCAAAATTTCCGGGGGCTTAGCTTTAACTGGCCCCGGATTTGTTTTTGATTTTAAAGTACTTTGGAGATGAGCTGAATTGAAAATCTTTACAGCACAATTGAACACAATTCGAGCACTATTGAATGAGCTAAAAAAAACATCAAAAATCCAAAATTTCCGGGGGCTGAGCGTCAACTTGGCCCCCGGATTTGTTTTCAATTTTAAAGTACTTTGCAAATGAGCTGCATTGAAAATCTTTGCAGCACAATTGAGCACAATTCGAGCACTATTGAAGGAGCTAAAAAAAACATCAAAAATCAAAAATTTCCGGGGGCTGAGCGTCAACCTGGCCCCCGGATTTGTTTTTGATTTTAAAGTACTTTGCAGATGAGCTGAATTGAAAATCTTTGCAGCACAATTGAGCACAATTCGAGCACTATTGAATGAGCTAAAAAAAACATCAAAAATCCAAAATTTCCGGGGGCTGAGCGTCAACTTGGCCCCCGGATTTGTTTTCGATTTTGAAGTACTTTGCAGATGAGCCTAATTGAAAATCTTTACAGCACAATTGAACACAATTCGAGCACTATTGAATAAGCTAAAAAAAACATCAAAAATCCAAAATTTCCGGGGGCTGACTTTAACATGCCCCGGATTTGTTTTTGATTTTGAAGTACTTTGCAGATGAGCTGAATTGAAAATCTTTACAGCACAATTGAACACAATTCGAGCACTATTGAATAAGCTAAAAAAAACATCAAAAATCCAAAATTTCCGGGGGCTTAGCTTTAACTGGCCCCGGATTTGTTTTTGATTTTAAAGTACTTTGGAGATGAGCTGAATTGAAAATCTTTACAGCACAATTGAACACAATTCGAGCACTATTGAATGAGCTAAAAAAAACATCAAAAATCCAAAATTTCCGGGGGCTGAGCGTCAACTTGGCCCCCGGATTTGTTTTCAATTTTAAAGTACTTTGCAAATGAGCTGCATTGAAAATCTTTGCAGCACAATTGAGCACAATTCGAGCACTATTGAAGGAGCTAAAAAAAACATCAAAAATCAAAAATTTTCGGGGGCTGAGCGTCAACCTGGCCCCCGGATTTGTTTTTGATTTTAAAGTACTTTGCAGATGAGCTGAATTGAAAATCTTTGCAGCACAATTGAGCACAATTCGAGCACTATTGAATGAGCTAAAAAAAACATCAAAAATCCAAAATTTCCGGGGGCTGAGCGTCAACTTGGCCCCCGGATTTGTTTTCGATTTTAAGGTACTTTGCAGATGAGCTGAATTGAAAATCTTTGCAGCACAATTCAGCACACTGCGAGCACAATTGAATGAGCTAAAAAAAACATCGAAATTCCAAAATTTCCGGGGGCTGAGCGTCAACTTGGCCCCCGGATTTGTTTTCAATTTTTAAGCAATTTGCAATTGAGCACAATTGAAAATATTAGCAGCACAATTGAGCACAATTCGAGCACAATTGATTTGTCAAAAAAAAACTGAAAAAAAATGAGGTGGGGGGCCAAGTTGACTCATCCGGGAGCTTGGACTATAAATACTTATTTTTAACACGCTTATATTAGCTTCACCTGTATGTTTGCGTGCTTGTGTGCTTGCTTGCTTGTTTGTCAGTTTGTAACCGACTTCTTTGAACTTGATTTTGACCAACTTTGAACGGTCAGATTTAGTTTAAACTTTGTCCACTTATCAAGGACCGACGACAATACAATAATTCTATAAGTTTGTCCCATTATCCTGACCAGGATCTGCAGGACTAAAAAAAAAAAAGCAAAAAACTTCAGATTGAACTGAAACTTTGCACACTTATCAAGGACCGATTACAATACAATAATTCCATAAGTTTGTCCCATTATCCTGACCAGGATCTCCAGGACTAAAAAAAAAAGCAAAAAACTTCAGATTGAACAGAAACTTTGCACACTTATCAAGGACCGATTACAATACAATAAAAAAACTAAAAAACACGCTTTAATGAACTAAAAAGTAAAAAATAATTAATTTTATTGTAAAAAAGCGTGGGGTAGTATGAAAATATGATACAAAGCACCCCACGCTTTTTTACAATAAAATTAATTATTTTTTACTTTTTAGTTCATTAAAGCGTGTTTTTTAGTTTTTTTAAATTATAATTTTTATATATGAAAACAAATATCTCTAACTTCGTGGTTATTTTACATAAATATAAACAGTACTGAGGACGTTCAGTTATTTTTCAAATCTTTCTCAGTTAATAAGAAACAGAACTCAAATTCATTTTTGTATATAAGAACAAAAATAAGGCAATGTAATTTGATACATTTGGCTAAAAATACAAATAGGCACTTTTGTTTTATCGACGACATTTAATTTTAAAGAAATCAATATTTAGAATAACGTTTTAACATTTCAAGAAACTACATAATTTTATGTAAATTTGTTAAATAAACAAAACTTTTTACAAAAGCCGTATCCACTTTGAACATCAAAAGCAAATGATACTAAAATAAAAGTAATTATTAAACTAATTTTACAACTAAACCTCAAGAAAGCCTTTTTGAAAAGACTTCAAAAACATCAAAATATATTATTCCGACTGTCGTTTTTGTGAAAAAAGACTAAAAATATAAATATTTACCATACCAAACATAAAAACATGTTTAAATGTACGCAACAACGGAAAATAGAATGAAACCATTGAAATTAGAAGAAATTACATCTACCCCAGCTTTTATTCAATACAAAAACTGTTTACCTTTTCGTCAAAAAGTTTGCTCAAATGATCCTTTAACTACCATAGAAAGAAATGAAATATAGAAAAGTAACACACAGCAACTGCATTTCATGTAAAATAATTATAATTAAATTTTTAACTCTGTAAAAATAAAATGGTTACCTTAGGGTTTACATTATGTAGATATTATATTTTCAACACATTTCTCAAAGTTACAAATTTAAATTATTTTGGCTACAAATAATTTATAGGTAGGTAATAATAAGTAGATAGATCTGGATAAAATGCATTTTATTTTCATTTATTTATTGTGTGAAAAAATTACAAAATCAACCATTTATGTTTTAAAAATTAAAAAAAAAATATATCCTATTCGTTCCCAGTAAAGGAGGAAAGTAAATCACCCATTTGAATCTGAAAAATACCTCTTCATAGAAAAAAATATTTCAAGTTCAATCTGAATTCCTACTTTTATTAATTTCAATACATAAACCCAAAAATGTTTAATACCAAGAATATCATCTATAGAATCTCACAGATCTCAAAAATTGATTGTATTGTCAATAGAAAAACTGAAAAAATGCATAAAAGATTGAGTTAGATTACATATGGTGGCGCCATCTTTTGAAATCGGTGTTGTGCAGGCCTCTTTTAAACAAAACGATCTCACATAAAAATGTGACATTAATTCTGTTACCTTATATTCTTTAGCTTATGAATCAAAGCACAAAACAAAAACTACATAAAAATGGCGGCTTGAATTCAATTTGATATGACATCGCTATTAAAAAAATAAATTATTTTTCTTTAGTTGTGCATTTTTCTACTATAATGTTGTACTGGTACCTATATATAGAACAAAACACAAAAAAGAACAATTCCACACAACCTCAAAGCTGTCATAACTGTATGACAGATCGGTTTATGAATACTACGTACAGTCGTTGTCTGTCCTATCGTTTATTTGTCGGTGATACTACATGCTATATGTGTGCTTTCTCTGATCTATGCTTTTTATACTGGATGTCAATATTAGACGAGAACACTATTATTATCTCGGGAATCATTAACAGTATAAAATAGTAGCGGATCCTCTGCCTATATTTAAGTTTTCTCAAGGATTTTTGAGTGTCTTGCCCGTGGAGGATAGAGAGAAAAGAGACTAATCTCAACATGCCGCAATTCGAAGCGCGTATCCCGAAAACCGATGACGGTAAGGATTCGTAAAATCTTTACGCGCGGCGCTGTAGCTATAAGGGTCCGAGTCACGTGCATTATTGCCCTCTTCTGCATAGAGCCATTCCAGGGCCGTAGCTAGGGGGGGGGCATTAAGGGGCAATGCCCTACCTTAAAACATCTAGTGCCCTACTTTAAGGAATTATAAACAAGCCGCAGACTGTCACGACAGAATGACAGACTTGATCTATCTGGAATTTGGAAAAACAAAATTAAATTCGTTGGACTAAATGAAGTTCGTCGGAAATTTGATAACATGACAAGTTCTGTATTTTTTTTTTTTTTGAATAAATTGTCATTTACCTTGCTTTTGTAATTTGATATCACCAGATGAGGTGGGCAATCCAATTAAAAAATTGTAGTCTTTTGCTTCAGCCCTACTTTAAACTTTCAGTGCCCTATCTTGAATTCAGCTCTAGCTACGGCCCTGAGCCAGTCTCCAAGATTCTATGAATGGATCCACGGCAATATGGTATTGTTTACTGTCAGTCAACCTGACCGACCCCCCCAAGGGGGACATTGAGATGTAGTTGTTATCGCAATTGCAATCCAATGTTCTTTGGGAATTAGTGCTCCCAGGGACCCGAGTTTGTACCAGTTGGTTTATGTATGCCGACTGGCGGATTTTAATACACGCAAATATGTTATTTGTTGTGTTGAAGACACTAATGACCTTGAGCTGTCGACGCGTCTATAATCTACAATAAATAAATAAATCAACCTGATCGACTACTTTTTAATTGTTTATTTCTATTTTGCAAAAAAAAATCAATATTTAAATCGCCCGGTTTCCCACTCTACTAAGGAAATAAGTACCCTTGTTTTCTTCACTTTTAAGACAACGGCGAATGTCTGAAGACTTTCTCTCTATATTTTCCATGGTCTTGTCAAAAATCCTGGAAACACACTTTCCGAGCTAGGCGTGTTTCCAACTAGATCTGTAGATCTGTATGCCTGTCTATAGACATGTCTACAGGGTAGTGGGTGATCGCGGCTGTCGATCATAGAACTTAACATGTAAAATCATACTGTCGTCATTTCCTATATAGTACTCAAACCAAATTTGGATATTCCTGCAACATTTCTGAGATACAAATAGTGTACTCAGTAATATCAACGGTCTATCTATTTAGAACACATGTAAAGAATACATTTTTATATACAAATATTGCACGCTAGTTGGTTTTTAGGTGATGTCAAAAAAATGTCATCCACACCGACCACAGTCAGTATAAATGGCATTGTGTTCTAGTCATAATGTCATAGCTGAACAGTTCTTATTATGACCGATTGCTTTTTTACAAAGTCACACGAATTTAAAAAAATTGACACCACCAGTTTTATGCTTTTATAATTATAAAAAAAGACATTCAATTGTGTTTTGATTTGATTGGGTTATTGATCAGTCAATCAATCAAAATAAAAATCATCAAAGTCACTTTTTAAATTTCCGTGTACTGAAATATTTTTTTAGAGTTCCGTACCTCCGACTATTACTGAGCGTACGATGTCCGTCCGTCCGTCTGTCACAAGGCTCTGTCTCACAAACGATAAGAGGATTTCGAATCGCAATATTTTTGTTGTTTTTTTTTATAAAATATTTTGTTAATATATATTTTTTTTTTTACTTTAAAAAATAATTTAATAAAATTTGATATATATTTTGAATCACAAAAAGAACAAAATAAAATCTTATAAGTAAAAAAAACTTTTTAAAAACAAGCTTAGATAAAAAAATCTGTTTTTTTTACCCCTACCTTCCTCATTTTTTTTATTATTGTACGAAACCGTCGGTGCGCGAATCTGACTCGCACTTGGCCTGTTTTTATAACAAGCCGTGAGGTGGGTCGTTTATTAGGACTAAAGTGCGACCCTTGAGGTCCACACGACGAACTTCCCAGTTTGATAAATATTTAATAATAATAATTAAATTAGATATTACACAGAAAAGTAATCATTTTAATCATTAAAACATCAATAATTAAAAAAAAAAAAAAAAAAAAAAAAACGGCTGAACCGATTTTTATAAAATTTATGTCGGATCAAAATGACGTTAACACGCCTCGATTGACACCCTTACGAAGTCGATATAATTTTTTATTCGCGAGATATTGTGTAAAATCTTCTTTTTTGGAGGTTATTTGGTTAAGAAAAAAGAACGGCTGAACCGATTTTAAAAAAATTCCTTTCAGATCATATTTACGTTAATACGCGTCGATTGGCACCCCAACGTAGTCGATATCATTTCTCGTTCTCGAGATTTCGTCTTAGAAAGAAATTGACACATACATACGTACGTACGTACGTACGTACATACGTACACACACACACACACACACACACACAGACATCTTTCTAAAAGTAGTGTAAAAATAGTGTAGTGACCTTGAAACATAAAAATTTTTTTTCCTTTTTGATTTCGATTTTCGGACCCATTACAATAACTTCCAATGGGAAGTTAATAATAGAGTTTAGAAACACAAAAAAGGTACGCTAAAAATCTAACAAAGTGATTTAGTGATTTTTTAATCACTTAATTGCTTTTGTAGCGTTAGTGAGTACATAAACTTTAATTAGCAATTGTTAATGAACCATAAAATAATAATTAAATATGATCTTACTGAATATTGGTTCTTGATAATTTTAATGCAATTTATTAATTAAGTTTATATGTAATAAATTAAATATAATTGTACATCTGTAATTTTTACTGTAAGTGAGTTACCATTTTAATAGTCAATAATAAATTTATATTTTTGTTTAATTTTTTTTGCAATGTCACTTCGCAGCGATATGGAAAACCAATTTGTTGTAATTAGGAAAAGACTGTTCAGTTTGAAATGTATTGTTCTCCCCAGTAAATTTAAAAGTGTACAAAAAGGAAATCGGGAAATCAAATCACCTTGATAGAACAAAACACAGATAGATAGGCACTCCAACGGTAATGGCGTTGTATATGTTTGGTATTATGGGTTCTTACATATCGAGTTTGTACACAACTAAACCTTGGCCAAATCAAAAGAATAACATTAATAACTATTTAAGTAATTTATTTATATGGCTGAATTTCTTAGTAAAGAAGGTAATTGGATAAGCAGTCAACCAGACCATATATCAGAATCAAATCCTGCATTTTTTGAAAAAAAAATCATTTTACAACCTTTGTCACAGTCGGGAACCGAACCCGATCTTTTTTACTTTCGCGGCAGAATGTGCATCCTTACACTACCGTGACACGATTATTACACAATTTTTAATCTCCATATACAGATTGTATCAAAATAAACCTGTGCATAGGGCATTCTGTGTGTAAGACAGAGATCGATACATAAAGCAATAAATAAGAATGAGACGGAATGAGATAAATGATCGCTAATAGGATGTTACGTGGTTACTGTAAATAAATAATATTTATACAACCTAATAGGTCACTTTGTTTTTTCGCTTCTTCTATGCTGTAAAAATGTAAATCTTTTATCAGTTTAATTTACAGTAACCACGTAACATCCTATCAGCGATCATTTATCTCATTCTTACTTATTGCTTTATGTATCAATCTCTGTCTTACACACAGAATGCCCTATGCACAGGTTTAATTAGATACAATCTGTATGTAAATAATCGATTAGAAATACACAATGTGCGAGAGTTATTAATTTTTTTTTTTTTTTTTATTAACAAAAACAATGCGTGCATCGACCTTAAGGTCATTAGCACTGATACAATTTAGTTACAAGTTATTAATTTTGTGTAAGCGTAGATAAGAATCGTCAACTAAGTGAGAGCTCGCAAACTTGTATTGTAAAATGATTTTTTCTTTCCAAAAGTGCAAAATTTGATTATGATATGGTCTGGTTAGCTGCTTATTCAAATTACCTTCTTTATTTATAATTATAAGATCAAATATATATTAACAATGCAATTGCAATACTTTATAAACATTTGCAGAGATGAAAATTAAATTATATCTATGAAGAGCAAATAAAAAATTCCAAAAATACTGACATATAAAACTATTGAACATACATACCACAATTAATAAGCAAAAACTGATAAAATTACACTACATGCACTAACACTGTGTATGTGCATGGCTAGCCAATGCCGCAGTGGTGGGGAGAACAGCACTGAAGGAGAATATTACGTTGCATGATTTCGTTTTTCGTTGCATTATTTCGTCTTATGACTTCGTTGTATTGTTTCGTTGCATTATTTTGCATTCATTTCCGTTGCATATTTCCCCTCACGCGGCTGTTCACAGCCCGACATAAGATGTTTCACATCAAAAATACCCAGCGATGTAGCTTAGTGGTACAGCACTAGACTCGCATTGGGAAGGTACTGGGTTCGAATCCCGGCGGGGCAGATGTGGCTAGGACTTTTTCCTACTGCCTCACGCCGAGAAACGGTAATTCCTGTACCGGCCATCTTGTTTGAGGTTTTCCATGGTTTCCCTCAATAAATCCAGATGAATATCGAGATGGTTCCTTATTCAAGGCCATGGCCGATTACCTGTCAAACTCCTATGCTCCCAAAGTTGCCTACCTTATTCTAATGTCCTATAATTCCTTCATTCGCACATTGCTATTAATTAAGTTGAAGTAGATATAAAAATGTATAAAAACGCGAAGTGGTAAAAATGGAAAATAGTAATGGTGCGAATGGCGTCTGTTATGACAATAATGTCAAGAAACGGACGTTAAACGCATTATTATTATTATTCACATCAAAAAATTAAGAACTTCGTTTTAGTGTTGTTTATACGTTTTAGATTAGGCACGCATGAATAGATAATAACGGTGCGTTATATGAAAAATCGCGCTTTTGTCATTACTATATCCGATAGTTCAGCGGCCTATCATCATATATTTCAAGTTAGTATTTGCAAGAAATAATATTAGTTATGTTTATAGTTGGTGGAAGTGAAGGTAATTCAAATTCCTATTTATTATAAAATCTACATTCTACTTTAGGTTTTAGACCGCTTTCTACTATGAGCGAATCTCTTTTATTTTTTAAGCTGTGCTGCGCCACTACTAAAGAAACTAGCAAACTACTCAACACACTGCCTCCAATAGATAATCGTATTGACGCAGAATGCAGATAATTTGATGGCATGGCACAGTTTACCTTTAAAATGCGGTGAAATTTTGTAATGAAACTCGCTCTTCCTCTATAGTTACGTTATTTGAGTAGCCTTTTGTTTTAGTTGTCCATTATTTTAGAAACGTGTTATCTTGTTCTTCAGCACCATAATTTTTGTAACAAGTATTTTCGGTACCGGTTATTTTTCGAACACTGCAATTATTTAACAGTTGCCAAATTACTGTTTTTTGACGTTAAAAGTCGAGCGTTACGAAAATGGATGATAATGTTTCGTCTTAAAATTTCAAAACTAAAAGCAAAATCCAAACGATAAATATAGAGTAGACAAAGGATGTCCGTACTGAAATTACCTTCGACCGCGTACGTAACCGCAATGTGCGCGAATGGGGAGGATCCGCAATATCACACACCGAATATTCACGTCAAAACTGCGGTTTGTGACCTACTTGATTTTCTCCCACGTCATATCGGACGGAAGCTCTCTGCTTAAGTTTAGGTACAAGACAGTTCCGGACAAGTTCAACGATAGTGTACATATAGGGCAATGCAATGACTGGCAAGTTGCGATCTATTTATCCTTATCAACGTCAGTGCTAAGCAGATTACGTATTAGTGACGCGTGAAACCATCGTATGTAATCCCCAGTGACGAGATATCCGACCTCTGCTTGCTGCTGTACGCCTGATCCCAGTCGCTTACACCTTCACCTCATCCGCCGATGAGTCTTGGGAAACTCTGTCTTTCGCTCTACCAGTTCGGCGTTACACAGCACCTCGTCAAACTGACAACCGTATTCTGTGGGGTTTTCATAATTCATTTAACCATTCGACTGCTACACATTTGCTGGTATTTTAGCAACGTACTAACAATGCAGTCCGTTCTATCTAAAGCCCAAGGACGTACGCAGAATCATCCGAAATATCCGATTATCATACTGCAATTATAGATCATAAACGATACCTATAAACCTTCTAAGTGCAATTCGGAGAATTTTAGGCTCCAAAGTTCGATAATGGGAAAGAAAAGGGATTAGTATGAAGTAAGCTTCATGTATTTTTAAATTTTATTCCAGATCCTGCCTTACGTACGCCCATGCTGAAACCTATTTTAGATGGGGACAATTTTGGCAACAAATTAGATAAATTATTTGTTCTAAATTATAGCTGTTTACAAAAATATTTTTTAGTGGTGTGGAAGCATAAGACATTTTTAAGGGTATGCATTTTATAAATTGAAGGGTTTATTGATTTTTGTTTTTTTATGCACATAAAACAAGAAAGTCGCAGGTTCTCTGTCGCGCATACTTTGATCAAATTTTTTGACGCTTGACAACTAAGGTCATTAGCTTCTATTTACATCAAATTAAATTAAACGACATCAAAAAACATCCATGAGCGCAGTTGGACTGCAAACTCACGATAGTTTGATTCAAAGGCTGTCCTCTTAGTATAAAATGAAGTCGCTTTCTGCGTCTGTCTGTCTGCATAACCGCTAACTTCTCCTAAACCACGCAACGAATTTTGATGCGGTTTTCACCATCAGTTAGATAATTTTTCACGGAAGGTTTATATATATAGCGAACGAGCGAAGCGAGTGAGTAATGTAATTCCTAAACCACGTAACGGATTTTGATGCGGTTTTCACCATCAGTTAGATAATTTTTCACGGAAGGTTTATGTATATAGCGAACGAGTGAAACGAGTGAGTAATGTAATTATAATATTCAAGCAATTAACGAGCGAAGCAAGTGAGTAGTGTATTTCACCCGGGCTTTCTTAGCACCCGGGCGAAATCGGACGGGGCCGCTAGTAAATAACAAAAAGTTTATTGTATAGCCCATTTGTAATGCATATTCTAGCCTTCAAAAGAAAAAAAATTGTGAAACAACCCATTAATCAGGCATTAGAACAATTACTATGAAATGTGTAATTCCTGTATACGGTAACAATAGAATTCGAAATAAATAAAACAGCTTGAAAATATAAAGAGAAATTAAGATAAATTGTAATTGAAATTGAAAATTAAATAGTAAAACTAGTTTGTGCTACACAATTGCAGTGTAAAGAGCAAAAAGAAAGCCGACAGCGGCTAACGTATTATCCAGTGTAATAATGCGAGTGCATAGAAACACACACACATTCATATAAACAATAAGCTAGCCATTGCACAGATCGTTGGCATTTAATTGGGGATTGGGGCATGATATGAATGCTGCAGTTCGCCAAAAGCACCATGCAACTAGCGCAAGCACCCACGGTTGGTATTTCTGACAGTGTCGCCGTGACTCCGTATTGTCAAACAACAGAACTTGTCAAATTACTGCGTTACTTAAGGAAAATCAGTCGCTTATCTAAAAAATATGTTAAACTATCTATATTATATTTGAAACACACGGCGTTTTTTTTGTCTGAGAAGTTTTAGCGACTAGAAGACTTCCATTAGTTTTTCAAATTTTTCATATTACTCCAGCTAGAGGCGAACCTGCGTTCTTGTGAACAGTACACAATACAGACGACTTTGAGAAGCTACTTATACATAAAAAAATGTGAGCCGTCGTGGGACACCTGGCAGATGTGAAACATTTTCATAGCTCTCCCCCTGCGAAGACAATTTTAGAATCGATTCAGTAGTTCCAAAGATAAGAATTTATGATTTATAACCCCCCCCCCCCGCGAGAAATTCTCCCTTGCGAAGATAATTAGTGAAAGAATTTTTAAAATCGGTTCCTTAGTTCCAGAGATAAGAATTTATGATTTTTTACCCCCCGTCCCGCGAGAAATTTTCTCCCTGGAAAAGTATTGAAACAGCAATACACAGATATTTACGCACACACACGTAACAGTATCGTGCGGGAAGACGCGATGTGACTGCTTGCGTTCTGAACGACGTTCCATTCAAACGATTTTACACCCATGGGCCGTGCCTAAAGATGTTTCACATCAATAATATGTAGTTACTAACAAGTTACGGTACCTACTATTCATTATTGAAGTTAAGTTTTCTACACTAGTGAAATGTAAAAAATGAAGACAAAAGCCTCTATTTTATAGGGTGTAGGAAAAAAAATACTGCGTATATCTATAGCACAATGCGATTTACACATAAAATTATTATAAAACATAATTCTTAACAAGATTACATGCATAATAGTAATTAATATAGCGGGGAAAACAAATAAATATATCTGTATTAGGATTTGAAGTTTAGTTGTAGGTGCAGTTGAACTCGTAACTACGCCACTGGTACCAGTAGCGGCTGCTGAACACAGTGCATATTATACTACTGTAGACATAAATGCAACAAACTGACAGATTTTATATTCCTTCGGCGTAATCTTCCACTACATTAATAGCAAATCCTGTTTCTATAGCCTGATACTCTATAGTTTCTGTGTCTACTTCTGTACACGCCTGGAGAAACGTTTAGGTACCGCTCATATTATACAAATTACATAGTCGTTGAGTAATTTTAAAATGCAATATAACATTAGAGATAAATGTCACTGTAGAACTTTTTCAGTTTCTCAACAACGTAAATTTAAATTGACACCTTTGGTTTGTTTGGTATACTGATCTTAATACGGCTGTTTCCTGATACGACTATGAAAGTAAATTTAATACAAGCCGTGAGGTGGGTCGTTTGTTAGGACTAAAGGGCGACCCTTGGGGTCCACACGACAAACTTCCCAGTTTGATAAATATTTAATAATAATAATTAAATTAGATATTACACAGAAAAGTAATTATTTTAATCATTAAATCATGATTATTATTTATTTTTAACAATAATTAAAAAAAAAAAAGGCTGAACCGATTTTTATAAAATTTATGTCGGATCAAAATGACGTTAACACACCTCGATTGACACCCTTACGAAGTCAATATAATTTTTTATTCGCGAGATATTGTGTAAAATCTACTTTTTTAGAGTCTATTTGGTTAAGAAACAAGCCGTGAGGTGGGTCGTTTATTAGGACTAAAGTGCGACCCTTGAGGTCCACACGACGAACTTCCCAGTTTGATAAATATTTAATAATAATAATTAAATTAGATATTACACAGAAAAGTAATCATTTCAATCATTAAAACATCAATAATTTAAAAAAAAAAAAAAAAAAAAAAAAACGGCTGAACCGATTTTTATAAAATTTATGTCGGATCAAAATGACGTTAACACGCCTCGATTGACACCCTTACGAAGTCGATATAATTTTTTATTCGCGAGATATTGTGTAAAATCTACTTTTTTGGAGGTTATTTGGTTAAGAAAAAAGAACGGCTGAACCGATTTTGAAAAAATTTCTTTCAGATCATATTTACGTTAATACGCGTCGATTGGCACCCTAACGTAGTCGATATCATTTTTCGTTCTCGAGATTTCGTCTTTGAAAGAAATGTACACATACGTACGTACGTACACACACACACACACACACACACACACACACACACACACACACACACACACACAGACATCTTTCTAAAAGTAGTGTAAAAATAGTGTAGTGACCTTGAAACATAAAAATTTTTTTTCCTTTTTGATTTCGATTTTCGGACCCATTACAATAACTTCCAGTGGGAAGTTAAAAAGAATGGGTGAACCGATTTTGAAAAAATTTCTTTTAGATCATATTTACGTTAATACGCATCGATTGGCACCCTAACGTAGTCGATAACATTTTTCATTCTCGAGATTTCGTCTTAGAAAGAAATTGACACATACGTACGTACGTACATACTTACACACACACAGAGACATCTTTCTAAAAATAGTGTAGTGACCTTGAAACATAAAAATTTGTTATACATTTTGATTTCGATTTTCGGACCCATTTCAATAACTTCCAATGTGAAGTTAATAAATGTACTTTTAGCACTGAATTACCGAGCTTTTAGTGTAAAACTTAAGGAAATACAATGAGACACCAAGCTTTTGTCTTGGTATAAAAAATCTTGCTATAGGCAAGTATTTTTACAAAGTCGAAAAATATATACACACTTTGTATGTGTGTGCGTGTGTGTACGTATATAGCATACATGGAATATATTATATTGAGAAATATGACTGAAATTTCCCGAAGCTCCTGCAGCCTTTCCTTAATCTGAACAAAATGAGACCTTCAGATTAAAATATTTTCGCGACTTCTGCCCATTAGGACTTTTGATCAAGACCATCCGAACAACAACATAGTAAATTTTTAGACAACTTTATCTGGGCTTTGGCTGATATACAATCAAGCAAACCTTATTATAGGTGTGCCAAATCTTCTTTAAAGGTGAAGTCAGAAATCCGTATATTCTCTTCATACAATCCCTAAAAAAGGTCAGTTAAATCTAAAGATTTCGATGAAAGAACTATCGTTGAAATTCTCACCTTGAGTATTTTCAGAAATATGCAACAAATTTGTGTGAATACGAAAATCATTTGCAACCCAAAATGTCACCATTCTATAGTTATTGTTTCAAAAAGTACTAGTAATTGTTTTCTATTAATGATTTAGTAGGTCTTAATTTTCTTTAATCTCCTTGTATTTTTACGGTTGCGGGTTTGAATAAAAATATTAGAAATCAATTCTGATTTTAAACGAAATATCGAAACACCTATGATCAAGGTTGGACTAATCTATTTCAAGCAAAGACCGACTATGTTGGGCAAATTCTGAAATTGTAAGATTCTTTAGACACTATCAAAAACTAGCCTAGGCAGTCTTATAGGTTTGCTTCCGGTCACAAAGTATATTATAAATAGAGGCCGACACAAAAATTAACTTTCAACCAAAATCAGGCCAAAGGTTTTACCGAAGCCGAATGTTGAATTTACTGAATAATCAAGTGAGTATTATTTATTTAGATCACACACACAACTCGGCAAATAAAGAATATTTTAAAAAAAACAGTAAATGAAAAATACTTTTCAATTTCAACGTAATTGCGCGGTCAGCATTCGATAATAAGTATTTATAACCTCGCTTTTTTAGCATTATACAATACATTCGACTACGGTCGACGGTGAGAAAAAAAACCGATTCAGCTTCAACCAAAAACTGCTTTTCGATCGGACTCTAGCGACAAAATGATTGCTGATTTTTCACCGTTATAGACGTTACACGGGAATAGGGTCGTTCCAGGTATCAAAATTTGATAATTTTGACCTCCCCATATACATCAAAAAATAATGTAAACCAACTTTTTTGTTCTTATATCCTTCCTCTTAATTGCAAACAAGAATTAAAGAAATATGTAATATTTTTTGAACGGTGAGCATAAACCGCCATATGATGGCGTACAAGTGAGTCACACTTCTTTATCTGCTAACTGTTTCGAGGTTCGCTCTCAATTTGACAGATCAGTGGGCCTTACTCACAGACTGATAATAATTATGTACGTCATTTCGGTAGCGGCACAATTCTATGTTTAAAATTCCATTGAAAATGCACTTTTGGGTTGTTTTTTTATTATAGAATAAGCTTCCGTAATAACTGAAAAGTTTATCCAAGGGTGTAGCGAATAGATTTTATCCACTATCCACAATAGTCGTCCGGCATGATAGCGTCAGTGAGTTTTGTTTAACAAACCGTTTTGATATACGCACAGCACAATCATATTATGACCACCGCGTGCACTCATTGGATTCACCACGTCGCATTCACATTGCATCCGATTTCATGCAACAGTCGATGTATAAATCACTCCACTTAATCTCTTAGCTCTAAATGGACACAATTATCTATGGTCCGATATAAAAATGCACTCGTTGAAATCAAACTGCGTTTATTTACTGTCAGGATGATCAATTATCAAATATACAGGACGAATATCAATTCAATATGCCACTGGAAATACTCTCTTTAATAGTTACAAAACTGACTCTGCCGAAAATTGACGGAATGAGAATATATGAGAAAATATCTTAAAAATGAAAGGAATAATTGAATATAATATTATTATTATAAAGAAACAATTCTGAAAGCTTCTTTTTATTAAAATGCTTGGTTGCTTAACTTCGGCTTTGCCGAGCTATTAAAATAATTAGATGAAACCAGATTCATACATGTATGTTCGGTTGCTCGTTTTAGACTTCTCCTAACAGTTCCGATGAAACCCGTTTCATATTAATATTTAATACAAGCAAGTTAAAACGAAGCATTCAGATTTGTTTCTTTATATTAAAATAAACATTAATAATAAGAAAAAAAATAGTGATAACGCAAAGCTGCGTCAATTAAAAAAATAAATGTAATTCAGTATGAACTTGTGTTTTAACTTTTAAATATACAGTTAATGTCATTTAAGGTAGTCATGGGAAACATTAATGCATTATATAAAATCGTTTAAGTTAAAATGCAACATGATCAAAAACATGCATCGCTATCAATATTGATAGTGGTGCATGTTTTTGTTCAGTGGATGTTGCATTTTAATAGAAATATAACAGAAATCGACTAACTAAAAAGTGTTAGCTCATTATTAAATAGATAAATCTATACTAATATTATAAAGCTGAAGAGTTTGCTTGTTTGTTTGTTTTTTTGTGTTTGTTTGGTTGAACGCGCTAATCTCAGGAACTACCAGTCTGATTTGAAAAATTTTTTTTTGTTAGATAGCCCATTTATTGAGGAAGGCTATAGGCTATATAATATCACGCTACGACCAATAGGAGCGGAGCATCAATAAAAAATGTTGCAAAAACGGGAAAAATTATTCCTTTTGAGAGCTTCCGTTGCGTGCGCTGCGTAAACGGTTAAAGTTACGCAAAAATCATGTATGACGGAATTGTTCCCCTTTCAAAGTTTTAAAAAAAAGTCCGCGACTGCATATGTCTATCTTTTAAGGTTGACTCACTATAACTTTTTTTATGGTAATCAAATTTGTTCGTAATTATAATATTCAAGCGAACGAGCAAAGCGAGTGAGTAGTGTATTTATAATATTCAAGCGAACGAGCGAAGCGAGTGAGTAGTGTATTTATAATATTCAAGCGTACGAGTGAAGCGAGTGAGTAGTGTATTTATAATATTCAAGCGAACGAGCAAAGCGAGTGAGTAGTGTTTTGCACCCGGGCTTTCTTATTGAATAATAAAATGTCACGAATATCAGGCGTATTAAAAAATTGTGAAGAATGTTTTGTGTTAGGTTGGTCAAGCAGAAGAGTGCAAAAGCAGGGTCACATTATAGTGTAATAATTGATATCTAGGGTTGAAAGTTGTGATTGAATGTTAATACACAGCGCGCCAACTGCTCACTAATCCCACTAATCCGGTGTGTACAATTGCGTGTAATTGGATCTGTTACATCGGGTACCAACACAATGTCATAGCGAGCTGGGTGAGGATTTGATGTTTAACCCTCGGTCGATCGTCGCTCAATAGATGAGGGTGAAGAGTTATTGAATTACATTTAAAGATGATAATACTCTTACTAATGACTAGTTTCTCACGATGTCCTCAAATTTCATCAAGTTTCTTCAATAGCTTGCTGAAATTGTGTCATTTTTAAAAATTTGAAAATCACTTAAATTCGTGCAAACCAACTGATTTTCTTTCCAAACCCCAAGAATTTTTCAAGGAGGAGATTGTAGATTATAGACGCTCGACAACTGAGGTTGTTAGCCTCAAGAATTTTTCAAGGTGGTACGAGATCTCGAGATCACCTTTACCTGCGTATACGAAAAACTAATTCAGTTCTGATCGATCAATTCTTTTAAAAAACATTTTTTATTTTAAAATTTTCTTTATCGATTTGCTTAATTTGAAAAGTTTTATTTTTGTCTTGCATTTTGGTGCCTTTTTCAAAACGCCATCAGATGCAGGTTCACCACCTACACCACCCAAAAACCGGATCTGCATGATATACAATTTACAAGACGAGATTTTTGAAAATATTGTCTCGGACCCGTTGAAAAAAAGTACAGTAGCGTCTCATTAATATCGTCTCGACATATCGACAATGGCATCTCGTCTGAATTTATTTCAGAAACAATGTGAAGATTTTTGGTACACAAACCTGTTATATAATTTTAGGCGACTTGAATTATTACAGTTTTTTAACGCGCTTATATTAGCTTGAATTGACTTGTATGTAAAAAAATCTTTCCAAGTGTCCAATAGACGCGAAACTTTGCAGTCGTATATAATTTTGATCAGAATAAAATATTCTAGCTATAATAATATAATAAGTTAAAAATGGGAAAAAAACCGGTGGTGGAATTGACAGTATTGATGGTGGGAAAACGTGTCTCCAGTCGTTTAAAATTTAAATAATAGGTATATAATACGTATAATTAATAAATAAAAATTTGAAAATAAAAATATAAATTACGCTTACCTATATCAAACCACCAAAACTAGAAAATAAATTTCTTTCTCTTCTACAACGTTTAAAAGCATGGGGTACTCAGGCTCAATGTACCTATATTTAATTTATTCCATCGAGTGCCCCACGCTTTTAAACGTGAATAGAAGAGAAAGAAATGTATTTTTACTTTTTAGTGCGTCGATATAGGTAAGCGTGTTTTTTATTTTATTTTTATATTTTTTTTTATTTTTAAATTATACGTCGTTTATTTTGAGCCTGTAGCAAAATCGGACTTGAAAACTTTAATTTATTTTATAAAAGTGATAGGCAGAACTCTCGTATTGACAAAGATTTAGTCTCGATATCGTTACCGTATTGACCTGATCACTTCGGTTTCGGCTCATCTCATCGAAACGAAAACGAAAAAAGAGGCTTGTGTGTGGGGTAAAACCATTGGGTGCCCTTAGATATTAAAAAAAAAACGCTAATTGAAATTTCCTGCAAACCTTATCAGATATTCATTATGTAAATATGTGTTAAATGAAATTAGTCCGGAGTCGATATCATTATTTGTTCTCGATATATGCGAGCCGAAAAAAAGTTCACCAACGTACGAACGAACGAACGTACGTACACACACAGAGACATCTCTCTAAAAACAGTAGATTCGGATTCTAGGGACTTAAAAACTTCCAGATATGTCAAAATTTTTCATTCGCAAAATCGGACCCAGTCACCCATTATTATAATAACTTCCAATGGGAAGTTAAAAATCTCAGATGTCAGTCTCAATGAGCTCAAATTAAATAGTAGGTATATTCTTATCGTGGTTTAAACTCCGATAAAGTCAGCTAAAAATATAGTACGTATTATAGATACCTACTAATTGAATAAACTAGGCATAATGTATTGTGTGCGATTACGCGTCAAAATATCTTTGTTCAATCACAATTCATAGAGTAATTAAAATTGTCAACTAGACTAACCACACCCAGTGATTTGTCATCTGACAGTACTAACAGTTTATTTATGATTGTAAATGACTTATGTTCGTAAAACGCAAAACTGTTCAGAATGTTTTGTAACTCGTAAAAGCCAAATTATATGCTTACTTCCGACAAGAGCTTTGATGTTTCCCGTTGACTCTTTAGTCTTTACAGTAAACTGTATTTTAGTACGTTCATCAAAAGCACAACGTACGTTTACTTATTCAGTAGCGTAGAATTTTAAAATATATTCGCGCACAGCCAATCTTCATCTCACATTACTTACTAAATTCACCAATATCATGTGAACAATTCCTGATCTTCATTCTGTAAGTATATCATATACTAAGTACATTATAGACTGACAACTTCAATGGAGCAAAATTTGACTGACTAGAAGTGAGACGCTTCTGCTATCATGATTTGTGACTAAATAAAATTTGTATGGTTTGCGTCAGAAATAAAAAGTTTGTCCTTGTCAGGTATACTGAATGTAATATTATATTATGCTATCTTTTACCTTTAACCCAGTAATGAATCCTCTAGAGACTCTAGTAACTACTAGTTCTGGTTACTAACGGTACATTGGCGGCTAACATACCTATTAGTTCTAGCCATACTTTTTAATGTTGCATAGCGACTCTATAATATACATGTACATTCTTTTAAGTATAATTGGACAATCAGTTCAGTGGCGGACTAAGTCCGTCAGAGGCCCGGGGCCGCAGAACTAAATAAGGCCCCCAGTCTGCTTAGAAATTGATGTATTTGTAGTGTAAATTTCGTAAGAAATGAAAAATATAGGTGTATAATAGCTGACAAAAAAATCAAATATTTATAATAAACGACCTACCTACGTTTATATTTTGTATACGTACGGGGCCTCCAACACCAAACTGCCTCTTACTTACTATTTACTACTTACTAAACATATTTTGGCCTTATTTAGGGTGATTAAGAAGGACTTCTCGAGATTTGGAGCCCCCCCAGGATCAAAGACCCGGGGCGAGCCGCCCCCCCTAGCCCGCCACTGAATATGTCGCTGCTTTTAGCCAAATCAAATTAAAATGCACAAAAAATAAAGGGAACACAATTGCATAAAGAAGTACGCCACTGACTGGGATTTAATAGACGCAAAACATCGATAATGTGCTCCCTTTTCGGCACCGCAACATCACACAGAAGTTTAGAGGCAACTTCGGGACAACAGACGTCCAGGATGTGGTCGTAGGAAACAACACATAATACTCATCATAATTCAGTATCTTCACATGTGTTCTATAACGCGACCTAACCTCATTAGCTTAAAGTAACGTTTGATTGTAATTTTAAAGCATCGCTTTTTAACTGATATTTTAAGCTCTTGCAATGGTTGAATTTTTACAAGTTTTTTGTTAAAACCAGTCTATCTAATCCACCGTTTTTCAAACTATTTTCCGCGGAACTATTTTTGTTGCATAATGCAAAGTTTGGTTTTCAGCTAGAAAAAGATATTATAAACTTCATGCATTGAAAAATGATGGCATTTTATTATTTTTGCATAATATAAGACAGAATCTTTTGCAAATTGTCTGACTGACCGCGTACAAAATCCTTTTTCCATTTTAATAAGAAAAAAATATTTTTTACACTGACTCAACTAGTTTTATTATAAATAAGTATGACTAAATTAATTTTTCGTCAATCAGTTAATAACGAACAGATCGGAGCAAATTTATTTTTCCAGAATTTTGCGATTTTTTACAAAGAAGGGGGCTTCTTACTTCTAGTAAAGACCACATACCATATTATAATTTTAATTAAGGGTGTAAGTTTGGACTTTGGAGGAGAAACACTCCCCATATGAGAGTCATTTCAGTCGGGTAAATAAAATTAAAATAAAATTTTGTACAAGCGTTGTACTAGATACAGCAGCTCAGTTACTGTGTATTTGTAGTGATGGCAGTAGAATACTGTATGGTACACTTCGGGTACTATAATTAGTACTCCAAATACAACGTGTGTGTTGTTATCGACATATTGATTAAAAATGCACGACACATGTCTGTCGTGTCCGCGAGTAATGTAACAACGCAACACAACAATCACCCAACAATCATAGGGCTGGTTGGATTCTTGCCCAGCACTTTTGACCGAGTCACCTCAACGAATGACTCTTCGAGACATTTGGCGAGGCAAGGAACCTCGAGTGCTACCAGAGGGCAGTGTAGTCTAGTGGATAGCGTATTTGGTTCCGCAGCCTCTAGACTAGACTGTTGTGGGTTCGAATCACACCTGCGCTCATGGATGTTTTGTGATGTTATTTAGTTTTAAGAAAATTGTTATTTAGTGTAGTTGAAAGACGCTAATGACTTGATATGTCGACGCGTCTATAATCTACAATAAATAAAAATAAATCGAGTGCTACCATCCACACTCTCGAATAACGCGGTAGGTGTTCTACAATAGACCTGCATGGACATCGTCGAAATATACCACTTGCTGTAACTTATCATACAATTATAATATTGTGCAAAATTTCGCATATTTAATCGGAACACGTATAATAATTCATCAAGTTCTAAATTCAACTGATGCAATAATACTATGCAAAGCCGCAAAATAACGCGAGAGTGTAGATAGGTCGATTGTACTCGCCCTCGGTACAGCACGCATCCTTTGACTCGGGCTCATAAAATCGACAAGACACGGAACGCTGCCGAGACGAGGCGTGACACAGCGACCCGACACGAGCGTGCCTTTCACACTGTTGCGCTCGGGTCTCCTCGTGTTGTCTCGGCGAGAGTGAAGTACCGAAATAAGACTTGGATTAATGGATAGTTCCGGGTCTATTTAGTTCCAGGAACTACGTACTCTGTTGGAGACGTTTTTTATCTTCTCCTAGAACGTACCATAGCATGCCCATAGTATTAGTATAGTTGTGGGCGACTTCATCACGAGATTAGGAAGGATTTCAGTTCGCTCTTTCCTTCGACGCAAAACTATCAGTGAAACAGGGGAACTAGATAATTTCGCAAATATGTTTCAGCTTAACAAGAAAAACGTTCCATGTTCATTCCATCTGATTTGTCCGAACAGCGGCGTAACTCCTGACAGGCTGGAAATGCTCCGAATCCCGAACCGCAAAATTAGAGACCCCAGAATTATCTAGAATTATAAATATTCATCGATATCTTAATAAATTACATGTGTTAATAATTTTAACCTAGCATCTGAACCTATAAACACTTCAATATTTACGACCTTAATTTTTGTGAATGAAAATGTCTTGGGTTAGAAAAGATCGTGGTTCAAAAATTTTAGCTCGGGGGCCCTTTTTCTATTTCAACCTGAGGTCCCGCTTCTTGTAGTTTCGTCACTGAATCCTAATACCGAAATATTCGTATAATATCTAGCTCTGCCAAAAAGATATAAATATGTTATCTCACAGCCCTGTTCCAATATTGACGGCAATGTATCGTGGACGGCAAAAGAGAGAGTGACTCGTGATCACCAATCACAATGGTACGTGATACAATGACACCACACACAACACACTGATGAGATTACAACCTTACCGGCCGCACTTACAATTATCTACAGCAACACATTTCGTTGATACGAGATTTTCTTAGGCTATTTCAGCTGTCGATAAACAAACATACCCTTATAGTTGCTTCATGCTAAAAGGTGGATGTCATCACGAAAATTACTAAAAATTACAGCAATGAACAATATTTTTACCCTGAAAAATGTCAACAGTATAAAAAACATGATGTACTTTCGCTAACATTAACGATCATAGTAATACTACTCCAATCATTGTTAATGCTAACATTTTTAACGGAACACTCGTCTATAGGTTTTCAACCTAGTTGATGTTTTTTAGATTAATAATATTTTGTGTTTCATCGTCGATTCCAGAAGTCAACAAATACATAACAATATTGATTTTGGTATCTATTCTGAATTTGTATTCAAAATGTTTTTTGAAATCAATCTATAACATAGTTATTAAATTCTAAACAGAATAATTTTATAATCAAGAATACTTTCCAATTTCAGAATGCCACATAGCCTTAAAAAATATTCAAATTCTGTTGAGAACTTTAAATTCAACATTTGTTGTAGAAAAACATGAAATCCAGCCGATTGTTTTTTCTAATAATAAAATAATTGAGGATGAATTTAATTTTAAACTATCATCACAATAAAGGCACTTTAGTATTGCATCTGCAAAAATAATTAAACCCTTTAAAGTCTAAATATTTTTAAAAACAGTTTTTTAAAATCTTCATTTGATTGATGTTCGCCATTTGTTAGCCTAATATATTTATAATGATTAGAGTCAGATTTTAGGGTACGTATATAAGTAATTCATTGATGACAAAATTTTGTGAACACTATAATAATGTCTCATGTAATAAATTATTATTCATTCTGTTTTTATCGTGATTCAAATAAATAATTGTATAATTAAGTAAGAATTTTGACAAAAAATGTTACGGTATGTTCGATAAAATTCTACTGATAAAGATCTACGTCGGGGATGAGTAAACCAGTATGTTCACTTTACATAATAACTCAAAAAACATAATAAAACATTTCTTGCATATTTCATAAGTTCATTTTCATTTTTTGCAAGACTAAGAACAGCAATAATAAATATAATAGCCTTATATTGCAAATTCTTTTCTTACTCCTGGCTAGTGTAAACCTCCCTTCCGAAGAAGACAAGAAACATTATTTTCAAAACCAGATTCAGCTGAGTTTTTGTCGTGAATAACGTCTGATGTCTCATACTGGGGTAGCATTTTAGAAATATTAGATGTAACGAAAATAGTCGGAAGTGGTTGGCATGTGAAACAAAACACCATGCATAACTATGTTAAGGTCTCAGACACAATATGCCATGGTGGCCGTGAAGAAAAGTATGAGTATACCGACAGGTAAAAAATGCCAAACCCACGTTCGAATCCTGAAGGCTTTTAATATTTTTTTTATAATGAAAATGTATAGGTATTGGGTAACAGTTTAAAATACAAAAAAATAAAATTACAATTATTTTATTTATTTTTACATTTATTATTATTTCACAAACATCTTTTATAAGATAAATAAAAAGTAAAAACTAATTAATTTTATTGTAAAAAAGCATGGGGTAGTATGAAAATATGATACAAAGCACCCCACGCTTTTTTACAATAAAATTAATTATTTTTTTAATTTTTTAGTTCATTAAAGCGTGTTTTTTAGTTTTTTTAAATTATAATTTATTTTTGCTTTTTAGTCCTGGAGATCCTGGTCAGAATAATGGGACAAACTTATGGAATTATTGCATTGTAATCGGTCCTTGATAAGTGTGCAAAGTTTCAGTTCAATCTGAAGTTTTTTGCTTTTTTTTTTTAGTCCTGGAGATCCTGGTCAGGATAATGGGACAAACTTATGGAATTATTGTATTGTCGTCAGTCCTCGATAAGTGTGCAAAGTTTAAACTAAATCTGACCGTTCAAAGTTGGTCAAAATCAAGTTCAAAGAAGTCGGTTACAAATTGACAAGCAAGCCCGCAAACAAACATACAGGTGAAGCTAATATAAGCGTGTTAATAAAAGTGGATTTATTCCTTTCCGAGACAAGAAATACAATCATTTGCTTTTAACGGTATTCACGTCATCTGTCTGTACCCGCGATACAGACATATCCGGTTTTTTTTGCAAGACTAACAGCAGGAACAACAAGAATATTATTGCCTTATATTGCAAATTCTGTTTTACTCCTAGCGCGTGTACGTCCTGACTTCCGAGAAAGACAAGAAACATTCTTTTCAAAACCAGAATCAGCTGAGTTTTTTTCAATCACTCCATGAAATCTTCCAAATTTTTCTACCACTAGACTCGTGCGACCTTACAGTTGACGGCCCTAACAAAAGAAAACGTTCCCTCTTTGTTCTTTCTGCAAGCACACTTTGTACCTAGGGTTGCCAGGCGTCCCGATTTTGAGTCTTAAGTCAAAGTGTCCCGAATAAACTTTTCGGGACATCCAAATGTCCCGGTTTGGCCTATTTTGATTTATAAATTGAATTAAAAATCCGTTTTGTATCTGTGATTTATAAGTTTTTTTCTAAGAATTAAAAGATTATTTTTGAGTTTTTTGTTCTTAAAGTTGTAATTTTAAAGTTTAGTTATGTTTTTTATACATTTTTTAGCAAAATAATTTGTTTTTTTTTAATAAGTATTGTTTCCTATGCGATAATTCGATTTTTTTTACGTAAATACTACTTTTCTGATTTTAGAATTTTTTGTTATAACCTAACCCAACCTAACCTGTCCCGATTTGACCATCAAGATATCTGACAACCTTATTTGTACCCGACTGAAAAATCCAAAAGAATATCTTCAGAAGTAATTTTGAAACATCCCAACTGGAAGTATCAAGTACCTAACCAAGAATACACAAAGGATTCCAACATTTCCTATGTGCTTTTCGCAGCCATATCAGACAGAACAGATCAGAGATCAGACAGCTAGTGGTCGTAGTGTATAGAACGGGCACAGAGAGATCGTATTAATTGAAATCAACGCGGCCAGTCGGCTGAGCCTATATTACAAGGCGGCGACTGACCTTACCACAGGAGCAGTAATGCCGACACGTTGCAACGCCTAATATTAAATTACAGCCGCACTGCAATTACCTCTACACATCGGATTCTCTCTCTCTCGCTGTTGCTCTTTCAGTCGGTCGAACGCAGACGAAGAGCCCTAAAGCCTTTACCACATCGTCGTCGAACTTAATAGAGTATTATTTTTCAGTATAAAAATTGATATTGAATCGCTACAGTAATTGAGTTATTGATTCACATGTCAGCGTTCAAGCGGCAAAACTGCTTTGTCGAATTTTTCACGATTTGTTCTATATCTTCAGATATAGATTTTTGATGTATAAACGTCTTTACTCTCGCTCGGCGTTACGGGCTTCATGGGAGTTCGAGCGTCAGACGTAAGTCATGTAGATGTGACTGCATATACTGTACGCGCAGCTTCTCACGCACACACTAGTTACATATACTAATACATTTGCAAGGGCAGTGAAACCAATATGAGCTCACATGTTTACACATCAACTCTCGTGAGTACCGCACTCCCCGTTTTTAACACCATATTTTGTGTAGGGTTACCTACCAGAATGAAAAAATAGATTTCAGGAGAAAATTCTTGATTTCCCAGAAAGTTTCCGGATTTTTTCTCTTTTATCTATCAAACTACTTATAGTTTAGCACACGTTTCGTGTGAAAATTTTTATAAGATGATTTTAAATCAAGACGAAATCTTACGCGGAATCGCAAGCTCTAAAAAGCCTTGATTATTATTATTTTTTCATCACATTTACGGAAATTCCGGACGCGTCAGAATTCCACTCGCATTCCGGAGTTCAACTGCATTTTAAAACGGCTTATTAATCTTCCAGTGTGTGTGTGTGTGCGTGTGTGGGTCTCTCAGATTATATTCTTCGCAGCAATCAAGAAACAGCATTGTCAATCAGGTGCCTCGAAGTAGTTGGGAGCGTATCAATTAATTTAATTCATTTGCCAACATAGGTAGGTACATTTTAATTCTAAATGATTTCGAAAAAACGGTCTCAAGTTTATTTTCATTCTTACGAGTTTACATAATTCTATTAGATTCTACCAAAAGGCTGTTTACTAAATCCTCTTCGCTTTTATTAATGACCTCAGCTGTTGTCGAGCGTCTATAATTTACAAGTCATTCTTCGCTTTTATAATAACCAACCTGGAAGGAAGGAAAAAAACGTTAACATATTATTTGCTAAGAAACTCGTATCTTAAACATGTTCATTGAAAACAATTTGCAGGCTATTTTTCGAAGCGATTGAGAAGAACCTAAATATAAAACCGTCGCATATTAGCATCGATAATTGCACGTCTGGGGTATGACTTTCGGTTGCCCCCAGCGGGACCAGATTTCTGCTTTGCTAAATATTAGGTGTGACCAGAAATCTTTTATAAGTTTTAGCACTTTGATTGTTACGTGTGAATATTGATACCTACTTACATAATTGTCAGCCCATTGTGCGTCTGCATCAGTTATTAAATTTGTTAGCAAACGTTGGTTGAGTTTTTATGATTTGCTGTATCAGTAGAATCTGAAGTTATAGTGGAGTTGTATTCAGAAATCATTCAAATAACATAGGCCATATTTGACCGATAAACGAGGCGATTGAGGTTCTATTTTACCTCGACGGTAGATAGTTCTGTTTGTTTGTCCATGCGGTTGCTCCGGCCAAATTCTGGAGTTCTCCCAAAATTTAACAAAGATAGTCTTTAACTTAGGAATTTCGACCCGTTTGTAGATGCCAGTTTGGGCGATTGAAGCATTCTTGCATGCAGTTCGAGAGTGCTTCACATTCGTGCGTCGAACAACTGCGGTAGCTTATTATTATTATAATTGTAGCAAATTCTTGTCGCGTCGACAATCTGACAAAGGTCATTAGCGTCTTGAACACAACGAGGTGTGATAAATCCAGTTTGTGCGATTAGAGCATTCTTGCGAGCCGAGCAGTAGTTCAAACCGTCTGGTACTAGCTGCGGGCTACTCTTGCATGGTTCGCCACTTCCCGGAGAACATTGGTAGGCCAGTGCGAGCCAACTGGTATTGTCTAATGTTGCCGTTTCGGCGACAACTGCGGTAGACATTTTCAAAGGCGATGTAACACCGCTGACACATCGCCTTTCAAAACGGCAGGTAGAAACACCATCGGACCACGGTCTGCAAGCCCGGAAACTATGAAGATTTGGAACAACGCGGAACACCGGCAGCGGAAAGCATACACACTTGGATAAATGCAAAATAATTAGAAAAGAGGCAATGAATCTTTAATCTGTTAATTTATTCCAATGTGGGGTCAACATTTGGAATAATAAATTGACAAAAACGTCAAAGCAAGACTCGCAGGGCCAAGCCTCTTCCAACTTTTCCCTACTCTCTGGGTAATATAGGTTTTTGTGATGTGTTGAGTAAATCTACAAAATTCTGTTACATTCTATATGCTCGGTTTCCGATACGAAAACTTTCAACATTAAATCTGCTTGCAAAGTAATTTTAGAACTGACTAAAGGTACGTGCAGTACACAGCTGGGATTCTACATGGTAGCATATATGGTAGATGGTGACTGCAATTATAAGAGCTTATAGGTTTGCACAACGAAGCTTTGATACTAGCATTGATACAAGCTTAAGTCGCGTTTGAAATGTCAGATAGCGAAGACGAATATATTTTGTGTTCTTCTGCTACAAATTGGTATATTTTAAATACAAATTTGGGTAGGAGCTATCATGTCCACCCTATTAATAGAAAACGATCTAAAATGGCGAATTTCATCATTTATACCAAGAATTAAAATTTTACCCAAACCGGTTTTTTGAATATTTACGTATGAAACCTAACACTTTTAAATACGTCTTAGAAAAAACTCAAAACAAATATGTCTTTTTTGTAAATTTCACTTATTAAACTAGTCACATCCAATGCGAAACTTGTAACGGCCATTTGACAGTTGTCACACGTTGATTGTAGTAGTCAGCGCGCTGAAAGAATGGTGAGATACATTCTTGTATCTACCAGCTCTTGTAACAGCGCTTATACCTGCTACACTCACTGCTTCGTTGTGTACGCTCGCATATACAACAAAGCATTAATTTAAGCAAGCCCTGCTATGATCTACGCTACCATCTAGAATCCCAGCTCCATACTGCACGTACCTTTATCATGTAAAACTGCTAAAAGTACTTTCAAAGCCGTACCAGAAATTAAGTATAGAATTTCGTTAACTTATATTTAGTTTCCACGAGAGTTTCCAATAAGTAGCTCCGAATTTGTTGTACGGAATTTCGTTAAAAAAATAACAGGATGAGGACACTTTTGAAGGACACTATACATGGAATGATTTGAACGATCAATGAACCTTCTTACTTCATTTGCTACAGTTAATAATTCCATAAGTGTATTCAGATACGTGTATTCGATTGAATCAACTAAGTGACGTTGTAATGGCGTCCAGATAGCTCCGTATGATATGAATGCGTTTATTACTATCGCAACTAAACGGTGGCACAGCGGCGGCCATAATCAAACAAGATGACAATCGACCATCAATCAGCGGATTATTGTCGCGTCGCTCCCGCGCATCTGATCTATATCAGTTTGTGCCACTCTATTTAAATCAGAGACGGACTCCTCTATTTTTCTTGCTGAATTGACGATTTTCTCCTATTTTTTTTTGCATTAATATCTTTGGAAACAAGTGTTTACTTTTTATGCATCATCAATTGTGGAACTTTTTCTGTTCCCATTTTTTAAGACCAGAAACTGCAAACGGTTCTAAGCCAAGTACCAGTTCACACCTTCAGTAGATATAAAACAAAAAATCCTAAATTGATACTTTTATCCGTTCTCAAATTAGAATCTAAGAGCTAAGACGAATTACAGTATGTATAACTATTTTGATTCATTATTTTTTTATTATATTTATTACACTAATGATTGATTGCATTATTTTTTTCCCAGCGGTATACAGGGTGTCCAGGACTTGCGTTAGTCAGCCGATATATTGATTTTGGGTGAAGATAGAGAAAAAGTTTAAATACAAAAGTTGTATACATTTTAATGATGTATAACATAAAAATATTTTCAATTATACAGCCTGTCCCATTTAAGCGTGGCAGATCAAAGCTATGTTTTTTTCAACCTAGTACCCTGTTTTTATTTGTTTTTTTCAATTCTCCACCTAAATGTGAATAGAAACTGTAAGGGAAGCCATGCTCGAAAATTCAGTAATTTTTGAGTTATTCAAGTTTTTTAGAAATTTTTGACACGTGCAGACCTTTACCTAATATTCGACATAGCCAAAACAGAAACCTTTATCAAACTGGAATTTTGAGGATCACTAGATAGTAGACGGACAAATCGATATCTGTCCTAAAAAAATGAATTTATTATACAGGGTGTTCAAAATAATGTACTTCTTTTACCTAACTTCAGTCACGTGTAACTTTTGATTGTTAAATACAACGAGGTTATTTTTTTGCTGGAATTGTATTCTTTAGTATATTCATTAACACTTTTATTAAGGGTTCTCCGTACCTAAACCTAATATTTTCATATTAAAATATTAGATTTAGACAATGCAATCTATCATTTTTGGAACTTTCGAGGACCAATTTAAAGAACATTTCTCTAGTCTGCTGCTAGTTTGAACAGAAATAGCGACAAGCGCTGAATTCGATCCAAAACATGCTCTGAAAGTTTCAGCAAATATTAAACACTTCTCATATCTTTTATGATGATGACAATTTTCGAATATATTACTCAAACTTCAAATTATCTTCGAACGGAAGGTATTAATTTTATTCAAGCGTACGAGTTGATAGCTATATACCAAAGAAAAAAAAATTAATGCTATATGTATGATCTTGCCTTAATGATTACAAAGACAGATGCATTTGTTAAATATCTGACCCAAAATGACGCAATTTCCAACTCAGACATAGAAATTAAATCTGAGTTGCCTACACAGAGATCTAGAAAAAGAAAACCCATGGCAAACGAAACTACTGAAGACCTTTATGCTTTCTTTATATCCCAAAAATTATTGACCTATTTAGGAGGAGAGGGCGGGCGCAGGGGCCAAATTGCAACTGTTGCCGATGGGGCCAAATGACGGCAGTCCGACCCTGCGCCTAGCCTTAAAGGATGCTTCGTTTTAATGATACTTTGAGTGTAATTTTGCCGCAGTAGTGCGGTCCTGGAAAAAGGCACACATCATTTTGTTAGTACAAAACGTGGACAATGGAAACTCGCAGCACACTGCATCCAGCAGTTCAATTGTAACTATACACGTTTATTATTGCACAATTTCACGGTGGATCTTGATATAATTTATGATTACCTACATTACATTATAGGCTGCTCCTAACTTCATCCGGCTTTACCACAACTATGTATGTCAAACATAAGTTCAATCGGATCGTTTACACTTGAAGCAAATGTCTCAATCCATAAATTAACGATACAGTCTTCAAGCGTCTTAGTCGATGAAAAACAACGGCAAATAAATGTATTTTAGGATTCTGTATCTCAAAAAGAAAAATATAGAACCCTTGGAATCACTGCAGGTTTGTCCGTCCGTATGTCTGTGACACGGTCGAATTTATCTGAACTAAATAACAAGCTAAAATTTCGCATAGTTATAATGGTTACCTACACTAACCCGCATATATTCCAATAGTCAGAACCTATGTAAAATATTTTCCCGTATATTTTATGGAGCCAAAAATTTGACATCCAAAAAAAATAATCTTTGTATTCGGTTTAATGTGGGGTATCATTTTAAAGGACTTTTCTTAAGAGCCTCAAAATCTTAACACTATTTTTTCAATACAGAATTTTATGTTTTTGATATTTTCTTGAAAACGCATGTTTAAAACTAACCCCTCCCCCTCGTTTTTAACCAAAACCAGAAGGTACAAGCCGTACAACCAAAATTTCGAAAAAAACTAGTAGTGTTATAGAGGTATACGTTACACGTATATTTTAAAGGAAAACTGTAGTAATTATACTCTATAGTTTTCGATATTCAAAGGCAAATAATGTGCGGTTCTAACTCGCGACGCGTGCGTACTCGCCTACCTTTTTCAAAATATTGGGATCCTAAAATATTTTATTTGCAGTAAACTCATCAACATTTCATTTAGGTTTATTCACAGGGAAGAAAATATTACTGTCAAGATTCTAATTAAAGTGATATTCGACGTTGGTGCATTTGGGAAGAAATATATTGAGCTTTAAAAAAATAACATTAGCTTTTCAAGCCCTTAAAGCATGTTTGTTTGACACACCATGTTAGTACATAATGTAATATGTACGCTATTGATAAAATTATATCTTGATTTGACTACAATCTATATATGACGTATTGTTACAGAACAGATTTCACGGAAAAATTCACAGATAATTGTATCCTCTATATAAGTCCACAACGTGTATTTATACAGACGATGGTTTGTTTAATATGTTATTGTTAATAAACCATTATTGGAATTGCTACACATAAATGCCCTTATAGTTATATCTACCACAAACAAAGACTGCTATGTCAGATTTTTGAAGTGAAATCTTCTTTACGCACGGTAGAGTGAATGAGGTTGACCCACTATATTGAAAATGGCTGTTTTTACGGATATAATTGTACTCTAGGTGTATAATCAATATCTATTTTTGTTAGGAATTTTGAAGCGTTTATTATTTTTTTTTTAATAATTTAATTTTACAGTAATTAAAATTGCCGCCAGTTAAAGTGCCAATCAGAAGACGCGCGTTATTCAACTGGCGAAAAATAGTTGAAACAACGTTGTCGTGTTGTTGTGATGTCAAATATCAAATTCCGTAATTAATTAATTCCGTATAAATTCCTCAGCAAAAACGTCTGAAAATAATGTGTAAAAATAACACTGTAGATATTTGAACGTATGTTAAGTAACAAAAACACTAAAACACGCTTCTTGACGCTTCACAGGTGCTTGACAGTTGTAAATACGACAGTAGTATTTTCATTTCTGCTTGTCGAGCGTCTATAATTCACAACTCATTCATTCATTTCTGCTGACTTTACTCTTATATTGGCTTTTAGAATGCAAGCGCGAACATAGTCCTATGACGTCATCCGACTAACAATTTTCCAGTTTATTACACGCTATTTTTTGAGTTTAGCGACTTTGTTTTTCACAGTGTCTTTGAGAAATACTATGAAATATAAACTTATTTTTGGAAAACTATATTCAAATTAAAATAAAAGACTATAAATTATTATTAAATTTATTAAGAACTTTGAATTTTAACCGTGAAAGTTCTTCCCGACTATAGAACCCTTCACTGTGCGTGGTCCAATACGCACTTGGCCGCTTTTTATATATATAGATAATAATAATAATAATAATATTTTTTTATTAGTTGACACTAAAAGGCAAAGTTCAACTTATAAAGCTGTTTTACAACTTAACCTATCAAAAATTGTAAATTCTCAGTTATACATATTAATATCAGTATGTAAATGGTATACAGGGTGTATCACAGAAAACCGAACATAGGGAAAAGTACACAGTACAAATTAGTTAAGATCAGAGATTGCTTTGCCCTCTATTCAGAGGTCGTTACCATGGTTACCATGGTGTACGTATACAGTAACAAATGCATTTTGTTGTTCATTTGACAAAATTTGGCAAAATCTGGATGAACTTAAAGACAAAGTCGTCGAAGTATGTTGCAATATGACTCCTGTAATGTTAGATAAAGTGAGACAAAGTTTTTGTAACCGATTAAGCCACTGCTTAATTCAAAATTGAGGTTTATTTGAACATTTGCTTTAATTTTTTATTTTAACTGTTTGTTTTGTTTAATTATTAGTTAAAAAAATATTTTCTTAATAAAAAATTGTTTCATTAATAAAAATAAATTCATTTAATATTGAAGAATTTATTTTAACTGGTTTTTCTAATTATTCATTATTAGCTATTATTGTTATTAAATAATGGTTAGTCAGCGTTACCATGGTACCCATTCTCATATGTGGCCAAAGTAATCGTTGATCCTAACTAATTTGCACAATGGAGTTTTCCCTATGTTCGGTTTTCTGTGATACACCCTGTATAATATATAAAAATTAAAAAAGTAAGCTTACTCTTTACAGACACATCTGCGTTAACGACACTTCGACGTACTCCTTCTAATGTCCGTTAAAATTATTTTTAAAATAATGCAGCATAAGACACTTGGCTATACAGTCACAGATAATGTAATACATGATCTTATTTACGTCGGAAATTACTATTTTCATCTTCAGTTTCCTGTAGTTCTTAATACAGATTTTTTTAGAAAATATATTTAATTCTTAATTCACAGCTGATATTTCGACAACGGATATGAGAAGACAATTTTTTCATTTGCTGTTTCCTATACTTTCGAAACTTCGGAATAATATCTAAATATTAAAACTCATCTGTTTATGTAACACTAGCTGTTAAACCCAGCATTTCCCGCGCTCCTCCCCCCATTTTAAAATGACCAGTCTCAAAAAAAAGTAACGGTTGAATGCTGAGATACGAACCTATAATAAATTCCGCAGTGGTAATTGTCTTGTCGTAGGTAGCAATATATGTGTATTATACTAGCCGCTACCCGCGTGGCTTCACCCACGTTTATTTGGATTTATGATTTAATATCCCCCTGCGAAGCAAAGTCGGGCTGGTGGTGTTTATAATATTAATAGGATTCCGCCTATACGCTAAAATGCAAAAGAATTTCAGAGTTACGTTTTGTTAATATAGCCTATATCTATCACTCAGGGAGTGTAGCTTTCTATATTAGTGAAAGAATGTTTAGAATCGGTTCAGTAGTTCCACAGATAAGAATTTATGATTTATTACTCCCTCCGCCGCGAGAATCACTCCCCCTGCGAAGCGAAGTCGGGCTGGTGTTAATAGGATTCCGCCAATACGCTATATAGAATGCAAAGAAATTTCACGTTTTTTAGTAGTAGAGAACCAATAAAAATGTAATTAACTAATTAACTCAAAAATTAATTAAAAAGTTGAATAAAACGTAGCCTATAGCACATAGGAAATTTAAAAAAAATCATCAAAATCCGTCAATTAGATTTTAAGTTAAATCATTTGGAACATACACACATACCCACATACATACAAAGAATTTTGTGTAATAGTATAGACTATAGATTATTATATTATAGATGAAATAGTTAAAATATTCAGTTTTTGTGTTCACAAAATTGTCTTGGCATTTAAAAAAAAATTTTTTTAATATAAAATTAATACAAAAATTCAATGAGTGTAGTAATAGTGCGAGTGGCGTCTGTTTGACATGTCAAAAACTGACGTTAAACGAATTATTGCAATGTATGTCCACATTAAAAGGTAGTTCGCCTCCTTAAATAAGCAGTAGGTAGATAGATTTTGCAGGTTGCAAAAATTGCGGACGATAGCTATTATCTAGCCGTATTTGCAAATAGGCCCGTCTCACACCACACATTAAGGTGGCTATCTTGACACCACATCTACACCACACTATTTTATAATATAGAGACATAATTGATACCTACAATACGTCCCACCTGAAGCTGTTTCCTTGTTCTGTTCTCACTTACAGATAACTTGCCGGTTTGATTCAGAAGAAAGTAAATTGAACCAACCTATCAAATCATCAATTTAAAAAAATTGAATCGACTCCAAAAAGGAATCAGAATGCCTCTAAAAATGATAAAATAATGTTTTCCTTCGTTTTACAATCACCTTCCCTACCTACATTGAAATTATTTCTCTATTATAGTCATAAGGACTTAACGCACGCTGTGGGTAAAGTGTAATCCTCTAATTATAGTCTATATGACTAAAGTAGAGAAATAACTGCACCGTCATCAAATGAGGAGCTACCAGACTTTTTTTAATTTACCACCTGATGGCACCACTAGCAAGTGAGATATATGTCACTTTGATGTCATTCAAATGTCAGTAGGTACTGTTTATATTTTTCATCACCTGATGGCGAAACTAGCAAGTAAAGTATCTATCATTCAATCATTTATCCGCTAAATCGCAGTTTTGTTTTTATTTAATTATCTATTCTTTAATAATGGATAAATGAAGATTGACTAAACACAAGCCGTAATCTCTAAACGTTTGACATACCTAACTTGCCATCACCGCCATCTGGCGAATAAAAAATATACACGTTTGACGTATACCTTACTTGCCACTAACGCTATCTGACGAATAAAAATATGGTAGCCTTCAATGAATGACAATGATGTTTTATTAAGAGTTCTGTTATATTATTGTACAACGCTTATTTTTCTGTTACAGTAGTCCAAAATATTGAAACTCCCGAACATCTCGCAAGAAAACGAAGTGACAGACAGAGATCCTGATATTATTTTATGTGTAAGTAAATACCTATTGATTTAGTTTAGCATTTTTTATAATTTAGTTTTAACAAAAGTCAAAAAGTGTAGATTTTCTCGGGTCTATTTGGAATGGCAATGTACACACATAATATGTTATGTGTAACATAGGCCTACTGCAAAAATGTATTTTTTGACAGTACCGCAATGTTTGAGATAACTCGTTCTTACGCAAAATTATCAAAATATAGACTAGACAAAAATTACCAAAAATAATTGTATCAAAATTTAGAAAAATGGCGTCTTTATAGGGTGAAAAAACTGTTTTTACAGATTTCACTCTAAACATTGTAAGAACCATGTCAAACAAGTTAAAATGATATATATACCTACTAATATAATCTTGTACAGTAAAAAATGTCCTATAAAAAATGCGAGATGGCATTATGTCTAAAGCCATTATCACGAAATTGCCTGTTTCGTCAAAAAATATACGGGTTTTTTTATGCAAGTCTATATCACTAATCAGTGATCACGTATAGGTAGTATAGCACTAGCGCCTACTACTTATAAATATATTTTGAGACAAATATTTTTCTACCAAATATTTTTCTACCTATTCGTGAAAACACCATGAAAATCAGTTAAATTATCGCATTTAAACAGACATATTTTGCCTTTGAATTAATACAGGACCGTACTCTCTTCGCTCGATCGGTCGAATTAAGACGGGAATTCACTTGCTTCACTCATTTGATTGAATGAAAATGAATAAATATAGACGATATGAGTGAAAAGCTATGGAAAGAAATGATACATAACCTTTATTCTAATCTGACATTTCAGCTATTGCCATGCCAATTTTCAAGTTAGTCGGTTGAACTGTTTGGGAGTAATTGACTAACGAGCAACAATGTATATATTAGTAGGGATAATGTGTCGCTACATGCAAATCACAGGCACCTATATTACCAGAAAAGTGTATTGAAAGTTGATGATCAGGTGAATTATTTGACAGAGAGTTGCAATTCACGAACTTGGTTCAGGTGTTCTGATCTATTGACATTCGTCAAGTAGCGTTGTACGTCCATCGACGTGTCTATCGGACTCTCTGGTCCGATCTGGTCAGGGGACACGGGCTGTGACTCGATCTGGCTGCTGCCGGTAGTTTTATAATGACAAGGCGATTCTAATTGACACGAAATGAGAACTGTAATCGTGTAGCGCCGGTCTGCAGCCGCCTCGCTTTGATCTCAACACCATCTTCTGCTCATCCGCACTCACCAACCAACAACGTGTCTGTTTTGGACCGTGCGATTACGTGCCTGCCTGTCCGATTTTTCGGGACCGGATCGCGGGGTGGTCGTCGGTATTATCGAGTTCTGTTTACACTCTACAAAGACATCAAAGATTATATTTAGGTCTTTTTTCCACTTGTAGGTACAATTAAAAAGAAAACGTTCGCAGACCACTAGGCAAGTTTAATTGTAAATTTTCTTTAAAAAACATTTAGACAACAGCAGTACATTTTTATTGTCCTTGTTTTAATAGACAGTTCTTTTAAAGGAAGAAACCGAATTTTAATTTAAAATAAACAGTTTTATTGTAAGTATGAAAAAAGTTACTGGTTAAAAAAATACGAAAATATACAAATACTCCGTTAATGACTTTTTCTATATCTACGTATACTAATATATAAAAAAATTCGACTGATGACCAGTCCTATACTTCCCACCTAGTAAATATTTGCAAAAAATAAACACTCTTTTTTTAAGTCTTCATGGTTTACGGGCTTGTAGGCCGTTGTCCGATGGTATTTCTACCTGACGTTTCGTCTACAACTGCGGTAGACATTCTCAAAGGCGATGTGGCAGCGGTCGAAGTGTAGACGAAACGTCAGGTAGAAATACTACCGGACCACGGCCTACAAGCCCGGAAACCATGAAGACTTGGAACAATTCCGGCCGTGAAAGCTTGCACACTCTTTTTTTATTCTTTGAAAAAAAGCATGGCCCTCTTTTTTGTTTGGTGATCTACTGATGGCTAGCTTAATATAGCAAAAATCATGGTTACCTTGATTTACGTACAATTTTCTTTTTTTAGTAAAATATTTTTTTTCTCGAAAACTATACATTTTAGAAAAAAAATATTTACATTTTTTTCATATTATAACATCTAGAATTCATTTAATTTTTTTTACCTATGTTAATACGTGACATTGAGAACGTTTTTTTTAATATCTCAGGATCCACTGAACCGATTTGACTCAAAATCTAATCAGATCTAAGTTAAAGGCTGATAAACACAATAGAATAATCGGCATGGCCGTATGTTGTTCCGTTTTTACGATATCAAAGGCGAAAAATTGACCACATACATACACACGCATACAGACATCAGTCAGAAAATGATCTTAAACGATTGCTAGGGTCTCAAAACGTGAAGATCTGTTAAAATCTCGAAATATTTTTTTCGGACAAAATCCATTACTTCCCTACCATAGTAGAGGTGGGAAGTAAAAAGAAGGTTGTATCAGCTGCGTTTCCTCAAAACTCAGAACCTTTAAACAGATTTCAAAAATTCTTCCACCGTTTAAAAGCCTACTACTTGACGAGTACTTAACATATACGTTGCTACAAAATGGGGATGATCAGTGAGCGAAAATAGCGATTTGCATCCGGACGAAACTAAAGAAATTATTTTCAGTTTAATGTTGGACAAAGCTTGTCCAGGTACTGTTTAAATAGACCTTAACGATTGAGTTGTAGACCTGACATCTACCACTTTGTTTCTTTTTCAATTATACAGCGAATTATTATCAAATTTTATATGATTTTATAACAGAGACGTGATTGAAAATATTAAAATGTCTTTTTTCGAAAGTTTTAAAGGTGTCCTAGCTTTGTAGGTATACATACGTATTTTTTCTTTTACTTAAAATTACATCCAATTATAAAATTTTTAAAAATAATTTTCAGATAATGGAGATGGGCACTGCTACAGCTTGATCGCTAGGGGCGCCAGCTATGTATTGTGTTTACCAGTGTTCAAAGTTCAAATTATAGAGGTTTTGTATTTCTAAAGGATCCGAAACTGAAAAGAAGAAGTGGTTGCATGCTATCAGAAAAGAAAAACTTGATTTCTCGCGCGTTTTTCTATGAAAACCAATGATAACTTAGGTTGCTATGAACCTGCTGCTATCTACATTACGTTTCTCATGTGCCCATCTCCATTGTACCTAAATTTATAGATATTTGAATTGAAAATATAAGTAGGTACTCTCAGAATTTTGTCTAACTTTATTAACTTCCCATTGGAAGTTATTGTAATGGGTCCGAAAATCGAAATCAAAAAGGAAAAAAAATTTTTATGTTTCAAGGTCACTACACTATTTTTACACTACTTTTAGAAAGATGTCTGTGTGTGTGTGTGTGTGTGTGTGTGTGTGTACGTACGTACGTATGTGTCCATTTCTTTCTAAGACGAAATCTCGAGAATGAAAAATGATATCGACTACGTTGGGGTGCCAATCGACGCGTATTAACGTAAATATGATCTGAAAGAAATTTTTTCAAAATCGGTTCAGCCGTTCTTTTTTCTTAACCAAATAACCTCCAAAAAAGTAGATTTTATACAATATCTCGCGAATAAAAAATTATATCGACTTCGTAAGGGTGTCAATCGAGGCGTGTTAACGTCATTTTAATCCGACATAAATTTTATAAAAATCGGTTCAGCCGTTTTTTTTTTTTTTTTTTAATTATTGTTAAAAATAAATAATAATTATGTTTTAATGATTAAAATGATTACTTTTCTGTGTAATATCTAATTTAATTATTATTATTAAATATTTATCAAACTGGGAAGTTCGTCGTGTGGACCTCAAGGGTCGCACTTTAGTCCTAATAAACGACCCACCTCACGGCTTGTTTTTTAAAGGCATTATGATTTCCAGAGGACATGATTCCCTTATTCCTCCCCACCGGCACCCATGAGTATCTCACCCAGCTCGCTTTCAATTTTAATACAGGCTATTCCTGCTTTACAAGTTGTTATTTTTTTTTCCAAGTATCAACAAAATGCAAATATGAAGTTTTTAAATAAACGCTAAATATTCATAAATACAGCGATTCCAAATTTGCGAGTTTTCGATTTACGAAAATTTCATACTTGCAGTTTGTTGATACTTGAAAAAAAATAAGAACTTGTAAAGCGGAAATAGCCTCAAGCTTTACAAGTTCTTATTTTTTTTTGAAGTATCAACAAAATGCAAATATGAAATTTTTAAATAAATGCCAAATATTCATAAATACGACAATTCCAAATTTGCGAGTTTTCGATTTACGAAAATTTCATATTTGCATTTTGTTGATACTTCAAAAAAAATAAAAACTTGTAAAGCGCGAGGCTATTCCCGCTTTACAAGTTCTTATTTTTTTTTAAGTATCAACAAAATTCAAATATGAAAATTTTAAATAAACGCTAAATATTCATAAATACGGCGACTCCAAATTTGCGACTTTTCGATTTACAAAGCTACGGCTCGAAACGAATTTTTCCGTAAAGTCTACATCACCTGTACTAATTTACGTGATCATTGAATACGAAGAACCTTAACTTAAGTGATTCTGTGTATGTAATTTGTAATAGACATCAATGAGTGTAGAGAAGCCACCTATCTGGATAATTGCCAGTACACCTTGAATGTCACCTGTTCCTGTTTTGGATTATGGCCATAATAGCCGTTCCTATAACATATAGTGTTTTATAATGATATTATATTATGTGGACATAATAATGTACCGATGGATGTAATATCTATATCATAATTGTTTTTAAATGTTAGGGTGTTCGTATTGTATAGTTTAGGTAATTATTATATACGTGTATACAATATATTATAATGGATGAGTAAAATTGTCAAATTCGAACTTGACCACAATTAAATTCTGTGATCATAAAACAATAATTTTGCTTTTAGCGTCCCCTATTGGGATCCGTCAAATGAGCATATGACATCTGATGACACAAAATAATTTGTACACAAAACGAGGGAAAATTTTACATTCTAACAGTGCAAATCTATCGTGAAATTGTTTATTACAAAAATAAAACAAGTAAAATAAACAAAAAGTTTATCGAAAATGGAATTCGCGACGTTTTCTAATATCATGGCATTAAACATTGTCAGTTATCCTTGTAAAACTTACTTTACAGCGAATTATTTTCTAATGAAATGTGGAAAAACTGTATTTAAGAATTAAAAAAATATTTTATATGAATAATAAGATGTACTTATTATCATACTGTACTACAATAGTTAAATCATTGATGATTGACAAATTTATAGAACTAACTTTGTATACAAATATTCTGAGGTTAGTAACTTACCTACTTATTACAATATAACATATTATTATGTTGCAGTTATGTGTTTACATTATTCACCTAACCGAGCCTTAAAGGAGCATTGAACGGATGATTAATTTCGTGGAAATTTTCATTTAATTTTGATGTTTTTAAGCAATATGCCGTAAAGATTAGTACTTTTGACAGCTCAGTTATCTTGTTTTTTTCACACATTTGATAATATGTCCGGCTTTGAGAATCCGTTCTCCTTCAACAAAATTCCTTTGTTTAGGATTCGTGCCGGCCCAATCGCAAATTGCACTTATATTTATCATTTCTTGTCACTTTCAAAATCACAAAACTACACGCAAAGGTATACCTCGTATATAAAATTTCCCCCCCTTTGCGCCATGTTTTTTAAACTCCACCCATCTGACGGATCCCAATACACAGCGGAATGTTAGTATGTTTTGTTTGTGCTGACATGTCTGTACTACAAATATTACAACTACACGTAGCGTCTAGCGATTTGTTTGTACTGTTATGTTTGTGCAAATATGATTTTGCGTGTAGGGATAAAACATATTTACTATCAGAATATTCTGGTGGTAAATAAGTTCTATTCCTACAAGCCCTAAAATTGAAATGACGAAGGTTCTCCAAACCCTGATGCATGCTCACACAGCTATCTAGATTTTTCATAGATTGTGGTTACATTAAACACGAGTCCCGCCACCATATAATAATAACACTTCCGCAAATTTGTACATAGTTTTCATCAAATATTATTATAGAGATGATCCGGCTGAGATAGTGTGAACAATTATTATTATTATTCACATATACATATGTTTGTTTAGTTTAGATAGATTTGGTGCACAAGTATAACTGGGCATTATAATAACAATACCAGTCACAAACGTGTCAGAATTTTTTGTAAATAATTCAAAAAAAGGAAAATAACTCAAAATCAGCTTTGTCATAATGTCACCTATCGGTGGTGAAAGCATTGATTAAACATGCAACTTTACGGTTTTACCTTATTGTATAGGTACACCTGGACAGACTATGCTAGTCAACATACAGTATATTATTTTATACATATGGTACTTTATGTCTATTACAATAATTATACCTAAATGTTTATTTGTATAATATACACTGAATGTACCTGTAATTAAGGTGTTTTTGATAACATGTTACATGATTTTTACTCATTTTACATGAGTTTTAATTGCTGTTATGTGAAATTAATAATTGTTAGGTTACGACTCATTTATTTGAAGGTCAACTATTCACATTTAAATATTGTAAATATGCACGTCAAAAATATTATTTTTAATTTTACTCATCTTTGAAACTTTTAAAATTTAGGGAGTCACTTCTCGCACATTTAAGCTAGGTTCGATTTTGCGATTTCACTTCAAGGTATAACCATCCCTAACACACATGCAAAATCGACTCAGTAATTTGGACTCTTGCTGCTATCACAGACATTTTTCAAAAAATACATTTTTGGGCTCAAGGAACTTAGTATAAATTCACCAAAAAACTCAAAATGTTACTTTTGCATACAAAATTTTCCCTATAGACTCCATATATGGGAGAGAAAAATAGAACCGCTTATCTATCCAATAATTTGTTAATATACAGGGTGGACCAAGTTATAGTAGCAATAATTCACCATTCGATGGTCCATCGAAAAATAAGTAGACATGCATAATTTTATTTTTTTCCAAAACGCTTCCTAAGGGAGATACAGCCCTCCAAAGTCCAGTTTTAAAAATCAATACTGACAAGTGTCATAAATTATCTCAAAACCAAGTATCGCCTACTTTGTTGGTTATTTTCATAAGTTATTTATTTGTTGTTTTTAATTTCATTAATGAACTATTTATTTAAATTCGTCAAACAGTAAAAAGTTTACAATTGTTGTACAAGATTCCAGACCTATTATTTTCATAGGTGGCTATTTTAGAAGTGATCTAAACTTTCAACTCTAATTATCTCGTAAACGAAGCCTCAAATCGAAATTTTGCAAGAGTGACTCTTTTTTTCTAAATTGAACAGGGAATTCGAAAAAAATGTTATTCTTTAAAAATATCCAGTGGCGCAGAAAATAAGGCGGGAAAAGTGAAACAACCCCCCTGTATCTACGCCACTTGACAATTTTGACAAAAGTTACTTACGTCAAGTAATGAGTATCTATCGCATAAATACTTGTACCAAATTTGGTCAAAAACGCATTAATGACTTGAGACTTAGGACAAAAAAAAGAATTTTAAAACTGAACTTTGAAGGGGTGTATTTCACTTAGGAAGCATTTTGGAAAAAAATAAAATTATGCATGTCGACTTATTTTTCGATGGATCATCGAATGGTGAATTATTGCTACTATAACGTGGTCCATCCTGTATATAGGTAACTAGTTTCTTCTATGTAAAAAAAAAAAAACGTTTTTTCATAATCAAATGAGTAGGTTCTTTGATTATGTTTTACATATTAAGTGACATAAAAATACTATTTTCACTTTAATACGTATTTTTTATCGAATTTAATCAATGGATAATATCTAAGATACTAAATTAGAGATATTAATATTAAAATTATTTGTCGGTTAATAAGTAACTTCATCGCAGGTGAGTTTCAAGTTTACATGATTAATAACACCATTTCTGTATAATATTGAATACTACCAACATTCAGTATATGCAATATAATGTTAGTAATTAAATCGAACAAATATAATATTATGTATGTACCTTTAAAAAATAGATGTGTTCAACATCTTGGCAACTAGATTTTTTTAACAGAATTAACTCTGAGAAAAAAATTAAGCCTACAATTCACATTTCCGATTTAGTAGATACAAGCGGTTCCGTCCGACTTCGCCCGGGTGCTATGAATTTATGATTAGTTACACGTTTTTAGCCTAAGCAATTTGAGAGATACAGCGTATCTTTCATGAAGGTTTTTACCCCTGTTTTCTACTCTTAGGATACGGATTTCGATAATTTGTCGAGCACCGATCTCTTCGAATTTAACAAAGAATACTTATGTTAAATTTCGTGTTTTTACCTCGAGGAGTTTCGGAAAAAGATTATTTTTATAATTTATTTTTTCAGCTTTTTTAATGAAGAGTTCGTATATTGAATTCATAACCTCTCACTAACGATTTTTGAGATATGAACAATTTGTCAAAAAACAATACACATTCTTTTGACCCCCTTAGAGATTGAATTTCGAAAAATCCCTTCTTTGTGGGTGCTTACGCCACAAAAGGAACCTAATGTCTAAATTTCAAGAATTTATATCTTCAGCGGTTTGGCCTGGGCGTTAATTGTCAAAAAACTCTATACCCCCTTTTGACCCCCTTAGAGATTGAATTTCAAAAAATCCCTTCTTTGTGGGTGCTTACGTCACAAAAGGAACCTAATGTCTAAATTTCAAGAATTTATATCTTCAGCGGTTTGGCCTGGGCGTTAATTGTCAAAAAAACTCTATACCCCCTTTTGATCCCCTTAGAAGTTGAATTTCGAAAAATCCTTTCTTAGCGAATGCCTACGTCCCTATAAGAAACCTACCTGCCAAATTTTATGTTTGTGGGCTTTATAGTTCCTGACATCTCGTGGTGAATGAGTCAGTGAGTCAGTGGTATTTCGCGTTTATATATTAAAATCCATTTAATGTATATATCACCAATTGACTCGAACCTGATAAATTATTCATGAAAACGTCATATAAATAACGGCATCCCTACGAACTCGGCTATTCTTATCGAGTAGGCGTTCTTACATAGGGGTGTTCACTTATCTAAAAAGTATATAGAATGTAGGTAGGTACAGTGAATGCAGTTAGAAAGGAGCAAATACGTTTTCGAGAAATTTTTTTTTTTCAGTTTTTACCGGTTTTTAAGGGGTTAATACTCCCACATTTGAGCTAGAACCGATTTTGCGATTTCACCTCGCCTGAACACGCATGCGAAATTTTACTAAAATTCAGCCAATCGTTTGCTTTAAGTGCGACCACAGACAGACAGATTTTTTAAAAACAGCATTTTTGGTTTCTGGAGACTTAGAAACGTGTAAATTCACCAAAAACTCAAAATTTTTGCACAATCACAAGACACACTTCAGAGCCTATGAAAAAATAAAAAAAAAGTATTTCTAACTTGCAAAGACAAATAGAAATATTTTACATGCCTACTATAAAGTTTGAACCCGGAACTTTCGGAAATTATGAGTTTATTATCATGTATTTTTCACAAATTAAAGCGTTCACTTCTTAATTCTATGTTCGGAATTAATCATTTTTAATTATAAAAAATATTACGTGAACTTGCTGCGTTGTAAATTCAAAAAAAGTGAAATAATGTCAGTTCGTTCTAATTTATCATAATTATTATGTACTGAAAAAAGTAATATATGGTTAGAAATAATTTTTTTCATTTATATTCACAATTAACATAAAATTCCTATTTAAATACATGGAATTGCGTTTGTTTATACAGATGAAGTACTCCATGATCGTAAAAAAAAACAAGACATGAAAACAAACCATTTTATACCAATTCCACGCATTCCTTCAACTTGGCGGGTTTTAATAAAATCATTAAAAACGTTCAATAAAATAACTTTATTGCATTCTTCCACGTTATTTGTAACATTTTTGTTAATAAATATTACATACCTATTTTGTTATACATTCACCAAAACAAGTTTGGTTATTTCATATTCAGAAATAATTGCTCTAATTACCTATGAATTTTTAATTACTAGCCATGTTTATTTCCAGTTACATTACTAACATTTTAAACTAATTTTGGAATTGTGTAATTTTAAATTTTAACTATCTGATCGTAATTTTTGGTTTTTCCCTAACAAAACTTTTATTTTCTGTAAATGAACTTTTTGAAAATTATTTTATAATTTTGTAAATATTAGGTACTACTATACAGGGTGGATCAAGTTATAGTAGCAATAATTCACCATTCGATGGTCCATCGAAAAATAAGTAGACATGCATAATTTTATTTTTTTCCAAAACGCTTCCTAAGGGAGATACAGCCCTTCAAAGTCCACTTTTAAAAATCAATACTGACAAGTGTCATAAATTATCTCAAAACCAAGTATCGCCTACTTTGTTGGTTATTTTCATAAGTTATTTATTTGTTGCTTTTAATTTAATTAATGAATTATGTATTTAAATTCGTCAAACAGTAAAAAGTTTACAATTGTTGTACAAGATTCTAGACCTATTATTTTCATAGGTGGCTATTTTAGAAGTGTTCTAAACTTTCAACTCTAATTATCTCGTAAACGAAGCCTCAAATCAAAATTTTGCAAGAGTGACTCTTTTTTTCTAAATTGAACAGGGAATTCGAAAAAAATGTTATTCTTTAAAAATATCCAGTGGCGCCGAAAATAGGGCGGAAAAAGTGAAACAACCCCCCTGTATCTACGCCACTTGACAATTTTGACAAAAGTTACTTACGTCAAGTAATGAGTATCTATTGCATAAATACTTGTACCAAATTTGGTCAAAAACGCATTAATGACCTGAGAGTTAGGACAAAAAAAAGAATTTTAAAACTGAACTTTGAAGGGGTGTATCTCCCTTAGGAAGCGTTTTGGAAAAAAATAAAATTATGCATGTTGACTTATTTTTCGATGGACCATCGAATGGTGAATTATTGCTACTATAACCTGGTCCACCCTGTATACGTATTGATATAATATGTAAGCTCTGTAAACACCAATAATTTAAACATTCTGTAACACCTGTAATTTGGGAATCAAAACAGAAGTCGATTTATTTAAAGCAACCCTCAGACGATCAGTATTATTGTCAGTATTCGATACTGACAGTATAAGTACTTCTCAAAACTTGAATGGATTATCTCAAAAAAGAACCTATTATTGTGGTAACTTTTGTATTTTTAACCTAACTTTTTTTCGTTTATATAATATAATTTGTAATTTATTTTTTATACACATGTTACATGTAGATAAACAAAAAGATGGCATGCTTTCGGCTGGTATTTTTACTTATCATTTACCTAAATGAAACAACTGAGTCAAATAATAATTGAGATGTTAGTTTTGTGATAATAGTTTTCTGTCCGTAATTTTCTTGTACAACAAAAACACCGGATGTTTAGTATAATAATCGTATTTTAAATGTTGCGGTCGCCACCGTTTTAAGTTTTATATAAGATAGTAAAGAAAAGAAAGAACAAATGCAGAAAGCCTTTTAAAATAAATATTATTTAATGTACTTATTTTAATTCCATCTTCCGTAAGGAAATTGAAGTATGGTGATGACTGATGGGGTCGAAAAATCATATCCGAGGACCGAGATGAGGTGAGATTCTGTTTGTATTATTATAGGTATCCTCAAAACATAAAGAAATATTGTTTTCCGTATGACGTGCCGTACGAGCGTGTCTCTGCGTCTGTGTGTGAAATTTTCTTTCGTTGCACAGATGTGAATGATTTTGAGGACATCTTGGTTTAAAGGTTAGCGTGCTGACCTTTGGATCAAACCTGTCGTGGGTTCAAATAAATTGATTTGTTTTGACTCCAGGCCAATTCATTTTGGTGCCAAATGGATCAGTGGTTTCAGAAACATAAACAACTTTGTGCATATTTTGTACCTACCTATAACAATACCATCTAAATATCGTATGAGCTAGTTTCTCGGCAAACATTGAATTTTTTCATAATTATTTTAATCGGAAGATGTAAGTTCCAACCTCGCGACCAACTTACCTTAGTTAATTAGGGTTCCGTACATCCGATGAAAAAACGGAACCCTTATTTTTTTTCATTTCACAATCACTAACGAACTTATATCGAAATAATTCCTTAATCAAAAATTAGATTGTATCCTCCAAATTCACGCCGCATCGAAAAATGGTTGACTAGAATGAGAGAGATGGAGCGTGTGACGGCCAGTTTGTATCTCTTTTCTACATAGTGCCGCCATACACTGTAGGAAATGAGAAGGCCGATTATACACAGATTATCGATGGTCCATTTGTAGGCACACAAAGAGACAATGGCCTCGCAAACAGGTATCGCCTGCACATCGCGTAGATTCCATAAAAACACATTGCGCATGCGTGGTTACTAATTTTACATTAATTTGTTTTGTATTCATCCATTTTATATATGTAACTATACATTTTATTTTGTAATTTTTACACATTGTATTTTGTAATTTTTACACACTTTATTGGAATATTACACAAATTATGTAAATTTAATTTACTTTATGTAAAAATCACAAATTTGTTTAACTTCACAGTAAAAGTCCAAGTTTTTATGAACTTTTCTGTGTGAAAATAAATGATAATGTAAAATCACTTAGAAAATCGAGCGAATTCTACCTTAACTTTCAAAGTATTTTTACATCCATTTTTTACAGTGCAGTATAGAAGCTGGCCGCCACACGCTCAACTATCTCTTTTCCATTTTTGATGGCCACTCTTGACGCTGGCCAGATATCTATGTCTATGATCAGGCCCATATGACTTTAGCAATTGGCAACTCGAATTGTGTTTCCACTTATATTTTAATTTTCTATGATCGTTTTATAAACGTTGTTCATCATAGTGTGTAGTTCCATTACGTGTAAATGCATTATTATATTTTTTTTCTAAAGCTGTTACAAATAATATAATATGTGAGGTATAGGTACACATGCCTATTTGTGATATTTTTATATTAGTATAATTGTAATTAACTGCGATGTGACATGCGAATGTTTAGCTTCGCTATACTGAAAATGTCCACTTATTTTTTCCATTGCCTTCGTGTTCAGATCTTTTTCTTGATTCGAGGAAAAATATTGAAATTATAAATGAAGTTGTCTTTGCCGAAATGTGTTAGTAAGAAATGATTTGTTTTCTTGTGGTTTATTATTATTTTTTTCTTGAATGCGACATATTATGATAAAAATCGCCAGTAGAAAATTAGTCTGGTGCGAATAATTTACTTTTTATCTTTTCTTTGGTAGTACCGACTTGATTGAATTTGTTACAAAAAATATATTTTTTCTTAATGACTTAATATTCTTTTTTCATTCATTATAATTTTTATTTCAATTTATTGAAGCATGGTCAAAAGATTAGTTTTTTAAAATGCTGTTAGATATTATCGTAATATATGATCAACAGTCAACACAATTATGATCAACAATCATCACAAATAAAAATGGCCATATGAATGCCTGAACATAAATCTAAAATTGACAATAATTTTGACCATATTATATCGACAATATAGACCGGGTGCGGGCTTGAGAATAGCCGAGAGTGTAGCGGCGCTGTTGTTTACATGGCGTTGCTATGGTTCCTCTATTACAAGTCCCCAGTTCTCGGGTTCTAGCCCGAGAGCTGGTAAAAGTGTCAATTGGATTTTCAATTTATTATTAAAAAATAAAAATAAATAATGAATTGAAAATATGAATTGGTGCTAGGCCCAAATAACCTTAGCTGTTGGTGGTCTTTAAAACACAATTACAATTAGACCGGGCGCCCAAGGGGAGATTCGTGTGCCAAATATATTGGGAGCGCATTCTGGCGTCTGATATAGGTTCTAACTTCTAGAGGTCACCTAGAGTTCGATATTATTGATGTTTCCAGGAAAAATTATGGTCCAATATTTTTTTCACAAATTGGGTTTTTATAGCAAACTGTTTTTATTTAATTTTTTTGCTTATTAATTAAAAAGTTATATTTAAATAAAAATTCATTCGAACGCGTGTGACGTCATTATGTTATCTATGGTCTTTGTATCCATGGTTACCAAATTAAAAATTTATTATTTTTGATAGTATGTGTAATACATATACACAAATACCAACAAATGCACACAAATTTTAACATAACGACGTCACAAACATTCCTGGCGCGTTTTGAAGTCACATGATATTTTTTAAATTTTTATACATTTTAATTAATTTTTAGTAATTTATCTATGACTTTAAAAAAAATTTTCTTTTCGTTTTTTAATATTATTTATGTTAAATTATTAGAAAAAATTAATATTTTTTTTTAAATTTAAATACCTAATTCGCACCTCATTTTTGAGGAAGTTGCTGTAACAGAAACTTAGAAACTGTGACCTCTAGAATCTATATCTGACGCCAGAATGCGCTCCTCATATTTTGCATACTCAAATACCTTCAGTTCCTGCACTAATAATAATATGTTTCCGAAACTAAGTACAACGCTTTTTTCTCTATCAAACTAAAAACTCATTGGTTAACAAATTTTCAGGTAACTATTATTTGTAATTTGTTGATTTCTAATGTCAGACTGCGAAAGTATAGTTTTTAAAATGTCGTCCATATATTTACAATGAAAGCAAATAAAAAAGCAATAGCTAACATATTATTTAATTATATAGCATTAAGCAAATTATGTTTGTATAAATTGCTTCCAGAAAATTGTTAAATTAGCTCCCCTGGGTAACATTGAAGCTATCTACCGTACCTATATATCGATTACACTTAACTAAAAAGCTTTCATATAAAAGAACTTTGACATGCAACAACAATTTCATCATTTTTTTTATCTGTATACCATGTGGACGTCTCATTTTTACCCATCACTTAAGTACATTTTAATTTTCTGTTAAGAAAATATCCAACGTTTCGTCAAGTGAAAATTATTTTGTAGGTGATATTATTATTGATTTGAGTGTTGATTTTTAGATTTTTTTTAACCGTTACTTTTTTGTTAATATTCCTTATACAGTGTGATCGCCGGTTGTAGAACGCTATGAATAAAAAATTTCCGTTAAAAATGCTTGGACACGTCAACCTTAGTTTTTGAACGCGTATCTTTCCTTGTAGTTGTAATTTGTTTTTACCCCCACCCTTCTGTGCAATGACGTCATCGACATTTTTTTTAAATGGAAACTCCAATTTTTTTTTACGTATTCTGATTCTACTCGAAATTCTGGATTCAGCAATATTAATGAATCCAGAATTTCGAGTAGAATCAGAATCCGTAAAAAAAATTGGGGTTGCCATTTAAAAAAAATGTCGATGACGTCTTTGCACAGAAGGGTGGGGGTAAAAAAATTACAACTACAAAATTTGGTGCACACTTTGGAACCCATCACCGCACGAAGTCTATTTAAAATGAGCCCGATCGGACCATTTTAAGGGTAGTTTTTAGGGGTTGAAAAAAGTTTTTGGGCCCAAAAATACCGAAAAAAATCTCAGAATTGTTTCAAAATTGGAATTTAACCCTTTGGTAGAGATTAAAATTTGTTGCTAAAATTTTAACAAAATCGGCACAACAGAACCGGACTTACAAATTTTATGAAAACACTAGTTCGCGGATAGTGATTTATTTGCTGACGGGTGTATTTAATTTGGTACAGAGGTTGCATTGATAATAATATTGAAATTAAGAAGAAAAAATATTCTTTTAAGGGATGTATTAAGGGGTTAAATTTTTTATTTTGTCCAAAAACAAACTTAAGTTCACGTATTAAAGCCACAAGGCCTGTATTAGCAAATAAGTATAGTATATTGTCGGCACGGTTTGGCACTGCGACCCGAGTTTTTTGCAATAGTTTCTAAAATTGTTACTCGGCAAATGATAAGTACCTAATAAGAATTAATCTTATGTCGTATCTGCTTCCACTAGAGCTCACCACTAAATGGCTACCTACCCTCTTCTCCTTTTATTTTTAATACTGCTCATAGGGACGTAATTGTGAAATTTTCGCCTTAGGTAAAGACGATTCTCTGTCCTTTTTAACTTCCCACTGGAAGTTATTGTAATGGGTCCGAAAATCGAAATCAAAAAGGAAAAAAAATTTTTATGTTTCAAGGTCACTACACTATTTTTACACTACTTTTAGAAAGATGTCTGTGTGTGTGTGTGTGTGTGTGTGTGTGTGTGTACGTACGTACGTATGTGTACATTTCTTTCAAAGACGAAATCTCGAGAACGAAAAATGATATCGACTACGTTAGGGTGCCAATCGACGCGTATTAACGTAAATATGATCTGAAAGAAATTTTTTCAAAATCGGTTCAGCCGTTCTTTTTTCTTAACCAAATAACCTCCAAAAAAGTAGATTTTACACAATATCTCGCGAATAAAAAATTATATCGACTTCGTAAGGGTGTCAATCGAGGCGTGTTAACGTCATTTTGATCCGACATAAATTTTATAAAAATCGGTTCAGCCGTTTTTTTTTTTTTTTTTTTTTTAAATTATTGATGTTTTAATGATTGAAATGATTACTTTTCTGTGTAATATCTAATTTAATTATTATTATTAAATATTTATCAAACTGGGAAGTTCGTCGTGTGGACCTCAAGGGTCGCACTTTAGTCCTAATAAACGACCCACCTCACGGCTTGTTTCGGTTTCATTTTCTCTGCGTCCTACACATTTCTTCTGATATTCATAATCGGTGCAACGGTTGTGCCGCCCTCTCAAATGTGCCACCTCGGGCAAGTGCCCTTTTTTGCTATGAAGCAAATACGCCCCTGATTACTCTAAATCTATGTAAAAATTTATGAGTCGCAAATAATTAAGCTCAAAGATTTAAGATAAAAATGTATTTCAATATCACAGCATTTCTTTTGGTATATTAATCATAATTATTTTAATAGTTTATAATTACAACTCTCCAAGTTAAGTAATTATTATTAACCGTTGCTGAAAAAAATATTTTGTATAGTTGACGAACACATATTGTAATTCAAAACTACTTAAAATAATTTATTAGGGTGAAATTATAGCTACCCCAATATACTTTTGAACACATGGTGAAGGTTAGAACCCATACCATATGGCTTCTTAATATCAAATTCTCACGAAATGTTACTTGGCAGATTAAAAATTACGCAAATAAATCAAAAGTGAGAAAATTGATTTTTTTTCTTGAACTCGTCGCCTTTGAGTTTGATCGAAATCCCGGCCACTTACAGGACAGCATCGTTGCAAAGTGATTAACCTGGTCAGTTAACTCATTTAAAAGAAGTGAAACATATCCATTGTCTTACTGTACTATATACATGTTCTTGGTTTAATTATTTTATTTTTAATGGGTGACAGTACAGATCAAAATAAGACACCTTTTAACCTTAAAACACCTAAGTAAAAGTTGTATAATAAAAAAGGAAAATGATAATCTAAATTAATATTCTAACATGATATTAATTTATGGGGAAGTACATCAAAATTATTACACAATGTAGGTAGGTAGTACTTTTTATGCCTTAGCCTTATATTTTTATAGCTCTATTTTATGAAAAAACTTTTTATCCCTACACAAATTCTACTCAAAAATGAAATTGCATTTCAAAATGGTTTATTATAACTTTCCAGCGAGCTTATTTTTGGCACTTCAAGTCATATACCAGAAAGTACCTTCCTACTACACGAGCGTCAAGATCGACGAGTACGAACGAAATTCATTTACGTATTAATAAAGTCACAAAGTCGGTGCCGCACCTTTTCGAATTTATGATGCTTTTATGTAGATACTATAATTAATATTACAATTACCAAAGCTGTTAAATTTTTGTCTCACTTTAGCTTATGCAATATTCTTAACTTGTTATAGAAAGTAACAAATTTATTTTTCACAGATAGTTTTAAATGGGTCACATTTAACGAAAGGGTATTTATTGTTGGGTGATTATCATTTAGAGATAATGAACATGAAAATTGAAACCAAGAAATCGCTTAACTTCTTTCATCTTTGTCTCGCATACAGTGAAGTAATAAGCAAGTAATTCCCAGTTAATTAAGTATAAATTGTTTTTAAGATGCCGCCATTCGCCACAGTTAATATACGTTCAATAGTTATTAATGCTATTTATTATTTAATCGTGCCTCAAATTGAAAGTTTTAACTGATTTTTGCTTTTTTATGATTTCTGTGATTAAGATACTTTATACTAGATTATTGAAAGACTACAATGAATGATCGCATAAAAGACATATAGATACACATATTTTAAGGCTATACGCGGCGCATGAATGATAAATCAATTGGCCGATTAAACTATCGAATAGTAACCACAACGGTGTTATATTGTAGCAAAACCCCAGATGTTACGCCGCTGGCGACAATAGAATCATCGAGAACAAGTAACAATGGTGAGGTGTGGCCTGATATCGAAGACACAGGTAACCACCAGAATGTTCTGGAAAGCGCGCGAGCGTGGGAGGGTCAATCTGCTAGTTCTATATAAGCAGGAGCAGTCACCGGAGAGGAACAATTCAACAACGAGAGTCGTGTGACAGTGTGGATTGGAAATAAATACAGCATATAAATTGTTCAGTGTTATTAAAGCGCTTCAGTTCGTTTAAGAATTAGTATTACTGTTCGTGTTATTATTATATAAACAGTGTTGACTATTAAGGGCCTGCTACACGGCAGCGACTTGCCTGCACAGTACAGTTTGTACAATTTATACGGAACACAGGGCGATGTCCACACGGTGCAAGCCAGTTTGCACAAACCTCATTACGTGAAAATTCGTCAAGAGAAAAGGTTATAATCGCAGCGATGTGGCCAACTGACGATTTGTACGCATTTTTTATTGTTTATTGTTAAAAAAAAAGAAAAATAAACGGTATAGATCGAAGTGGTGCAAAAAGTGGTTTTTGAGAAGAAGAATATATTCACATACAAATTTAATGAAATGTTTAATAGATGACCCATATGACTGGCGCAATTATTTGAGAATGGATGAAAATGCATATAACGAGTTACTACGTTTGGTGACACCTATAATTGAACGACAGAACACTGTAATGCGCGAATCTATATCTCCTCATGAAAGATTGTCGACAAATTTCTTGATCATTTAAAAATTCTAGTAGAGGGTAGTACCACAATGAAGGTTCATAAACGTCTTCTGTGCTAGCACCTGATTTTTGTGACTCTATCACTTTTTTCTTTTCTTTGAGATAAGAACTACGTAGAGAATTAATTTTTTTCACCACCAAGTCCCTGTTGGCGTCGGACTCTATCTGTAAAAGATCGGATGTGTAGAGAACAATAAATTAACAAAAACTGTAAAAACTCGGGTCGCAGTGCCAAACCCTGCCGACAATATAGTGTATTTGATTTTATAGACAGTGTGGCTTTATTATATGAATTTAACTTTTTTTTTTGAACAAAATAAAAAGTTTACCCCTTTATACACCCCTTTAAACAACATTTTTTTCTCAATTTCAATTATAATATCAATTCAACATCTGTACCAAATTATATACGCCCTTCAGTAAGTAAGTCCATATTAGTAAACTTGTATTTTCATAAAATTTGTAGGTGCGGTCCTGTCGGGCCGATTTTAATAAAATTTTGGCAACACATTTATATCTTTACTAATAAGTTAAAAATCAATTTTGAAACGATTCTGAGAATTCTTTCGGTATTTTTGGGCTCAAAAACATTTTTCAACCCCTAAAACCCACCCTTATAAATAGGCTTCATGCGACGATGGAGTTTAGTATGTGGATATGTTTTCAAAAAAACCGTAGGGAAGCTTGTATTCCGGCTACACGCACAAGTAAAAACGCACAAGCAAACTGGTTTGCGCAAAAAATCTTCAGCAGCGCGACGTTTGCTCAGGCCGCGCTTTTAGGTTTGCGCGAGCTACCGTTTTGCCGTCTACACGTAGAGAGTTCCCGATACAAACCGGTTTGCACAAGTAAGCGCGTGGTAAAGCATGAGCGTGTAGCAGGCCCTTTAGAATTGAGATATAATTGTTACATCTTATTGTTATCTACTTTTGTTACATTTTTTTTAATTATTGTAAATAAATAATTTATTCCACCCACGTAAGAAAACAGTTTTGTTACAATATGAAATCGGCCGATTTCAAAATGTGAGTCGAAACACAAGTGTTTCTCAAATTTTGAGCTTTTATAATTTATATATTACTTTCGGGACCTTGAACCTGGTAGCGTTCAATCTAAAAAAAATCCCAATCTATTTTGTTTAAACTTATTAGTTACATGTAGGAATAATAATTTATATGTAATAATAGGTAAACAAAAAATTTAATAGATGTGAAGAACTGTTTAATTAAAAACAGAAAAGTGGTGATCCTGATGATAATGAAAGAAGACAGCTTTGAAATGGCTTAAGGATCCAAAAATAATAAGCAAATACTGTTAATATTGCATTTATTAAGCTGACGTTTCGAGAATTATATTCTCATCCTCAGAGCTCAAATGCCGTCAAACATGACAGTAAAATTGTCCAAAAAACTTTTTAAAAAAACATACTAACATTTTATTTGGTTTTTATTGAAGTGTAAAAAAATTTGTTTTATTGATTTGATTTTGTACACAGAAATACTCAAAACTTTATGTTTTATAGAATTTGATTTTATTTTTTATTGTAGAAAATTTTTTAATTTTTTTTTTTATTTTTTTTTTTTTTTTTTTTTTTTTTTAATTTTTTCTGTGTACAAAATCAAATCAATAAAACAAATTTTTTTACACTTCAATAAAAACCAAATAAAATGTTAGTATGTTTTTTTAAAAAGTTTTTTGGACAATTTTACTGTCATGTTTGACGGCATTTGAGCTCTGAGGATGAGAATATAATTCTCGAAACGTCAGCTTAATAAATGCAATATTAACAGTATTTGCTTATTATTTTTGGATCCTTAAGCCATTTCAAAGCTGTCTTCTTTCAAAAAATTTAAATTCTAATTGAAACAATAATGTTCTGAAAATCCTTCTCTGTCCCACACCTCTTAAAATTCCTCTCGTGCCACTGTTAGCGTCAATTGATGCCGTACCACAGTACTGTTAGGGAAACACTGCTCTAAACAATTACTTTTCCCTGCTTACTATAACTTATTTTTTAAAACATTAAAATTTCCATGGACTGGCACGCCAGCCCACTGCTCCCGACGCCTTTGGAAAAATTGTAGATAGGTAGATATTATAATTATTTATAACTAGCTGCCCGGTCCGGCTTCGCCCAGGTGCTAAGAATTTTTGATTTATTATCCCCCCGCAATAAATTCCCCCCCTGCGAAGCGAAGTCGGGATTGTGATGTTAATAATATTAGTAGGAACATTATTTTCATAAAACTTTATCGATTTACGCAGCGCACGCCATGGAAGCTCTCAGGAGGCACAATTTTTTCCGACTTAATCTACAATTGTCATCATAATATTAGCTATTTTGCACAACATATTCATAAATTATATATCTAAACCTTCCTTGTGAATCAGCCTATCTATTGGTGAAAACCGAATTAAAATCCCCACAGTAGTTTCTGATATTAGCGCGAACAGACGCGGCGGGGGACTTTAATTTATAATATGTATAATGTATATAGAAGAAGCTATAGATTGGATTAGTAATTTACCTTTAAGGTGGAAATAAAAAATTATCATTTTTATTTAATTACAGAATGAAGATCATTGTTAACCAAAATCCTGTACACCTATTATTTTCCCGAATCTGCGTGTACATTTTGTATATGTATGTGTGACATATTCTCATGGGATATAACTCAACTTTAATTTAACGCTTTATAACTTGGATTAAATTGGGCAATTCCCTGCTCCTGTGTATGTATATATGTTCCCCTTCACCACCCCACTGTCGATGGGCTTACCCTCTTCTCCCACTGACGACCTGACACGCAATTGTAGTTCGATTCAAACAAAACAACTGAAGAATCACCATGTAATTCGATTCGGAGTTCAGTGATCGTTCTCTTATTTACCCGACTACGAAAAAGGAAGAATTATTTCAATTCAATTCGTCGACTGCTAAAATCATAATAAGAGCCTAGTGGTAAGGAAATTTTATGAATTCGTCCATAGGTAGACTTGAGTAGTTCCGGTCTCCGAACATATATAGCTCTTGGAACCATATCCTCCCTTGGACGCATTTCTTATCTGTCCGTAGAATTCACCTTAGCATGTCCATAATAATAATAATAAGCCCAATAAAATCCCACTACAGGGCAAAGGCCTCCCCCTTGGCATTCCACATATCCCGGTCTTGTGCAATTCGGTGCCAGACTTTTCCAGCGAATTTGTCTATTTCGTCCATATTCCGGCATAATATTATAGTCCGATTTCATCATAAAATGTGTCACGCTCAACGGTCAACTCCCACTGTCCACTCCCGAATGAGAGTGCATATGCACTATAAAGGATACATGACTAGTTCGGGTATACTCTGCGTTTTATACTCTATACGGAGTATTCGATGTGAAACAGTGGAACGAAAAATTCCCCGGACAGGTGGACACTTTATTTTATTTCCTTCAACGAAAAGGTGCCAGTGAAACGAGATTGTTAGCAAAGGAAACATTCCATGTCCATTCCATAGTTAAAACTGTTTTGCGCAAGCCTAGTTCACGGCCGATTTAGGCCCTTGTCCCACCAAAGTGGAGCAACAGCGACGCGACAGCGACACGATGTCGCCAGCGTGTATCTTTCGTGTTTAACCCATGGTTTATATACACCGTATACCCACCAACGCTCCGGCAAAGAAACATCCAAGCAGCGTGTCGGCTTCTTGTTGCCGAGCGACTCGACATATGTCAGCTTTGAAGCAACATTCAAGTTGTGTGTTGCGGTGGTACAGTGCAATCGCTGCGTCGTCTTTACTTGATAAAATGGTTCACTGAACTGATGTAGAAAACACGTTGCTTTGGTGCATCTTTGGTGGGACTACTCCATGTCGCCTGCTTGTGTCATGTCGAAATCGTGTCGCTGACGCGTCGCTGTTGCTCCTCTTTGGTGGGACAAGGGCCTTAGGGTAAGGAACTACCTTGGCATTTGTCTATACTTAACGATTGAAAAAAACCATTTAAAAATTTCAACTTATAGCTATATATCTCTTACCGTTTGTGAGATAGGGTTTCATTCGGAGGTACGGAACTCTAAAAACAACCAAGATAGTCACCCGCAAAGTTAGAACCTGGGATCTCCCGATTACAATTCTAGCAGCTTACCACTACGGAGCGTCATCGGTTCCATTCTACTAAAAATTGGTTCTAAGCGGTCGCTATGTAGCAATTGCAAGATCTCAGAAGAATGAAAGTTTTTCCAGATTATTATTATAGCAATATTAAATTAAAATTATCTTTAATCTCGCTGAACATACGGATAATTAATTTAAAAAAAAAATAATTAGATGAAGAAATAAACTATATTTTACTTGTATTACTAAATATCAATAAATGAAAAACGGACTTTATCTTCTCGAAAAGGATTTTGCAAAAACGGTTTTGATTGAAAAAATTCAGTCTCTTTCATTATGCATACAAATATTATACAATTGTTAACACTTGGATGATGAGAATCAACCTTTACAAAACAAACGCGACACGCGAACAATGAACATGGCGTATGCTAAAGATTTCCTTTTCACGACTGTTTTTTTGTATTCTTTTTTATGTCTTTTAAGTAATCTCATTAAGACATTCGTTTTTATATCTTCTTACGCTAAATGTGTTGCTTCCTTTTTTTTCGATTTAAATTATTTTTACCTTTAGAATATGTGTATGTAGGGTGATGGAACTAGTTGCTGAAAAAACATTATTAATAGACAATTTTATTTACCAAGACTCACATTTCACAGCATTCGCAAGCACGTAAAATAATCTTGATAAGCATTTTTTTCAGTTTTGAATAAAACGTATTTTCTACGAAGCTTACAGTATAAATAAATAGTTGGCCGCGTTCTTTTGTTTCTTCCACATTGAGAAGTTTTTTTAAAATCATGCTTTCTCGCGCCAATTCATTAGGTGAATAGTTTATTGAAGCTCAGGCAGCTAAAAATGATTACTCTCACCTTGGTTTTGACATATTTTGTGTATTCATGCAGCACACGTTGCGTATATACTATATAATATTAAGTATTATTTTATACGAGGTGTCAGAAAAAAATCATGTCACAATTTAAAGCGAAAGTATTACTTAGACTAATCATAATTCCTTGACGGCAAAGCGTGACGAGAAGAAAAAATGTTGTTCAGAAGAAATAGAAAAAAATATTGACAGTTTCTCTCAGTTGTAATGATAAACATCGGCAAATGGAGTTCTCAACATTATTCGATCGACATACCTCTATCAATGGTTACATGAATTACTGCTACCTATGATGGCAGCCATTTTAGTCCATGCTTATAGATTGTTATCTCAATATTTAAATGTTCTTTAACGGAACAAAAAAGATATTTTATAAAACTACGAACTTTTAATTGTTGTTGAGGACAACAACCAAAGAATATATTCTAAAATCTAAAGTTATATCCGTCATTCCACTTCGCATTTTAGACGTTTCCCTCTCGACATAATTGCTATAAAAGTCAAATTATTTATTTTGATTTTTTTCTGTTGTAGTCGACTCCTTATCAAATGTTCAGTAAAATCTAACAGGAAGAAAAGAGCCGCTTTTCTATGATCTATTTGTTACACCAATGTAGTGTAGTTCAGTGTAAAAACAGATAAATGGATTGGCATCTTAATGGCATCATTACATCAGTAATGACAAACCATCGGTTCATTTCTTACAATGATAATCCACGTCTATTACTGAACTATGAAGAACGTTAATAGTTATTTAGCATCTTTAATCTATAACTCTATCTATCTGATATGGAGATGCTTTTGGATAGATGCATAAATCATACACCCTGTATAATTTGGTATAATGTTATATGGACAAACGATAAACTCGTCGTGATGTCGTTGGACCAGATTCAAAGTAGATATGTATTGAGTTGACTTTGGGGACACAATGCAACCGCAAGCAGGGGGCGCTCCAGAGGAGGTCTAACGAGACCACACCGACGGGGGGCCCTTGCTGGACTATCTCACTTGCTCTCTTGACAGATTTCATACACCTTGTTGTCTCTAATATGTCCCTGGAAATTGCAGGTCCGTAATACGTTGGGATACAAATCCTCAGTTTTCAGTTTTTAATAAATTTAACAGTCTTTGAGTATCTGAGATTAAAATTTTATTCTAAGAATAAAGAAAATGGTTGTAACTTCTAATCTAATAAAATTCATACAGGAATGTAAAAATATTACAATGTTTTTAATTTTCATTGTTTTAAAAGACCCATATACCCACCCATGAAGAAACAATAAAATTAATGACTACCTACTTTGCGAAATAATGACGCAAAAACTTGTAATTTCAACATCCTGTATCTCAGGGCAATAACTGTGGTTTTGGCTCCATAATATTTTGTTTATAGGAACTTGTTTTCTTAAATAAGGAATCAGTTTCCGAAGTTATCAAAATTAAATAAAATCAGCCTGTATAGTGTATCCCTAAATTTGTAAATAAAATCCTCTCTTTAAGAACATTTTCTCGATAAGGGAAAGTTATTTTGCTCCTAAACCATTATCGTACTTAAAAAAATTGATTGTAATCCACTAATTATGATTTTGAATTAATTGCTTTGTGCGCGTATCTTCAAAAATTTAGGTGCGATGTTTCCCTAGCTCTGTTACGTGTATTACCATTGATGCCATTGATACTATTATACTAAGAATTTTGGATGGTATACTACAGAAAAAATTGTTCTCAAAATGAATGTCTTTGTAGTTCACTTTATGAGTGAAAATACAAATCTGAAAATACTGTTTCATGATTACTTTCAGTACAACCCTGTATTCTAATTGCATGGGAAAGTAGCTCGTGACGTGGTACATTTTTTTCTTCTCAATTGCTCCATCAGAATCGTTCAATAAGATGGATTATTACAGGACAACGTGGAGGGACTTAAAAATAATATTCAAAAGTTTTTTTTGTTTACATATACGTATTATGAAAGCTGACGATTTCTCTATACCTACTCCAATTTAACTGTGAGTTTACACTATTCCAAATTACACCTATTGCAAACTTCCTATTAAGTCCTGGGTTCTGAGAATAAAAAAAGTTTCAGCTGGGTTTTCAGGCTATTACTAAAGATTCTAAGCCCAGATTATTCAGAAAGTTTCATTTGTCTTTAATTTGTACATCTTTATATAATATATAGGTATTTCTTCTGTCCAAGCGTCTGTGACTCTATTCCCCGTAAACGGCGTGACCGATTTGAATAATTTTTTTTGTTTTGTTCGCTCTTATACAGGGGTAGTTTTTATCGAAGAAAAATTAAAATCGGTCAAGCCGTTTAGGAGCAGTTTAGTCATATACATCCTTACAGATAAACTGCTCCTAAACGGCTTGACCGATTTTAATTTTTTCTTTTTCAAAACCATCCCTGTATTTATGCGAACAAAACAAAAAAAAATTTTCAAATCGGCCAAGCCGTTTTGGAGCAATAGAGTCACAAACGCTTTGTGACTGAACTCCTCCTAAGCGGCTTGACCGATTTCAATAAATTTTTTTTTGTTTTGTTCGCTCTAATACAGGGGTGGTTTTGATCGAAGAAAAATTAAAATTGATCAAGCCGTTTAAGAGCAGTTTATTTTTAAGGGTGTATATGACTAAACTGCCCCTAAACGGCTTGACCAATTTTAATTTTTCTTCGATTAAAACAACCCCTGTATTAGAGCGAACAAAACAAAACAAAATTATTCAATGTTAGTGTATTCGCCATATTATGGCAAATACACTAACAATAGGTACCTATAAATCGTAAATAATGTAAAAACCGCAAAAATGACTCAGAACTGTGCCCTCGAGCGTCTATAATTTACAATATACATTATACAAACCATACCTTCATTCACAGTCATGCGTTTAAGTCAACGCATCTGAGCTCATCTTTCTAAATAAAATAAGATGCGATCAAGTGCGTGTCGGACCACGCACAGTGAAGGATTCAGTAGTCGGCCGAAAATATCCCATATCTAAAAAACTACATAACATATCTTAATTGAACTAATTTTCGTTGAAAGTATTTTATAAGTTCTACTTCCTTAATTTTTTTCAAAATTTTCCACCCCATAGTTGAAAAGCTAGAGGGGGAGGCACACTTTTTAGAACTTTATAGAAGTGCATATCTCACCAGTCACCATCTATTGATTTAAATAAAAAAAGTAATTTGAAACTTCTTCATCATTTTCGAAAATCTATCTAACGATACCCCACACGCTTATTTGCACTGGAATTTTTTTTTTCATCCCTCATTTAGTACATGTATGGAGTGCCACCCCTAATTTTTTGTAATTTCACTTCACCATTGTATAGCGGTTCATAGAAGACATCTACCTTCCAAATTACATCTATATATAGTGCCAATAGTCTCCAAGTAAAACTGCTGTGACATACGGACGGACAGATGGACAGGACGAAATTATATGGGTTCCGTTTTTGCCATTTGGCTACGGAACCCTAAAGATATATGGGTTTACTGTGTAAATACAGGAATGTGGAAGATGCAACCTTGTTTCAGAAAATATAAAGTTACCAACCTTTAGAAAAATTAAATGAGCTTTAAAAGTAACCAACGTTGTAGAACTAATACGTGCTAACTCCGGCAGTTCGCTTTAATTTCAGCCAAGGCAATTTTTTAATTTCTTTTTCTTGAGACCATTTTCTTCTTCTACATCTCTTATGTAGCAGAACGAACCGCTTCAAGTAAAAATTACACTTTTTGCTCAACTTCTTTCTCCCGTTTTACTTTTTTAATTGTGTACGCATTTTCACTGGAGGGTAATTAAGAAAAAATGAGGGTGGAAAAAATATAGGTACATAAATTTTTCTTTTTTCGCAGTCTCGTTGGAAAATTAGAACGTCACTTTAAAGGGAGAGAGAGTTTTGCATTTAATAAGTACTTTTTTGAAGTTGAACACTTTTTTATTGCAAAGATATTAGGGGAAAATAACATTAGGTATATCAACGAGAGTGGTTTGGTTCTTTAAAGAAAATATAAATTGCATATTATTATAAGTATTGTTAGAAATGAACCTCATATTATTTATATTCAAAAATGTTATTAATACTTTTTTTAATTAATGTTCAAAATTCGCAATAATTTAATAATCTATCCTAATTTCGCCGTTCTAGAACATTTTTCTGAATACTTATTATTTCTTATAAAGTTCGGCCATCCTTATGCAAGACTTATTTTTTTTTTTTTAATTGTCTATAACAGGAGTCGGCAACCTGCGGCTCTTATGATGTAAAGATGCGGCTCTCCAGTTCCATGCGCAAATATTGATAATTATATTATTTTATTTTCAAAACTCATAAAAAATATTATACTGTAAAAAAAACTTTAAACTGGATAAAAACACTCAACAGAGAACAGTGAGAATAGGTGGAGTAGAGAGTATACGGACAGCTGACATTTTTTAAATGTGGCAACACTGTTCTATTTGTTTAGTTATAATCCTAATCAAATACCATAATATTGAAATAAAAATGTTAGTGACTCTTTAAAAACTGGGAAATTTTGTAAATTGTAACTTTTCGCTCTTCCGTCTCAAAAGGTTGCCGACCCCTGGTTTATTATCATTATTTGCGTATTGCGTAACAAAATATTAAAAAATGACAATCATTAATTGTGAGTTGATATTATATAAAACTACCAGTTTATTTAAGTGGACCACATCGATCAGCATGATCTTTTCCAAAATAACACAGGACTATAATATTATGTATTTGTGCGAAAAGACTTTTGAAAATTGAAAAATATTGTTAATTTCTTTAACGTTAATTTTTAATATTGCTTGCAATCTAGAAGAATGTTTGTGAACTAAAACTGAAGCGATTTAGCTTCTTCAGAAATAAACATATTAAAACAAAACTCTGTACAATCAAAACGTTAGTTCATCGGTTTGTTGGTAGATGGCAAAGCAAAGTTATTACCAATTGAGTAGAAACTGTTACATATTTTGTAACAAATTACAAAATGTTATAAAACAAAATCAGGCGGTCAGTCTCTTCAAAATCAAAGTGTAGTAATTACTAATCAAGTTAATTTTTAATTTTTGTGTAGATTTTCGGTTTTGGTATGAAATAGACATGTTTAACAAAATGTGTAAGTGAATATTAATAGTGATTTAATTTAAAGAAGTAATAAATTACTTTAATCGTTAAAATAATTTGAAGGATGATTACATCACCAATACCATGCAGCAATGTTGTAAGTAATTCTTGTCTTTCGCCTCTCAAATCGTACTACCCTAGGCTCTAGAGTACTTACATTATTGATGAATTCGCTCGAGTACACTATTATATCGAACTAAGAAAAAATATCAAACGCTAATTTGAGGTTCAGATATATCATATAAATTTATTAAAAATTGACTTCTGTATAAATAGAACATTAAATTAAATATCATAACATTATCTGGTCGAACATTAAAATTTTACATAAATAATTTAAACAGATTCATACAACTTTTAACTTTCAGAAAAAAATTACGATATCCAAATATTTATAAGACTTCATAGGGAATATTTTTCTATACACCAACACAATATAAATACTTTCAAAAATTAGATGTTCTTTCACTGTAGCTTTACTTATTTGTACTTTGTAGTTAAAGAACATGACTAATTTTGAAAATATGCATATTACTGTATAAAAAAAACGTTCTCAATAAGGCCTTAGGGCGGCAGCCCACTAGCGATCAAGATCGCGGCCAAACTTGTGACCATCAAGTCTCATTGCGATAAATAGCAAACAGCGATCAGTGACCACGATCAGGCAGTCGCTGCAACCAACCGCAGGAACTGCCACGGTGCAAAAGCGGCCAAGATGTCTGGCGACCAGATATTTACATAGCGCAAATAGTGTTATAACTCACTAGCAGTTGAAAAAGAACGACCAGTCAGTCTTTTTAACATTATGTTTTTTGCTGGTCGCATTCCAGTCGTGCTCGCCATTTCAAAAATTTTCGCAACCAGTAGTCGCAAATTTGGTCGCGATATTGGTCACTAGTGGACTGCCGCCCTTATAAATTTAATTTCCTTTGTAAGAAACCAGTATTGATAAAGAGAGGTACCTGTTAAAAAACTAGTCTGGAACAAATGTTGTAAACCCCTGAAGCCTAGTCTGAAATAATATTAGGGATTCTGAAACATCTACATTAAAAAATACGATGAAAGTTATCGTAATTACGTTTTGATTTTGTTTACTAAAATAATTTATTAGGTATTATCTTAAATCTAAAAATCTTTTATATAAACACATAGTATGAGATTTTTTCATCACAGTTAATATTTTAAAACTTTTTCAACGCACAATCCAAAAGCGTTAAAAGATGGAATTAAAACTTGACCAACATTCTGAATTTCCATCATTATAGACCAAGAGCTAGTGACATTTTTTTGGTGTTATTTATTCAAGGCCTTATTTTTGTGAAGATGTTGAGGGAGGCATATTAAAGTGCCCTGAGTAAGGGATTTTGCTAGATATCGGTATGGGAGGAATGCACACCGCCCCCAACATAAAACAAAAAAAATGGACACAATTATTATTGCTTCAAGGCTGAAATTGTTTGTATAGCTTGTCGATGACCCAATAATGCCATTATAATATTTGCAGATCGATTAAAGGGGTGGCAAATAGGTGTTTATATCGTTCTGCAAGGGGGTTAATACCGACATTTTGTTCTGCAAATTGAAATATATGCTTAAAACAGTCGTCGTAACAACATATTAAAATTTGAACCTTGAACTAATAATATAAATTTCGTCGGGTACATGACACGTTTAGGGTGATCTGCCACCCCTTTATTACTGACCAATCAATCTGCAAATTATTGGGTCACCGACAAGCTATACAAACAATTTCAGCCTTGAAGCAATAATAATTGTGACCATTTTTTTTGTTGCATGTTAGGGGCGGTCTGCATCCCTCCCATACCGCTATCTAGTAAAATCCCTTACTCAGGGCACTTTAATATGCCTCCCTCAACATCTTCACAAAAATAAGGCCTTGAATAAAATATAACACCAAAAAATTGTCACTAGCTCTCGGTCTATTATTCAATAATTGATCCGTCATCACTGATTTAAATTAAAAATTTTATGAATATTTAAAAACAATAAATATAACATTTCTCTGATAATAGCAAAGTAAATACTCTAAGGAGACTAAATTTTTAAGTTCGTACTTTCTGTTAGTTAAATAGTTGTATAAGTCTAAATTAACAGTCTATAAGGGCGAACATAAATAAATTGACTATAAGAAAACATTTGGCATTCCACGAATCTTTTCTTCTACATCTGCGACTGCATCCAGCAAGCCTTTTGTTTCTAAATTGATTCCACGACGTTTCATATCTGCTAAACGTTCACTTAGAGCACTTTTGTCTTTTCCTTGACCATCCCACAATTTAATACACGCCTCCAACAACGGCCCATAAAGTGTTAAGAGATCAGAATCACTCACTCCTTCGTACCTGTGTAAAGCTAACGATGCCCATCGTTCTGATGACCCGTCCAACGCACCGGGGGTTGCGGAATAAGAACCAATGAGCCGGCACAAAGCTAAAAGTACAGCGGGTGATCTATCCGTGTAAACCTAAAAACAAATTAACAAAATACAGTCGTATATCGCGATTTTCCTAAAATCAACACGTTATGGAATTTAAGATGTTCAAATCTGTGATTGGTTTTTTTTTTAGTGTTCTGCCACATCATATTTTTTGCGTAAGACCTATAATTTAAATTGCGTGAAATTAAAAAAAATAAAATAATAATAGGACTTGTAAAACAATAGGATTAGTAGCAGAGCATTCGAAACCCATAGACTTACACGTAATACACTAAAATAACTCAGTAAAAATACTATCGTAGTTTTAAACATCTCTAATTCCTAAAAAATAAGAAAGAAATAAAGAGATGTGTGTGTTCTGTATATCATTATCCTCCATGGATCGTAACTGTTCACCTGAGTGGCGTTTTGCTCGTTCACCTAGTATAGATCAATGCCGAAACTTATAGCTATATATATTCGCATTGTAACAGAACGGTCAACAGACTGTATGTTAACAAATACTTATTGAAAACTGGTTGATTTTATAGTAAAAAAATTACCTTATTAAGAAGTCTAAAGCTTTTTTTAAATAATGGAGTCGCTAAGTCATAACGTTGTTGTCCACACCATTCTAAAGCTTGTCTTAATTCCTTTTCTTGTAAGAAATTTAAAAGTGGAGGAGCACCTCTAAGTTTCGGATCTTTTACAATAAATTCTAAAAAAGATTCAAATTTTATACGTCTTTCTTCAATTAGTTTCTGTGTAAAGTTTCCCATTACGGCCTGCAAAAAAAAGATCAAATATTATCATAATTCACAAACCACACTAGGTTTTTTATCTAACTAAAATGAATATTTATAAACGTTTTTGAAAATCAACTTTCGCTAGTTACCTATTTTCTTAATTTTAATCTACACCTCAGAAGCAAGGACGGTTTTACGGGGGGGGGGGAGGATGGTTGTAATATCGATAATATTATAATGTCCACCGCAATTTATAATTAGGGATGTGACATTGAGTAAAAAAAATCGATTATTTAATAATCGATTTTTCTCTTTTAAATATAAATCGATTATTTAATAATCGATTTTTCTCTTTTCAATATAAATCGATTTGTGAAAAATCGATTTTTGAAGAAATAATCGATTTTTGTGGAAAAATCGATTTTTTCTATTATTCGAAAACAGTCATACAGATGGCGCTGTTTTCCGACTGATTACTTTACGTTTGAATTTATTTTACGTTTTTTCATTCGTCGCACAGATGGCGTTGTTTACAAAAATCGATTAAAACGTGTAATTTGTAAATGTTGGCTGCATTGGGTTTCCCAAAGCCTATATTTTTTCTTAATATTAATATTAATAAAAAAGAAATAAAAAAAAATAAAAAAAAGTGTAATTTATATAATCGATTTAAAAGTGTTATAATTTATATAATCGATTTATAAAAAATCGATTATTATTATTAAAAAATTAATCGATTTATAAAAAATCGATTATTATTGTTAAAAAAATCGATTGTTAAAAATCGATTATAAGAAAAAAATAATCGATTAATATAAAAATCGATTATTTTTTCACATCCCTGTTTATAATTTTGAAAAAATATTTCATGTACAGATGCGACCCCATTACAATTTTTTATTATTTTCATACTTACTTATATTTCTGTACTACGGTACCACCCTCCCCAAAATGTTAGCCCAGAACCGCCCATGTCAATATTTCTATAAATATGGGTTCTGTTCATATTTTTTTATTGAATTTTATTTCTGAGATATAGAAATAAATGTTCTTTTTAAGGTTCAAACAATTTAATCATTTATACAACGTGCTGAACCGCCTTTTTAGTTTTTTTTTATCATAAATTTGGTTTCTCGTACAAATTTTGAAGATATTATGAACACAGCAGAAAGTTTCTTTCTTCTGTTTCCTGATGTTTTTCTAGAGTTTAGCCTGTTGAATTCTCTAAGGCTCATATTCATCCTAGTCTGCTTAATGTCCATCTTCCAAATAGAGCTGTAGCAAACCGTATGTATTCGTTACCGAGTAACGGATACATCGCCTGACTCGAAATACCGAATCGTTACTCCCAAATTTATTTCGTTACTCTCATTTGTCGTACGTCACTGTTTGATTCACAGAGCTGAGGTTTGATTCGTTATACGAACGAATACGAATCATACATGTAACACTAAAACGTGAACTGGAATGCATCGTGCGTCATACGTATGCGTGTGCCTACTGTCTGTGTACTTTGTAATGTGTATGCTTATTTTTGATGTATTTTGAATTCGTTTGTTACATTACAAAGGAAAATAATATTTATTGTTGCGCGTACCGCCGTACATTGTAACATTATTTGGTTATGATAATTTGATAAACCCATTTTTAAAATCATTTTAACAATTACGCGAGTGCGACTCGATGCGATACTTCATGCTAGACACTGCTACTAGACTAGACTACTAGTACTCGATTGTATCAAAAGTAACGAGTAACGTAACGATACGAAAGTAACGGGTGCTGATTGTTTTAGTAACGAATACATGCGGGTACACAATTTCTCGATTACTTTTACAGCTCTACTTCCAAAAGCACAGGTACAGTACATAGCTTCGCAACAATACTGATACTATTTACATAGTTAATACAGCACCGGTACCGCTGCGAAGTTACGTACTTGTCCTTTCAGAACACCGGCACAAGTGTATAACTATTTCTTTGTATCGTACTGATTTCTCTATGAACAGATACCCATTCATCTTAGTTTAAATTAGATTTGGTGAATATGAGCTTGAAAATTTTCTTAAAAAATCAAATAGTGGTTACCTTCTTTGGAAAAGTAAACTGGCCCATTTGCCCCGGGGAGTCTTTCTTCAGCCCATCGTAGAGGTTCAGGAAATCAGTATACCTACGTTCAATAGTTGTCGTGTGTAGATCTGCCCGAGGCGTTCCGTGCCTAACCCTGACTGTATATAGAACATATTTCTTCTCAGGACCCTCTTCTTCAATCGTTTTCGTTGCAACAATATCGAACATTGGCAACTGATCGATTATTCCTATTTCAATTTGTTTTCCTGAAACTTGTATTGCAGTTTTATTAATAAATCCATTCAAATTTTTTTTATACATATTCTTGTTTTTTTTTAATAGATGTTATTGTAGATATATACATGCATATTTTCGATTGATAATTTATCTTTAAATAATTAATATTATCTTGTATGTTCCTTGCCTATCTCAAAGTCAATAGATTTTCATTATTTACATTTAATAAAATAATCACAAACTATAATTAAATAAAACGTATGCACATTTTCTTTGTTAAGAATTTTGTAATCAACAAAGTGTAATAAGCAAATCAAATTAGCCATATTATTTATTTTTTATACACAAATTTTATTGTCATTTGTCTCTAATAATACTCCAAAAATAAACTGTCTTGTCACAAATTTAATTAAAGCAAAAAATTACAACAAACAGTAAAACACATACCATTATTAGCTCCGTTGGTTAAATTTTCAGTTTGAGACAGCTGCTGTGTCTGTGTTTTCGACGCTTGATCAACCCCACTAGCGTCTAACCAACCCCCCTTACTAACATCCTGATTCATTGTTAAAGGTTTAGGGGTTGAAATTCTTCTATCCACTTGTAGATGTCACATTCAAAAATAACACTGTAGTATTTAAATTTAGAGCATTAATCATACAAATAATTTATTACACATTTGAAGAAATTCACAAATTACTAATATTACAGGATAGTAATGACTAATCATTTAATTGTCACATGTTTTTTTATTTGACGTATATCTAGGTATCTGACAAATGCATTGTGTTGAATTATTTAAAGTGGTAATACCCATATAATATTACAACATTCATAACCTTCTGAATATGTACACATCATGTACCTACACATACACAATACTTCAATTGTGTTTGAGAATTTAAGAGGGGATAGTGTAAACAAAAACAACGTTCTTGGAGGTCATTTTAACACAGATTAACAACACAATACTGCAGACGGGAAGTTGAAAACTGAAGTTCAAACATAATATTATTTTACCTTTAAAAGTATAATATGCTACCTGAAGGGCAAAAACATCGATAAGTTTTGACAGAAAGGACCTAACTTTATGACTTATAATATGTAGAAAATGTAGGAACTCTTTATGTTAAACTTCTTCCAAAGAAATATAAAATGAAATGATTATAACTTTTTTTTAATTTACCGCTTGGCAATATTTGTATCGAAGGTGATCTATAAGCCATCTATTTGACCCCTTCATAACATGTTAATTGCCGTTTTATTAAAAAAAAATTAATGAACGACAATATTTGCTAAATTGTTTAAATATATTAATGGCATTAATAGCCTTCTATGCCTATAAACAAATTCTCAATGTTTTTCCTAACTCGTTTGGTACAAATTGTCATTAGAAACAAATCAAAATACCTATAAAATGTTCTAGAATGTTCGATGAAGTAGGTATTTCACTTGTAAATTTGTTTATTGGGAGTTGAGAAATCATATAAAATCAATAAACTAAATAAGGAACATTACTATCGAATATCGATATAAGAAATGGAGTTTAGCACGGCTGTACTTGTAGTATTAGACGGAGAGCTGGCGACATTTTTTCTCGCCCCGGGCCTCTGATTCTCGGGGGTTTCCAAATCTTGGGAGTAGACCTTCTTAATCAAATCCCAAACAAGGCCAAAATATGTGTAGTAATTAAGAGGCAGTTTGGAGTTGAGGACCCCGTATGTATACAAAATATAAACGTAGGTATACGTCGTTTATTATAAATATTTGATTTTTTTATCAGCCGTTACGTCTATATTATTCATTTTTTACGAAATGTACACTACAAATACATCAATTTCTAAGCAGACCGGGGGCCTCATTTAGTTCTGCCGCCCCGGGCCTCCGACGGGCTTAGACTGAGGCTACATTGGCGCCGTTTCAGACCAGATCAGATCCGTAATGTCGGATGTGAACAAACACCAGTAATCTTATTAAGTGGCTACAGTTATCACTTCAGACCGCGCCAGAAGATGTCAGATTGCAACAGACACGTTCCGACCGTCGGACGATATCAAACATGTTTGATATTTTCGTCAGACTACGGCCGTACATTTGACAGTTTTCAACGAACAGTGTTGTGTATCCTAAATTTATGCTAGCTATTATTACCATTCTATTTAAATACGTGTTTGAATATCAATTGTGAGTATGGATAAATCACTTTTAATTGATCTAATACGTGAAAATCCTCCTATTTGGGACTAAAGGGATAAAAGATACCGCAACAGGGACGTGAAAGGTCTTTTGTGGAGAGATATTGGCGAAAAAATGAATCTTTCAGGTATGATTTAAAAGTATAATAATTTGTTTAATCTATGATCAGTAGTCCATAAATTGAAAGTAAATTAGCTCTGATCGATTTCAACGCATATTGTTGAAGTTTGTTTTGTTTGTTGTTTATAATAGGGCTCGGAATTTTTCAAATTAAAGTATTCGAATATTCATTTAAACTTCTATTCGAATAGTTAAAATTAATAAAAACTGAAAAAGGTCCAACATTTCGCTGTTTTCTGGATTTTTACAAAGATCCGGCAGTCTGCCGAGATCGAAATAGCCACGGCCCTCACTGGTTTCCCAACAATTTTTAAATCAAACAATGCTGGGCAGTCATAACAAATAGCATAACTATTGTTATTTGTTAAATGATTGAAAAAAAAAAACATTATATTTCTGGAAAAATTGTTATCTCTATCGCTAATCTAAAATCATAAATCGCATATTGAAATCAAAACATAAACAGAGCAATGAGCAATAATTGGCAACAAACGATACTCAGGACTCAGGGACGCCAAAAACAAAGAACAGCTGTTGTATAAATGTATAATAAATGTTATTGTTGAACAACGAAAAAAATAATAAAAGCAGTGCATTTTGATTTTCATTTGAATCCGGAAAGAAGCTAACTACAGTCTATGACAAATATTTAAATATCCAAATATTCAAAATTTGCACATCAAAAATTATTATTGTTCAACAAAGAAAAACTGTTTCGGTTATTTAAAGCTTATATAAAAACGAGTATTCAAATGTGTATTTGAATATTTGAAATTCGAATATTCTAATATTGAATAAATCTGTTGAAAGTATTCGACCATTCGAATATTCATTTATTCGAATAAATTCGGAGCCCTGGTTTATAATATGTACAATACATCTGCACATTTTTCATTTTTATTAATAATTTTATAAAGGTGATAAACAGTTTGTTTGAAACGGAACCGATCCGATAGGCCCGTCAAAACCCGTCGGATATTATCCACTCCCTATGTAGCCACTTCGTCTGAAGTGTCTGATTTGGTCTGGTCTGGTCTGATCGGATCTGGTCTGACACGGATCTAGTGTAGCCTCAGACTTAGTCCGCCACTGGGCGTTAGACTTATTTATAATCAAAAAAATATTTTTTCGTGTAGTATCTATAATCTACGTAAGGTCTGGTATATTTTTTTACATAAAGGGTGACATATTATATGTTGTAATTCTAAAATACTAGACCAAAATGTTGATGCGAACACTTCGAAAAAAATTATTGAAAATCCACTATTTCTAATAATAAAAAATATAAGTAACAAACGAAATTTATATGGGTAGGTACCTTGGTGACGAAATTGTTTAAAGATTACAACATTGACTCAATAATACAATTTAATAATTAAAAAATAGTGTTACATTATTACCTACATGAAAAATTTGTCTAATTTCTGCCTGCCACCTAAAACGCAAAGGGGAAAGGCTGCCAGACTTACCGATTCTCAAATGGGGAACACTTATACAGGGAATGATGAGATTATTTGGCTTACGTACACTTAAAAAATCCGTCGCTGCCTCTTGGCCTATATTATGTACAATTTCTTTTGGAAGAAACAATGCATTTCACAAAAAATGTTTTTATACATATATAACATTAACACATATTTAGAATAATAAAACATATATCGTATTTGGCTGCAAATTATTGTAAAAGAAATTGTACCTAAACATTACTATCTATGGTTAAAAATTTAAGTCATGTGATATCGATTATCAAGTTATCATTTTATTTTTCAATATATAAATCACAACGAAAATACAAATACTGATAATAATGTTTATTTTTAACAAAACCAGGAATTGAAATTTATGTCTGTGTGCATTATGACTAATTTTGTTGAAGTTGTATAACGCAAGTAATTCCTTCCCCTTAATTATGGTTTATCAATTTAGTGGTTACATATCTAATTTTAATAGTCCATTTCCGTTTACAAAATGTTTGTTCCGTTTAAAAAATTACAAAAACTTTTATACGGGCTTACCATTAAATTAAACAGTCCTTAAATTCAAAAGCTTTGACACCTCTTCATTAGATGATGCAATACAAAATATTCTTCAACATAATCCGATGGATTCATATTTCATTATTTTTCCGTGAAATTCACAACATACTTACTAGGTACTTAATTAAAACACTTTTTTGTCAATTTCTCAATTTCCGGAAAACGCGTCATTTAGGAGTAGATGTTCTTTTTTAACAAAGACCTTATAATTTTTTAAGGCCGCCAACATCTTATTTGGGCCTAGAACCAGTTCATATTGGCGATTTATTGTTTTTAATAATAAAATGAAAATCCAATTGATACCTGGGTCCTGCCGGGCTTGTAATAAAGGAGCCATGGAAACGCCTTAAAAACAAGGACATTGCTACATGCTCGGCTATTATCAAGTCCAAATTTCATTTTATTGGAAATTGATATTTCAAAAATGTAATAATATATTTTTATTTAACTCGTCATGCCGCTTATAAAACGTGTACAGAAAAATAACTTACATTTAATATAAAAAAACAATATATTTGTAAAAAAATCATGGAATAACAAAGTTGGAATGAATAAAAATATAAGCACAGTGCATTTTATTATATTTATAGTGTATTCAATTATTTGCTGCCAAGTTTTTGTCCTTGCTCGGTGGGTGAGACGTAGAGAATCATTTGAACAAAGCGAGTAATTCCGAGTGATATCCTGTTATACTTTTCCGGTTTATTTTCCCATTTTACACACAAATAGTAAAACGGTACACCTAAAAAAAACAAAACAAAACTGTTTGTTAGAGCGTCACACAATAATAGCTGAAATGATTTTTACACGACTATATTTTATGGACGATTCAATTTAGAACTTAGACTGATGTTTCGATTCTGTCGACTTTGAAATACTTCTCTTAAAGTTAAATAATTATGGCTTGGAACTTATCTATTTGACCGTAGTCAAAAAGTTTGTATTTTATCTAATACAGGGTGTTCACGCGAGGAACAAAGGCAAGTTTATTTCGAAAATGAAGACGCTTACGGAAACATGTTTCAGACAAAAGTTGTTGTTCGATCTACTCTACAGCTGGAAAATATTTTCAATTATACAGGTGTCCTATTTAAGCGTGGCAGACCAAAGTTATGTTTTTTTTTAATGCAGCACCCTGTTTTTATTTGTTTTTTGAATTCTGCACCTAATTGTAAATAGAAACTGTAAGAGAAGCGTTGCTCGAAAAATTAGCAGTTTTTGAGTTATTCAAGTTTTTTTGAAATTTTTGACATATATGCAGACCTTTACCTAAAATTCGAGATAGCCCAAACGAAAAACTTTATCAAACTGATATTTTGGAGATCAATAGGTAATGAAAGGGCAAATTAATTTTTGTATTCAAAAAAATAATTTACTATACAGGGTGTTCAAAATATTGTACTTCTTTTATCCAACTTAAATCGCGTATAACTTTTGATAGTTAAATACAACGGGGTTGTTTTTATGCCCGAATTGTTTTCTTTAGGATACTTACTAGCACTTTTATAAAGGGTTCCCCAGACCTAAATCTGGTATTTTCGTGTTTATTACGACTTGAATGCGATATTGCGAAATTTCACCTTTTAAAAGTACAATATTTTGAACACCCTGTATAGTAAATTATTTTTTTGAATACAAAAATTAATTTGCCCTTTCATTACCTATTGATCTCCAAAATATCAGTTTGATAAAGTTTTTCGTTTGGGCTATCTCGAATTTTAGGTAAAGGTCTGCATATGTCAAAAATTTCAAAAAAACTTGAATAACTCAAAAACTGCTAATTTTTCGAGCAACGCTTCTCTTACAGTTTCTATTTACAATTAGGTGCAGAATTCAAAAAACAAATAAAAACAGGGTGCTGCATTAAAAAAAACATAACTTTGGTCTGCCACGCTTAAATAGGACAACCTGTATAATTGAAAATATTTTCCAGCTGTACAGTAGATCGAACCTAACAACTTTTGTCTGAAACATGATAGATAGATAGATAGATAGATATATTTACACACAAAAGTATTAAGTACAGTGTGAAGTCATCAATTAATACAGATACAATATTTAAAATCTAGAATTAAAAAAATCCTCTATGTTATAATAACATTTATTACTAATAAGCAATTTTATTTGTTTGTTAAATTTTTTCGTAGGCAAGTTTTGTAAATGACTAGGAAGCTTATTAAAAAATTTCAGTGCTGAATATTTAAAACTTTTTTGTGTCGTAGTTAACCGATGTAGCGGCAAAACTAAGCAATCCTTATTTCTTGTATTATATGAGTGTACATTTGAATGTGTGTTAATATTGCTGTAATGCTCTTTAGCATACAGTAAACGGTGAAAAATGTAGGCGCCATAGAAGGTCATTATTTTTAATTGTTTAAAAAGGGGTCGACAATGCTCGTATCTACAGACACCTGCCAGAATACGGACAGCAGCTTTTTGCAGTATAAAAATTCTTTGAGCGGCTGGTGCCCCTCCCCAGACCAAAATTCCGTATTCCATAAGGGAATGGAAAAGACTGTAATACGCCGTACGGGCTGTGTCTGTTGAAATTGAGTTTTTTATTCTCCTAATCGCGTAAGTAGCTTTAGCTAGTTTGCTACATAAAGCATTTATATGACTGTCCCATTTCAAAGCCAGGTCAAATATAATACCAAGAAATTTGACTTGCTTAGTTTTACTGAAATTATTAATTTTAAAAGGCATTATTTCAGTCTTCGTTATATTTAGGGTTAACTTGTTAGCAGCGAACCAAGAGAAAGCCTTCGATTGTGTATCACCCGAAATATCAAAATTATTATTTTTTAGTTCATACAAAAACGTTGTGTCATCGGCAAACAAAAAAGTGGTGACTTCTGTCATTATATCCGGTAGGTCGTTTATGTATATTATGAATAAAATTGGGCCCAAAATTGACCCTTGAGGTACACCGTTTCTAATGATTTGTTTGCTTGATGAGGTTTCACCATCAAACACATATTGGCATCTGTTATTCAAATAAGATCTAAACAAATTTAGAGCTGTACCCCTGACTCCATAGTGTTGTAATTTACTTATTAATATTTCATGTGATACACAATCGAAGGCCTTGCTTAAATCACGTAAGCGTCTTCATTTTCGAAATAAACTTGCCTTTGTTTCTCGCGTGAACACCCTGGGTGCATTCCACCATTTCGCCCACTACGCTCGCGCCTTATGGCCGCGTTCATTACGTTTGGTCGTTGTAAGAGTTGCGATCGCCAAGTGGAATGCACCCCCTGTAGTGCCAATGTTGATAGAGGTGTTCCCCAAGGCTCAGTCCTTGGCCCATTACTTTATCTTCATATGTTAACGATTTACTAGCTACCTTTGAAAATGTCAAAGTTAAAATTATCTCATATACAGGAGACACTTATATAATCATTAATGGTCAGACATTTGAAGAACTAAGGAATGAACGGCTTTTGAACTGTTACATAACTGGCTTAATGAGAACAAAGTTCTTAATCATTCAAACACTACTTATGTCTTATTTCAGACTGCTCACAATGTGTGGAGAGATATTAATTTTCTGACACTCAATAATATTGACATTTCTTTTTCGATTAATACTTCCTTTTCAGGAATAATTCTGGATAAAAACATTTCGTGGTCGTATCATATTGATAAATTGGAAAAAAAATTAAATGCTGTTTGTATTGATTTGATATGTGTTGTTAGTCCTGCCAGCAGAGACGCTGCTTATGCACTTTAATGTTCCAATTTTTATTCTCTAATGACGTATGGTATTATTGTATGGGGCTGCTCAACTCAGGTCAATAGGATTTTTTTAATTCAGAAGCCTTTAGGATACTTTGTGGCATAAAGGATTCTAGACACTCATGTAGACAATTATTCCGTACTCAAAAAATGATGACACTACCATGTGTATTTATATATTATAAAACAGCAATTTTCGTTTTTAATAATCGTTCACTGTTTGATTTCAATACACAGCACAGTTATATCGCCCGTGAAAATTTCTTGATGACTTCTACTCACAGACTATCTTTTTTCAAGAAAAGTAGCACATTGTATGGGGGTGAAAACTTTTAATAACTTATCACGAGGGATTATCGCCATAAATAGGCTTTCTTTATTTAAAAAAGATTTTAAAAAATGCCTATCGGACAAAGTTTTTTATAATGTAAATGATCTATTTAATTAATTGTTTTTCTAATTCTGTGTAAATTAATATATTGTATATCTTTTATATTATGAGCCAATGACGAGTCCCATGTTCCCTCTAAGCCGCGCACTAATTTTTCGGAAGTTACGCAGCCGTTTTTGTATTCTGCGCACAATAGGCTTCTTGTTCACCATTTTTTTTATTTCATTTTATAGAAGAATTGCATCTAAAAATGGCAAAAACCCAAATTTCACAAAAAAAAGTAAAATTTAGAGGGTCAAAAATTTTTTTGAAACGGCCTTTGACATTTAAATGTCAAACGAAATCTCTTTGTTGTGTGAGTTTTGCATACAGTACAGCTTGCGTGGTTCTGTATTTATTAAAAAAAATTTTGACTTCAAACACAGGCACAGACCCCCCCCCCTCTAAAACAGATTATGTAAAGGATGAATCGGGTATTCATGTAGTGTTTTAACATATTCCAAGAAATTTAAATGCGTCAGTTGATAATGTAATTAAAAAAATATCTATAAAATGTGATAAATAGAATAATATTATATGATTTTTTTTATTTGCGAAACTTTAAGCCTTTGTTTGGGTTCACATAACTATTGGCAAATTCTGTTTTAAAAAAAAACAAATATCACTAGGTACTCTTTTTTATCCAAAAAGACTTAAATTTCAAGAAAGGGAAACCATAGATCAAGTAATCATATTACTCAGTCAATGGGGAAACCTTTTAAAGCAAGAACTTAAACCAAACATGAATTTCAATTAAAACAATACAATCTCATCGCGCCACCTACCAACGAATAGTAAAACTACAACATATAACAACTGCTTTTAGAAGTTGAGAACATTTTATATATTCTATAATTACTTACTCCAGACGTAGTCAAAAATTTGAATTAAAGACTCAAAATAGCTAACCTTAAACTCATTAAGATATTTATCGTATTTAAAAAAAATATACTATGTAGGTATGACCACTGACTGGTCTTTAAAAAATACATCATACAAACCAGAAATAGTTATCAGTATTCCGATGATCGTGTTTTTGGGCTCGTCGTACGCCGGCAAGAACACCAAGAAAAGACATGCGGACAGGAAGAGCAATGGCAAGGCCAGGTTGACCTTGATCGGTCGCGGCAAATCAGGCTGGGAAACCCTCAGCCATAACATTCCAATTATGCTAGCCGCAACCGACAACCATAAGATTTGACTGAAGTAGTTGATCAAAACGAACACGTTACTAGTTAATAACATGGCCAATGATGCCACACACTGTAATCAAAAAATCACACCGTAAAAAAATAGAAATAATAATAAAAATACACTAATACTTATACAGTTTCGGCTACTTGTCTTGATTAGGCATACTGACCGTGAACAGTAAAGATGGAATGGGAGTCATTCTCTTCACGTGAATGAACGAGAAAAGATCAGGAAGATGTCCTTCCTGAGAACCTGTCATAAACAAACGAGCCGACGTAAACAGGATACCGTTGACGCCTCCAAAAGTCGATAATGCCACAAAAATCGGAACAACCCAGTGTAAATTACCGAACATCTTGTTACCGAAAGTCTACGCAAATACAGAAGAAAAATATTAGAAATTCGATCTCATTTCAATTAAGATTATTTTGGAAGTTTTTTAACTTACAACAGCCACTGCAGCTGATCCCAACAGTTCTTCCTGGGATACGACAGCAAAATAGGCCAGGTTGGCGAGTACATAAACCAGTGTGACCATTGGTAAAGCGATCCATATTGCTTTTGGTAAATTTCTGCACAGAAGAAACGGAATAAATACAACAGAATACCGTTGTTTGTAAAAATAGCATTTACTTTTGTCTATGAGACATTCTATCCCCACAAAATGTCTTTTAACTTAATGTTTTTATAACAGAAATTTTTTTAATTTGATGATTGATATCCATTTTTTAATATTTATTTATTTTTACTTTCGAGCGACAATAATATAGGAATGAAGAAAGTATTACAACGGCGAAAAAATCGAATTCGAAATTTTAACGACTTTAAACTTTCATGGTCTCTAGTCCTACATACCTACCTATCGAAAAAGCAAGTTTTTAAAGTCCATCCGTCAGTATGTGCAGAAGGCTGGGCTGACACACCGTTCAACGGATCGAAACCAAATGTTTAACTTATATGATTTTTAGGGAATTCCTCCGGGTTTTTTAATGATAATCCGCAGTCAATTAAGTTACGCGAGAAAGTCGCGCTCATTGGAGCCGTATATTTCTAACCTGTTTCATGTTCTTATGAACTTTTCTGAAAAAAACTCAATATCTACTGCAAATCCCAATTTGTTATCGTAGCCCAGTAAATCTGTACATGTCCCCTACAAAAATTCCGACCTTAAATTTTTTGACGCTGTTATGTTCTTTTTATAATGTATTAAACCTAAAAACACCATATTCCCAAAATATTTGTTTGTGCCACCTAATTTGCCACGAAAATGGGTAAATAGTCGAAAAAGCGCTTTTCAACCTCTTGCCGTAGGCCTTTTTTGCGGTATTTTTGCACTAAATAACTGTTTTACAATAATGTAAAACAACGTATAATATAGGAAATATTATGCTCTACAACTTCCCTTTTGGAAGTTTTGCCGTCAAATAAAAATACGGGAGGTATTCAATAAAAACCAACTCACCTATAAAAATCGCGGGGGTGGAAAACGCACAAACAAATATTTTGGGAATATGGTGTTTTTAGGTTTAATACATTAAAAAGAAAATAATTGTGTCAAAAAATTTAAGGTCGGAATTTTTGTAGGGGAAGATATGGAATTTTGTACAGGTTTATTGGGCTATTCGCGCTATTCAGAAATTTGGATTTCATCATGCAAACAAATGAGTTTTAATTTTCGGAGTAAGTTATCAGAAAAAATGTTAATTTGTGTCATTTTTGTGTCAAACTGAATAAAAACTAATTGTAATATCGACAAAAACTCCTCTTTTCAAAGATTGCTCGTATTTTTTATCATCATTCCGTAAGTACCTAACGTTTAATTTGCCAATAACTGTGGTTTGTTTGCATTTCTTTTAAGACCAAGATTTTATATTAAAACACGCTTGTATAATGTTTGCCGAAGAGCTACGCTTTTCTATTTTAAAAGAAATAGGTAAAAAAACTTTTAAATTAAACGGTTTTATAAATGTACTAAAAAGAAGAAAATAATATTTAATTTAGGTTCATAAGTATAAAAGCGCGGGTCGTTACTGTAATAAATTATCATAGAGTTTACGACCACGCTTTTATACTTATGAACCTAAATTAAATATTATTTTCTTCTTTTTAGTACCTTTATAGAACCGTTTAACTTAAAAGTTTTTTTACCTATTTTTATTTTTAATTTTTTAGTGTATTTTATTTGCAAGACCTTTTGCCTGTGAAAATTCAAAAAGCGATTTGCACCCGGACGGGAGCCGGGTCGGTCAGCTAGTTACCATAATATCGTATTGTCACCGGAGCTACACACATGTGTGCAAAATTTCAACTCAATCGGATCACGGGAAGTGGGTGAAAATTCAAAAGTACGATTTACACCCGGACGAAAACCGGGCCGGTCAGCTAGTTACCATAATATTGTATTGTCACCGGAGTTACACATGTGTGCAAAATTTCAACTCAATCGGATCACGGGAAGTGGGTGAAAAATCGGTCGCAAGATTTGAAACAAAGATAGTAACAAATAAATAAACATACAGACAAACAAATAAACGGCGTCAAGCTAAATAAAACCGTTTAAAAACTAACTGACGTAAATTGTATAACATCGACCTATGTGTAATACCGGCGCATGGAGAAAAAATCGATAATTGTTGCTAATGTAAAGACAACTTTGAAAAATGAAAATACCTGCGTATATTTTTTTAAAACCACAATAAAGAATTGTGTGATGTTCGAAAAAGTAAATTATTATTTTTAGCTTCTTTCTTGTTCCGTGTTAATATCGTTATCCGTTTTCAAAGAATAGATTCCGAAAATATTAATACCTACTCGCAGTTTGCGAATAACAAAAACAATTTAACCGGAGTTATCTATAAACACAGATTTTTTCTTATTTTCTGAAGAGAAGAATCGAATTCCAATAAACTTAAATCTGCGAAACTGAGGATTTAAAAATGGAATTTTAAAGAACGAATCAAAATTTATTTAAACATTCTTTTGACTATATGCACGATACGCGACAAACAAAATTGCGAACAACAGCAATCCTGTCTAACTAACTGTTATTTAGAAAGGGGTAAGAAACTGAATAATAAAGATATACAATAAAATGTCATCAGAAATCAAAGACCTACCATTACTAGATATTATCAAAGATTTTAATGTCTTATCTTATTTTCTATGTACCTATAAGCCACAAAAATAAATATTCTATCGATTTATCTATCTATTCTTATTCATCTTAAAGAGCGACGTAATAAGCATTATATGTTTTAAAGCGCTCCCTACACGCAGCGGAATGTTTGTACGACTTGTATCATTGTATGCACATACAAAATGTAGAAACAATATGTTTCATCCCTACACGTTCATACAAATATAATACAACTTTCAGCATTTTGTATGCACATACATGTCTACAAACTACATGCGACAGTATATTATGTTCCTACGTTTTGTTTGTACAAACAGAAGGATTGCTTTTTTTAAATCAATTTCTTGTGATCTCTTTGTACGATTTGTTTGTACTGACATGTTTGTACAAACATGATGTTGCATGTAGGGATAAAACATATTTAGGTACTTAACAATTAGATTAACAATCAATATTGTTATTACTTCCTATACTGTACAAATTCACTATTTTAGTGAAATTAACATAAGGACATCAGACGATATTAATCGACATAACATGCCCTTATTAATTATTGTAGAAAGGCTACATAAGAAAAATTTAAATGGACCGCCGGGAATCGAACCCGGAACACCCAATATCGCGTCGGGCAAACTTGCCCGACGCGATATTGGGTGTTCCGGGTTCGATTCCCGGCGGTGCATTTAAATTTTTCTTATGTAGCCTTTCTACAATAATTAATAAGGGCATGTTATGTCGATTAATATCGTCTGATGTCCTTATGTTAATTTCACTAAAATAGTGAATTTGTACAGTATAGGAAGTAATAACAATATTGATTGTTAATCTAATTGTTAACTAAATAAGATACTGTAAGTAATTTTCTCGCAAATAATTGAAATTATTACTAGGCATATCCGGCCTATTTTGAGAAAAGCAACATTCATTGTAGTGTTGTTATAAAAATAAAAATAATATTAGCTCTCGCAGTTTGTGGACTTGCGGTGTATTTGTGCTATATATATAAGAAAAGATTAAGTGTACGCCATGGGCACCGTGGAGTAACTGGAAAACTTGCCCGACGCGATATTGGGTGTTCCGGGTTCGATTCCCGGCGGTGCATTTAAATTTTTCTTATGTAGCCTTTCTACAATAATTAATAAGGGCATGTTATGTCGATTAATATCGTCTGATGTCCTTATGTTAATTTCACTAAAATAGTGAATTTGTACAGTATAGGAAGTAATAACAATATTGATTGTTAATCTAATTGTTAACTAAATAAGATACTGTAAGTAATTTTCTCGCAAATAATTGAAATTATTACTAGGCATATCCGGCCTATTTTGAGAAAAGCAACATTCATTGTAGTGTTGTTATAAAAATAAAAATAATATTAGCTCTCGCAGTTTGTGGACTTGCGGTGTATTTGTGCTATATATATAAGAAAAGATTAAGTGTACGCCATGGGCACCGTGGAGTAACTGGAAAACTTGCCCGACGCGATATTGGGTGTTCCGGGTTCGATTCCCGGCGGTGCATTTAAATTTTTCTTATGTAGCCTTTCTACAATAATTAATAAGGGCATGTTATGTCGATTAATATCGTCTGATGTCCTTATGTTAATTTCACTAAAATAGTGAATTTGTACAGTATAGGAAGTAATAACAATATTGATTGTTAATCTAATTGTTAACTAAATAAGATACTGTAAGTAATTTTCTCGCAAATAATTGATATTTAGGTACTATCAGAATATTCTGATGGTAAATATGTTTTATCCCTACACGCAACATCATGTTTGTACAAACTGAAACATGTCAGTACAAGCAAGTCGTACAAACAAATCGCTGTGTGTAGTTGTAATATTTATAATACAAACATGTGAGCACAAACAAAACATACAAACATTCCGCTGCGTGTAGGGGGCCCTTTAAGAAAACATTGCTTTGTTTCCTTGAAAATCGTTAGTACTTAACACCGCGTAAATTTTAGACAATAATGTCGTATACTTGTATAAGCCTTTCTGGATGTCTCGAGATTAACAAAGCAACACAAGGTTTTACCTACAATGCCCCCGAAGGGAAACGAATCGTGAATATGCATCGTTTGAAGTTTTCAAGCTACAGGTTTCAGACTGATTCTCTTACATAACATTCTCCATTGTTATAAAACAGAGAATGTCAATGTGTTTCCATAAACAGTCATTTCAAGCTCGGATTTAATGGAGGGCAGAGCAAAGAAGGCGGTTGGATATGGGTCAAGATTATTTAAAATCTTTAAGAAATTTTAAAAATAACTTCAGGGGTTTGATAATTTAATTTACAGTCTGCCAAAAAAATTAAAACAATATTATTTATAGCTTTCAATTTCGGTTAAGATCAGATAAACATTGTCACGAATTGAGATAATTTAGTACAGTGTCGTAGCTAGGGCCATCGGCGGTTCAGGCAAGATTCTGATTCGCGCCCTCAAATTATTAGAAAATTCTTTACTCGGTGCTATATGAATCGCATCACTGTCCGCTGATTACGCCTCTGGCACGAGCCCCTGTAGCCAGGTCCTAGCTACGTAGATGTTTAGGTTAGCCAATAATAGTATTCCTTATGTCCCCTAAAATTGTTAGATATTTTTCGGTAGTTCTCGGGACACAGTTTGAGGAAAACTGGTCAGAAAACGTATTGCATTGTCCGTTTCTAATACATTTTCACGCCTGTCCGAGCTCAAATGTTTTATTAATGAACTTCCACCGAGGAGAATTCTACACACTATTATCAAACTGCACCAAGTTCGCTTTAACACACAATGGCGTATGTTGAAAGCTTTATATGGAAAGTTTTTTTAGAAAGATAATCAATTGCTAGGTTTCTAAGTGTCTAATGCTAATGCATATTTTCATCATCATCATTATTATTATTATTATTTAAAAAACAAGCCGTGAGGTGGATCGTTTATTAGGACTAAAGTGCGACCCTTGAGGTCCACACGACGAACTTCCCAGTTTGATAAATATTTAATAATAATAATTAAATTAGATATTACACAGAAAAGTAATCACTTTAATCATTAAAACATAATTATTATTTATTTTTAACAATAATTAAAAAAAAAAAAACGGCTAAACCGATTTTTATAAAATTTATGTCGGATCAAAATGACGGTTACACGCCTCGATTGACACCCTTACAAAGTCGATATAATTTTTTATTCGCGAGATATTGTGTAAAATCTACTTTTTTGGAGTCTATTTGGTCAAGAAAAAAGAATGGCTGAACCGATTTTGAAAAAAAATTTCACTAGTGCGGTAAGTAAACGGTTGCTATAGCAACTTTTGTTTATTAGCTCTATTCGCCTGTTATTACAATGTAAATGACAATACAGGTGAAAATGTTATTTATATCAAGTAGTTTTTACTGAATCGTTGAATTAAAACACAAATATTTTTGCTGAAAATATTTTTTCACTGAACCAAAAAAGTTGTAAACGGATACATAATAAAATTCCCGACGTAATTAAAGTCGAAAATGATGTGACATTTAAAAAACGCTTAATAAAATATTTAATAGGCCTTTCATTTTATTCTCTGAGAGATTTTCTCAACAAATATAGTGCCTGACTCTATTTATGCATGTATACGTATTTTTAGTGTATTTGCCATAATATGACATACATACACTATTGGCGTCGGTCGGATGGCGGGACCTAGGGGTCGGACCAAAATTTCTCGACGTTTCATAGCCTCCTGAACAATTTGCCACCATTTTTGAAAATGTTTATTATATATATGTATATGTGTGTGTGTGTGTGTGTGTGTGTGTGTGGGCGGGCAATAACTTTCGAAAGAGTTAATTGATTTTAACGAAATTTGGTAGGCACGTTGGAATCCATCATCGCACGAAGCCTATTTAAAAATGGGCCCGATCGGACCATTTTAAGGGTTCTATTTAGGGGTTCCAAAAAGTTTTTGGGCCCAAAAATACCGAAAAAATTGTCAGAATTGTTTCAAAATTGAAATTTGACTCTTTAGTAGAGATTAAAATGTGCTGCTAAAATTTTAATAAAATCGGCCCGACAGGACCGGACTTTCAAATTTTATGAAAATATTAGTTTGTTGATACGGATTTACTTATGGAAGGGTGTATTTAATTTGGTGCAGATGTTGTACTAATAAAATCCATGTCTAATATTGAAATTTAGACAAATTTAATTATTTTAAGGGATGCATTAAGGGGTTAAATTTTTTATTTTGTCAAAAAACAAACATATGTTCACATAATAATGCCACAATGACTGTATTAGCAAATACACTATATTGTCGGCAGAGTTTGGCACTGCGACCCGAGTTTTTTTATAAATAAAATTGCTTTATTATTAAAGTTAATCCGAATTGTGTCGGACAATTTTTTTTTATAATAAATTCAAAGTAAAGTTGATTTATTAGTTACCGTTTTGAATATTTTATAAAATAATAAAAAAAAAAGTAGGTACTTTTCTTTTGATCAAAATAACTAATTCTAAAACTGATTCCACAATTTTGGCCAGATTTCTTGAAACTTGATTCTCGTCTCAAGTTAATCTCGTCTCAATGGCAACAAATGGTAGCCTGTTAAGTACCTACATATAATTTTTAAGACGTGCTGGAACTGCTTTCTACTAGATAACGTTTGAACTTAACGGGGGGAAATCTCTTAGCAAGTCAATAAGGTTGATGCATTTGAGCAAAAGCTTTTCCATGTCGAGTGGAAATTTATACTGTCTGTAGACTAGATAATATATCGGCCACTGAATAAACTGACGCAATAAAATTACCGACATTTTATCTTTGTTCGTGCAGCAATCCACTAGAACCTAAAGTGTTCGAGGTATCACACCTTCTGCAGATAAAATAACTCGGGTCGCAGTGCCAAAACCCTGCCGACAATATAGTGTATTTGCTAATACTGGCATTGTGGCTTTATTATGTGAACTTAAGTTTGTTTTTGAACAAAATAAAAAATTTAACCCCTTAATACATCCCTTAAAATAATTAATTTTTTCTAAATTTCAATATTAGACATGGATTTTATCAGTACACCCAATTAAATACACCCTTCCATAAGTAAATCCGTATCAACAAACTAGTGTTTTCATAAAATTTGAAAGTCCGGTCCTGTCGGGCCGATTTTATTAAAATTTTAGCAGCACATTTTAATCTTTACTAAAGAGTTAAATTTCAATTTTGAAACGATTCTGACAAATTTTTCGGTATTTTTGGGCCCAAAAACTTTTTGGAACCCCTAAATACAACCCTGAAAATGGTCCGATCGGGCCCATTTTAAATAGGCTTCTTGCGGTGATGGGTTCCAATGTGTGTACCAAATTTCGTTTCAATCGATTAAGTCTGTCGAGAGTTATCGTGTACACACATATATATATAAATATATATATATATATAAATATATATATACATACATATATATATAAACATTTTTAAAAATGGTGCCAAAGTGTTCAGGAGGCTATGAAACGTCGAGAAATTTTGGTCCGACCCCTAGGTCCCGCCATCCGACCGACGCCAATAGTGTATGTGCCATATTATGGCAAATACACTAATAACCGCAAGCGCAACTAAATAAAACTATTCCCCGTTTTCAGTTGTCATTATACAGTTAACATAATAAGTTAGATAACAGGTTATCGTCAGTTGTCTTCTATTTATAATTCCTAATACTACTTGTACTCTATTATATACGCAGAAACTACAAAAGCAGCATTTTATGCTTTGTAACAGAATCCCTTTAACACAATAAGATTCGCCGGTCAGGTTGGGAATCTGACGGAATTCTGAAGTAAAAATTAAATCCATGTTTAAAGATGACGGGTTGTTTTGATTAACGTTGGAATAAGGTTGATGGGAATGAAGCCAGCGTATTATTTTTAAAAAATGTTCTTTTTAATAAAAAGTCGACAGTTTCGTAAGAATTTCTTACATCCTCAGGACCTGAGTAAAATATATAAATGAAAACAAATTTGTTGAAAAAAAAAAAAGAAAAACATGAATGAAATTTTGATGCTTACCCTTAATGTGAACAGAATTTTTTTTTTTTCAACAAATTTGTTTTCATTTATACATTTTACTCAGGTCCTGAGGATGTAAGAAATTCTTACGAAACTGTCGACTTTTTAATAAAGAACATTTTTTAAAAATAATACACTGGCTTCATTCCCATCAACCTTAATCCAACGTAAAAATTAAATCCGTACGCGATCAGGTTTTCAGCAGGTTCGGTTTTTTATTAAAAAAACTAGTATTCGCACCTTCTTTGCCAGAGTTGAAGCAAAACTAAACCAAACCAAACCTGAAGACGAAAAGTGTCAAAGCGCGCGTTTGCTGCAATACCCTTACCACCACTTTATCCGGCGTCAGGTAACCTGATGCTTCAGTCGACCGATCCGGCTGTAGCCGATCGCCGAGTCTGAACCTAATAGTCTGAAAGATCACATTTAAACAATAAATATTATTCTCCATTACTTATCCGGTTTTCTTCAAGTTTAACGATTTATTATCTTGTTTAAAATAATTAATAGGTACAACTTGTCGTTAACACACGTAACGTTATAACTTAAAAAATAATAACAATGGCAATCACAATCGCAATCCTTGATTAAATCAGGTTTTTGATATTAAAATGAGTATATTTTTGCGTAGACATGGAATTCACCCATTAACGCTAACCACAAAAACATATTTTTGCCGATTTTAGACAATTTCTCTTTAATATACAAAAGTTTTAATCGGAAACGTTTTTCCAGACCCCCAACCTAAGTTTCTGTGCAAAACCAATTTTAACACGTCGCAGTTTCCTCCCGTTCCTAGGTTCCTTCTGATATTTCAACTGGATTTTCAATTTGTTATTAAAATAATAACAAATTGAAATTATGAATGGTAATACGCTCACAAGTCATTGGAAATTGTTGATAAATTAAAATCATTATCGCAGTAATTCGTGCTTCAAATTAAAAAAATTGGTATTAATAGGTAATTAAATTCTAAATTAACATATTGTTTTTTTAATCGACAAAAACAAAATCATTAAATCGAGGCTTTAAAATTTTGTAATTTAAATTACTCTAACTAGTAACTTATTTATTATTGTTTATTATACGTCAGAGAATGCTGTATTTGAAGATTTTTTTTAACTTAAAACTTGAAAAAATCTGCGAATATAAAAGATAAATATTTTTTTTCTTGTCACATTCGACAAATTTTTAAAAAAAGAAATAATATAAGAAACGTGTTTTTCTACAAATGAAGCTATTTTTATTGACTGTTCAGCTTTACAAAATTGTGTCGATACAGGGATGGGAAAACATTCTTTGAGCACGGCTATCGCCTATATGGTATATGAAACTTTTTTTAATTTTTTATCCTTTTAACGAAGCTTATTGCTGTGTTCCAAGTTTGAAGGTTATATTTTCTAGTTTTCAAAACACAAAAAAATGAAACAGTTTTTTTTTATTTGGAGACCATATACCTAACTCAAAAACTAAGTAAATTATAAGGTATGTTCAAAAGAACTTTTTTTCTCGAAATAACTTGTTTTTTCCATTCCTGTTCATAAAAATAGGACAAATTAATGGACTATATTTATTTGCAGGTTCTGAAGGATGCTTTGTAGATAGATTTAAGCCTTAAAAGTTTCATATTCTGCATCTGTACTAAACAACCATTCCTAACATTCTATGTCAATGTCAGGACCTCATAAATGTAAGCAATTTAATAAGCAATTATATAACCATTTGACCTTCACAACCTCGAATAATTGTAATTTATGGTACACTGCTGTAACAATAATCAAATGGAAAAACGCTATTAAGAAAAATTCAATATGATTTTTAATTTATTATTGCTCGTAAAGTTCAAAATCGATAAATTTTAACGACTATTTAATCCTTTTTATCAATGTTTTTTTAATTATCACGATCTGAAATTATCGACTCATCGAAAATCATATTTTAAACTGCAATAGCGTCGATAATGGGATCTACCACGGATGTATTTCGCTATGTTAATGTTTAGCGACTCACGTGCTAAACATAGCAACAACCGTGGTAGGCCCCATTATCTTAATAATGTAACTAATATTAATTACCAATACTTATTTTATAATATACGGTGTTAAAAGGATCCGTAAAAATTATCCACTGTAGAAAATTTTATTTATAAAAAATAGAGGAGACTGAAGAATAGGTATTACACACTTGAAATTATTACAGAGCATACGCTATCTTCCAATTTGTATCACACTGTGCAACAGAGAAGGACAACCGAAACAAGTTCGCGATTTATTAGATAAAGTCGCATTTATAAAAATTAATTTGCGTATAAATCTGTATAAAAAACTGTTTTGACACAATATTATACATGAAATTTACCTAGAATTTTCTCCTCTTTCATTTAAGACAGGTTACGAATCGATCTGACTTGAATTGAGCGAACTATAAGTAAAAAAACACAGTTTTTTCTAATTTGCACCCCTCTGGGACCAAAATTCAAAAATCGGGCAACGTTAGGATCAAATAGACCCCGAGAGGAATCGAACAAAAAAAAGTTTTTTTAAATCGATTAAACCGTTTGGGCTGTACGAATGATACAAAAAAACCGTCACAGATTCACAGATTGACAGACGTTCAGACAAAGCGAGTGTATTATAGGCGTCAATTCGCTTAGATCGCGTCTAAAAATGAACATTTTAAAAATTTGAAATAATATCAACATTTAATAGATTGAAAATATGAATTGGTGCTAGACCCAAATAGCCTTAGCTGTTGGTGGCTTATAAAAATCAAAATTGTCACTTGGTGTACTTTGATCAAAAAGCCTTAAAGAAAGTGACTCTGCCCTTAACGTTTTCTACTTGTTTATAGACTTCGCGACGAGTCTCAATTCAACAAAATCATTTGAAGTAAAATAATAACGAACAACGAATGAGATAAACTTTTGAATACAAATTTAATTTTGAAGAATTTTATTTATAAATGCAAATTGCAATATAAATCAAATTGCAATTTGTCCTTTTCAGTCCATCTAGTTATAGCAGACGGTATAGCATTGATAATACTACGTCGTATATTGTATAAGTTAATAAGGTAAACAGAAGCTAATTGAATCCTATTTATATTATAATCTAATAACATGTATTACATCAGATGGTCCAAAATCAGTAGGTACCTTTACAATTTCTATATTAAGCAATACATTATTATTAATATAAGTAATTTGATGGGAAAGATGGACAAAAAATCGTATATAAAACTTTTTTTGTCCATCTTTCCCACCAAATTACTTATATTAAATTACAATGGACTTAAACATTAATATTATTATTTATTGTTTTGATGTAAAAATTGTCAATTTTGTGGCAGTTGCGAGCGATTGTTTACCAAATGAGAAGTATAGGACTGGTTCTTCAGTAGATTCTTTTCATAATAATTACAGTGGGTAGTTATAAATTATTATAAAAAAAGTCTTCGAATCGATATATCAAAACTATAGGTACTTAGAGATCAATGAACGGTGAGCACAGATATATCTTATTGAAAGGTCAAGTTAATTATTTATATAGAGCGTCATGACGTATTCGCGGAGGCTTGTCGCTTGTCAATCAATTATTTAATGAAACGGTAACGATCAGCTGTTCAACAACCCACCTCCATATAAACATACAACTGAATTCAGTTTTGTTTTCAATGAGCCATTTTCCTGAGACTAGTTCTTTCAATTATCCACGAGAGGCAGCATTTGTGGTAGGGACAAACAATATTTATTCCCCATTAGTGTTAATATTAATGATAATTTATAATAGTGTTAATATTAATAATAATTTAATAATTAAGTTATACCACTAAAATGACACGACGCTAATGGAGAATAAATATTGTTTGTCCCTACCACAAGTGCTGCCTCTCGTGGATTATTGAAAGAACTACTCTCGGGAAAATGGCTCATTGTGATCTATCATCAACACCTACTAATAATGCCTACGTGATTCCAAAATATTTTTTTATTTATAGACTGGCGATATGTGTTCCGAATTATCAGGTCCGCGCTCAAGATTTTTCTATTGAAATGTATCCAAATGTAGCCAACTCAGAAATCGATAACTCCACGACACGAATCTCTTTTGAATGCATATTATAGCTATATTCGATTGGGTTTTAAAATACATTAGACCAGTTCGTATCGGTCACAATCGTATAATAATAAACAATCCGACACAACTTGTACTCACATTCCCGTATTATGAGTAGGCGCGCCGCTAGCCGTCTATGGGTCCGCGTGCCAGCCCGCATGTAGCCGCACCATGTACCGATACCTAACAGTAACCTATACCTATTTATAATCCGAACAATTCGGAATGAAACATAGTTAAACTTTAAATACAATTTTACAGTTTACTGGACCTTTCTTTATGTCGAAAAAATCCAGGATGAAAAATGACAATTCAAATTATGTATAAGGAAAATCGACTGTGTAATGTGTTATTTTATTTGTTAGTTTACATAATTTATAATAAAACGTTAGAATTGTATATTTTTTCTTTATTTGAAAAAATAAGTGTTTACTATCAATAGCTGAAAAAGGATTTAAAATAAAATAGAGGTAGTATGGCTTCATCGTGCTAACTTTCTCGCTCAAGTACATTGACCGAGGTGACAAATGAATGACGGCATATTGTAGGGTTAATGACATTTATCGATTTATGAAATATGAACAAAATCATTAGAGCCATTTACGAGACAATCACAATTTTCGGTTTTTGTTCATCACTAAACTACCCTTATTTAGAGTAGAGGGGGGAAAATAAACTCAGGAATCTCCTATAAACACTGATAGACGGAGAGCCCACCGTCAGATTTTCTTTATGTATCGAACACAAACAAATTTGTGTGTGATTTTGCATTGAGGCAGCCAAATAGGGAGCTACGATATTATTATTTTCTATATTCTGCCGGATCATGAGATACTGACGTCAATTCTGGTAATTTTTTGGATTGTTTTCTTATGTCATCGACTATACATAAATAAAATTAACGTCAACATGTCGGTCTCGACGAGTATTTTCATAGCATCATGGGGTTAGCAGAGTTCATCCTGCCGCAACCCCTTGGCAGCTCTATTTTTTCAATTTCGGACAGGATAAAAATAATAATAATTGTGGTTCCCTATTTGTCTGCAGCCCTAATGCTACTCGAATAAATTGTGAATTATAGACGCTCGACATCCCTAATGCTACTCATAGAGACAAATTTGTCTATATATTATTCTATAATAGAAATCCGACGGTCGGTTCTGGCACTATAAGTTTAAAATTTGGTTTCGATCCGTCGAACGATGTGTCAACCAGGCCTTTGCATATGCAGCGTATTTTTGGAATGTAAAAACCATGAAACGTCTATATCCGTCGAAATATCGAATTCGCTATTTTTTCTCCATAACAAAACGTTCTTCACTCCTATGGTCACTCGGAAGTAAAAAGTTTACGTGCCACTAGACATTAGATATAAATGACATAAAAATACAACTTACTTGTAAGGATTCTGAAGTTCCTCTGTGACGAAATTTAAGAAGTTCCATCCACCAAACGCAAACAATCCTGAATAAAAGGCTTTTGACACCGTTGTGGCACTGTATTCGCCGGCAAAGATATTTGTCAGGTTTGATGTATTTCCTGTTAACATTTTAATATCACTATTAGTGAAAATATATTACATAGAACTAATTTATAAACGCGGTAAATATTATTAAGCATTTCTGTGTCCATTTTTCTTGCATAAAATGTATACCAAATTTTAACAGTAGAAACAAATTGTCAATTTTTTTAAGTTAAAATACCCGTTTTTCGCACGGAGTTGTAAAATTCGTCATTGAATCGACTTAAGACTGTAAGTTTTGTGAAAATTTTTCCTTCTGTTTTTCGTGAAGCTCGATCAGATGAACAGAATTACAATTTTGTTTATCTAAATTAATTGCTTAACGCTTTTAAACAATAATAATTTAGTTCATAGCAGATCAATTTTTGAAGTGACGCTTCTTTAGCGAGACTATAAGTGATTCGAAATGACCTCGACACAAAAATTCAAACATAACAGTACACATCATGTATAACTGTTACGCGCTCACGCAGAACGACATGAAGAAACGCATTAATATACCGTGTATAAGATTGCAGGTTCACGTCAGCTTGGAGTAAAATGAACGTAACGTAACATATATTTATTGTACATCGCCTTATAAAATAAGTACATACATTGTCAACAAAGTAAAATTCACAAAAAACATGTTAAAATTCTGATATTGTATAAAACGGATTATTTAATATAGATAAATTTTGACTGATTGTCTAAATTTATTAAAATTGTCTGTCTTTTTAATGTATTCAGGTAATCTATTATATAACAGAGACGAGGAACATACCGGGCTCTTTGAGTAGTTATATTTTTCCACGAATATGTCATCACGATTTCTTGTGGCGTATTTATGAACATCGCTGACATGCCTATTTATATTTTTTCTTGCAAATAAGACACAATTGTAAATGTAAAGATTAATTAATGTAAGTATTTGCTTATTCTTAAAAGTTAGTTTTAATGAATCTCGAGGGCCTAAGTTGAAAATTAACCGAAGAATTCGTTTCTGAATAATGAGTACCTACTCTACTTATTTCGGAAGCTCGTTCCCAGATTATGATGTTATAGTTTAGATGGGAATATTACATTTATTGTTTTTTTCTTTATTTATTATTATATAAATAATAAATTGTAAAAATGAAAAATGTATATATAATATATATTAATTTATTTATTTAAATTCGCATGGTTGACGAAGACGAAATAAGTTTCACTTCAGCCGTGTGCTTATGTGGGCGAGACACACACTTGCGTATTTTTAACAAAATAATTTTACTTCAATTCAATAACTTAAGTGTTTTTAAACAAAATTGTTTTACGTCATTTTAATTGAACTGTTTTCAAACACAAGTATTTTAAGTCAACAGTTTTTAAACGAAATCACATTAAAAATCTGGCTTCCCAACCTAGCAACAAGTAATACACTTAATGCATTTTTTCCCACTGTAACATTATTTTATGCAAATGATGATTCAATTTTATGAATCTATAGTATCTTAGCTGATAAATTTAATATTATCTAAATATTGCCAAGGTTAATTTAACAAACCAACATTAATTTACATACATTATTACTACAAAATTCCAGAGGTAGTTTTAGTAAAATTTAGTAAATACAGTTTACATTTGTGGTATTCAACGAATGCAGTGTAGTGCTCTCCAAGCGAATTTAGGTTCTGTGATGCCCAGGGCAGTTCGACATTTACTGCTTTTTGCAAAATTGATGTCAGTGTCCCAGTTTTCAATGTTATTCAAATCGCAATTGAATGCGAAATAGTTATGAATAGTATACTTATCACTTTAACTTGTAACAAGTGTTCTTATCATCATACTAAGAGGTTTTTTTCAGGAATTGCAAATCTTGTAATTTTATTTAACCAATCTCTGAAAACCTGTATTCACAAAAACCCACATTTAAAAATATGATATGAAACCATTCTGATGCAGTGTAATTCAGTTCCATTTCAATAAGCCCGCATTTTTATAACACGCTTATTTTATAGATTAAGTTACAACCTTTATAGGTACTATAGGTGTATATCATAAAGACGAGTCATAATTAAAATACAACCAAAACTTACTATAACGAAACTCAAGAAACTGAGCAATTTCTTTCGTTATAGAGAGTTTTCGTTATATGGAGTGAGTAATACTTCTTATGGAAAATCAACAAAGTTCAATGAATGCTTACTTTATAGCGAGTTTTTCATTATAAAGAATTTTGACTGTATATGGAGAAATGTCCTTATACGAGTATAATTCCAAAACCAGTGATTTGGTTGGCACCACAATCCTAGGCCTAGAGTTCTTACTTAGTCAAACATTTTAAAAAAATCATTCAAATCGGTACATTTTTGAAGAAGTTACTGTGAACGGAAGAATTTTCACAGACACATACAGATGCATCCAACATGCAGAATACCATTTTTCTTACAAGGTACTAGGCCCTGCACTCTGCAGTCAGGGTCCATGCAGATTGGTCGAATACTTGATGTCGTTTGACACACACAGATACACCTAAACGAAAACAACAACTAACCAGTGAACTCAGTATACTAATATGGATAGTTGATAGCGATTAAAAATGGGTTTTGTATGTGGAGAATGTTCAAACTCATATTCTTCAAGACAGGCATTAATGTTCACAAAATTAGAATGAAAACTTCAGATAAGGCTTGTAATCTAATTATTTCTATAAAAGTCGATCAATTTTCTGACATTTCAAATTAAAACTTAATTATTATTTATTTTTCTATTCCAATTTCTCAAGAAAACTGTTTTTGTATAAATTTTGGACATCCTAATATCTCAAACAATAATATTAAATTAGGTTTTACTTTGAAATGTCAAAAAATTGATCGACTTTAATAGAAAGAATTAGATTATAAGCCTTATCTGAAGTTTTCATTCTAATTTTGTGAACATTGATGCCTGTATTGAAGAAGATGTGTTTGAACATTCTCCACATACAAAACCCATTTTTTAATCGCTATCAACTATCCATATTAGTATACAGAGTTCACTAGTTAGTTGTTACGCTCGTTTAGGTATGTGTGTGTGTGTCAAACGACATCAAGATGGGTATTCGATCATTCAGAATGGATCCTGACTGCAGGGCCTAGTCGCTTGTATTTTTCTTGGCGTTTTGAAAGTAGCACAATCGACGTTATTTCGGACATGATTTACCTACTTCCATTTGAGAATGAGAATAAAAAAGGATTTTCTCTACTACTGTTTTAAATAGGCGAGGTCGCGATTATTTTGGTAGCTATTAACAAAAGTCAAAGAATTATGTATGGAATTATCGATACAGTAAATTGAAAAATATTTAAAAAATAATTCTGTAACTCGCGTGTAATTGATGTTTAGACATCAGTAAACAGTTCAAGAATAGTTAATATCACAAAGCCCCAGTATTTGTGATCTCAACTATTCTAGAACTATTTAAGCTGATGTCTAAACATACTCTGAACGCGAGTTACAGAATCATTTTTTAAATATTTTTCAATTACTGTGTCGATGAACCAAGTTATGATCTAAGGACTGATAAACGTATAAAAAATGGATTTCAGTTTATTATTAAAATAATAAGAAATTGAAAATATGAATTGGTACTAAGTCTAGAATATCTTGTAATTGGTGACCTTTAAAAACAAATGGAAATATTCATAGGTAGAACACTTTCGAAATACCACCATTAGTATTAAAAAAAAATCAGAAAAAAACGGCGATGCATAATGCATAATATATATACCTACATTGCTAATAGCAAATACAATTTCTCAAGTCTAGTTCGTCTTCATTTATTGCAATGAATATTATACAGGATGTCCAAAAAGGTAGAATTAATTCAAAACATTTAAAGTTTTTGTCCCGCAAATTATCTCTTCCGGAAAAATAATTGATTTTCTATCCAGGTAGAAAATCGTCTACCTCCGAGACACTTTTTTGAGGACTTGTTATCATTTAACTGTTTTAAATTATTTTATAGTCTTTCCCACCAACAAATAATTATAGTAATCGCTACCTACATTCCTGGACAAGGATACAGAATCTATTTACCGTTACGTATCAATGATACGTAAATCGATCCTCTATTCCCGTCCAAGAATACAGCAATCGCCACATCTGTTGGTGGGAAAGACTATAATAAACATTCTAGTCTCAAAATTCTTAAACCTTTTTTAAACTCTTAATATAGGATGTCACACAAGTCAAGACTTAATGTCAAAACTTCGGGATCTTATTCTTGAGGTAATTTTAGTATCTAAGATAATGCCAACACAGATCCGATTCTCATTTATTTCAGAGCTATATACAGTGTGTCCACAGACTCATCCTCAACATGGGGATCTCCGCTGTTATGGGAGATAGAGATTTGGTTAAATGAGACAAAATGTGCAGAATCTCCAGTACTACTACCCTGCGTTGTCAAACTTTCCATATTTTGCTTGGTTCGCGACCGACAGTTGAAAAACGAGATTTACCCATTTTCGTTTTTTGTTTATAACTCGCTTATTAGGTAAGTTAGAAAAAAAATATTTGCATTTTCTTAAGGCCCTTTTTTATGAAGATTTCAAATATCTTTTCATATTTTTATTTACTTTTATAGTTTTAGAGATACTTGTATTAACTTTGTTTTTTTAAATACACGTCAAAGATGGCCATGACACCATTCGAAAGAGATTTTTTTTCTCTTTAATTTGATATGAGGGTTGATGGATTTATTTTCAAAAATAACAGGGTTATATGTAAAACACTGATTTTTAATAGTAGGCTATGCTAAATTAATTGATAAAACAACAGAAGGCTTAGCAAACAGTTGAAATTCGCGTTGGCTTAGTAAACGGCTGTTTTGTTAAATTCCGAAATATTATCTGGCTTTAGGAACTTGTAAAGTCCAAAGAAAATCTGATTATGACAAAGTCGTGGGACACTCTGTAGGTGTGTATTTATAATGTAAACAAAACATTGTATGTTCGAGTAAGCAATAAGTAACGTCTCAGGTGACACAGATAACATTTACTGTATGCAATCAACTCCCACGGGTTTTAATTGTCAGTGTCTTGTTTTTTTTTTGTTTGTTCAATAATTTATTAACTATGCGTGTCTCTACTCTACTGATGTAAAGATGTTGCACTGCAGGTTTTTAATAGTTAAGAAAAAACACTGCAAAGAATTGAAATTTTGTGTAAAATAATCTCAAATTAAAACAGATTACCCGTGATACTTAGACGCCGCAGTAGACAAAGAAAAATGGGAGTGAAAATAGAATACAACTACAACACAATTTTGTGCAATTGCTTTAACATTTCACATTTCGTCTGGATGTCTGGTCCAAATCGTTGAGACCCTGTTCATTATAAAGCGGTAGCATGGCCTGTCTATATTACAAACATTCAGTTCCTAGACTCTAATCTAAGAACTGGAAAAATTAACTGCCAAGGGGCCATTCAAGTATTACGTAAGCACTACAGGGGGTCTTTGCTTTGCTTATTTTTGATGACATGGGGGATGGAGGGCTCTGGATGGTGATTACGTCAGCAGTATTTATTTTTTTACTTTTTCGAATTTTCTACAAAATTTAGTCGATTTTGGTTTGAACACATATGGCAATCCTACTTGTCTGCTTGAAAACGAAACGCATTTTCAGAGATTCTCGAAAATAATGGATACGTTTACTCGCTTAGAACCGAGTAGGGGAATTACCGCGCGCTATTCATTGAACAGCAAACATCGAATGTCATCGAAGACGAGTCATGGATTCGTGTGTCATGGACTGAGGACTGTTAATTTGAATTAATATACCAACATTTTAATATATAAAGATTATAATAACTGAATACCATGTCAATAAAATTTGGTTAAATAAATATTATGTGCGTTAATGACCTCTATTCCAAGCCTATTTCTTATTTCTAGACTTATAACTGCTGCTCATGAATCAATAAAGAAACCAGAACACATTGAAAAATGCATGTACCAATGTTTACGTAAGCATGTTTACGTAAGAGCTTTGCTTACTTTTGGTGACGAGGGGGAGGGGGGGTTAATAATTGCAAAAATCTGCTTACGTAATACTTGAACGGCCCCCAAATGGATTATCAGTTTAATATTAAAAATCATAATAAATCGAATAATTGTAGCAAATGGTATCCCCAAAAAATATATAATATTCCAATAAATTCTCACCAAGCGTAATGTGAACAAGACCAGCTAGGATGATAAGGACTAGAGCGATAAGTTTAGCTGCCGTAAAAACGCTCTGTATCCGCATCGCCCAGCGAACGCTCAAACAATTGACTGCTGTCAATAAACCTGCAAAAATCAAAAAATTATCATCATGTTATTATAAAGTCATCATATGGCATAAAGTTGAAATCTTCAAATTTGTGTATTATATATGGATGCATGGCCGGCCTTAGCGATTTAGTAATTTGACTAGTCTACAAGCCCTTCATGGAGTATCAAAATCTCATTAGAATAATTTTTTACAAAAATAAGGAGATCATGATATAATGACATATATACATGTTGATATACATAGTGTATAACCATTTACGGGTACACTTTTGGCTTTAGCAACGATTTTGATCCGTAATTTAAAAAAAATCTAGCCAGGCGCCCTGGGTAGTCGCCCCCCCCCCCCTAAATTCGGTACTATATGGACATATGGATCGTTTAATAAACTGTTTTGCAAAGAAAAGAAACAACGCACCGGATCATACGCCTTAATGAGGTATTTTCTTATTATACAGTACTACCCATACGAGTATCAACAAACGACATTTTGAATCGTCAACTTGTAAAAAATTGACCTTGGTTATACGCCCGAAACGCTTGTACAATAGCAAGGTACATCTTTTTTTACAGCTAAAAATGGACAACTGGATCATTTTATGCATACGTATTAATTTGTGCGCCCACCATAAGATTAAATTGTCATTTATATACCAAAAATATTGAATAGCCTAATAATTCGACTATCGTCTAAACATATACGATGGTTCACCACCCCTGTCAACTATTTTAAATTAACATCTGTAACTGTTCTTAACACGTTTGAATTTGGGTAGCGGATTAAAAAGCATGAATTAATTAAATTTATGTTGACAGTTTTCTGTTTTATAGTATTTAAATTGTTCTTCAGTTTCAATTTATAGTGAAGAACGATAATAAAAGTTTATTGAAAGAGAAAAATCTTGTTTGTAGGATTATCTAAACCTAATATACATATTAATCACATTAATGTTACAAGAAGCACGATTGATGTTGAATTTAGAGACATTAATTTAAAGTTAGAAGCGCATAAATTAAATCTTTTTTAATATTCAAAAATCTTAAAAGGCACAGAAGATACGCATTATCACGTTGCCTTATTCATTTTCATGCTTTTTTCAGGGATGTATTAAGGTAATTAATACTAAAACATACAAATTGTACAGACGCTTATTATATCAGTTGCGGATCGCCTATTATCTACGATATCTTTCTAACTATAATTAAATTCCTTTCCTTGCGAAATTTTCGAGTGTATTATACAGGATGTTATTTAAGTACGTGGCCAAACTTCAAGGGGTGATTCTTTGAGTGATTCTAAGACATAAACATAGGTCCGGTTATGCTTCGCTTTCAAGATACACAATTCATTCATTCAAGATACACGAGTTTCAAAGTTTTTTTAAAAAATACATATTAAAAAAATCCTAAATAATAAACTAATATGACGTTGAAACTTGGTGACAGTTTTTAATGAATGTTTTAAGCTAAAAATTGTTTGTCTCCTTTTGCCAGTGGCGTGCACAGGGGTAACGTCGGAAATTTAAAAAAAATCAAACAAGAGACCTATGTTTATATAAACTTTTCGTCTTAGAATCACTCAAAGAATCACCCCTTGAAGTTTGGCCACGTAGTTAAATAACACCCTGTATTATGCCTATACGGGAGAACACTTTTCCAGATATTTTTTTCAGTCTGTCTGTTCGTATCTGCGTCATTCGAAAGCATCTGGATTATTGATGAAATTATTTTTAATAATAAACTGAAAATCCAGTTAATACTTTCAGTTCTCAGAACATGATAATCTTATGTTTGTATCAAACGAGGCATCCCTACCAGCTCTCAAGTGAATAACTTTATGGAAATGGAGGTTGAAACAGCCACCCATATCGTGTTCGGATGTGAGAAACATAGCCTACAGGAGGACAACCATCTTTTGTTACATAGATGAGGAAGGGATTATTCCACAGGATAATCTAGCGGCCAATATTCTGGAGCTCATAAGAAGATCCAGACTATTTGCTGACTAGAAAATTCGACTGATGACCAGTCCTATACTTCCCACCTAGTAAATATTAGCAAAAAATAAACACTCTTTTTTTTTATTCTTTAACTAGGCTCAAATAACCTTAGCTGTTGGTGGTCTTTAAAACACAATTTAATTTTTATTCTTTGAAAAAAGCATGGCCTTCTTTTTTGTTTGGTGATCTACTGATGGCTAGCTTAATATAGCAAAAATCATGGTTACCTTGATTTACGTACAATTTTTATTTTTTTTTAGTAAAATATTTTTTTCTCGAAAACTATACATTTTAGAGCAAAAAAATATTTACATTTTTTTCATATTATAATCTAGAATTCATTTATATTTTTTTTACCTATGTTAATACGTGACATTGAGAACGTTTTTTTTAATATCTCAGGATCCACTGAACCGATTTGACTCAAAATCTAATCAGATCTAAGTTTAAGGCTGATAAACACAATAGAACAATCGGCATGCCCGTATGTTGTTCCGTTCTTAAGATATCGAAGGCGAAAAATTGACCACATACACACACACACACATACAGACATCATTCAGAAATTGATCTTAAACGATTGCTAGGGTCTCAAAACGTGAAATCTGTTAAAATCTCGAAATATTTTTTCGGACTAAATCCATTACTTCCCTACCATAGTAGAGGTGGGAAGTAAAAAGGGGAAGCACAAAAATCTTTATAGGATGTAGACCTTTTGAGTCAATCTAGGGCCACCCTTAATTGTTTTAATCTTTAATAACTTTATGGTGTTCTATATGAATTTGTGACTTTATAGTCTATAAGATCTTATAATGGTGTTATATATAATATCTCACTTTAACTTATATGTGTTGTTAAATTTGTTAGAAAGTGACAAAAATTTACAGCACTATAATTTGTAATTACTGATTATACAGAATAGCACCAATTTTTTCACTTAGCGCATTAAAAGTGAAAGTGATTCATTAGACAATTTTTAAAACACCTATCGTATTACTGCAATCTTGCTCATTTCTTCTTTATATACTTCTGACAAGTAAAAGAACACAGTCAAATGAGTGGGTCATATTAAAGTGTAGGTACCTAATGCATAATAATATGTATCTTTTTTTAATCAGCAAGTGAATGCTATAACGATATTATTCTTATAGCTATTTAGACGTTCCACAATTTACAAGCAAAAATGTTAGTTTTCTGTTTTCTCAATAGTACTAATTATATAGTTGGTCAATTATAATAGCAATGAGAAATGTGCGTAAATAATGTTTCGGAATTACTTCAAAAAAGAGAACTGATATTGATTATACTCGGTACACTAATATTATCGGTTGATACACAAACTTAAAATACAGGCTATTTTTGCCCGGCTACGCTCAGGTTCCCTGTCAACCCGAGCGTAGTCGGGCAAAAGTAACGACAAATAACGCGAACAGTAGCAACGTTCACGCAAGTGAAGCTGCGCACAAAATTAACGAATACGCGTGTTTCCAAAAAAAGACTCAAATATTTTGCAGTTTCTTTTCAAAAAACCAAATTATATTTTACTATTCCGATATAAGGAGTTCGTTTTTTATAAAAATTAACTTACAAAATTTGAATCAAATTTTTATAAAACTAATAACATAAATGGAGGCGTTGCTCCACTTTTCAGCAACCTCGTATGGCGTATACAAAATAAAGAATGAACTGAGGTTACAGCGTGTTCTTTGGGAGAGTCTACTGTATATGTTTTTCTATGTATCAAAATTTTTCTATGCATCTAATATCAATTGTTCAGCAATCATAAATCATGCCCTATATGAAATTTATATACCCATTAAAATAGAAGATTAAAAATACTCTTAAGTTAATTGTTAATTTCAACAGTAAATATATGATTATTGACGACATAGGCGTGCATCATTATTAAACTACAGGCGACCAGAACATTAAATAAATTGAAATGTTTAGTAAACACTGTAAATAACTATTATGTCAGTTTGAAGCAGAAAAAAGTGAAGATAATGTATGTACAATATTAATTAATTGAAAGCATTAGAGCACACGCCCTCGACGATTATACGGTCGAGGTATTTAAGTCTACAGAGTTGTATTAAAAGTTTTTCTAATCACTTCATTAACGATAATGAAGTGATTAGAAAAAAAAACTGATTCTATGGTACTAACCATAGAAACAGCTCGCTAATTAACTCAGTCAAGTGTTCATAATCTACAATCTTCTTCTGGATTCAACTGTCTGGTTCTTTATAAATTTCCATCATATTATCAGTTATAATAATAATAATTGATAATGTATTACCTATTCGAAAACTATCGTTTAAAAATAATGTGTCTAATCTCTACTAATATAACCGATTGACTGGTACTAGTTGAAATGCCAGATTAAAACAATAGATAATTTATAAAAGAATGTAGGCTTTCACGGCCGGCGTTAATAGAATTAAGATAAGAATCTTTCGGGCTTATGAGCCGTGGTCTACTGGAATGGCTTCTTCTTCTTCCAGACGTTTCGCTTGCAACTGCGGCAAGCATCTTCAGTGGTGTGTTCGACGTGGTCGTAGTGTTCTTCTCGGTGTCCTGCTGTCGAGTGTACTGGTACCTAGTTGTGCAGGCCAGTCCCCTACCAGGTACCTTACCTATAAATACCTCTGCACAACTAGGTACCAGTACACTCGACAGCAGCACACCGAGAAGAACACTACGACCACGTCGAACACACCACTGAAGATGCTTGCCGCAGTTGCAAGCGAAACGTCTGGAAGAAGAAGAAGCCATTCCAGTAGACCACGGCTCGTAAGCCCGAAAGATTCTTATCTTAATTCTAATAGATAATTTATTATGTATTACACTACTACCAAAGGGGGACGCGCAGTAAGCGAAATATCAAGCAAGTCGGAACCCCGCACGCGATTCCCATTTTAACTCGACCGAACGAGTGTATAGTCCCGTATATTAACTCGAAATATTTTTGAATGCGCTAATCTCGGAACTACGTCTGGTTTAAAAAAAAAATTTTATTAGATAGCCCGTTTATTGATGAAGGTTATAGGCTATTCGATTTTTTTTTTTAATTCAACCCCAAAGAGGGTAAAACGGGGGTGTAGGATTTTTTGACTATATCTATACTAATTATACTAATATAGGTATCTATACTAATATTATAAACTGTAGGCAAGTACACAAAGCGAGAACAACGACAGGCGATTTCGCTTTGCAGGGGGAAAATTTCTCGTGGGAGGGGGAATAATAAATCATAAATTTTTATCTCTGGAACTACTAAACAGATTCTAAAAATTCTTTCACTAAAAGAAAGCTACACTATCCCTAAGTGATATAGGCTATATTTTATTTTGATACATTTCTCGCGGAGGGGGAGATAATTCCTGTGGGATAGTAACAAAACGTAACTCTGAAATTCTTTTGCATTTTAGCGTATATAAGCGGAATCCTACTAATATTATAAATATCACCAGCCTGACTTCGCTTCGCAGGGGGAGAATTTCTCGCGGGGGGATAATAAATCATAAATTCTTAGCACCCGGGCGAAGCCTGACGGGACCGGTAGTTTACAATAAAAATAAATAACAGTACAAAAGACGCGGCTCGACTTCGTTGTTTTTCCACCGAACCACATGTCCACATCTCAATAAAAATACAATAATTAATACAAAAACCGCATTGTTATGCAAAATAGATTGTTTTTTCCATTAGCTAGTTCTACATTTTTACTTATGATGCGAATAAATAAAATTTTTACCAATTAATTAATAGTTTAAAGATCGCAATGTTTAACGTAATAAAAAAATAATACCTTCCGGATATTTTAATGTTTTATAATAGTATAAAAATACTATAGGTCCCGTCATCCGACCGACGCCAATAGTGTATGTGCCATATGGCAAATATACACTAACAATGTGTGTTAATACAACCCTGTTTCTAAAGAGTCTACACTCTACGGTCTATACGCTCTACTGTAATTATTTAATATTCCAATAATGATTCTCATTATTTATATTTTTTTTATTTGACGCTTTTAATACTTAGTTCTCCAGTTAAATTTTTATTGAAATGGGAAATCTGAATTGAATTATATTTCTTTCATGATGGTTCTACAAGTCTAATTTACTTCTGCTATGAGATAATGAGACCTTCCTTCGTACCACATTTCAAGATTCTAGGGCTCTAGGCCAACGTGAAGTACCCTATAGAGAGGTTTTTTTGAGTTGAATTTTTTACAGGAGAATGGGGATTGGGGTTGTAGACCTTAGTATTTGATATCAATTTTTACTTGATACTTCTAGCCGTTCCTGAGAAAAAGGGTCTTGACGGACAGACAGACGGACAAAATTTTTAAACCAACTAATCAGCCATAGATAGCTAATAGATTTAGTCAGTTATCGGGTATATACTGAACTTCAGCTATATATAGGTAGATATTATATAGATGTAAGTTATACATATTTATTTTTACATATTTGTTTTCAAAGAGACCCTTTGTAACGCTAAAATTCAGTGCTTTTTCTGATCCCTATATAGCCATCATCATGCATTTATGTTTAATCATTTATTTTTTGTTTCAGGTGGAATAACTCACTGGAATTTCAGGTTCGTAAATAAATATATTCTCTAATTTCTCAAAGCTAAGTTATTTTTTGTCACACCCACTACAAAATAGCGACTTTCGATGTATGTATACATAGCGGCCATCATTGACCCATTTAACAGGCAGGTGTGCAGAAAATGGTTTACTTTCTGCACTAGCGCAGAAAATAACGGTTTCATATATTTAATTTAATTTATTGTAAATTATAGACGCGTCGACAACTTAGGTCATTAGCATCCTATTATAATAACGGTTTCCGCATAGCAACTTCTGCAGTTTATTCGTTTTATACGCCTGCGTGCGCCTGTCATTACTTGCACGAACTTCGCGGCACACTGGAAGGAAAGAGGGCGACGCAAATGAACTGTCAGAATTTTTTGAAAATGACATGAAAAGTAGGTATTTTGTAGTGGGTATGGCAAAAAATACCATATTATATGTCTCGTACGTAATAGTATTACGGCTCTTGACATACAATCTTACTATTCCTACTCAGTGCATATCTATTTTTTAATTAACTTTGATTTTTTTATGATATATTTTTTAAAGTGTTTTGTATATCCATGCAATTTAAACTGTGTATTATCTATCTAATTAGAAATGTTTCAATTGAAAGATGAGCTAAATACTCAGTAAAACTTAATACCCAATTGATTTTTTTTATAGAATAAATCATTATCAACATTTTTTCTCGAGAAAATACAATTTGCCACTCCCCACTAACAGGAAAACTTACGATAGAGTGCACAAAATCCCCAAAATTCTGATTTTAATCACGGGATGGGTTGAAGTTCATATGCGTTTACTATAATATGTTGTCCTTATTAATTGTCCTGTCTCTTCTACCCTAAATCGGAGAAATTTCACGATAATTTACAGTCCTTCAAGACCTTCTCCATGAAAATATTTCCGTTTATTCCGTCTTACTTAGTAGAGTTCGGATGGTAAGGTGACGATCTTCCCTAATCTCTTATTTATTCTAATAAGGAAACAGACAATCGAACCAAATTAAAGATCTATTCGTAAGTTCTCGATGGACGATGGCATTTGTGAAGCATATTTTTATTAGAAAAGACCTATATTTTTCTTTCTATTATCTTAGACATAATAAATATAAGTGCAAGTTTATCAGGCAAAGACGTGGTATTTTAAATTTTATTTTTTTTATTCTGTTATTGAAAATACATTAAATGACAATGAATAAAACTTACCTTCTAAAATATAAATTATATTTTAGTCCTTAAGTAAGATTTAAACTTGGTGTACGTTATGTCCTACCCAAATATTCAACTTCGTTGAAACTATACGCTAAGGATTAAAAGAATCGCTTGAAGCAACGTCTCTATAAAACTTATTACTAATTACTTCTTTGTTTATAACTTACACAAACAAACAGCAGCCAGTAGCCTAACAGCATACTCTGGTGGATCGCAATCGAGGAAGAACGGTTTGGCAGCATATTGTGCGAAAGTCAGTGCGACAATGGCCTGCGTTGTCGGTCTGATGATCAGAATTGCTATCCAGAGTCGAAGGAACGCTGATAAAGGTCCGAATGCCACGTAGATATAAGCGTAATCACCACCGGACCTGGTGATACACGTTCCTAGTTCGGCATAACAAAGGGCACCCAGCATCGAAAACACACCGGATAAAGCCCAAACAATTAACGATACGCCAATTGATCGAGTTTCAATAAAAACTCCGGTCGGAGCTATAAAAATTCCGCTTCCGATTATTGTGCCGACAATCAAAGCGACGCCATTCATTAATGTTATCTTTCTCTTAAGTTCGACCTTTCCATCGTCGACAGAGCTGCCATCGTCGCTTGCGCCATTGTTTTCTTTCAACTCGATGTCAGATACGCGTTTAGATTTTTCTGATGAGTCACCCATTTTGTTTGTTGTTATCAGATCTTATATTCTTAATTATTAGAGTAGATACATAAACACTTATGAAATTGAAAATACGCAAAAAATTATGAGTTCATTTTTATATCTTGTAGTGGTGGTGTGTTTTGTTTTTTGAAGTGTCACTACATTTTTAGTGAAATTTAATTTGTTTTTCGCGAAATTTACTTTAGTAAGAACCGATTAGATTTATCGGTACTTTTGTGAAATTAAAATTAAAACACGCATCAAATCTACAAATTTTACAATTTTTTTAAAATAATAATAATTAATATTTGCGTACACTTTTTGAAAAATTCATAAATTATTTTTGTAATTACCTCCTCGATATAACGGTATTTCAATTCGCACTAGTTTTAAAACGGAGTTCATTTTGGTTTTTGTAAATTATTTCATTTTATAGTGCATATTTTTAAATTTTAATATTTATCAACGCCGTACAAGTTATTGCGCCAGCATTTTTCCAAGATGTAACTGTATTGTAAAAACAAGTAAATAAATAAATTTTTAGTACCTATATCGATAAAAATTACTTATCAGTTATCAACTTGCATTAACATGTGTTAGATAAAAATAGATTTTTATACATTTGACTTTTTTATTGAAATTCCCATTACTTAGAATATGAACTATAAGTCCAGTTCCCAAATTTAAGACAGTGAGTCATGCTAGTTCGTAACAAGCTTAATGGAACAGAATTGTATTGTATTTTAAAGACCACCAACAGCTAAGGTTATTTGGGCCTAGCACCAATTCATATTTTCAATTCATTATTTTTTTTTTTTTTTAATAATAAATTGAAAATCCAATTGACACTTTTACCAGCTCTCGGGCTAGAACTCGGGAACTGGGGACTTGTAATAGAGGAACCATAGCAACGCCATGTAAACAACAGCGCCGCTACACTCTCGGCTATTCTCAAGCCCTTAATGGAACAGAAAAGCAATGGTACAGTGTATGCATACGCGTCCCATGCATAAAAACTGTGCCGCTTATATAAATAGTGAAGTATGTACATGAGTAAGTACATGACCCACTATCTTAAAATTTTGGAATTTGACTATAGTATTGGATAAATTCAATTTGATTAAATATTAAAAATGAAACAATACATTCCAATAAAAAGTTTAAATTGATATGTCAGTCAACAAAATCAACGTCCCCAAGCAATGCCGTGTTAACGCATAGGCGAGCAAGGCCATTGTCCCGCACTTAACTCTAAAAATGCATTCGGCACTGCAGAGATTGCAATACGCTCTTTACAGTGGGGTCGTCCCACTTTTTTTTGTTGGAATGTACATTACAAATAGATTATGAAACAATGTTTTTGAGAATGTTTCTGAAACTTTTTCTATAATAAAAAAAATCCGTAAAAATTGTGTGTTTTCAATGTAATTTTAAACATAGAATTGTACCGCTTCCAAAATGACGTAGATAATTATCAGTCTGTGATTGGATGACTTTTAGATCAACTGAGTAAGGCCCACTGATCTGTGAAATTTAGAGCGAACCACGAAACAGCATATAAAGAAGTGTGACTCTCTTGTACGCTATCATATAATGGCGGTTTATGCTCACCGTTTACAAATATATATTTCTTAAATTCTTGTTTGCAATTAAGAAAGATATAAGAGCGAAGAAGTTGGTTTACATAATTTGTGTATATGAGGAATAATAATATGCACTGTTCAAAATTATCAAATTTTGATACGTGGGACGACCCTATATTCCCGTGTAACGACTAACAGCGAAAAATCAGCAATCATTTTGTCGCTAGAGTCCGACCGAAGACAAGTTTTTTGATCGAAGCCGAGCTTCGGTTTTTTTTTCACTTTCAGCTGAAGCTGAAGGTCTCGAAGAGAATTTTATTTTTTATTTTATTGTAAGTTATAGACGCGTCGACAGCTTAGGTCATTAGCGTCAGCCGAAGAGAAGGTATTTTATACAGGATAATGCTAAAAAAGCGAGGGAAAATACTTATATTATTGTGTGCTGTACACAATTACGTTGAAGTTGAGAAGTATTTTTTCATTTCTCGATTTTTTTAGGGTTCCGTACCTCTGTATGGAACCCTATTACCCTGCCTACGATGTCTGTCCGTCCGTGTGTGCGTCCGTGTGTCCGTCCGTCTGTTAAAGGGCTCTATCTCACAAACGGTAAGAGGTTGCTAGTTGAAATTTTCACAGATTGTGTGTTGTTGTGGCATGAATCCTGGCAAATAATATTTAAAATTAAATAATCAATTAATTTTAATAAATTTATGTTTTTTATGCTGACAAGTGGAAGTGGTGTTATTTTGCGCGATGATTAAGTATATAAACTTTATATTGGAATCAAACCATATCTATACTAATATTATAAAGCTGAAGAGTTTGTTTGTTTGGTTGAACGCGCTAATCTCAGGAACTACCAGTCCGATTTGAAAATGTTTTTTTGTTAGATAGCCCATTTATTGATGAAGGCTATAGGCTATATAATATCATGCGCTACTACCAATAGGAGCGGATCATCAATGAAAAACGTTGCAAAAACTGGAAAAATTATTCCTTTTGAGAGCTTCCGCTCCGTAAACGGTTAAAGCTACGCAAAAATCATGTATGACGGAATTGTTCCCCTTTAAAAGTTCTAAAAAAAATGTCCGCGACAGCATATGTCTATCTTTTAAGGTTGACTTTTTTATGGTAATCAAATTTGTTCGTAATTATAATATTCAAGCGAACGAGCGAAGCGAGTGAGTAGTGTATTCATAATATTCAAGCGAACGAGCGAAGCGAGTGAGTAATGTAATTATAATATTCAAGCGAACGAGCGAAGCGAGTGAGTAATGTAATTATAATATTCAAGCGAACGAGCGAAGCGAGTGAGCAGTGTATTTATAATATTCAAGCGAACGAGCGAAGCGAGTGAATAGTGTATTGCACCCGGGCTTTCTTAGCACTCGGGCGAAGCCGGACGGGGCCGCTAGTGGTTTATAGTCATACTGTATTATTTATATTGGAGCTTTACACTGTGCTTTTTAATACATAGAAACTGTTTACACTAATTAAATTATTGTAACGGTACGGAACGCTCATGGCGCGAGTTCTACTGACACTTGACCGTTTTTTTTAATATTCTTTGTTTGCAGAGTTGTGTCATTTAGTTAAATGACAATGTGAGCAAAACTTCGGTCGGACTCTATTTGTCGCGGTATATCAGGCAGAACCCCGAATTAATCAATGGCTTAGGGCCCCGCGCAACTTTAATTCGGCCCTCTCCCCAAAAATTATTTTTGGTATCTCATGCGGCAAAAAAAGATCGAAACAAATGCTTTCTAGTTAGCATTCGCTTATATTAATGTTAATTTCGTTTCTCAAACACTCCGTACAACTTAACAAGCGGTTTGTTTATTATTATGTGCGTGATTTATTTACATTTTGATCTTTTCTCGTCGAAATAATTTTATACACATACTTTTACTGTAAAAGTTTGAGCTACAAGAAAAAAATTAACAATGCCTTAAGAAGTTTTGTATCAGTAAGTCAATTTTAATCGGGCAAAACTGCTTTTGAAATTAAGCTTCTCATACTATCATTAAATTAAACACAAACCGGTTGATTTGCATGATGCATTATAATCTTCTGCTTTCCTGATTTGTTTAAACATTTGTTAATTATATTTAAATTTAAACGATTTATAAGTTGCACCTACAGATGCACAAACACGAACTAAACACGTTATCAAGCGTGGTAATTTGTGGACAATTAATATACATACCTAATTAAAATTTGTAGGTATATTCCATAGCAATATAAAACATTCTATTTGATGGGTAATAAAATTAACGATTCAAAAATTATTCAGTCTTTGATACATATTTGTGAAATTTGAAATCATAGTTTTTAAAACATATCGATAAATATTATTTTTAATAGAAATGGCAAGGTCGTTGTAGTGTCTCCGTGGGTCTTAAATATATCAACATCAGAAACATTTTACTTATATTGTACTCAATTAACTAATAATATCTAGAAAGGGCGCAAAATACTTGTCAATTTTTATTTTCACTTTGTTTGCGAATACGTTTATTTGTGCTGTTATAATTTACTAGACTGGCCCCGTCCAAATTTGAATTTATAATTCATTGATACATTAGGTATACTCACGCGCTTCGCTCGTTCGCTCTAGCTATTATAGTTCTTAAGCAAAGTATCACCTATCGAACATTGAAAAAAAATTTGAAATCGGATCAGTAATTTCTGAGATTATAACCCTCGATTTTCATCCAGGTGAAGACGGACCGACCAGCAGTTATTTTGCAATTAAGTTGCTTGGAGATCGTCAGATATAGTTACCATAATAAAAAAAGGCCGCACACTCTTCGCTAAAATACACAATTTCGAGTAGCCGAATAATCGTCAAATCGCGATTTAATATCCTAAATCACGCGTTTTCGACACAAAAAATAGCATTTGTGCGCTGGCCCTCGACATCAAAACGCCCGTTACTGTCACTGAACTGTTCTGGCGCTAAGATGTCTCATTTCGGTCTAACAATAGGTAATATTTATGCAGCGCCGAAGAATTTTAAGGAATTTAAGCAAAAAGGTTAAAAACGGTTCCAAATTAAAAGTGGACCATAAAATAGAAACTACTGGATGGGCTTTTACTTTTTATAATTTATATAAAACTGATTTTTTTATTCAAAAAACTGTTAGCATGAAATGACATCGATTCACAATGAGGTATTGAAATTATAACCAATTAATTTAATGATTAATTAATGGTCTCTATAAAATCTTTAAACTTAGGTACCTATAATTAAACTGGTTTAGGTAATTCTGAAAACTATTTGTGTATATTTAGCAGAGCTGTTAAAAATATTAACAATCTAAATCAATTGTTGCCTGTCGAAGACAAGAAAACCACGTTCTGACAATATTATTTGCAACTCACGTGTAAATACTTTTTGCGGAAATGGCCCGAGGGGAGCAATTTACACAACTTTCAATAATTAGTAACACAATTTTGATTGTATATTAATACGCACACGACATTAAAACATTTTACACATAACACACACCTTACGATTATGAATACTGTGTACGATTATTTGATATTGCCGGTGAACATGTGTTTTTAGCAGCCCGCGTTTAAATTGAACGCTTGCGCAGTGAATCCCTTTACTTTCTCTCTCACTCTTTTACGCGGATCGAATATCGCCTGTCTTCCACACATGTTGGACACGTACAGTGAAATATGTTTTAAACGATTCACATTTCACAGCTTTGACGGATATCCGTCAAAACTGTGAAATGTGAATTTACACGTTGTCTGAAGAACTTGCGTATTAACCCGAAAAAAAAAACATTTTTAAGCGAAACTTTTTAGCCTCGTTTCTTTTTCGGTCGGTTACGCATGTCAAGCGTCACGTCACGTCCACGTCTAATCGAAGAATTGCGTATATATCCCAACACTTTTGCAGAACACTGCGTCATTCCAAACACATACGTGGCGTAGGGGTCACGCAGCTGCTTTATACACACTAGGTCGCTGGTTCGAACCCGGACGGCACCATTAATTTTAGTTTTTCTTAACTATTCCATGTTTCACTTGATATTTATGTATATTTTTCTCTTTCGATTATATTTTCTCCATATATTTTTTAATATTTTACTATCATACAGTGTCATAACTTAGCGGGGCGTGCACTTTAAACCACGAAAACAAAATTATGTAGGTATATACTTTCAGCGATTTCGGGTTAAAAGTTAAAAACGTTTAGGATTATGGCAAACAGTTTCACTTGCACCGTGGTTTCATAAAACCGCGCACCCTAGTTTTCTAAAACAGTTGCAAATAATTTAGTGTGCTCCAAAAACCGCCCTCAAAGCGAATGGTTTCCAATGTTGAGGTCATCAGCGTCTATTTGGTGACTGTTAAAAATATTGACCATATGAAAACCATCCACACGGCATAGCAATTGCCCGAATGTTAACATTGGTCGACTTTTGCCATGTTGTCTGGAGCCAGCTTTAAAACAAACATGAAAACAGTACACAAACCATAAGTAACATTTTTATGTACATTAGTCAAGTGTTTGTATAAAATCGTGTCTCACGTGTTATTCCCCAGAACGCTCTAAGATTACACATTCGGAGCCAACTGTATTAGTCTAGTCAACGAATGATCCTAGCCGGAAAATCAAAAAGCGCAAAAACCGACTTCGGGACTTTGTTTGACTGATTAGTAAAAAAACATATTAAAAGTCCGTGACCCTCGGGTGGGCGCAAGAGGGGTGGGGGGGCACCTTAAAGGTCCCTTTTTTGGTTTTTCGCGTATATCTCGAAAACAGTTGGTCCTACGAAAAAATTCCATGCATAAAAATTGTAGCTGACAAAATTTCCTACATTTTCGATATTTAGCGTTTTTTCTATTTCCAACCGTTAACGAATTACACGCTTCTAAAAACTGGATCAGGTTAAGATATACCATTTTGATGAAAATTTAATTCTCTACAACTTTTTTTTGTAAAATGAAAGGCTGAGGCGCTAGTGAGAAAAGTTCGGCAAAAAAATGTACCAAACATTCTTTTATCGAAAAATAGCGGTTTTCAGAAGCGTACGTAACTCGTTAACGGTTGAAGAGAGAGAAAAACCTCAAATATAGAAAAAGTAAAAAATTTTGTCAGCTTCAATTTTAATGCATAGAATTTTTTCGTAGGACCAACTGTTTTTGAGATATACGCGAAAAACCAAAAAAGGGACCTTTAAGGTGCCCTCCACCCCTCTTACGCCCACCTGAGGGTCAAGAACTTTTAATATGTTTTTTTACTAACCAGTCCAAACAAAGTCCCGAAGTCGGTTTTTGCGCTTTTTGACTTTCCGGCTAGACCCCTCTTTAGAGCACTCATTGACTGAGGTATATAGGTATGTAATCTGAGAGCTTTGGATTTATTTATTTAAATTTAAATGAATCTAGAAGCATTGAATAATTGTACAATAAAATTTGGAATATTATAATTACATAATATTATAATAAAATCCAATATTATTATTCTCTTTACATAAAAGTATACAATTTTAAGTTGAGACGACGGGGGCCCGTTTGTGGTACGATTACAATTATTTTGAAATAAAATCAAATTTACTCGTAAGAACAACTATTCGATTTATTTATTGTAGATTATAGACGCGTCGACATCTCAGGTCATTAGCGTCTTTCAACTACACTAAATAACAACTAACTTAAAACTAAATAACATCACAAAACATCCATGAGCGCAGGTGGGATTCGAACCCACGGCAGTCCAGTCTAGAGGTTGCGGCGCCAAGCACGCTATCCACTAGACAACTATTCGAAATTGTTATCAGTTAGATAATATTATAATTATCTGAATATTGTAAGTACGTAGCTTTTTTGTTACAATGGCCGTAAACTACAGGCCTGCTCTGAAAGATGTTTCTCTGTATCGTAGAAAGTGCATTTCTATACGAGTTATGCAATCTGACACAGATGACTTAAGGATGGGGAAATGACAAAAACATCCATTAAAATGATTACTGAGGTCATCTTAACAATTATTATTACAAGTAAAGCGTATTATAACTTTATAAGGGACGTGTGAGAACTTTGTATATCAAATTGAAATTGCGCAAAAGTCGCCATAATCAATTGTATAGCAAAAAATTAAATTTTATGGACACCATAACATTCTTGCCAGTTGCCACTTCTGTGCCAAAGCCAAATAGTTTTCGACTATCCAATTTTTAACTCTCAAACACCGCACTACAACGTCAAATACCACACTAAGGTCCAGTGAACCCTATAAGACTTCTTTTGCTTCGTATTTTTTCCAATTTTTTTTCTCATTTATGGTCTATTTAAGGTGATTTTAAATTGATGCAATAAATACGAAAATTAATAATTAGATATATATTTTAAAAAAATAAACAAACCTAACATCGATTGTTTGCGGAATGTGCCAAGAGAGAACACTAATTTGTGCTGAGGTTCACCAAAGAGAACATAATATGGGTTCACTAGACTCCAATGTGTTCTAAAGTTAAGTGAGGCTGCGTCTATTTGGCCTACCCTGAAAAATCGCAGACTGACTCTAAACCCAGGGGCGAATGTACCTACTAATAGACTTACGCTTGGTTTCTGATACGACTTTCAGCTTTAAATCTAGATTTAAGAATACCATTAATTGTATCTCCGTATAGTTGAAAACAAATTGCATTAATAATCTAGAGAGGGCAGTATAGCCTAGTGGTTAGCGTGCTTAGTGCCGCAACCTCTGGACTGGACTGCCGTGGGTTCGAATCCCACCTGCGCTCATGGATGTTTTGTGATGTTATTTAGTTTTAAGATAGGTAGTTGTTATTTAGTGTAGTTGAAAGACGCTAATGACCTGAGATGTCGACGCGTCTATAATCTACAATTAATTAATTAATAAATCTAGATTTAAAGCTGGAAGTCGTATCAGAAACCCAGCATAAGTAAGCTAGAACGTAAGGCGGAACGTTTTAAGGGGCAGAAAATTTTAGATAAAATTTAAAAAGGAAAGTGCGAAAACTTGACACCTATGTAAAATTTCGAAACCATTGTTTAAAATTTAAATTATCAAAAATGGTAGACAAATATAACTTATAAAAGAGCTGCTCCTATTTTAGAGCCTAGGGGAACCGGAACTTCAGATCTGTCTCCGCTGGCCGTTACAATGTCAATTGTCAACCATCCGAACGGCCGTAAACAATCGACAAAACTTTGAACAGGACTATTACAACAGTTTCGTGTATCACAACATTCACAACACACGTGGTCGACTCAAATGACGACGTATACCATAAAGAATTCCTGAAATGAACTCGACGTAAAACTGGCTGCGTCAAGAGACGTAAAGGTGCAATGTACAGCAAAGCAGTCCTGGATTTATAAATAGGCCGTATAGGCCGCGGCCTAGTGGCGGCAGCGTCCTAAGGGCGGCAGATTTCAGAGGACGGTCACTTGATTTCAAAGGATAAAAGTCAAACACGTCCACTGGTTTTCTCATGGTTTTTTTTATACTTTCAATAAATCCCTGTAGAAAGAAACTTATTCCTATCGAAACCTATATTATCGCGTGAGTGATAGATGAGAGCAGCGCGGGGCCCCTTTACTACAAATGGAAAATTATTATTTTAGAAAGGTATGTACATGGGGCGGCGGAAATAAAGTGGCCTACACTCATAAAAAATATAAATCCGGCACTGCAGCAAAGCCGTTTACAGCACGCGAACTAAAATGATGCAATTGTGGAAACTTGACGTCATTTTTTTTTTAATTTCACCTATACGAATATACGATATTTTATGATGCATTTTGTGCGTTTTGGGTTGACTGTTGATAATAAAATATCCTACTCTGGTATCGCCTTTTTGGCCGAGTTGAGCAGGATTGTTGAATTATTTATCGTTTATAACAGAGGTTCCCAATCTTTTCTTTACTGCGACTCGCTTTACAGGTTGCAATTTTTTGCGACGACCTTCAAAAAGAAGATAGGTATCTGTGTGTAGCTCTAGCAGACAATAAAATTACTTTATTATTCAAAGAAAACTTCGAAGAATATAGAATCTTAATTATTATTTATTAGATTCTAATTCTAATAATTAAAAAACTTCAAACAATACAATAATTAATGAGCAGGATGAGCTTGCTTACGCCCCAGGGCGTTAGGGAACCTCTGGTTTATAAGATATGTTATGATATTGTTGTTTTAAGGTTTGAATTTTTTTTTTTAATTAATGCTTTTCGTAAAAAGTAGGGGAGAGTTGGATAATACCGAGCCCCTAAGGACTTGGACCTATAATTAGGAAACTGTTTGATATTAAAAGAAACAAAATTGAGTAATTAGTAGGACATTTATTCAGGTACGCATACCGTATAACAAAAACTTCCAAAATTTAAACAAAAAGTAATTATTGTCAATTTACAAAAAAAAGTAAAGACGCGGTATTGTCAAACTGGTCTGATAATATCGTGCCTGCATTAATTGCACACAAATGGATAAGTAACAAAAGTAAAAATAAAAAAAATGAATACCATTCTAAGTAATTTTCTTGCGTGAAGATATGGAGACCCAAATCTTTTTCTAGAAATTAAATCAGTATATTAAGGATCACGCAATAAGTATTAACAAAAACTTAAATTCTTTATGACAACTAAACGTAAATATTTTTTTATAACTAGAAGTCTTATAGTAAATCTTTGAATTATATATGGACTAGTCAGTCTCAAAAATACCTAATATCAATTAAATATCAGACAGCAAGTTATATTAATCGACTGATAATACCGCGCCCCCGGCGCGGAATTATCAAACTTGATCATTTTATTTTTTAACCTCAAAATTATATGGAAAATATTATAGTACGTAAAAACGTATTCTGGCATTAATTCTACAGTATACAAGCATTAAAAATGTATAGTATCAAAGTAATACAATATAAATACAGTATTACACCTCTTTCCGAAAGTACACGAAAAATTATAAGGAGTGATGAAAAAAACATCTACGACGCGTGCTATCTCCGTCGTCGCGCGGACCGTAATGGCGGTGCGCGGGGAAGGGTGTAGGCATGTCCGGCTTCGATGTATACGCACTGCATCGCAGAACTAGTGGATAGTTTTTGAATTACGCTGACGTGCGGAATTATCAACTGCGCGGTATTATCCAACTCTCCCCTAAAAGTTTTTACTAACGCCTTTTTTCAAATTTTGAAACTAAAAACAAATTATGATATGAAAACTTAAACTGTATTTAAAAAAATGTTATACTTTCGATAATGTTCTCTTTTCAATTTTGATCGAATATTTCGAATATTATAGGCAAAATTTAAAAGCGTAGTATAGTGTCTACTTTTAATTTTTTTTTTATTGATTATTGAAATAGGTAGGTATATTATTCATACGCATTTTATTGTTTTACTGTAGTGTTTCTCAAACTGTGGTACGCGAACCACCAGTCGTACTATACGTAAGTAAAAAATTTTAGATACTCGGCAGAAGAAGAGTTTTTAAAACAGAATGATTTGTGGTTCTATTCATGAACACTATGAATTATTTATAAAAATAATGTCAATTTCAGTATTATATAGAATTCGATTGACATTTAATTTTTCCGTTTACCTATTATTATAGTTTAACTATAGGTACTGACTACTGATTATAAAGAAAACGATATTAAATAAATACTTCGTAAGTAGGTACCGCGAAAAATGCAAAGATACGAAAATCAAATTAATGGAACAACGAAAATGATTGTCTATTTAAAAAATCTTACTAAATATTTTTTTATCTAATTCCAAAGGTATAATTGAGTTCATATCTCTATATGATGACATATTTTATATAGTTTATGCATACCTATTTCTTTTTGAAGTGTTTCTAATAATTAGATACTTCTCATAATATTTTAATCAGTACTTAGGTACGTATGTAAATAATACACTTTTTATTTAAAGTAAAATTATAAAATTACTAGCTGCCCCGTCCGGCTTCGCCCAGACTGCAATACACTACTCACTCGCTTCGCTTGTTCGCTTGAATATTATAAATACACTACTCACTCGCTTCGCTCGTTCGCTTGAATATTATAATTACATTACTCACTCGCTTCGCTCGTTCGTTTAAGTTTTATTAATACACTACTCACTCGCTTCGCTCGTTCGCCTGAATATTATAAATACACTACTCACTCGCTTCGACGTTCGCTTGAATATTATAAATACACTACTCACTCGCTTCGCTCGTTCGCTTGAATATTATAAATACACTACTCACTCGCTTCGCTCGTTCGCTTGAATATTATAATTACATTACTCACTCGCTTCGCTCGTTCGTTTGAATTTTATTATTACACTACTCACCCGCTTCGCTCGTTCGCTTGAATATTATAAATACACTACTCATTCGCTTCGCTCGTTCGCCATATATGTATTTTTTAAAGCTTAATATAAAAACCGCGATTAAAAGTCAGGGGTTGATCGTATAAGGGTGAAAATTTGGAATTGTATGTATTTTTCAATGCTGAATCATGAAAAAATAAAAACAAAAAATTTTGTCCAAAAAATAAAAAAAAAATTTTTGGGGTGGACCACCCTTAACATTTAGGGGTATGAAAAATAAACGTTGGCCGATTCTCAGACCTACCCGATAAGCACACAAAATTTCATCAAAATCGGTCCAGCCGTTTCGGAGGTGTTTGGCAACAAACATCGCGACACGAGAATTTTATATATTAGATTATAGGCATGTAATTTTATTTCACTTCACCAATCACTCGGCGTCATTCTCGACGTTACGAGTTCGAATCCCGACGGCAGCATCTGTTTGTTTTTTCTTTTAATAATAAATCACTAACGATATATTGATCACATATTTATAATACTATTCAAAAATAATTATATTTAATATTTTGAAATGTAGTTACATCTTTTCGCAAATGAAAACTGAAAAATAAAACAATTTAAATATATATTTTCACGAAACATTTACACTGTTATAATAGTATATTAATATTGAATAAACAAATTAATGATTTCAGTTTCTAAAACAAACTATCAGTTACAAATAATGGTAACTAAATGAATACATAAAATACATTTCACAGTGATTTTCCCGAAGACCGGTTAACCGTGTGGTCTTGTGTACAGGTTGTGTTGTTGAGTCACATGGTATTGAGAGCGTCGCGACGTGCCCTCCCAACCCCCCTACCCCTTCGCCGTAGGACTGTGTAGGGACTACACTCGCTGGACAGAGGGGTTGAAGGGAAAGCGTCGTCGGGTTTATGAACTACGCAATAGTAGCCTATGCATTGTAGTAAACTGCGAACAGTCTACCGTACAAATCATTGACATGTCTCGTTCCTGCTTTTCTAGAAATTATTTCCGTGCAATGATGAATGATAATTATTTATCGACCTCAAAAAAAAATTCGACATGCATGTTTTTGTTTGTAAGTAGGTACTTAGTTATATACAATAGTCGCAATTTTCTTAGGAACTACTGGACCGATTTAAAAAATGCTTTCAGTGTGTATAAAAGCCTACTCCATCTCAAATAAAATAGGCTATTTTACATTTCGACATAAGGGGGATGTAAAGCAAGTCAGGAATATATTATACTTATCTGTATGACTATTGACTGGTGCGATTATTTCTGCAGAAACTACTGAATCGATATGGATGAAACTTTTACTATAATATTGTTTAGGATTGTATGAGGAAGGACCTCAGACTAGTCTCATTATCCGGTTTTATCCGGGAAACCTAGAATAAAATAAAATATAAGGACACCGAAAAGTCAATTCAATTTTTACCGACTGCCAAGGAAGGTTATGTTTTTCGCGCGTAACTTGTATGCATGTGTATTTGTTTGTAAATTTCTTTATTACCTCGTATCTTCCAAACGGCTGGATGGATTTCGACAGTATCGTTATATTCGTCTTAAAAACCCAAGTGTCCTTAGATAGGTGTTTGAAAAAAAAAACAAAATGGCGGATTTTTGGCGCGAAATAGTAATACGTTAATAAAAAAAAATTAACCAAACCTATCGAGTAGGGTATCAAAATAAAGGAAATTAAAAGGGGATTACAAAAATATATATAAGTTATATGTTTAAATTTAATTAGGAATAATAAATTGGTTTACGCTTACGTAAATTGTAATTTTCACAGTTTTTGTTCATAAGAGTGTGCCGGGACACTAAAAAGTCTAAAATAAAATAAATAATTAAAAAAATCAAAAACCTCACTGCAAAAAAGACAATTTAAAAGTAGTACACAAAAAAGACCGAAACAAGAAAGTTTAGTAGCAGGCGGGACCCAATTGCAAATTATAAACCGAAAGAAAATTAATGGGTCTTGCTACTAAACTTTCTTGTTTCGGTCTTTTTAATGCATTATTTTTAAATTGACTTTTTTGCAGTCGAGTTTTTGATTTTTTTTTTAAATTAGTTTTTTAACCTGTACCTACCTACCTAAGTATTCGAATAGTATAAAAAGTACATCAGGACTCGCAAGGGGAAATTTTGATCCATGACGCATAATAAGTAACCATAAGTAAATCTTGACAAGCAATGGTAAAACACCACACCCACACTGGGGTTCATTCTAGAATTTATTTTGAGCAGGGAAAATTTAAAGCAAGAAGTATTCACATCACTTAAAAGTATCATCAACTAAATTTTGATTTTGAAACACTTACGTTAATTTTCGAAACATTTTACTAATATAGATATACCTAGTTCATAACAATAAATTATACTACAAAAATATAGTTAAGTGCATAGATAAAATATGACGTCACAGGTTCGTAGAGCCAAAACGATTATTAGCGGGCGGGGCTAACATAAATATTTCAAAAATTATTTTTGAGCTAATTTGAAATCAGAATGAAGTGATTTAGGTGTCATTTTGTTCAGAATTTACTGCTCTATTAATATAACACAAAAAAAAATTTTAGTCAAATACCCTATTGGAATCAGTGCCGGTTTACCCACTAGGCACGTGCCTAGGGCGCTAACATTTTGAGGGGCGCCATCTTATGAATTTCTTCCTCAAATAAGGCAGAATGTTAGTGAGTCTGAACGTTTTCAGAATGCTTTAAAATTGCGTTGAGTCAATATTTCAAAAATGTCTCCCGGGGGGCACCCTATTGAGAGTCACCCTCCTTACGGGCAGTCGGTCTCATCTATCTCGGTGCCATTTTATATACCCCACCGTCCACTACTCTGCGAATCTGCGAAATAAAAAGCAAAACAATTACCTCGAATTTTTCTTTCTCGAATAAATTAATGTTCCAGAACCCTGATTAAGAAAACCATCGTTTGATTTGCTTCGAATTTGCATTTTCGAGTTCTGTTTTTTCCGGAGGAGACCCCCGGACCCCTTCTGCTGGGGGGTGTTCCGCACCCCGCACCCCCCCCCCCCAGTGAGAGGGCTACCGCTATATATTTACCTAGTTCTTTGCATAGCCACTATATTACCTCCCCTCCCTCAAAGAAAAGCTATGTGTGCCGTTGCTGAGTCTTCCGCCCGCGCCGCTTTTTTGCGCGAGTCCGTCTCTGTGTATGACTCGGGTTTCGTCGAAACTGCTCGGAAAAGTCCAAAGAGAGTAAACGAGCATGCAGTCTAGTTATTTATTAAAATACCGAAATTAACATTTTTACCGGCTCTAGATTGGGACCTAGAAACTGAGAGTTTGTAACAGATAGCATTACCGCTGCTCTTCTAAAACAAACACCCAGTTTATGGCTTCAAATCTGAGAAATGGGCCAAGTATTAGTTGAATTTACAATTCCATAAATGATTATAAATGGAATCGGAGATTTTTGCACCCGTCATGGGTATATATATTTTACATAACCCCCACATCTTGTAGCGGGTCCCCCCTAGTCCCTACCTACCGCTTCGATTTTTGTTTTCTGTTCATCTCTTAGTTGGCCGATCCACCACGGCGAACCCAACCTAATCCCGGGCCCCCAGGCTATAGAGTCTATAGTCAGCCTCCCCCTTGTGGGAGCTATGATATTTTATACACGTAATATTATCTAATTTTTACAGCAAACGTACGCTATCCATGATATAATATAATACTCTCTTTTATGGACAAGAAGTTATATTTCATCTTTAATAATTACGAAAGCGAGATCTAGTAAAATGAAGATTTGTTGATTCTGGATACCCTGCAGTAGTGTAGGTACAGATAATATTATTTTGTTGGCGACGCGGGAGACAAGATCTGTTAGATATAATAATAATATGTACTACATAGATGAATGTATATATGTGTTAAATAGCTAGAAATAAAACTGTCCGTGTTTTTAGCGACGCCGAACTGCACAGGTTGTCTCTTTTTGATCTTCACGCAGTCCTCTATTACCTTTTTCCCGTGCATCTTCTAGTTTTTATCGTTCTGATGACAACACAAACACTTCGGTCAAGTGACCAAAACTAACTTATCTGTTTTACGCGACCCCCAAACGCCATCTTTATTCATAAAACATTATTTTGTTTTGATCGTCTTCTGTTTATTTGTTATTTACAAAAAGGTAATGTTCAATTGTTTCGTTTGTTGTTTGTTTCTCGTCGTAACTGTTATCGCGCATCGCTGTTAAAATTAATTAATGTTTTATTTATCGTGATTGTTTGTGGTAGTTTTCATTATTATTTTACGCATTTTTTATGAATTAATTGACGAATTTTTATTCGTTTTCAGTTTTAATATAAGCAGGTTACGACGTATAAAAACAAAACAAGCTGTTTTCATATATGATTCTTACACACATAACTTTTCTAAAAATAATGTTTTTCTTGTTTCGTCATTAATTCGACCATGTTTTTGTGTTTTAAAATGTTGTGGACATTTATATATAGTTTGTTGTCGCGTTCCTATTATTGTTTATAAATTACTTAAATTTAATTCATAAAATTATTAAAGTATTGCTTTGAATTAGTTGCAATTTTTAAATTACATGATGATGCTTTCAATGTTAAAACAGAGAAAGAATGATACAAAACTGTGACGTCATTATATAAGAATGTTTTCGTCTGATATTTAATTCTCTTCAAATTATGTTTTCTCACTATCTTGGACTTACTAAATTCATTGCTTTTAATTTAATTATTTCTTTATTTATTATTGCTTATATTTTTCTATAATATTTCTCGGTAGTCGGTCGTACGCCAGTGATTTTTTATTTAGGTACCTATACCTATTACCTATTAATTTTAAACAAAACCCGAAAGTCTATTTAAAATATACATTTTTATATAATATAGAAAAACAGATGAAATTGTTATAATTATACGAACATCATGTTCTATATTCTAAAAATAAGTATACACTATTTTTAATTCTATTTTCTGATTTTAAAATCTCTGGAAAATTAGTTAGGTACCTTGAAAGATCTATAATCTACATTCTACATGTATCACAAATTATGTCCACAATTAAGCGGTACTATAGGGCAGTGGGACTGCATTAGAGCATTTTGGAGACATTGAAAAATCATAAATATCTAAAATAAGCACATTTATATGATTATATTCAGCTAGCCTCAAAATTTCTTTCGTCAAGCCTGAAAATAATGCCTTAATTTTTTGAAGCTATACCTATGCTTCTTAACGCACGTTTGGCATAGGGGACATAAAATATAAAAAAAACGTCACGAACGCGGCGATGCAACGCATCTCGTTGGCTGGGCAGCGCGTATTGTTGCTATAGTTTTTTCTAATTTCTATAGCTTTTATATAAGTACAGGGTGTATCACAGGATTGAATACATAGAAAAGTAATGAGTGCAACAAGGAAAACATAAGCAAAATGAGTAGCGTGACAAAGATAGAATACACATGGCTAACTTAACTAATTTAATTATCATGGTTTTTTACATGAATAAAGGGCAAAGCAATCTCTGATCTTAACTAATTTGTACTGTGTACTTTTCCCTATGTTCGGTTTCCTGTGATACAGCCTGTATAAATAAATTCGATTTTATTTTATACAATGCGCGTAAGAAACGTAACTTCTGCCGGGTGTCCCACGACACCCACCTCATGACTTTTTTTAATTTTCATTAGACTTAATGTCTGACCACAAACGCATTAATTTACTTATTTATTGTTTATATCAATATAGAATTACTTCTATTATATCCAAATTGTCAAAAAAATAATATTATTTTTAAATCGTCTAATTAGACTGACAATGCGAAAAAAGAAACACAAATATCGTTTTTCATTTTGATTTAGTTCTCTAAATGGACGGGGGAGATTCTGGCCCCAAATCATCCAGAGGACGTACATTACGGCCTGTCAGAAACAGAAGATTCAATAGGTCTGCTTTTAGAGTTTCGTTAAGTTTGGTTTTTGTTTTTTATTTTTTTTTAATGAATCTTTAAAAAATATAAATTATTAACCTTTAACAGGCTAACAGCATGACGATCATTGACAAGTGATCTGTTAAGAATTTGTTTTTAAAACAAAAGCTGTAGGTACAAATACCACTGCGGATCATTTAGCACCGAAAAACTTAAAGATGCTTCAGGGGAAGAGGAAACAACAAAGTGAACTATTTTGATTTGGTTCTACAGGGAGCATGAGAGTCAATTTTAAATTACACACTCTGAGGCATACAGTAATTACTAGTTTTTAGTCATATTATGTCTTAAGTTATTCAAATTGCTAAATAGAGATAAACGAGTTCGACAAAATTGTGAACTAAAAATCGACTTGCACCCTTAATCGACATTTTCGACTTGCCCTTTAGTCAAGTCGATTATTTCAGCTTGCGCTCTAGTCAAGTGACAAATCGACTTGTCCAGCTGTTCGTTGATAACAAAACACTCGCCTTTTCTTCATTACGTGTTATTTTATTATACCTATTACTTAATTATTATTATTATATAAAATGTCAGAAATTAATTACTATATTAACATCAATGCCCTCCTCTCTCTCATTATTTCCTTTGATTTCCGATCTACGACACAGACATCGATTAAGTAGTCGAAACTGGGTCAACTTGCACAGATAAAGTCACTCTCAGCTCTCTGCAAATCGACTTGTCACTTGCGCAGATAAAGTCAATTTGCAACTTGCAAGTCGACTTGAAGGTCCAAGTCGCGCATCTTAATTGCTTATAAATAGGAAAACAGCTATACTGGGTGTCTTTTTCATTGTGTAAAGAAATGGTGATGCAACCCAACCTGATACAGCACACATGACTCCACAGGCCTATATCTCGATTATTTTTGAAGATAACCCCAACAATGCATAATAATTATAATATATTCGGAAATATAATATATCTCTAAATAGGACAGAGAGGCACCTTCAACTTCAAAATTTTTGAGATAAACGCAATAATTAAACTAGTTGTCCAGTCCGCTACTGGTTATAGAGTTTTAAGAATTTGATTTGTGTTTTATGTGTTTTTTCTACGTAGGTATATAAGATGTTTTTTGTCTTATTGTGTTTCTATAACATTTTAAACTGCATTTTTGATTTAATATTTAAATGTTACATTGAACCATGGGATTTGTGCAAGAACTTGATAAGAGTACTATGGCATCTGAAAGAAGCGAACGCGTGGCTTCGTTAAACAATATTATCTAACGTTAAAATTAAACACAAGACACAAAAAAAATTAGGATGAGTAGAATTTTGTCTTTACTGTCGCATAAAATTTTCCCTTATTACAGTTTCTGCGAATTTTATTTTAAAGCAATCTTAAAATTTTGTTATTCTCAAAAATTATTTTTTGTAATTTTTATTTACAAAGATTATCTGGGCTTAGTACAAATTCGAAATTTGAATCAAAGTTTTAAACGTATCGAAGAAATTTGGATTCATTTTTAACAGAAAATAGTCATCTTCAGATACAATTTGATTTTTAATTTATTAGTGGATATTCTCAAAAGTAAATTCAAAATTGAAATGTTGCCATTTTGATTAGAATCTGATAATTCGGATTTTGTAATAGACCTCGTATAAGTAAATAACGGCATCCCTGCGTTCTCGACTATTCTCAAGCTCAAATTTGTAACTTGCCAAGTTCTTGCAGCAGTCTGATAAAAAACATTTTTGAGACACTTATGACTTCTGTTGTTGAGCGTCTATAATTTACAATAACCATCTATATATTTGAAATTAATTAAATATTAATCAGTCGTATGTTTTTTAACATTTTTAGACGAATTTTTGATGAAGATCGACGACCTACAAAACGACTATTTACACCTGAAATAAAAAAGTATTTGAAAGATTGGTTGATCAGACGTAGAGACAATCCATACCCTTCGAGAGACGAGAAAAAAGCGCTCGCCCATAAAACTGGTTTAACCTATATACAAATTTGTAACTGGTTTGCAAATTGGCGACGCAAATTGAAAAATGCTGGCCGCGAACCACAACGAAAGACGTGGTCCCATTTAATTAAAACCTACAATCGTCAGGCTCACGGTAATGTTGAACACTTCAGTATTTGTTCGGACGATAGCATTTGGGAAGAATTTGAGACTCCGACACATGCTACGATCCAAGACTCACACACAACGGTCGCATCGTTAGATCATTGTTACACAACAGTTGTACAATACAACAGCGACGAAAAAGGTGTTCGAGCTCAATCTTCACAAATCACATCAGCTGATATTGACGATTCTCAAATGTCATTTACAAATAATAATAAATATAAGAACCACATAATGGAGAAGTATTTACGCGATATTGACCATTTAAATATAAATGACGAAAAGCAAAATGATTGTGAAACAAACGCACCTATGATGCTGACAAAATGGTTGGAAAGCACAGCCAAATTTAAACCTCGACAAAAGAATTATATCGAGTGGTGTGAAAATAACAACCGAATGCATGGAACCAAAAAGAAAAATTCGTGTTCAAATAATGATCTTCGAACGGGACATCTTCGCGATGAGCTCGATGCTGCTGAAGCTTTAACGAAATTGGCGAATTCGAATCTTACAAACTGTTGCTCATAATTTATTTATCTATTAAAAAATTAGCTTTTTATTTAAGAGTAGGAAATGTTGCTGTTTGAAAATATTTTATTACTCTTGTTCAAGTTACTGTGATGAAATAAAAATACATATTTTACTACGCAAATGCCTATAATTTAGCATAAAAATATTTGTTTTACAGAAAAACGCATTACAAACATTTAACTTAATTGTTGCTATCGGGCTTTTGTTTGTTTTCAGTATCTGTTGCCTGTTCCTTTGTTTCTGTTTGATTTTCTTCCGTTTCGTGTTTTTCTTCAATGTCTGTCGTTTGTTGTTTAGCTTCTATTTGTTTTTCTTCACTACCAGTCGATCCTGTTTCAACAATAGTTTGTTCTTTGGATTCACCGATAGATTTAGCATAACTTTGTATATGACTAACTAAAATATTTTGATGATAATTCAAATGTCCAGTTATTTGAGAACCTGCACTTAATAGTAGCTGTGCGAATTGAGCTCTAGACGTTTGCAGATCTGGCAGTTGACCATAAGCAAGAAAATCTTGTCTGTTCAATAAACGACCATCAACAATTCCCGCTAAAACAGATTTCGTTTTAAAATTAGAGATGGGACTATTCTAATGACAGAGTTCTCAATATTAGAGTTTATATGAAATTCGCAATTTTTAAGTTTTATAGCGACTGAATACTTGATTCCAAACACTATTTAATTAGAAAAATAATGAATCTAACTTTATTTTTATTTCTTCAATTGAATTAACGATGGCCCATTTTTCTCCAGAAAATTTTGCCAGTCTGATGGCATTGTGAAGTAGCTGGTGGGAGGGGGGTTAAATTCAAATAAATACTTGGCAATCTTATAAAATAGTGCGTTATTTATAAATGTGGTGATTCAGAGCAAAAATTAGAGGATAATTTAACATGTATAATACAAAATACACAGTTGTTTATCAGAGATAATAAGAACCCGGAGAGGTCAAATTAGCGAAAGTTCGAATTACCGAACGAAGACAATTTTTGAAAAAAATAGGTTTAAGGGCGACTGGAGAATTTTAGTTTAGGGGGAGATGACTCTTTTTTCCGTGAATTCAGGTAAGCTTTGGTCTATGGGGTAAAAAAAGCAGTTGACCTTTTCAAGGAGCACAGCCCCAAATAGCGTCAAGCCCCCCTCCCAAATTTTAAACTACCATGGTCAAATACTCTTTGCAATGATTATGGGCCTAAAGACCGCCCTCCTTATGCATGGTGGCAAAGTAGAGTGCAGACTAAAGGAGTATAGAATACAATATACATGATAATCATAGTTAATGTTCCCAATATTAAAATTACCCATATAGAAATAAAATAGGTCGCGTTAGTTAAACAGACTAGACCTTAAAATCGTCAAGTAACCAATTTTCCGGCGAATAGTCTTTTTCAATACATCGCATGAAAATACATCAATGTATCAAATAAATCAATACCTTAGCGTTACACCGAATGTTTTCGATGCATATCGAACATCCCTAAATTGAATTCGTGAAATACGTGCTGTACCAAAGCGTTTTCAAAGGATCGATAAAAAATATTTTTGTGAAAACAAAATACAATAGTTAATGTGATGCAAATATGACATCTAATTTTTGAAAAACTTCCATAAATTTTGAATCACATTAGCCTTTATTTATGTATTTAAGTAGTTTTAAAAACTTACCTAATAATATATACTGAGGATACTTCTTTAAAATTTTTGTCAGTGTATTTATTTGGCATTCAGAACTAAATACAATAATATTGTGGGTTGTAAACAATCGCAATGTAGCTTCATGACCTGTTTTTTTAAGAGCTTTACTTAACACAGCGTGCCCGTAAGTTGATAATTTCATATTCTCTTTTTTCAACGCTACATATAATTTTCGTTTCTGTAGTGCCTTTATAGAGTTTTCATGAAAAATGGCAACCATTTTCGAATTATTAAACAAATCAAGACACTCTTTAGCCAAAATTAATTTAAAAGGATTTTCGAATTTTTCAGTTTCAGTTTTCTTAGACCGTGATTCAATGCATAATTCCACTTGGCTTGGTTTTTCTTTTGGAGGGAAAATTGGTTTGCATAATTCCATGAATAATGCTCTTTCAAAATGTGGTTGTCTTGGTCGTTGAATGTTAATTTTTCCTCTGTACCTTTGAGTTTGGAACAAAGGTGTAATTGATCGTAAAAGACCTGAGAAGTGAAAAATTCAAATTTTAATGCTTTAGTACATAGAATCAAAAACCATGAAAATAAAATACAAACCCCGCTGTTTTAAGAACTCCATTTTCCGTTTTCAGATTCAATTATTCAATATTTAAGGTTAATATTTCTCTAAACTGTCAAAAATAGACGCAAGCTGCATGTCTATGGTCGGTAGTGTACATAGATCATAGATATAAAAATCTGGGGATGTAGTATAAACTATAAAGTTCCAACTTTAAACGAGGGGGGTAGCCATTCAGGGGAGGGTGCATGCCTGTCTTATGGACATATTTATGCTATGCATGTGCCCACGTTCTATTGGTCGCGTCTTTGCGCTTCTTCAATTGCGCTAGATGCAGTCGTCCGCGTCTTTGCGCATGCTCAATTACTCGTACAGCGCTTGCGCAACTGAAGCGACCAATAGAATGTGAGCACACTTGCTGCCTCACCGTCCCCCCTTCACCCTTGGCCATTAAGAGCAACGATCCAACTCGCTTGTTCTGCATCCCTAGATTTCTATGTCTATGACATAGAAACAAACGTCTATTAGCTACTGCTGGATTGGATTCACATTTCACACTGTGACTCTGTAACAACTGTGCCCGGGTGTTGCCCATATTATATACAAGAGACTAGACCCTACAGTCAGGGTCCATTCTGAATGGTCGGATACCCCATCTTGATGTCGTTTGAGACACACACACACACACACACATATACACACCTAAACGAACGTAACAACTAACTAGTGAACTCTGTATACTAATATGGATAGTTGGTAGCGATTAAAAAATCGGTTTTGTATGTGGAGAATGTTCAAACACATATTCTTCAAGACAGGCATTAATGTTCACAAAATCAGAATGAAAACTTCAGATAAGGCTTGTAATCTAATTGTTTCTATAAAAGTCGATCAATTTTCTGACATTTCAAAACTTAATTAAATTTTATTTTTCTATTCCAATTTCTCAAGAACGTTACTGTTAAATTGTATAAATTTTGGCCATCCTAATATCTCAAATAATAATATTAAATTAAGTTTTATTTTGAAATGTCAAAAAATTGATCGACTTTTATAGAAAGACTAGCTGCCCCGTCCGGCTTCGCTCGGACTGCCATACACTACTCACTCGCTTCGCTCGTTCGCTTGAATATTATAATTACATTACTCACTCGCTTCGCTCGTTCGTTTGAATTTTATTAATACACTACTCACTCGCTTCGCTCGTTCGCTTGAATTTTATTAATACACTACTCTCTCGCTTCGCTCGTTCGCTCGAATATTATAAATACACTACTCACTCGCTTCGCTCGTTCGCCATATATGTATTTTTTAAAGCTTAATATAAAAATCGCGATTAAAAATCAGGGGTTGATCGTATAAGGGTGAAAATTTAGAATTGTATGTATTTTTCAATACTGAATCATGAAAAAATAAAAACAAAAAATTTTGTCCAAAAAATAAAAAAAAAATTTTGGGGTGGACCACCCTTAACATTTAGGGGTATGAAAAATAGATGTTGGCCGATTCTCAGACCTACCCGATAAGCACACAAAATTTCATCAAAATCGGTCCAGCCGTTTCGGAGGAGTTTGGCAACAAACACCGCGACACGAGAATTTTATATATTAGATTAAGATTACAAGCCTTACCTGAAGTTTTCATTCTAATTTTGTGAACATTAATGCCTGTCTTGAAGAATAATATGTAGGTATTTGAACATTGGTCCAATATCCATATACAAAACCCATTTTTTTAACGCTATCCAACTATCCATATTACATTTAGTTCATGACACTGATTAGTTCATTCGAACTAGTTCACTCATGAGATGGCAGCAGGTATCCACCTAGGACCTAGGTTATCATTATCATTGGTTTTCATATAAAAAAACGCGTGAGAAATCAAGTTTTTCCCCTTCTGATAGCGTGCAACCACTTCTTTTCAATTTCGGAAATAAACTTATTCTGTTCACACTATAATAAATATGAACTGCTCACAGACAAAGGTGGTTATATAGCTGGTGCTCCTAGCGGTCAAGTTTGGCAGTGTCCATGCCCGCACTGCCGCAGACAACAGTCTGTCTGAGGATTCAGCTGTAAACAATAAACATTTGCTCGCAAACAACACTTGTTTTCCATCCTCAACGGAAAATAGAAAACATAGAGCGAGCTGAATAGTAAAGATATTACTAGACTTGCGCAAATTTAACCTCTGGTGGGTGGGCCTCAATCACGTTACTGTTAGATAAATGTCAGCATTTACCTGGTTGCGTACCTGCCTGCCAGTAAGCACACCTGTGTTATCTAATGCGTGTCAGGGACACTCCCAGTACAGATCAGACATATGAATGGACTGTTTAAACGCTCATTACGCATGGATTTAACCTAATAATAAATGAATAATGAGCTCAAAAATGCCGTCCGATAATGAGTCAAATTCAAAAAACAATACAAATACCGAAACGAAAGAAGATAAATCAACAGTGAACAATCCAGGTTGGGTACAGTTTGATGAAGATGCGCAAAAAGGTACAACTTCTTCCCCAGCGGTAATTCCAACTGAAAGTGTACAAGTGAATATAGAACGCGGCTCCGTGCCAAAAACTGTGGTGAAGCCGTTACCAAATGATACTGTGATACCTGTTGAACCCATTTCCACATTGCGTACAGTTGAATTGGGTGGTGAAGTTGTTCGACAAGGTTTTGGTAAGTAGTACTTAGGTACACTTTGAAATACAGCAGTTGCGTTAAGAAAAATACTTGATGAATTCAACGTCATTTTAGCGAATGGAGATTGTGTTGTTACGTTGTTACCAACAAATACCCGCTGGCCATGGATAACTCCAGCAAAATTCCGTCCAGAACTAGTGCCTGAAGAATTAATGGCTCAGGGATTAACGGTAAGTTCTGTTCGTAGTTAATAATTTTCAAACGCACTTGTGCCATTTGACTTTTCAGAACGCTCTAAATTAAACAAAAATATATACTGTGTATTGATAACAAGGTGCATGTATGACTGTATCTATATTTCAAACTATTTTGTTGTGACATTTGTCTTTTTTTAGTTGACTGTTGAGGAATATGTCCAAGCGATGGAATTGCTTGTCAACGATTTCCGTTTTACCATGTATAATATATGCTACAAACGTATACTTGTCCTGTGGATAATACTAGCTTTTACCGTTCTACTCGGTTTGTTGTTTTCCGGATTGAAGGGTCTCACATTGTTTGTACTGGGTGTAGCTTGGTTGATATTGAACGCGGCTGCCATATTTATAAGTATATGGATAAAGATTCGATTAGCCCGAGGTTTGGAACGATGCCTTGCACATGTTAACAAGCAGTTACTGAGACACAAGCTTGTGATTGCTCTCGATGATCGAGGGAAAATATCGTGTCATAAAGTGAATCTCTGTTTCTTATATCTCGATCCGGGTCCATGCATTGCACACCTTCAATCCACAATCGAGCAACACGAACGAGAACCGACAATAGGAAACGGCTGGGAACAAAGAATGGATATTGCGGCCGAAGATATTGTTATACAAGGAAGTCATACTACCAGACTTTCCAGAAAACAGGTAACTAAAATTCTGTATAATTTCTATAAATCTTTTGTGTATTTTAATTTGAAAGAATACTTTATTCAGTTGAAAACCTACACTTCATTTTTATTGGAAATTGAAGAGTATTCATAAAATTTATTTTCATTAAATGTACAATATTCATAAAAAAAACTGTGAAACAGGGCCGGGCTGAGCAGCTCTTTTTGCGTTATCTGCAGCGATGGGGAAAAGATTATTTAAGAAGGCGTTTAGATTGGACGTTAGATGAAGAACAAGGCAATCCAGCTGATCCGAGGCATCTGGCAAGAGCTTTGTGTCCTTGTCAGTATGCTGAAGAGATACTCCACAATAAGCCAAGATCTGATAAGCATGCATGTTGTACTTGTTGGTCCGATTTTGTAACAAGCAGAGGAATTGATTAAATAATTACGCTGCCCTGCTCACCTTTGAAAGGCTGAATTACACGTATAGTAATGCGTAATTTTTATTTACTAGAATCTCGCACAGTCATTAATTTCTCTGATCTAAATACAGAAAATAACAAAAAAGCGATCCAAATGCTGGGAAATAAAATGTAAACTAAAATTGTGGATTTTTATATTTGATACATACATGTTTTTAGATATATTAAGTATATTTTATAGTTAGGATATTCCAATTTTTTTTTTAAATTTTGTGCCTTGATTAACATTCCATTTTTTTAAAATTTAGTTTTAATGTTGCACAAATATTTTTTTAGTAGTAAGTAGATAAATAAGTACAAAAATAAGAATGATATTGTAAAATGTGAAAAAACGGCAGCTTTTTGAATTTTATTTAAAAGTACATAATATAATGATAAATTCAATAATTAATATGTGCTGTTCCAATGCTACACCACAAAACAATGTACCTATATAATGTGTTCCATAAAACGGTTCATGCGCTGTGTAATATAATGTTGTGTAATTTGGCCTTAGGAAAGGGCAGCGCTACTTCATCTCCGTTATGCATCTCGATGGGCTAAAGAAGCAGTGCGTGGTTATCTAACATGTCCCACTAAACCTGCTCGTCACTGCCCCAAATTTAGTTGTCCGTGTCAATACATAGAGGAGCATCTACACTATAAACCAGAAGGCAAGTTAACATTGGCAAAATTGTGCTGTTTACCTGACCAAAAGTAATTATGTGTTATAATATTACTTAATTTGGCATCGTACTGACCTGAAAATATTTATCTTAAACACCTGAATAAATTGCATTTTGAAATACGCAACATATCAAGAAAACATTATTTTAAACATTCCAAAAAAAACTATTGAGTATAAAAACACACTGCGAAACTTTGTGCCAAAAACAAACAAAAATCTGCAATGATCGTTGTCCATCTTATAAAATGAACAGATAGCATTTGTTTTTCTTTTTATTATTATTATAACACATAATGAAAGCGAATAATATTTTACTCAATAGTATTAACAGTAGCTTAGTTGTATCTCGGTGATTTTAGGTTTGGTTAAGCATCAGTCAGAAAAGTAAGAAATGAGTAATGACTGTACAACACTACATATTAAAACTATAATACGCATGTGTCATACAGTTTTGTGATCAATTTCTGACTTTTTTTATTGCTGCTCAAATAGATCTAATATCTTTGTTATAATTAACCTACTCATAAATTACGGACGTTCTGAAAGTTTGATACTATTGCTTAAAAAATAGTTGAATTAAAACAGACATTTTAGTTTAAAATCAGATGTCTTTGTTACAGCAGTTTTGCTGAACTGTCAGAAGTAGAATTTTTATCTTTTGTTTTACAATCATTATAGCACTACAAATACTGCACATTCTTTTATATTTTCATTTCACGCTTTTTAACGGATGCAGCTTGGGTTTTTATATCTTCTCATATTTTTAAAAACTTTTATTTTTAAGGAATTATCATTTTCTAGAAGTGTACATATTTAGGTGTAAGTAACTATGCAGTTTATTGAGAGAACTTACAAGAAAGATATTTTAAAACTTGTGGTGAGAAATGACAAATTCTTTAATTTCTTTGGGTAGAATCTTTTGTAACTAACCAAACATTTTAAAATAAAATAGTTTTTCATCTGCCTTTAAATGCTCAAAGTATTATTTTTTTCATTGAATTGATAATATAAGATCGAATAAGAAATAAAACAAAAATAAAAACAATTTTTTTAATCAAACTAAAGAACTATTTTTGTAATTAAAAAAGAGGTTGTGGTGATAGTACGTTATATATATTTTTTAAATTTTATTATGTTTTAAACAATTTTTTAATATTTTATTACTGAACATGCAATTTTTCTTTTAAAGTAAAAATGTTGGCAGAGAAAAAGATACTCATTTGTATATTTTAATTGCGGTTGTAAATTTTTTTGGATAATTCTTGTATAATATAGCATAATATGTATAAAGTAGGTTTAAAACATATTTTGCACATCATTTTCCAAATGCACGTGTCTTTTGTTTCTTATCAAGTTACAGTAGGCATCAAATAACATTTTACTATTAATGGGTATCATCGTAAAATTTCCAGAAAGACCAATTTGTCACTGCTACTTAATAAATTATTTGCCTTTAGAAGTGGAAGTAGATAATGTGGTATTTTGTAACTAAACACTATCAGTGTTATTATTATATATATTTTTTATATTCATAACATTCCTCAATGACACCACAATAACATAGGTAGTAAAAAAATCAAAACAATATATCAGGAAATCATTTTTGGTTTAAAATGCGGAAATTTCGTTCTTTAAAGAAATTATAATGCTAGCAGTTTTGTTGTAAGAATTGCAAGAGTAAATGTTTGTTGACAGTAAAATCTTTAAATGGAGTTTCAATCTGGACTAAGCGCACTTCATTTAGAGAGTAGCATATCGTATAAAATTAAACTGAACGGATACGGGAATACAGTTTGAAAGAAAAACGTTCCAAGCGAAACACGTTCGGTCTGAACGAAAACTAACATTATCAGGTAAAATAAACTAATTTTTGTGAAGACCGATAAAGTATTATTCCTAAAAGATGAAATCACAATAATATATCTTAAGTTTTTCGGAGCATTTATTTAAAATTAAAATGTCCTAATTATATTCTGATATATTGTTCCAATTTCTTGTTCATAAAGACAAAGTGTGCCTTCTATTTCAATTACCTATTGTTAAAAAAATAATTAAGTTAGGCTGTTAATAAAAGTCAATGCAAAAATATTATATTTTGTAGAAATATTTTAAGCACAGCATCTGTGAGATAAAAGATACAAATAATAATTTTAAAATTTGGTAAATTGAATGCCAATATTCAAAAGCCTTAATACTGTTCTTTTTTTTTGAGTAAGTTACAGAAGTATTTTTATTTACCGTTTTCTCTGTTTATATGACATCAGTCGGTCCCAGATCTATAAACCCTCGGTAATATCAAATTTGATATAAAAACGCGTTTATAAAAATATTCAATATTACTTGTATAATAAAATTACAATAGGGGTCAATTAAAACCCTACTCCGCTATCATACGATGACTACGTATAAACATGGGGTTGTGCGCAACTATTAAAAAAAATAAAAATGTGAAGATTAATTTTTATTTAAAGAATATAGGTTACGACAATTTTTGCAGATATATCGATGATTGTAACTACATTTCTTCTTTCTTTCATCGGGGTTACGGATAACCCGAGTTTGTTCAAGGGTCAAATATAAAAAATAGACATATCTTTAGTTTTTTTAAACAAATGTTGTTTTAACAAATTTGATGTCCCTGGGTTTTACAATTCTGCGTGAATCAATATTTTTCTTAGTCATCACTGAAAAAACAATATGGAGTTGTTTTATATTTTTAAATACAGTATTACTTCTTACAGTATCTGATTTACAAACAAAAAATATAGTTTTTTTGACAATATTCTGTTTAAAGAAATGTATATTGAAAATCGTTAATATTATAAAATGCTATTTTTATGGAATTGAAATTATAAAAATTTTAAATCAATTTTTAGAAATATTTCTATATATTTTATCAAATGATAATGTATTAATATATCCGTCCATTTATTGTACTGAATCTATTATATTATTATACCTAAATGTACTTATTTTTGTTGGTTAATAAATAATTTAAATGAAAATATATCTTCCTTCTTTTTACGTGCATGCATGAGAAATAAATTCAGCTTTTGGTGTTACGGTCTGCTCTATAACGTATTCTCTAAATTTTCTGCTTTTTTCATAAAAAAAAAAATACAAAATTGCAAACGAACGATTGCTATGTTACCTAAACAAAAAAGTTTAGATCATAGATAATGCGAAATATCATAAACAAAGTTACAAAGGATTAATAATGACAGAAATCATTTATTTATTAAAATAAATAGTATTTCGATTATTTTATACAATCCTCGGTGTTGGATTTTAACTTGATTATGATAGTGTACTGTTTTATATTATTGCTCTCAATATAATAGATAACAAAAAAAGTAATAATTTCTATATGTAATAATTTTTACAGGCTATCCTTGCAAGTGCTGCGTGTTCTTCTCTAGGCCTCAATTTGATGGAAGTTATATTTTTTAGAATTTACATTTAATATAAAATCAGAATATTTACATTCAATAGCCTACATATTATTATCATCAATAAAATTTTATTTTGATGCATTTTCTGATATTGTTTTTATTTTATTTGCACTTGTTTTAAGTTCTTCGTTTAATCTGTTTAAATGTACTGTGTTTTGTTCAACGGTAGAAGCAGTTTCCTTGAGCGTGTTGACATCATTAACGAACTCGGACAACTGTTTTGACCACTTTTCATTTCTGGATGGTACTTTGGAGAAGGCTTTCCCAGAATTGAAAACATCCGATATTGGTTCAGTTTTTGATATGGCTTCGATATCTTCTACTACATTTGCTACTGTGAATGCACAAGCTCTTGGTAAAGGCACTTCAGGTGTTTTTTTTCGAAACATTTTTGGAAGAAGCCAATTTGCTTTCACAATATCTTATAAAAAAATTTTACTCCTCAGATTTTTTTATATATAAATTTGAAAATAAATTATATTAAGCAGAAATGTTTTACTGCCACTTTTAACAGCTGTGTGTCAAAGTGACGTTTCAATCAAGTATCGCACCATGGTATCAAATCTACTAATATTTATGGTAGTGACATCAGACGGAATTTATTTTAAACTTATTTGAAAAAAATATTTTTAATATTATTTGACTAAAATATTATGAAATGATTATGAACATGAACGAAAGAGCAATGGAAAGAGTCATTGCCGAAAAGTTTATATGAAAAAGTTCAAAACTTGCTCAAGCGTTGTCGCTACAAAATTTACTACAATATTACAAAAAACTTTTTAACAAAAAAAAAAAAAAAAACCTTTAAAAAGGCACTAAAAAGAGGAAAATAATGAAATTTTTACTATACTTTTTAACCGACTTTCATATTTTAATTGGCACAGACCTCAAAATTTCATTATTTTCCTCTTTTTAGTGCCTTTTTGAAGGAGGTTTTTTTTTTTAAAGTTTTTTATTTTTTACTTTTTAGTGCCAAAAAGTAACATTTACCTTAAAGAATCACACGCCGTTACCTACTTTTATATTAAAATCAGCCGAACTACAGAACCGATTTGGATTAAATTTCTATGGGACCAATCTGAAAGTATATCCTTTCAAACAAAAAAAAATTTTCAAAATCGGTTCATAAACGACGAAGTTATCCGCGAACACACATAAAACATAAAAACGGTTAAAAAAGCACTAAAATAAGTGATGGCGAAGCATCTGGAAAGATCTCATGCTAGCCGTATTGTAAATACGGTTATTTAATAAAAAAATACGTTCCCTGAAACTTATCTCACATATTTTCAATCAGAATCAATTAATTAATATTATGGAAAGAGATGTCAATACTGAGTCACGACATCACTACTTCGAAGTTAGCGGAAGTTAATAAGACCGTTAATAGTTTTTCAGATTAACTTAAAAGTTAATTCGTTAATTAACGATTAACGGCAATGCCCACAAAATACAAATGCATTTGTCTCAGCTGTTTTTCATCATCGTGCGACGCGCGGTCTTTCCACTAGTTCGAGTTCATTGACAAAGACACACAAATGTTTTAATTTTTATCAGAAAATTGTAAAATTCTTAATAATGGACACACGTTCATACGTACTCCTCCCTGAACTACCCCCTTTTCATCCCCCAGAAAAACGCCAATGCACTAACACCCACCGCGAGGAATTGCACCCTGCAAGGATTCGTCTAAAAAATCACCAAAAATCGTGTGTCCATTCTCGAGAATTTTACCCTGAAAATTCAGAGAAACAAAAAAAAAAATATATCACGAAAGCAATTATTTACCGTGCATTCCTTTGTTAGACAATACTGATTTTAACACTTTTCCAAAAACTGCAGACATTTGGCATGCTGGTCAATTATGGTCCGGTGCACATATCCGATTTTTAGCTATACATTTCCGCTGCGTGGCTGTAGCGACAATGCACACATACCGTGAAATACAGCAAGTACACATTCGGCCGCCAACTCTGTTCCTAGATAAATAATGACACTCTGTTAATGGTACCGCATTAACGATTTTAAACAGATGTATGCATCGCTCAATAGATAGCATGGAAAAACAGCCGCAAGATGGATGTGCGGTGCCGCAACGTCGCCAGAGATATGTGTGCACCAGCCCATCTGATATAATTGTATCCCACATTGTAGTTGCGGTGCCGCAGTGGCACCAGACGTTTGAAAAACAGTATACACTGTGGACTTAAACTGAACATTTCATTATAATTTTGTTTGTCCATCTACAGTCTGCACATGTTAATGCTTTTGTGAATTTCCATACACACAACGCGAATCATATAATAATTAATTCATTTAATTCACTACACAACTGCCCACTTAAAAAATATAACTAAATGAACTTTTATTTTTTAACAAAATTGTAAATATCTTCATTATGTAACACTTCTCACGGATTATTTATTATTATTTATGTAACTGACCACAGAAAGGAGGGAACTGATGTTTTCTTATTATTTTCATACTAACTGGCATTGTAACTTTGGAAGACTATTATCTTAATATTGAACGAAAAGTAAAAAATACTTGGCGGCCTTAAAAAAATGTAAACAATGTATTTTCCATTAAAATAAAATTATAAATAGGTGCACATACACAAAAATAATACAATACATGTATGCCATATCTATCGGTTTTTTTACAATACAAGATTAACAACTTTACAGCTTATACATAATTTTTGATATTTCGTATTTTATCGGCAATAAAATCTAATCGACTTTAGTTTTTGTAAATTTTACAATTTTATTAAATAGCATTCGATTTAAAAATTTCCAGTTTCAATATCGTATTAAAACAAAACAATCGAAATACTAAAAACAATTGAAACTGTAGTGTCAGTGTGCAAAGGTTTTATTTTGATCAAAAAATTAAAATCAAATCAACCAGATTTTCATGTCAATTCAGTACATATTGTCGACAATATTTAAATAAATTTGAATGATAAAATTTTAAACATTCTGAAATATACATTAATACAAAATACATATTTGACAATAAACTAACATTTTATTTATTTACACTCATATTTCATAATTCAACTGATATTATTTGAAAATCAATGTTTGAAAGCTAACAATTTTAACTTATAATTTGGCATCAAACTTTTCAAATTTAGACTGTTTTGAGTTATCTAAAATCTAAAACTGTTTCTCTGTTTCAAGCGACGTTTGAGTAGAGTTGATTTTACTTCTTGCCTCGCGGAATCAACTGAATGTGATGCGTAACCAAAACATTTTCGCGGCCCATGTTAGCTGATAAAAATCTCATTTCAACATGCATAATATAACAACAGCTAATAATTGAACCAAGGGTAAGTTAAGTTTTGTGCTCAGATCGATCTGAGCGCTCTGATGCGTTCGAATTTAACATTTATATGCTCTGAAAGATCATTATCCTGCGTTCGGTTTTAACATTTGGAGGAGATTGAGCACGCTCTATGAGCTCCGAGGAAAGCGAGCGAACAAGCAGATTTAACCATCTTCAGGGCATTAATTTTAAAAATGAGCGGAAACACTTGTAAGAGTGGATAAATTTCGAAGTTTATTTGTATGAGGTAATTTTTCAATATGTAAAAATACACATATAATATTTATTTAAAGAATAGTAATAACCAATAAGTCTATATTGCAGAGATTAATTTAATAAAATATTTATTATATCTATGAGTCGAAAGAAATCAACAGCCGGTACTACTATTAATCCTAAAATAAACAAATAAAACGAAAAAAATTATAAATCATTACTTATTATAACAGTGTTGAATTAAATAAAAAATGAGGAACAATACAGAATATAATTTATATTGGCTTTAGTAATAAGAATTTAATTTACTGGCGTCATTTTTTCTCTGGTAAATATATTATTATTATTTGATTCTGACGTTTGGAAAAATCTGCTAGATTACGTTCGGAATTGTTTAGAATGTAGATGGCTCGAATTGCTCGCTTGTCACGTGATCAAAAATCTGCTCGTTCGGTTCGATCAATCGAGTGCAAAACCAAACTTATCCCAAATTAAAAACATGAATGGAAACAAGATATAAGTATGAACGTCTTCAGAAATTAACTCTATGTCACTTTCCGATTTGTACATAATTTTAAAATATACAGAAAAGTGCTTATGACTAAGGTTGTAACGAATGTAGGTACTTATAACGAATTCGAAAGAAAAAGGTGATAATTATTGCGAATGCGAATAATTTATTTTTCAAATTATTTTTACAAAATTGATTACCTATTATGTTAATCATTTTAATAAAATTACAAAAAGCTTAAATTACTACTATTTACTGAATAATCAGATAATTTAGTAACATAATAAATGGTTATGTATGATCTATATTATTATTATTATTCCCAATCAGAACGCCACACGACGCAGACATGTAATAACCTGGCACGTAAAACATTTGCTAAAAACAACTGCAATAAAAGTTGCGAAACAGAATGCGAATGTTGAAAAGTTGCGAATCCTTCGCATACTGCCAATGCAATAATATTAGTGGGATTAACAAAATGTTTTGTTTTACCGCATGCACAAATTGCCTCAAATTGTACAAATATACGTCAACTGTTTCAAAATCTGAGATGAATAATGTGTTTTATGTACAGATCGGAACGTGTCCTATAAAGATTGGCAAACCAAACTATTAGACATTTATTTGGATTATAAAAATCGGTATTTACAATTTTAAAAGGTGACATCTATAAAAATAAAGGATGTCAATTTCTAACTTTAAATAATTGCTAAAAATAAATATTCTTATAATAATTTTTTATACATACATACACACATACGTAGTTCACCTAATTTGAAAATTATATACTATCATTAAGGAAAAAATATTAAATTACTTTGAAATTTTTAAAATCCTGGTGAAGCATGGAATGCAATTTTTGAATATCATTTTTTTAACAGTTTGAAAAACTGTTTACCAATAATATTGCTGTACATGGTAATATAAAATATTACTAACAATTACTTTCAGATGAGATATTTATTGGTTGTGTGGAGTCAATTTTGCAGTCACATTGACATTGTATTACTCGGTAAAAATTTCATATAAAGCAATCGATATTTCTGAAACCGGTTACTTACATAATATTTTGTCCTTGTACGAAAAAAGCAAATATTGGTACAACTTCTAGGTTATGAGACCCTATTTTTTTACATATTACCCAGATTTTTTTTGTAAAGTTAATACAAATAATTGATATCTAAATTCTAATTTAAAAATTCTACTAATATTTGCTTTTCCTGTCAAAGTCACTGTAAGCATTTCATCAATATTTGCTTTACGTTCAGTTAAATATTTTACCTCTAATGATCTACTAATAATATTGATTGTTCAACACCCGCAAGAAATATGTAATTTCGTGGCTCTACTGAGAGTGGGCGAAATAATGAATTCTTTGACTGTAGATGTAGAGAGTGGGCGAAATGCCATTTCGCCCACGCTCATTACGGGGAACGTTTACGCAAGTGTTGATAGTTTCGTCAATCAATCAGGTCACCCATTATTTCGCCCACGCTCAGCAGAGCCACAAAATGACATATTTCTTGCGGTAGTTGAACAAAATATTGTGTGCGACTATTGGTCGAAAGAGGAGATTCCTCGAGTGTGGATTTTGCCGCACGAGCGTAGCGAGTGCGGTAAAACACACGAATGGAATCTCCTCTTTCTCCCACTAGTCGCACAATATACTATAGTTTTGAGAAATTTTTACATCTTCAGATTTTTAAATAAATCAGCTATGTACTTCGGTACTTATAGACAAATTTACACAAATATTGCGCGCTACATATAAATAAATAAACTTCATGCTTAATTACACAACTTACATCAACTATAAGTACGACTGTTAAAATATTTTGGTTTACGAAAGGTAAAAATACCAATCTTTGACCCTTCCAAAAGATCTTGATCCACAACAACTGTACGAAAAATAACTTTTCCTAGTTGCGTTTTTATAGACGAAAATATAATTGTTAAAAAACACTACAAAATAAGTATTTTTAAACTTTAAACAAAGGTTTCTGGAACGATTGGAAATTTTATACAAGGTACAAGAAAGTGTATACGAATACAAGGTGTACATAAAAACATTTTCTACAAAAACAAAAAGTTCATCGAGATTATCGCCTTATCCGGATTAGGTTAAATCAATTATTTTTTATATACACAATTTGTAACTTCTTTCATGTTATAGTATTTTTGAGATAAAATAGAATATTATCAATGAATAATGTTTACATTACACCTGAACATGAAATTCTTTACTTTTGAACTCAAAAGTATTTCTTTGTAATTATCTTGTATTACATTAAAAATAAAGCACAATTTTTAATATTAAACAAGTCACTCAAAACATGCAAACTTACATTCTAACAAAAATATTGCATCTCCTGAGTAGGTATTTAAAGAAAAAAAAAGAAAAAAAACTCCAGTAAACACGATAACTTTTTGTGGAATGATTATTTAACAGCTATTTTAATATTAACGGAGTAAAGACAGATAGTTTATTGCAGCAGCATAGGTGGCAACATATTATAATATATGTAACTAGAAAATTAATTTATATAAATGACTCAAAATATAAAAACAAAAAACTAACATTTTTCAAAAAAGTGACAAAAGTGTTAACGTCCAAAAATACAGAAGAAGTGACAAAATTGTTTTTTATATACAGAAAATCCAACAATTTTAATCGGTAATTAAAAAAAAAATGCAATTAACACTAAGGCAACTGTTCTATAGTGTATTTGGCAACTAGAGGTTTCGTATTTGAATCCTGAGACTGAAAGTTAATTTCTTTCATAATTATATTTTTAAATATTTACCCATTACAGACACTGGTGTATTTTCTGAGAAGTTTAAAGGCAGCCATAATAATTTTTGTACTGACTTGTTTAATATAAAAACTCTCCTATAATGTTTTATGTTATGAACAACCGGATCTGCTGGAACCAGAATTACTTTTTAAAGAGCCTTCGCCTAGATGTTCATGAGGCTGATCGCAATGCAATAAACATTGATGTTGATAACTAACCGCACTAGCGTGTCCCGATCTACCGCTCGTTAGAGGTGTACCCTCTTCCCAGATATCTCTCACTGGATCGTATACTTCCACTATGTCTAGAAACGTGTGTCCGTCATATCCACCTGTGAACAGAAAAACATAGTTACAGCTCAATTTAAAGACTTTTAAATAATATAAATTAGAGTTGCAACGAATATTAGACATTTTATCGGTATTCTGCCTATTCGAACCGTTTTTTTCTGGAAATGGAACCGGAACCGAAACTGATATTTTGTGAAATTTATGGAACTGAATTCAGAACTGTACCGTTAAAATTCCGGTTCCGAGTTTTTTGTCAGTTTTAAAATAATATTGATTATTTTAAGATACACTGAATTTAAAGGATAGTAATTTCTTAATTTTATTTTAAAAATATCAGCAGGCACTTTTTAATTTCTCATGTAACTATTAGAACCAAAATCTTCTTTAAGATTTTTGTGGAATCGTTTTATAGATTTTTCGAAGAATCAAAAATGGAACCGAACCGAAATGTCATTTCTATTTCAGACCCTGCTATTCGGCAACGTTTCAATTATTCAATCAAACACCGAATATGGAAATCTATCAGACACTGCAGTATAAAAATAAAAAAACAGGCAAACTTACCCATTGCATATAATTTGCCATCTAATACTGTAACGCTTAAAGCACTCCTTGCAATGCGTATATTTTGTACATATTCCCAAGTATCTTTTTCAGTGTCGTATCTCTCGACAGTATTAAGTTGTCTCGTTCCATCGTATCCTCCAACAACGTAAACAAACTGATTTAATGCCGCTACACCTGCTCCGCTTCTGTTCGTATGCATGTTCGCTATCATTGTCCATTCATTATTTTCCGGATGGTAACATTCACCCGAATTTAATCTGTTCTGACCATCGAATCCACCAATCGCATACAATAAACGATTTACAACGCCGACTCCGACTCCAAGTCTTCTTTTATGCATTGATTTTATATTCGTCCAACGATCTTCGTCTGGATCGTAACTGCACAAAACGTAAAAATTATTTTTAAAAAAATGTCCATACAAAAATTCGTCTTGTATTTTTACTCACCATTCTACACTATTATGATATTCTGCGCCTGCGCTGCCTCCTACCGCATATAATAAGCCATCCATGACGGCAACTCCGACCCTATTTCTAGGTACAGACATTGGACTACATGGTCTCCACTGATCTTGCACAGGATTATATCGATCTACCCAATCTGAATCATAACTGCTGCCCGGTGAATTATTTCTTCCTCCTACCGCATAAAACTGACCCTTAAAGATGACAAAAAAAAGTTAGAAACACGCTAAACAGAAGAACAAATGACTTTTGCGCAATATTTATATTAATTAATATTGAAATATCACCTTTAAAAAAGCGCCGCCTACTCCCGACCGAGGTATTGTTAATTTATCTAACTGTGTCCACGTTTTATCGTCGACATTAAAACCTTCTAAGACATCTAGAGAATGTCGTAAATATCCGCCAGCTATATAAATTATTCTCGGAGTATTCGGAGTTCTTTCTTTCACTTTAGGTTTTTTATGTAACGTTAAATCCTATCAATTAAACAGCACAAAACATTATAAAACATTTTTAAAATTGTTGTTGTTGACTAATTGAACACGTATAATATCACCTTAAATATTTGGGCTAAATATTCTCTACAGGCTGGAACTTTTTTTAGAACATCACAGTTTTTCATTTGATCCTTTAAAAAATTTGGCGTTAGAAACTGGCACCGAACTGCACACAATATGTGTTCCATTTTGGGATACCTATTGTCTTCATCGTACTTCACCCATTTGAGAACGGCGTTGTACACTTCACGTTCTTCCTGAACGTTCAATTCATCTTTACGAATAAGAGCTATTAATTGAATAGCACTCAGTTGTAAGAATTCTTCTTCTTGGCAGATCTGTAAACGTTATAATGTTACAAAAATATAGTCAGTAAAATTACGAAAATAAATAATTCCTTAAAGAAAACAAAAAACAAACAAACATTAAAAAGTTTAATATCACTAACCTGAGTAAAATGGCGTTCAATAAACTGATTGGCTTTCTGTTTTAATTCGTGGCAACCGTGCTGTTCTGCAAAATTAGCTATTCCTATTGCATTCGTTGGATCTAATTGTCTTTCTAGGAATGCACAACACGCTTCTATTACATTAGAAACCTAAAATGTATCAATATCCAGTTACACAAACAAGAAAACATTAGATCCTACAAATGACTACCTATACAAATAGAATATTATATCATCGAACTTTATATTTCAGAAGATGAATCCTGTCAACTGTGAACAATACCACAACACCAGTCTAAAAATCTGTCAAACTATTCAAATTCGTTTTTTCTAACTAATCATATCTGTATTTTATAACGCACCGATGACTGATACTTTTAATCGATATTATCAGTACCCTGATACCCTGAATGTCAACCGATACAGATACTAAAATATTGATGTCGGTTCATCTCTAATAAATATATAAGGATAAACATACTTGGAACATAGTTGCGGCCGGTAACAACTGACAAACTGTGACTTCGGTTACCCTTATTTGGCCTGTATACATAAAACCCATTAGTCTTGCCATGGCAGTGGGACATACACCTTGTAATTTCACTCTGTTCATCTCACATTCTTTTAATCCTCCAGTAAACATTGCCTACAAGAAAGTAATAAAAATATACATCAATTCAAGATTTAAGAAAATAGGGTGATCATCGAAACTGAGCGTTTTGTATTTCTGTTGAATAATACACAAAAATACGGTTGCTTAGTCGACTTGCTCATATTTTTCTTTTTTTTTTCAAATAATATTAATAAATCATAAACAAGGTTCCGATGATTGTAATTGTATTAATTTTCGCAAATGATAATAATTACCTTAAAGTATGGACTAGCTGCAGCTAAAACGACTTTGTGAGCATGGAATAATTCTGTACCTACTTCTAATATCACGTCGGTTAGCATATGGTGGCTCCTCATCATAAACATCATCTAAAATTAAAACCGATACAGGCCTTATAACTCCTTTCGTTTTTGATTAACGAATTTCCTTACCAAAAAAGTTTTTAAGGAACAAATTACGTTAGTAAATAGATGGTGTATCGTTTTTAGGGTTCCGTACCTCCAAACGGAACCCTATAACTGTTACTGATGATTACGTAACATAATTGTAGATAGTAGTGTAAACTATGACTATACAGGGTGTATCACAGGATTGAATACATAGGAAAGTAATTAGTGCAACAAGGAAAACATAAGCAAAATGAGTAGCGTGACAAAGATAGAATACACATGGCTAACTTAACTAAATTAATTATCATGGTTTTTTACATGAATAGAGGGCAAAGCAATCTCTGATCTTGACCAATTTGTACTGTGTACTTTTCCCTATGTTCGGTTTCCTACGATACACCCTTTATATTTATTGTAATAATAAGAGTTTTCACAGTGGCTTGGAAAAATAAATTGAAACGAAATAAACTGAATTTGGCGCGACTCAAGATTCTTATCCATTTAACGAATTGGCTGAAGACTAACCATATTTTTCAGAATAAGCTTAAGATCGAATCTCAAACCTCCAAGTCAAGCGTAATCTTTTAACAGTGGAAAGTATAAAGTAACAAAAAAAAAAATAACAATGATACCTTCATGGCATCTTTAAGATAATCCGCCATACAAAACGTCATGTCGCCCAAATCACCCGCCTTATGCGTCTCCTCCCACGTTTTAGTTTCCGTTACTTCGGGTTTAGTCATCTGATTTATGCCATTTCCAAACGGATAAAAACATCGCCCTTTGGTCAGTCCTTCCATAGGACCGCTGTAATCTTCCTCACCATCCATTTATGCTGAAACAAAAAATATCATATAATGTTTTGTTTTAAAAATGTTTTCGGTGTTGTGATTCAATTTGCATTTTGTTATATTTCGTAGGTACTTAATTATATTATGTCTCTAATGTTGTAAAAACATGTAATATTTAGCGACATGCTATTATTTAAATATTTTTTTTTTATCGGCCGACACAATATTGATACATCGTTAATGGTAAAGATATTGTGATGCCTCAAATGCATGGAAGTATAATATGGAATGCTTTTTCAAACATTTTTTTTTAATGTAATCCGTTAGAGCGTTTTTTCATTGATCGACACGATACTGATCTGTCGTCGATGGTACAGATATTGTGGCGCCTCAAATGCATGGAAGTATATGGAATGCTTTTTCACTAATTACAGATACAATCTCGGCACCGATAAATCGGGATTCTATCAGTAGTGAAAAATCGGTATCATCGACGACATATAGTTATCGGTAAGTATGTGTAATAATGTGTATTGTGTATTATAATAATTTTGAGTTTTCATTTTAAAGAAATCACCCACACAGTAATTTTTATACTGGATCATGCAAGCAGAGCTATAATTCTAAATTTTTTATATTATTTTTTCTAATTTCATCAGAACTTTCGTCATGATATCATTCATCTGAAATATAGAGTGGCTGTTCGCCATCGAAATTTGTAGACGTCAAGTAACATCTAAAAAAATCAATACTTTTGTTGAACTACATAACCTAAAAAACAACTGTCAAAATATGGCAACAATAATAAAATTCTTTGATTTTCCCACAATCTGTCGAATTTGCTTAACACAAAAAGAAGGACTGGAATATTTTTATAAGCGCCAAATTCCTGAAATGTTGTCATCATTCACAGATATACAGGTATTAATTTTTATTTTCATTTTACCGGCTGCTTATTGTTGCCTACTTTTTCAAAAGTAGGTATTCTGAACTAAAAGTTCCTGTTAAATTTAATTGAAGGATAAATATAATACAAACTACTCTTCAGATCAAGAACTTGGGAAGCTAGAATTTCGATAGGGAGTGGAATACATTTTTTTTTTAAACTATGCTTCTTAACGCACGTTTTACGGGACCTAAAATATAAAAAAAACGTCACCAAAAAAGTGTAACGCACGAAGTACCTAATGTAACATCACGAGCGATGCAACGCACCTCATTGGTTGGGCAGCGCGTATTGTTGCTACAGTTTCTATAGCTTTTATGTGTAAATAAATTCGATTTTATATACAATGCGTAAGAAGCATAGCTTCTGTCGGGTGTCCCACGACACACCCGATTTTTTTTTTTGAGTAGGTTATACAAAGAAAACAGCGCGGAATTTCAGTTTATCCGGAAAATAAATATATCTGTCAAATAGGAACCTAATGCGAGAGTACAGAAAGCAGAAATTAATATTAAAACGTTTTGCAGGCTGAAGTCAACGATGGTTTACCAACACTTGTGTGCGTAGAATGTGTGACACAAATAGTAAATTGTTACAACTTTATACAACAATGCAAGAAGAACAACGCCATTTTAAAGCAAATACAATTACAAGATACTAGCACTTCCGATACATACTGTAACAATTCAAACAGTAATTTAATTAAAGATACACAACTAGGATCGTCTGAAAAAAACGATTCGGAACAGATTAATAATGATAACGATTTCAGCATCGCCGATTCACCTGAAGAATGCGATTTTATGAGTAAAAAAGACACAGACTGTACATGTAAAATATGCGGCAAAGTCCTGGTAACAATCCATACTCTAGCTCGACATATGCAGATACATAACAAAAATCGTAAATTTACGCATCGATGTTCCGTTTGTCAGAAAGGGTTCTATGAAAAGGGTCACCTTAATAAGCACATGCGTCGTCACGAAGGCGCTACTCGTTACAGCTGCGAAATATGCGGTAAAGAGTTTTATGAGCTCAGTGCACAATCGGTTCACATGGCAAAACACAATGTAAAACCGATGTCGTGTACAATTTGCGACAAACAATTCTTAGTCAAACTGCAACTGGAAATTCACATTAAGGGACACACAAAACAGCCGACTAACATATGTTCATATTGTGGGAAACGGTACAACACACCGAGTAGATTGGAACGGCATAAATTAACACATGAATCGATTCGAGCGTATGCTTGTAAATTTTGCGATGGTAGATTCAAACACTCATTCACGCTAAACCATCACATAAAACAAGTGCATCAAGGCATCAAACAAAAGAAGGTCGTCTGTAATATATGCGGGAAGTCAGTTACATATTTAAAGCATCACATATACGCAAAGCACAGTAATAGACGACCATATAACTGCGAAGAATGTGGAGCTGGCTTCGTATGCAATTCGAAACTTAATATACATGTGCGATCGAAACATAAAGGTGAATTTTTACACAACGCGTTATGTAGCGTATGCGGAAAGCAATGCCAAACGTCTGGAAACCTAGAAATTCATATGAGATCTCATACAAAGGAGCGTCCGTTTAAATGCGATACGTGCGGTAAAGCGTTCATGGCAGCGGGCGCGTTAAAGACTCACATACGATCGCATACGGGTGAACGTCCATACGGCTGTACTACTTGCGGGCAAGCGTTTTCGACGAGTACGTCTCTTAAAATACATAACAGAATTCATACTGGTGAACGGCCCTACACTTGTAATGTGTGTAATAAAACGTTTAGACAGAAGTGTACATTGGTGACGCATCAAAAGAAACTACATTAAAATGAGAATGATCTAAAATCGAAACGGTTTGATTACCTACAATGAGGTTCGAGTGTGTAATCTTAGAGCGTGGGCTATAATATTATTATTGTATGAATGCTTGTTAATAATAAACAGCTAAAAATATTATCTATCGTTTATAATGGGGTTGAAAATAATACAAAAATACAATTCAAACTGAAATAGACATATTTATAGCAAAGTTAATTATCGACTGATATTAATACCTATTTATCTGTTGAAGCATGTTGATAATTAATCAACATCAAACAACTGAGGGCGAAAAGGCATTAACAGTTGATATCGCCATTTTAATAAACATTGACGGTATATAAAATTGTCATTAAAAAAATATTTAGCAAATACATACATCACATTTGAAACAAAGTTCTTATTCCCGTACAATTCTTGTATTTGAAACAATTAAAAACAGAAAAACAAGTGCAATTTGATATGTTACAATAAACATTCAAATATATTTACCAAACAATTACCTACACAAACTTTTTTGCTCTGATTTTACACGAAACTAAAGTAGCTATTATGCATTTTTCCTGTTTGTTTTTTTCACCTCAAAAATCAACTAACAAAATCATCATGACTTACAAAATTCATTTATTACAGTGACTTTTATTCTATTGATGATTAGTATTTAGTAAACAAAGTTTTATATTTAAGTGTCGCATTAACAATGACCTTGTATCAACAATGTAAAGATTGTTAACTATCTGTAAAATGGGAACAAATAAAAAACTGAAATTTCGATTCTAAATTTTGAACCTATGGGCAATGGCGTCATGGGAAAGAAATCCAATAAAGCACTTTTGCAACGTTTTTGATAAATACACATCTGACATCCAATTACTTTTTAAATACAGCTTCTTCATTAAATTGTTATATTCTAGCTCCATTCTTCCTGCTTTTATTAGGAGTTTAATAAATATAATAGTAAAAGTAGGTACTAGAATTAGATTAATAATTTCCAACTTGCTTTTGAAATGTAGAAATCACATTTTTGACAGTTTCAGGGGCAAAGCTTAAAAATAAATAGCGACATTTTTTTCCAGTAAATAAACATAAAACAATAATTTAATATAGTCTAGCATTTGATATTGTTGTGATGTGTAAAAATTAAAAGCGTTTGAAGTGTAATGTGAAAAACAAATATTTCTAATGAACATAACCTCAAAGCACAACATTCTTATGGAGACAACAATCAAGTTTTCTGATTTTTCAAGTATTTGTCGAACATGTTTGCTTCAAAAAGACGGGATGCAGCCTTTGTACAAATGTCAAGCTCAACACATGTTGGCATCTTTTATGACGATAAAGGTTCGAAATGTAATAATAAACAAAGAAACTTAAGCATTTTATTAATTTCTAATATTTTTATAGGCCGAAATCGAAGACAGTTTACCAGTTTTAATATGTCCAGAATGTTTAAATCAAGTTGTTAATTGTTACAACTTTAAACGACAATGTGAACTCAGCAATCAAATATTACAGCAAATAATAATATTAGAACACAGTAGTAATTCTTTTAACTCGGATTTTTTTTCGGACGCGAAACAACAATCCAAAAATACAGAAAATCATAAGACGGACGACTTTTCATCTGCATTCCCAGTCAAAACTGAAAACTGCAAAAAATCTAACACGTTAGAAACAAATAATTCGAATAAAAAAGAGACATACGAGTGTAAAATTTGTAATAAAAATTTAACGACAATACACAGATTGAAACGTCATAATCAGAGACACAGCAAAAAGCGTAAATTTGTTTGTTCAATTTGTCAGAAAGGTTTTTTCCAAAAGAGTTCTTTAAATAAACACATCCGTCATCACGAAAGCAACGGGCGTTTTAGCTGTGATGTATGTGATAAAAAATTTTACGAACTCAGTGCACAAGCCATACACATGGCAAAACACAACATAGAACCGATGCCATGTCCAGTTTGCAATAAACAATTTTTTGTTAAATTACAGCTTAAACTGCACATGGAAAAACATCAAGAACAGCCTAGTTATAATTGTTTACAGTGCGGAAAGAAATGCGCTACACAACATACGTTGAAACGGCACAAATTAGTTCACGAATCGTCTCAAACATATGACTGCGATTCTTGCGGGAAAAAATGCAGATCACAGCACACATTGAACCGCCACAAAATAGCGCATAATTCAGATTCAGTTCGGATGTATAAATGCGAATTGTGCGGAAGAAAATGCGCAACACAATATACATTAGATAGACACAAAATGGTTCACGCGTCGACTAGTACTTTTGAATGCGAGTTGTGTAACGGTAAATTTAAGCATTCGTATACATTACGGAATCATATACAACAAGTTCATAAAGGCATCAAACCTAAGAAGGGCATATGCAATATTTGTGGAAGATCGGTCGCTGCGTTAAAAAGTCATATGTACGCAAAGCACAGTGAGCAACGACCGTTTAAGTGTGAAGAATGTGGAGCTGGCTACGTGACTAAAAATGAATTGAACAGACATGTGCGCGTTAAGCACAAAGGCGAAATGTTAGATAAGTTCTTGTGTAACGTTTGCGGTAAAGGATATAGATGTCAAGCTGTTTTAGATATTCACATGCGACACCATAACGAGGACCGTCCATTTAAATGCGAAACTTGCGGCAAAGCGTTCTTTATAGGAAGTTCGCTGAGAATACATCGCAGGTCTCATACGGGCGAACGCCCCTATGGATGCACCACTTGCGCAAAGGCGTTCGCCACAAACACTCTATTAAAGGTACACACACGCATACACACCGGTGAACGTCCGTATACATGTAATATTTGTGGCAGATCGTTTACGCAAAAAACGCCTCTGATAACACATAAAGAACGATTGCATCAAGAGGCCAACATCTTTGTGACATTTAACGATTCCTAAACACATTACCAATTGGTTTTGTTTAGATTGCTGATTGATATATTAACAAAATGTGAAAACATTGGGTGTGTTCGTTGGTTTCTTTTTTTTGAAAATTCCCATCAAAATAATGAGAGTCGCACGCGCAGTCTAAAAATAGACTACATATTATGAAATCTTCAAAAAGAAGAAACCAACGAACACACCCAATAATCTTAAGTAAGATTGGGTTTCATGAACTGCAGCGCCTATGAATTCAATAGATTACCGCCGAATTAATTAAGTAATAATTAGTTTTTGTTCTGAATGGGATTTCGTCTTCTTAATGCGTCAGTTGGAGGAATTCAGAAAATCAACAATACGAAAGGATATGTAATATTTTAAATTATAATAGATCTTTGAGAATGTAAGTACTTTGAAATACAATACACTTTGTGCAATGTTTAATACATTAATAAGTACCTCTTTTATTGTATATGCTTTAAAAATAACAATTTTCAATACGATCATTCTGAATATTGTATTTAATATTTTTTTATAAAGATTAAAGATGATATACTAATAAACAATTATTTTTGTTCATTTACGCCTTATTAACACGAAGCAATTCAATTAAAAAAAATTTAGTTTTTGCGAATAAATTATTAATTATAATTAAATATTCTGTTGTTTTACGTGACGTGACAGGAAAGCTGAAAAGTACAAATTACAATTTTGACGGTGACATTTTGCAACAAGCTTTTTAGAGTTTTTTTGGTTAGAAAAAGTATTATTTTTGTCAATTTTGGATGGCATTATTTGAATTATAATTTCTAAAATTGTAAGGAATATTTAAAATAAAGAATTGTATTAGAAAAAGGTAGCCAGCAAGAAGAATTTCAAATAATTAATTCTGTTTCAAACCTAACCTAAAATTGAGGTTGTCAAAAAGTATGGAAAATATTAAGTTTTCCGATTTTCCAAAAATATGCCGGACTTGTTTAATACAAAAAGAAGCAATGGAGCCTTTACATAAATGCCAAGTCCCAGAAATGTTATCGTCATTTACAACAATAAAGGTAGGTTAATTTTGTGTCCGAAAAGATGCAGGATGCAATAACATTCTCATCCAATTGTTTGTTAGTTTAATAATTTCCCGCAAAATATCGCCCCAAATGCATGTTAATATGCTAAAATGATTGAAAAATAAAACAATGTGTGTCTAGTAGAGAAGGCGAATATCAAAATATGGCACAATAAAAAGAAACATAATGCTTTTCTTGCCTTTTAGCATACCTATTACAATATGTATTAAGATTCACATTTCAATAAAGTGTTCAATTTTACTGTAGTGGAATACAAATATTCAGTTTACAGTGCATAAATTATCCAAAATAATATGTCACATCGGTATTATGGTTTATTCAAATAAAGTATTATCTATAGGTACTATATAAATAAGTATCAGTAAAATTGATGTAACAAATAAAGATATAGAAATACTGCTAAGAAAAATATTGATGCTCCGATAATTGATGTTTTGGTAGATACTAATAAATACCATATTTGTATTAAACGTTTGTTTTTTATTACTTGATTCTTGTTTTGTAGGTCGAAATTGATGACGATTTACCAGTCCTTATATGTTCAGAATGTATAGCTCAAATAGTAAATTGCTACAATTTTAAACAACAATGCGAAAACAGTGATCAAATATTGCAACAAATTCGAATACAAAAAACTGCCACTTCTGATCAGGACGAATATACTTCCGGTACAGAACAAAAATTAAAAGAACCTATTAAAAACGAAAAAACGAAAGGAACATCTGAAAAGGATAATACAGATAACGATGACGATTTTCAAAACGATTCCCAAAAAACGACAGCTAGTGATAACGAATCGTGCAAAAATGACTCAACGGAAGACTACGATTTGTTGACTAAAAGTGATAACTGTGCGTGTAAGATCTGCGGCAAAGTTTTGGTAACGATCCATACTTTAGCTCGACACATGCAAATTCACAATAAAAATCGTAAATTTACGCATCGGTGTTCAGTTTGTCAGAAAGGGTTTTACGAAAAAGGACACCTCAATAAGCATATGCGGCGTCACGAAGGTGCTACTCGTTACAGTTGCGAAATATGCAGTAAGGAATTTTACGAACTAAGCGCCCAAGCTGTTCATATGGCGAAACACAATGTAAAACCGATGTCATGTACAATTTGTGACAAGCGATTTTTAGTGAAACTTCAACTCGAAATTCACATGAAGGGTCATACGAAACAGCCGAGTAACATATGTTCGTATTGCGGGAAACGATACATCACACCGAGTAAACTTGAACGGCACAAATTGAGTCACGAATCGACGCGGGCGTATGCGTGTAAATTTTGCGATAGTAAATTTAAGCATTCATTTACATTGAATCAACACGTGAGACAGATTCATCAGGGTATAAAACGAAAGAAAGACGTATGCACTATTTGTGGAAAATCTGTTGCCCACTTGAAGCATCACATATATGCAAAACATAGTAACCAGCGTCCGTATAATTGTGAAGAATGCGGTGCCGGCTTTGTGTCCAATTCGCTTTTGAACACACATGTGCGTTCGAAACATAAAGGTGAATCGTTGCTCAACGCGCTGTGTAATGTTTGCGGGAAACGATGTCAAACGCGAGCAGTTTTAGAAATTCACATGAGATCACATACAAAAGAGCGTCCTTTCAAATGCGAAACTTGTGGGAAAGCGTTCATGGCAGCGGGAGCATTAAAGACGCACACCAGGTCACATACGGGAGAAAGACCATACGGGTGTACTACTTGCGGTAAAGCCTTTTCGACCAGTACACTCCTTAAAATACATAACAGAATCCACACTGGTGAACGGCCGTATGCCTGTAATGTTTGTGACAGAACGTTTCGACAGAAGTGCACTTTAGCTACACATCTAAAGAAGTTACATTAATTGTAATGTACTAGGGTATTATTTTTCATCGCGTCGGTTTCGGTGTTAATATAGAAACGTTTTAATTAAAACTGTGCGAGTAGATCGAATAGCCATTAAATTTTATTTACGATTAAAATATAGCTCTAGAAAATAAAAAACTAACAATTTTTATAAAAATCTTTTATTATTTAAAAAAAAGGGTGTGGGTCTCGGGACCCCCGACAGATGTGAAACATCAAAGAAAACGTTATTGAACTCGGTGGTATTCTCTATGTAGTAGTATATATTTTTTCAAAAGCAGCAACTAACTGTTATGCTGACGTAATCCTATATACTGCACTGTAACACACGCGGTTGCGGCGTTTGAGCACGCCTGAGCCAGAAACGCAACTAAATACACAGCGAAGTATCTATATTACATACCTAAACGTGTATACATATACTTTTGCTTTACAGTACGTTCGTATGTATACTCTCTCTTTCTCTTCCCGTGCTCGAGCGCGCGGAAGCCGAGAGAGAGAGAGAGAGTGCCGCAGTGGTGGGGAGAACAGCAGCGAAGGAGCTGACCATAAATTTCGTTGCATATTTTTCCTCACACGGCTGTTCACAGCCCGACATAAGATGTTTCACATCAAAAAATCCAAACGTTTTGAAATAGTATTTTTAATCACTGATAAGAACTCGGCAAAGCTATGAGTTTACACATTGCCAGATTACACATCAGTGACCTCTAACTACCAAAACCGTTAATGGTGTGCATTGTTAGATTTGTATGTATGCGCCAATGTCGTGCGCCTATACATTATTTTTATTAAGTGAAATGTTTTATTTACTGTTGAAATATGCTAAAAGTACTTTTATCTAAAATCTACTTTTAAAGTCGTATCAGAAATCGAGCATTTGCAAGTTACACTAAGATATACTTTGAGATCACACATTCAATCCCGACTGTGTGTAACCTGATAACTTCGATTATATATTTTATCTCAATCTCCGATTAAATTCATAACTGGGAAAAAGTTGGGCATCTTTCCATTTAACTGAGCGAGTAATTCCGAGCAATACAGACTAACTCACAAATTATTGGTGCTATTTGCTCAGTTAAATGGAAAAAATTCTGTATTTTTTTAGTATTCAGTGATAAATACTGAGAAAAACGTTTTTATAATAAAGTATTTCTGAACAATTTGAACTAATTTGTATTTTATTTTTTAATATAATTCCCTTTCCGGGCTTGAGAATAGCCGAGCTGTACATATATGTAATACTCCTATATTGCTTGCGCCCGTAAGTGGAAGTATCAGGCCGCAAGTGAGACAGCAAATTACTGTTCCATATCATTTCAACGATCTATTGTAAAGAATTCTGTATTTTGACGTTTTGTATACCGGTTGGTCGCTGCAAATAAAATTCTATTATTATTATTATTATCTTTGTCGAGAAATCCATCTCGTTGTGCGCAAGCGTTGCAACATTCGATTCGTTATTTGTTTTATTCATTTTTCATTGTTTCCATAGCAATTTCGGAAATATTGTTATCACTAAAATTAAGAAAAATCGCAGGATAGTGGACAAAATATTTGATTTATTAAATTAAATGTACATTTAATTTAACAAATAAAATATTTTGTCCACTATCCTGCGATTTTTCTTAATTTTATTATAATCACGATGGACACAATTTCTAATATAAATTGTTATCGCTACTAGCCTTGTTATTATCATAGATCAATTAATATTATAAATTGTTCATGCGCATAAGACTCGACGTCTTGCGAGAGAGACAGACATATATATGTCTGCACCGTGGGCTTTTCGTCCGACTCCAGACCCCAGCTAGCAATATACGAGTATTACATATATGGAGATGTGTGGCAATTTCATTGTTTTTATGACGTTACTGTGGCTTTTGTATTATAAGTTCCCAGGTTCTAATCCAAGAACTGGTAAAAGTGTCGATTGAATGTTCAATTTATTTAATTAAAAAATAATAAATTGTAAATATGAATTGGTGCTAGGCCCAAATAACCCGAGCTATTGAAAAAAACTCCTTTTCCAATAAAGAAAATTTTTCTGCAACTATACTCGACGTTTTTTAAAATCGAAGTAATTGTTTTAATTTAGTCACTTTTGGAAAAAGTGGATAGGTACCTACATAGTAGACTCGGTTAGTATGGACGCTCGCAAATACTTTAATAACAAACAGTAAAACATGTCCGTTGACCGCTTGAGAATAGCCGAGCGTTTAGCAATGCTGTTGTTTACATGGCGTTGCTATGGTTCCTCTATTACAAGTTCCCGGGTTCTAGCCCGAGAGCTGGTAAAAGTGTCAATTGGATTTTCAATTTATTATTAAAAAAAAATAATAATAAATTGAAAATATGAACTGATGCTAGGCCCAAATAACCTTAGCTGTTGGTGGTCTTTAAAACACAATGTCCGTTGACCATTCTGTAGTGTGAACAATAAACAGTTGACTACTCTGTAATGTTCACATTAATGAGTAGGCAATAGTAACTGCAGCTATGAAAATGTGGAAACAATACAGAGTAATCCTAACTTATTTCTGTCATGTTTAATCTTATCTTTATAAATTTAATTGATCAAAACACCTTTCAAATTCATTATAAAAAAAGTCTAAATTTGAAAAGTTCTGTGAGAAAATGTCGACAAGAATAATACTGTAAGCTATTAGACGACGACAAAAGCAAAAGAATTGTAACAAATATTTAGATCACTTGAAAATTCTACAGAAATTGTTTCTTCTCGACGATCGTTTCGGACCAAAGTCCATCTTCAAGGATATAGACATGTAGTACATGTCTACTCCTTGAAGATGGACTTTGGTCCGAAACGATCGTCGAGAAGAAACAATTTCTGTAGAATTTTCAAGTGATCTAAATATTTGTTATTAATCATGTTCTACCAAGTGCCGAGTAAAAATTCAGTACAAACTATAAAAAGAATTGTATTTTAAATACTCGGAAGAAAGAAATTGCCGTTATTCGTGCTAGAAAAGAGGGAAAGATGTGTTTTTAAATTTACGGTTTTTCCCGTTTCAATTTTATCGGATTCAATTCGGTAATTGAACTTTGTAACAAGATGTCAGACTGAACGATCAGCTGATGCTTTTGCAGACGAATCTACGTCCTGGCTCTTAATTTTAATATTAGTGTAAAGAAACTAGCGAATGTATCTAATCTACGAAGACCCATTATAAAAAACGATGCTTTACCGTTTTATGTATTAACAGAGAAGAATGAAGATCCAAAACGAGTGAACTTTAACCCTTTGACGTTACAGCATACAATTACAATGTCTTGAGATGTAGAGAAAAAGTAAAAACAACCAAAGCATCGTCAAAAGCCGGTGTAAATAGCATTGAGTTTGAGGTGTAGGTAAATAATATAAAATTAAAAAAATTTTGGAGCATACAAGTAATTCAAGAATTACAAGGCGCGATATTCATGTAGGTACTGTGTGTAAACGGTTTTATTGAACATAGGGAAAATAACACTGAGAAGATTTATAATTTTGTAGTAGGCTATGAGCCATAGGACCTAATATAAATATGTATTGGATTACATAGAAAAAATAGTACAGTGAATTTTTTAAACAATTTTCCATGCCGGTTGACTATTAAGCGTTACTCAGAACCGGCTAAATAAAAAAGTCATGATGTGTCGTAAGACACCCGACAGATACTATGCTTTTTACGCATTGTATATAAAACCGAATTTATCAAAGATATAAATAATACAATTAAAAAGTTATTATTTGATCGCCATTTTGAAATCTGACGCCATTTTATGTTTTTGTGTCTTATTAAATTCTCAAATATCAATTTTCAAAAGGATCGGATAATTTTTACAAAGAAATATATACCCTATGACCGCCATTTTGAAATATGACATCATTTTATTTTTTTGTGTCCTATAAAACTCGCAAATATTAATTTTCAAAAAGATCGGATCATTTTTGCAAAAAAGTACATATGGCCGCCATTTTGAAATCTGACGTCATTTTATTTTTTTGTGTTCTATTAAACTCTCAAATATCAATTTTCAAAAGGATCGGATAATTTTTACAAAAAAGTACATACGGCCGCCATTTTTAAATCTGACATCATTTTATTTTTTTGTGTCCTATGAAACTTTCAAATACCGATTTTCAAAAGGATCGGATAATTTTTACAAAAAAGTATATATGGCCGCCATTTTGAAATCAGACATCATTTTATTTTTTTGTGACCTATGAAACTCTCAAATATCAATTTTCAAAAGGATCGGATAATATTTACAAAAATGTCCATACGGCCGCCATTTTTAAATCTGACGTCATTTTATTTTTTTGTGTCTTATGAAACTCTCAAATATCAATTTTCAAAAGGATCGGATAATTTTTACAAAGGAGTACTACATATTTCCGCCATTTTGAAATCTGACGCCATTTTATTTTTTTGTGTCCTATGAAACTTTCAAATACCGATTTTCAAAAGGATCGGATAATTTTTACAAAAAAGTATATATGGCCGCCATTTTGAAATCTGACGTCATTTTATTTTTTTGTGACCTATGAAACTCTCAAATATCAATTTTCAAAATGATAGGATAATTTTTACAAAAAAGTACATACGGCCGCCATTTTGAAATCTGACGTCATTTTATTTTTTTGTGTCCTATGAAGCTCTCAAATATCAATTTTCAAAAGGATCGTATAATTTTTAGAAAGGAGTTCTACATATTTCCGCCATTTTGAAATCTGACATCATTTTATTTTTTTGTGTCCTATAAAACTCGCAAATATCAATTTTCAAAAGGATCGGATAATTTTTACAAAAAAGTATATATGGCCGCCATTTTGAAATCTGACGTCATTTTATTTTTTTGTGTTCTGTGAAACTCTCAAATATCAATTTTCAAAAGGATCTGATAATTCTTACAAAAAAGTACATATGGCCGCCATTTTGAAATCTGACACCATTTAATTTTTTTGTGTGATATAAAACTCTCAAATATTAATTTTCAAAAGAATCGGATAATGTTTACAAAAAAGTACATATGGCCGCCATTTTGAAATCTGGCGCCATTTTATTTTTTTGTGTTCTATAAAACTCTCAAATATTAATTTTCAAAAGGATCTAATAATTTTTAGTGTGCTTTATTTCCTTAGTCTGATTTTATTACATTTATCGGAAACGTTACTGGAGAAAGACCTTTTGCCTGTGAAAATTCAAAAGTACGGTTTGCACCTGGACGAAACTCGGGCCGGTCAGCTGGTTACTATAATATTGTATTGTCACCGGAGCTACACATGTGTGCAAAATTTCAACTCAATCGGATCATGGGAAGTGGGTAAAAATTCAAAAGTACGATTTACACCCGGACGAAAGCCGGGCCGGTCAGCTAGTTACCATAATATTGTATTGTCACCGGAGCTACACATGTGTGCAAAATTTCAACTCAATCGGATCACGGGAAGTGGGTGAAAATTCAGAAGTACGATTTACACCCGGACGACCGGGCCGGTCAGCTAGTTACCATAATATTGTATTGTCACCGGAGCTACACATGTGTGCAAAATTTCAACTCAATCGATCGCAAGATTTGTAACAAATATACGGGATCAAGCTAAATAAAACCACCGTTTAAAAAACAAAGCATCTACTACCTACTTATTTTTGCGTGATGCCAGAACATAGTGAACATACGTTTTTATTTGCGTGATGCCAGAATATTTTAAAACTCGCAGTCGCATAAGAAGTTATTTACTTGAAAAAAAATCATGTAAATCGGATCAGTGGTTCTCGAGTTATAAGCGTACAAAGAGACATAGAGACAGAGAAAGTCAAATTGTTCGGGAAGGTATGATGAACGTCGAGAAATTTTGGTCCGATCCGATCGACGTCAATAATTAGTTACACGTCATTTTAACTCAGTAGGCCAGGGTTTTTAAACTTAAATTCAAACATCAGCAGTCAAAAAATTGAATAACTATATTGAAATAATGCAATATAAGACAGAGCATACGCTATCTTCCAATATCCATATCACACTGTGCAACAGACAAGGACAACCGAAACAAGTTCGCGATTTATTAGATAAAGTCGCATTTATTTCGTTTAATAATCATATAAATCTGTATAAAAAAACTGTTTTGACACAATATTATACATGAAATCTATCTAAAATTTTCTGCTCTTTCGTTTAAGACAGGTTTCGAATCGATCTGACTTAAATTGAGCAAACTATAAGCAAAAAACACCGTTTTTTCTAATTTGCTCCCCTCTGGGGCCAAAATTCAAAAATCGGGCGACGTTAGGATCAAATAGACCCCGAGAGGAATCGAACAAAAAAAAGTTTTTTAAAATCGGTTAACCCGTTTGGGCTGTACGACTGATACAAAAAATCCGTTACAGACTCACAGATTCACAGACACAGACAAAGCGAGTGTATATAGGCGCTTCTAGCTTCGCTAAGATCGCGCCTAAAAAGCCAGTTAATTTTTAACACGCTTATATTAGCTTCACCTGTATGTTTGCGGGCTTGTTTGTCAGTTTGTAACCGACTTCTTTTTTGAACTTGATTTTGACCAACTTTGAACGGTCAGATTTAGTTTAAACTTTGCACACTTATCAAGGACCGACGACAATACGATAATTCCATAAGTTTGTCCAATTATCCTGACTAGGATCTCCAGGACTAAAAAAAAAGCAAAAACTTCAGATTGAACTGAACTTTGCACACTTATCAAGGACCGATTACAATACAATAATTCCATAACTTTGTCCCATTATCTGACCAGGATCTCCAGGACTAAAAAGCAAAAATAAATTATAATTTAAAAAAACTAAAAAACACGCTTTAATGAACTAAAAAGTAAAAAATAATTAATTTTATTGTAAAAAAGCGTGGGGTGCTTTGTATCATATTTTCATACTACCCCACGCTTTTTTACAATAAAATTAATTATTTTTTACTTTTTAGTTCATTAAAGCGTGTTTTTTAGTTTTTTTAAATTATAATTTATTTTCGAGAACCTACTGTAGCAAAGTAAAAAACTAACAAATGAACTTTATACTGTGACGTCACAAAAAAACTAAACTCTAAACAACTCGAAAGTAATAATTGCAATGCAGTCCAGTAAACAATACGAAGTGCAGTTCAAGAACTTGTTCAGAAAGTCGTTTAGATAATGTTAGAATTTTTTTTATCACTACGTAAGAGTTTCATCACGTAATGCCTGAGAGTAAATAATAATTTTTCACAAACATACTACATGCAGGTCCCTACTATCGAATATAATTGGCTCCAAAAATGTGAATGTAAATCAAATGTAAAAAAAAATCGAATAGGCTTGATTCCCAGTGGAGACGGATTAAATAATCATTCGTCCTTGTAAAAAATTTTGTAAATAAATTATCTTATATATAAAATTCTCGTGTCGCGGTGTACGTTATTGAACTCCTCCGAAACGGCTGAACCGATTTTGATGAAATTTTGTGTGCTTATCGGGTAGGGTGGAGAATCGGACAACATCTATTTTTCATCCCCCTAAATGTTAAGGGTGGTCCACCCCAAAAAATTTTTTTTTATTTTTTTGACAAATTTTTTTGTTTTAATTTTTTCATGATTCAGCATTGAAAAATACATACAACTCTAAATTTTCACCCTTATACGATCAACCCCTGATTTTTAATCGCGATTTTTATATTAAGCTTTAAAAAATACATATATGGCGAACGAGCGAAGCGAGTGAGTAGTGTATTTATAATATTCAAGCGAACGAGCGAAGCGAGTGAGTAGTGTATTAATAAAATTCAAACGAACGAGCGAAGCGAGTGAGTAATGTAATTATAATATTCAAGCGAACGAGCGAAGCGAGTGAGTAGTGTATTTATAATATTCAAGCGAAGCGAGTGAGTACTGTATTAATAAAATTCAAACGAACGAGCGAAGCGAGTGAGTAATGTAATTATTCCTAGAAATTATTAACAACGTTTGCCGGATCAGCTATACTAAATATACGTGAGCGGAGTAATGGGTGACCGCTATTAAATCATAATTTCATACCACCCGAGCGAAGCCGGGACTGGTCCGCTAGTATCAATAAATATTTTATATAATATATATACAGGGTGTCCCAAAATTGCTGGGACACAGAGCTACCACGTGTAGTAGAGGTCAAAATAAGTCGATTGGACCCAATTTATTTATATACCAAAATGTACCGTTTGCCCGTGAGAAGAGTTCAAAGTTTACATAAAATTTTGTATATAAAATGTTGTATTACAATTTTATTAAACTTGTACTAGGAATATCTGTTAGCATTATTTAAGAAAACATTTTTTTTCTTCGGAACTAGTTTGATTAGTACTTTATAATAATGTAAATGTTCACGGATCGATAACTGTTTAATCAACCTAAATCTACTATTGGCATTACGAACAATCGAAAGTGACTCTCACAGTCCTTTTCCGCTTGTGAAACATGCCGTAAATTGGGAAGATCCTCCATCTCCCAGAATCTATTCAAATCCGTGATTAAATCAGTATGGAAGCAATGTGCCTTATGAAAATTGAATTGAGTCGAACCACCAATAATCCATCCTAGAAGAGTTTTTTGTACCACTACATCAGGGTCATTTGCAAGCTTTATCTGCCCAACCGAAAGAAGTGAAAGACTGGCTCCAGTGCCAATCAATATATCGATCACAGCGGGTTTGTGGAAATCAGAATCAGCCAAAGTTATATTTTTTGGAATTTTGAACCCTTGAATGTCTATTTGCTGGTGCGGAGTCAGTGTTGATATCCTTGGAACCATTAGAAATTGGAGTTCCTTCCGGAATCAGTTACATCTTGAATAAACAACTATAACAATCGTGAATTTCGCAACCGTGGAGAGACTGTTCAGAGTACCTACAGGAATTGAACCCGAGAGATTTAGCAATGGTTTCCGTAATGAAATGAAAGATGGCTAAGGCTATAGCATTTTTAGCCTTATCTACGGTTAATCCGGTCCTGGTCAGTATAGTAAAAAAGACAAAAAAATCCCATTGAAATTATTATCTTTCCATTAATTAGAGTAGGTATCCGAATTCTTCAACTAAGGCCTAATTTTACAACACTTTTACCAATTCTCAGATTTGAACTTGTAATAGAGGAGCCATGAAAACACTATAGAACACTATAGAATTCTTACATGCTGGGCTATTCTCAAGCCCTGTTATGACACTATTTTTAAACAAGAACAAAAAGTGTCAACAAAAATTGAAAAAATGAGAACAAAGTGTTAGAATGAAACATTTAATACAATCGGCCTACAACTATAAACTATTTACACAATCTAGTGTGATAAGAAAATAATAAAAGCATTTAAATGGGTAGAAACGATGATTTCAACATTTTTCACGATGTTTACTATATATAAGATTTATCTAATGAGTAATGACATTAAAAATTCTGTTGGTTTAGTTTCAAGAGCAATAATAATGTTTTTGTAACACATGTATGAAATGTGCAACATATCGTTAGACTAGTCGGCTACGTAAAATAATATTTATTATCGCACGGCTGTAATATAATATACTCGTATATATAACTAGCACGAAAAATATTTTATTCCATACGACTTTAGATAGGACCCATGCAAAAAATATTTTTTGCACGGGTCCTATGGAGTCGTATGGAATAAAATATGTTTCGCGTTAGTTTAAATCTATACTAATATTATAAAGCTGAAGAGTTTGTTTGTTTGGTTGAACGCGCTAATCTCAGGAACTACCAGTCCGATTTGAATTTTTTTTTTGTTAGATAGCCTATTTATTGAGGAAAACTATAGGCTATATAATATCACGCTACGACCAATAGGAGCGGAGTATCAATGAAAAATGCTTGCAAAAACGGGAAAAATTATTCCTTTTGAGAGCTTCCGTTGCGTGCGCTGCGTAAACGGTTAAAGTTACGCAAAAATCATGTATGACGGAATTGTTCCCCTTTAAAAGTTCTAAAAAAAAGTCCCCGACAGCATATGTCTATCTTTTAAGGTTGACTCACTATAACTTTTTTATGGTAATCAAATTTGTTCGTAATTATAATATTCAAGCGAACGAGCGAAGCGAGTGAGTAGTGTATTTATAATATTCAAGCGAACGAGCGAAGCAAGTGAGTAGTGTATTGCACCCGGGTTTTCTTAGCACCCGGGCGAAGCCGGACGGGTACCGCTAGTATATTATACTACAGCCGTGCGATAAATATTATTTTATACGTAGTCGACTAGTCTAACGATATGTTGCACATTTCATACATGTATTTATTACAAAAAATAATGTATACAACAAGTACAATTATGTATATGACGATCGGGGTGTTGGTACGCTCGCCTACGGTTCGCGTACTGGTACCACCCCTCGCGTCATATACATAATTGTACTTGTTGTATAAACTACTATTAATCATCACTCAATATTTCTTACTAATTGAAACCTCCGTATCCTCCGTATGGATCCCCAAAACCTCAATCCTAGATCAAATTAAGTTTTGTGAAAATCGGTCCAGCTGTTTATACGTGATCTCCGAAGAAACAAACAGATGAATTGCGTATTTCTTGGCAATTTCATTAAAGTAAAGATAACAACAAAGTAATAATTGTAATCATTCGTTACTTAATTAATTCTTTATTGACGTCAATCGTCATTCATGATATATTACTTACACCGTTAATAAAAAAAAAAACTCGGGTCGCAGTGCCAAACCCTGCCGACAATATAGTGTATTTGCTAATACAGGCATCTGTGGCTTTAATACGTTTGTTTTTGGACCAAATGAAAAATTTAACCCCTTAATACATCCCTTAAAATAATATATTTTTTTTAATTTCAATATTATTATCAATGCCAACCTCTGTACCAAATTAAATACACCCTTCAGTAAGTAAATCACTATCCGCAAACTAGTGTTTTCATAAAATTTGTAAGTCCGGTCCTGTCGGGCCGATTTCATTAAAATTTTAGCAGCACATTTTGATCTTTACTAAAAGGTTAAATTTCAATTTTGAAACAATTCTGAGAATTTTTTTCGGTATTTTTGGGCTCAAAAACTTTTTTCAACCCCTAAAAAACACCCTTAAAATAATCCGATTGGGCCCATTTTAAATAGGTTTCCGTGCGGTGATGGATTCCAACGTGTCTGCCAAATTTCGTTCAAATCAATTCAGTCTTTCGAGAGTTATGCCGCGAACACACATATATATATAAACATTTCCAAAAATGGTGCCAAATTGTTTAGGAGGCTATAAAACGTCGAGAAATTTTGGTCCGACCCCTAGGTCCCGCCATCCGACCGACGCCAATAGTGTATGTGCCATATGGCAAATACACTAAAAACAAACAAAACAAGACAATAATTGTACAACTTATTTAAATTTCGCGGATATATTAAACATCTCAAATAATGCAGTTATTGGTAAACCAATTAGGAAAAACCGATGTAAAAAAGACTAAAAATTTCGTATTTTATTAATAATTAAACAGAGTATAATAAAAAGTTTCAACGTAATCAAATGTTACATTTTACATAAAAACTAAACATTTTTGCCAGGTCATGCACGAATCACGATTTGCTGCTCAGTTAAGTCCGGTCCTGATAAGATAACAAACAAATATTCCAACGCAAAATTAGCGAGATTTCTTTTATTAAAAAAACATCACAGATTAGGTATACTATACTATGTACATATCTCAACAAAAGTTAAGTATCATTAGCAAAATTTTCTGGATAAAAATTTAACTGGGATGTGCCAATTCTAAAGCACAGGTACGTAACTTCGTGACGGTGTTGTTACTATAGTTTCCATTTATAAAATTATGGCATCGTTGGGGCACTGAGGTAAAAGATATAGAGGGATTATAAGCATTTAAAAGTGAAGCCAGTCGCCATTGTAACTCGGCCCTCATTTCATAGGTATGTGAGAAGAAGAAGAGAAAAATATTCCCAATCCATCCCGTGTTTTGCCGCCATGTTTACTCGGCCCTGTGACATCAAACCTGGCTTCAATTTTGTATAAACAGTTGTATACAGCATGTCTCCTCTATATCTATAACCGCAATGGTTGTTATAAAGTAAAATTACAGAAAATAGACACTTAATTTAGTTTCCAGGGACAAAAAATGTTCCGGGAGTCTTAAATAGATTATTTTTCAAAATGATCTAGGTAGTGGCTGATGGGGCCGGAGGCTTCAATGCATTCAATGAACACTTAGTAATTTTTTAAATGAAACTTCTTAGCTCGCGGGCAGCGCAGAATTTTCTGTCACGGAAATTGGACACAGAAGTCATGTCACGTGCATGCGTGAGGCCACTCAGTCGGTAACATACTAATACTATATCATCTGATGACGCTAATGACCTAAGTTGTCGACGCGTCTATAATTTACAATAAATAAATATATCATCTGATGAATGTTCAAAAAAAAACTCAGCAATTTTTTTCGTTATAGAAAGTTTTCGTTTTAAGGAGTGAGTATCGGTTCTTACAGAAAACCAACTAAAAAAAAATTGTGTTTTAAAGACCACCAACAGCTAAGGTTATTTGGGCCTAGCACTAATTCATATTTTCAATTCATTATTTTTTTTTTAATAATAAATTGAAAATCCAATTGACACTTTACCAGCTCTCGGGTTAGAACCCGGGAACTGGGGACTTGTAATAGAGGAACCATATCAACGCCAACTAGGTTCACGTTCGACTAATGTTTAAAATATAGAGTTTCGTTATAGAGACTAGAGAGTTTTTACTATTTACAAACAATAAAATTGTATTAAATAAGAAGTTTCACTTCTATCGAGTGTAACCACGACACACCTGATCATTTTTTTTTCAAAATCAATATTCGAATTATTTATTATGCTTAACTTTAGACGGATGGAGTATAATTATAATATTTAATAATATAATACATAATATTATGAGTATCGACCTTGTGAATCTGTAAAACGCTTAGACAGCATGACTTGGCGGAACGGGAACGGCTGGCATGATGTACAGTAAATATTGTAAAACTGGTGGATTGAACACACATATTATAGAATATTAATGTAAATGATCCTATCTAACACATGCATACCATGCTAGCACGATTATTATCGACTGGCTCATAATCGAAGCTAAACTATACTGCAACTTTACTGCAGTGCAGTGACGAAATTTACATGACAATAAAACTGCGATTTCTCTTATTTTTGTGAAGATGGATTTTTTCTTATTATCTTTCCGACTGAAAACAGTACGGAAACAAGCCGTGAGGTGGGTCGTTTATTAGGACTAAAGTGCGACCCTTGAGGTCCACACGACGAACTTCCCAGTTTGATAAATATTTAATAATAATAATTAAATTAGATATTACACAGAAAAGTAATCATTTTAATCATTAAAACATAATTATTATTTATTTTTAACAATTAAAAAAAAAAAAACGGCTGAACCGATTTTTATAAAATTTATGTCGGATCAAAATGACGTTAACACGCCTCGATTGACACCCTTACGAAGTCGATATAATTTTTTATTCGCGAGATATTGTGTAAAATCTACTTTTTTGGAGGTTATTTGGTTAAGAAAAAAGAACGGCTGAACCGATTTTGAAAAAATTTCTTTCAGATCATATTTACGTTAATACGCATCGATTGACACCCTAACGTAGTCGATATCAGTTTTCATTCTCGAGATTTCGTTTTAGAAAGAAATGGACACATACGTACGTACGTACATACGTACACACACATATACACAAACACACACTCACACACACACAGACACATACACACACTCAGACATCTTTCTAAAAATAGTGTAGTGACCTTGAAACATAAAAATTTGTTAAGTATACATTTTAATTTCGATTTTCGGACCCATTACAATAACTTCCATTGGGAAGTTAATAACATTTGAAGATGATTTCCGTAATATTTTCACTATAGTCACGTCCAATCGGAGCGATCGGCCAGACTAGTACTCATCGAAAAGCAGCGACTTTCAGCGACGTTATGTTCATAACTATATTGTACGACTGCATAAAAGTCTGATAGTAGTCGGTCAGATCAGTACTCATCGAAAAGCAGCGACGTTATGTTCAAAACTAGATTGTACGTCTGCATAACTAATATCGTACGAATATAATATGTGCTAATCGACTGATTAGTCGATTAGCATATCAAATACCCATTGGTCACCAACGATAGCATCTGGATTCTTATATAACGTTCGTCTCCATTCTGATCAGGGTTCAAATTACATTACCAAAACCACGTAAGCAAATTTATAGGCTTTCGGCGATTTCGGGTTAAAAGCTTTTAGGGTTTTGGCCGGTCCTGAGCTTACCTATTAAATATGTGACTACCATGTTTAAAACTGCGAGCTTAAAACATTGTCCCAACAAAAAAGGCGTTACCTATTTAATTTTTTGCATTAAAATTTTCTGACTAATTCCAAAAAAAAAACTTTGGAGAAAAAATTTTTTGGAGGGGGCAGGGGCCTGAGAACACTTACCCGGGGCCCGAAAATCCTAGCGCCGGCCCTGAGAAGAAGAAAGATCATTCACCGATTCGTCAAATCAAAAACACTCAGAATCCCTATTTAATGAGAAATAAAGGACTTGATCTACAGTCTAAACGGTGTTTTTTTAAGTTTTAAGAATGCTTGCAATGCAGCTGTCCTAAAAACCAAATAAAAATATTTAAGTAGGTACACTACTTCGTGATTTTGGCAATGGGAGGAGGCGCCTTAGGCGTCTTTGCCTCGGACGCCTCAACTAGGGTTGCCAGATCAAAAACCAAGATTTTCGGGACATTTCTAAGGCGAAGGCAATTTATTTCAGGGGGGAAGGAGTTATTGTGAAATTTTCTTTAATTATTTTACTATTTTTTGTATTTATCATTAAACTTGTCTAATTTTATTTATTTATCACACACCAGTACACGGTGAGATGTGGGACGCGCTTCTGAGTGTGTAAATCACATATAATTTCGTGTGAATCTTTAATAATTTCATTTTATTGTTCCCAATTTATCTTTATCGACATAGAGTAAGTCCGAAGAATACAATTAAATACAAGTAAAAATATATATAATATGTACAGAAATTGCAGGTAGTGCTAAATAAATACTACCTAGCATGTAACTTAGTGTCGTTTCTTGCGATCGCGAGCACAAATTCGTTGAACTTATGCATTTCCGGGATGGAAGACTTAAATTTCGGGACACGGGACTAACCAACGAATTCCGGGACATTCCCGAAAATCCCGGCTATCTGGTAACACTAGCCTCAACCCATATAGGGACGGCCCTGGATAACGCGCGCTTAACACAGTTGGGTTCAAGGTCTTAGAAATTGACTGACAAACATCAAATATGCCGACAGTCTAGTGAATGTGGTGAATGCTGATATTTCTAAATGCTGTGCATCTTTAACAGTAACCATGCGCTTATGCGTAGGGCAGCACATTTTTTGTTAAGGCAAATTTTTTGGGAGCGGTAATTTTCGAAAATAATAAAATCAGTGCGGCTTTCTCTCTGTATGGAGAGAGATTGTAGATTATATAGACGCTCCACAACTGAGGTTATTAGCGTTTATACTCTCTGTATTTTCATAGCACGTGAACTTCTTGTCTCCTCCACACAATCGGCCATGATGGACAATCACAGAATGGGCCATGATTGTCACCATCATTGCGCATCTGTCCACACAATCGTACCATTTGTTGAATTGTCATCTGTCCGACTGGATATCGAAACAAATATGAACTGAGTGATAGACGAACGTGTGGAAACGCACGCAATCATGGCCGAAAAACCCATACAGAGGCAATCACGCTCCATCATGGGCGATCACGGGCAATTACACGAGATTATGCCCTCCATACAATCGTGATGGCCTGTAATCGCTCATCATGGCCGATTGTGTGGAGGCACCATCAGAATTCATCAGACAAACTAATGGTTGTTGGCAACAATCACAACCATTAGCTGTTGTCTGATGAAGTCAGAAGTTCACATGCTTGTTGCTTCGGAAACGACCGACTAAAAGTAGGTCACTAGATGACTGCCGCCGACTCAAAATCGGTCGTCTGCCCTAACGCCGCAGCGAAACTATTATTTATTTATTTATTTCACCAATCAACAGAGCTAAGCTCCAATTATAATATATATTTTAAATTAAGGAACAACTTGTAATTATTAACTTATCTCACTGGTTTCACACTAATCGAAAAAATCCTAATTGTGTCGCAGAATGGTAAAACCAACAGTTTTTCTCGTTACCAATGTGCGCAGTATTAGGAATCCCACTTCCCAGACCAAAGACTTTGTCCCCCATAGCAAACGCAAAACTCACAAGTCACACGGTCACACTTTGGACAACAGGCATAATGAAAATTGTTAGTTGTTAAAATGTACCAACTTAACAACAATGATTATACTGTAGATTATATAGACGCTCAACAGCTGAGGTCATCAGCGTTAAAATGATTATATTAATATGACATTCACCTCTCACGTGAATGAATAGATATTAATTATTTTAAATTAAAAGTATGTACCTACATACAGCATTACAAATCACAATGCATAATAACAATAAGCATATGGGTGTCCGTGTTTTACAACGGCCAGTTATCAAATTCATTGTTATTGAAACTTTCTCACATTGTAGGTGTCATTTATGATGCGTTTATGGTTTTAAATTAGTCGTTGAAAGTATTTTATAAAAGTGTTAACGACAAAAATGAGGTATTAGTACTTAATTTTTATTATGAAGGTGTACATTAGTGATGTAACGAATGTCAATTTTTAACCGACTTCAAAAAAAGGAGGTTTCTCAATTCGACCGTATATATTTTTTATGTTTTATGTGTGTTCGCGGATAACTTCGTCGTTTATGAACCGATTTTGAAAATTTTTTTTTATTTGAAAGGGTATACTTTCAGATTGGACTCAGAGAAATTTCATCAAAATCGGTTCAGTAGTTCGGCTGATTTTAATAAAAGTAAGTAGCGGCGTGTGATTCTTTAAGGTAAATGTTACTTTTCGCCACTAAAAACTAAAAAATAAAAAACTTTTTAACAAAAAAAAACCTCCTTCGAAAAGGCACTAAAAAGAGGAAAATAATGAAATTTTGAGGTCTGTGCCAATTAAAATATGAAGTCGGTTAAAAAGTATAGTAGGTATAGTGATTAATATCTTCTTTTTAACCAACTTCATATTTTAATTGGCACAGACCTCAAAATTTCATTATTTTCCTCTTTTTAGTGCCTTTTTGAAGGAGGTTTTTTTTTTGTTAAAAAGTTTTTTATTAGGCATTCGTGAATGATAATGCGAATAATCAGTTTTCAAATCTAGCGTCATTTGTCAGGCTAAAATTTGGCAGCTGACTGGCCGCGCAAATCGCACGCACACATTTGTAGTTACCTTAGCGAAAAAACTTTAGTTATTTTTTAAAAAACGACTAAGAAAAAAACTTTTCTAAAAAAATGCTCAGAAATTAATATTTTTTCTTATTTAATATTATTTTCACATTTAAAAAAAAATTTGATTTTTTTTCTGATATTCATATTCGCATGAATTTGGTGAATACGAATGTCAAAAAATATGGGAATATTCGCGAATGCTATAGCCACGTCGATCCTGAGTCAAAACGCACGAGAAATCAAGTTTTTTCCCTTCTGATAGCATGCAATTCTTTTCAGTTCCGGATCCTTTGGAAATACAAAAACCTCTATGTTTTTAACATTGGTAAAAATAGCACAATCAGCATTGCCAATGATTTATTATTTTAAATAAACTTATTCTGTACACGCTACTATGAACTGCCCACAAACTGAGGTGATTATATAGCTGGCGCCCCTAGCGATAAAGTTTGGCAGTGCCCTCCTCATTATAGTCCAAGATTTAAAAATAGATTGGCGTATGGATCAAATAAAATTGCAAAAGAACTGATTTAGATTTTGTATTTATTTTGCTGACATTTCGGAAAACCAATATTATTACCGCTAAATTTTTTTGCATTAAAAATAGTTCAGTCAACAAAGATCCGAAATTGGCAAATAAATGCAATAAATCGTGTAGTCTGGATTATTATTTTAAGTGGTAGGGGTGACCCAGTCTCCAGTCGGGGGATGCGAGCTTTGGGCGGGAGGATGGTGAAAAAGTCCCATTTTTTGGTTTTTCGTAAATATCTCGAAAAGTAAGCGTCCTAGAAAAAACTCTTCATAAATAATGAAGCTGATTAAATTTCCTACAAAATGGTATTTTAATTTTTTTTAAGAGCAATACAAAGGGAGAGGCGGGGGGTGGAACAGTCAAAAATTAATGTTTATTGTCCATTTTACCTATAGTAGGGAACCTAAGGGGTCCAACCTTGCACTTTTTCCTGCTGAGATGAAACTTGGCACAATCCAAGTACATACCTATATAGGTAACATTTAAGAAGTGGTGCCCCCCGGCCGGACGTGCAGGAGCCGGTTGCCTACTGTTCAGGGGCAAATTATTGCAACAGTCTATATATCTCTGGAAGAAATCGTCCGAGAACAAAAATGAGGATACCGTTGGACTCGAATCGTTGGACCAGAATTTTTTTCTATCCCCACCCCTGGACTCAGGAGGCGTCCGTAGGTCGGTAAAAAACCACTGAAGATAGAAACGTGAAATTTGAACAATAGGTTTCTTTTGTGACAAAAATAGTCACTAAGAAAGGATTTTTCGAAATTCAACTTCTGAGGGGGCCAAAAGGGAGCGTAGAGTTATTGGGCAAAATGTTTATATCTCACGTCTCGTTAAGGTGAGTGGTATTTGTAATGCTCCTAAAAAAATTAATATACCATTTTGTAGGAAATTTAATCAGCTTTATTATTTATGAAAAGTTTTTTTTTCTAGGACGCTTAGTTTTCGAGATATTTACGAAAAACCAAAAAATGGGACCTTTTCACCCCCCTCCCGCCCAAAGCTCGCATCCTGCGGCTGGGGACTTTTAGTATGTTATACCTGGGGGTCACCCCTACCACTTAAAATAATAACCCAGACTACACGATTTATTGCATTTATTTTTGCTTCGTTGACTGGGCTAAAAGCATGGTTACCACAGAAGTGTAAGTTTAAAGAATGAAGTTTTTTTTTGTACAACTGCGCCCATTAAAAAAAGGAGAAGTGAGTGTCAAAATGTTTGGGCCTAGAGCGGCGCTGCCGCGTTACCGCTAAATCCAACCCTGTTCATCATACTTTATTACGGAATATGGAAGTAAAATATACAAATTAAGAGATAAAAAAAAATCAAGTATGTATATATTAGTAATTACCCGCATGTACGAGAAATGCAATCACAATTCACAGAACCACGATTTAAACAGAATGAATTTCCATTATAACATGAATCACCCAAAAATGACATTTAATAATTCCATGCAAAACAATTAAAAAAAACAATATTATTTTTAACTTTTTTTTATCATTAAAATTTAACGATATCACTGTACAGTTGTGTGCAACAATCAAACGAGTCTTTTTTCTTTAACTTATCTTTACGTAGTATAAAATAAAGTCGCTTTCCGCGTCTGTCTGTCTGTATAACCTGACCGTTCGCAACCCTGACCTGACCAAGAATTCGCAACATATACTTATATCTTAAAAACGGCCGTCTAGACACTTCCATTCATAGCGCAGTTAATTACGTCATTGCGTTCTATGCATAGGATCCTGGGTTCGAGACCTGATGGCAGCGTAGAATTTTTGGCGTTTTTTTTCTAAATTCTACATGATATTTATTTAAGTACCTATATATTTTTTTATTTTTGTTATATTCTTTCTTTGACAATAATTATAATTTTTTTGAAACCAAGGTGGAATTAATTAAAAATACAATTTTAGTATTTTACTAATAAATTATTTTTAGTTCATATAAATGCGCTATAATAGATGACACCAAAAATTAGAAAATCTGAAGTTTTCACTTCTGTCATGTGGTTATAAGCACACACCCATTTTTTTTATTGTACACTACTAAATAAACTAACAAACGCACATTGAAAATTTTAAATGATAATTAAATGGCACTTGTTTAGAGTTCAAATGACACCTCAAACCACGCTGTATCGTTATTTTTTTCAAAGTGATGGCAACTTTTTCTTTTTTTGTTGTACGAATAAGTCGAAGTGACTGATGTACACTCGCGGACATAGACGTAGTCCAGTGGCGTACTTAAGGTCATTCCCACCCCGGGCTACTCGAAATTGGCCGTCCGCAAGCATTTAAACGAAAAAAACGTTCTCGTATGACTCGTGGCATTTTGCAGTTGCTTAATTATTTATATTTTTTTTCTATCAATGGTGATATTAGTGTTTGTCACATTCGGGTTGATGAAAGTCGAGCTTGAATTTTTCCGCCCCTACAATTCTGCCGCCCAGTCAGCCTATACGTAAATATACGTCTGACAGTCCTACGTCAAAAATATTTTAAAAGAAGGAGGTAGGTGACCTTTAAATTTCTTTGTTTTTTGCCGTTCAAAGCGCATAAACTTCTTTCAGCATAATATAATATGGATCTTTCATTCATTAATTGTGAAATTTTCGCGCAACAAATCAATTAGCCAGTAAATATCGACTTTTTTTAAAACCTATCAACAATGACTTTGCGATATGTTGTCAATATACCTACGTCAATTAATTATTATTAAAAACAAACAAAAACAATTATTAGCAAACAAAATTTATGATCTACAATAAACCGCAACATTAACAAAACATGATTACTCAAGTCTCAAGTGAACATTAAAACCATGTTTAGTGATGTCTTAGGAGCGAGTAGAAAATCGAATGTTTTAAAAGCAAAAATATTAAAGCATGAACAGAGGTGAAACACTTCCTTAGGAATTGTTATATATTGTATTATGAAACTCTTTTATCACGTAAATGACATTTATTTCAATTATGTAACAAAATAATAATTTTGATAAAATGTAAGATTTTAGTAAAAAATAAAATATCATTGGTAAAATAAACTTTGATTAATACATACACAACAGGAATGTTTTGAAAAATACAAGATTACCTATTCACAAAAAATGAGACTTTCTTAGAGCAACAACCATTACGGAACGGATATTTTTTCCCGTTTTAATTTACGGAAATGCAATTTCCCTGACCATAATTCTGAAAATTTAAAAAAATTTAAAACTATTGGGCACATTTAATGTCGAGTTAGAACCAATTTCCTATGAGTGATTGCGATTTTTAAGTTTTGAGGAAAATCTAATTTCATAGTTGAACATGGAAAAAACGACAAAATAGGTGGATCACTCGGGAACTACTTAATCGACCGGGATAAAAAGTCGCCTATCTGTTGATCCTATGCAAAATTTCATTCAGATCCGTTGCGCCGTTGAGGCGTAATTGAATAATAAACACACATACAGATTTTCACACTTATATACATATTTATTATATCGACTATCGATTAACTTTTATAAGAATGAAGAAGCCACTTGAGTCGCGCATCATTAATGCAAAAAAATCATCAATATTCAATATGTATACTGAATAAAAAAACAAAATACTAACACAACAATAATGCATCTGATCAGAATGACTCATCAGTCATCACTATGCAATTATAAGTGGAAAATGAATTATAATGATTAGGCACTGATTTGCAATCACAAATTACTGATTAAATTAGAATATTGTTGTGATTAAGACAACATTGTTTATTCGGGAAATTTTTACGATTTTTTTCCAATAACTCCAAAATTATGGACATTGGACATCAAAACAATGCGTGTTTTTATTTACTACATACATAAATTACTTACATTTATTGGGTTGCGAATCTAATTTGTTTTTCAAAAATCAAAAATTCTTGATAACGCGAAAAGCTCATCAATCTATAATCCTATCCAAGTGTGCAAGCTTTCACGGCCGGCATTGTTCCAAGTCTTCATGGTTTCCGAGCTGTGAGCCGCCAAGGAGGACACTTCGACCGCTGCCACATCGCCTTTGAGAATGTCTACCGCAGTTGTAGACGAAACGTCAGGTAGAAATACCACCGGACCACGGCCTACAAGCCCGGAAACCAGTGGCGGCGCGTGAACATTTTAAATGGGTGTTCTGCAGAGTCAACCCGGAGATTGGAGTAGCCCCCCCCCCCCTAATGAGGCAACCTCGAAAATTTGATGCAATTTTTAAGTGTATTTTTTGATCTGAATAATTTGTCTATACTACATTATACAATGATTTCGCTAGCGCTAAAATCGTAAATAAAGTGATTTTTATAGCAATATTTTTTATTGTATTAAAAAAAAGAGTGTGTGTGTACTATGTACGCACGTCAGAAGTTATACTTCTTTTAGATAACAAAACAAAAATAACTCCGAACATTTTATCCCGCGTGCCAGTACTAAACGTTTGTAAAAAAGACGATAAAATAATAAAATAAAGATATTAAATAAATTAATTTAATTTAATAAATTATTAATTTATTAAATATATTTATTTATGATATTTATCTAATTATTTATTAAAAAAAAAATAAGGTATGTTTGTATTGAGATTTGAACCCGAGACCTATTGCTTATAGAGCCACTACGTTACCGCTACACCACGAAGACACCTTATTGCATTGCTATATAATACGGTATTATAACCAAGAAAAATAATACTGTACTAGGTTCTGTGCACCCGCTCTGGCTTTTACGCGTATAAATCTGTCTCATTTTTACTAAGTCATCTCTCTTTAACACATTGGATTTAGGTGCAACACAAACTGCAGCACCTCCTGCAGGACTGTTTATAGAATATAGGCCTGCGGCATGCCGTCATTCATAATAATGCTATGTGATTATGAAATATTAAAACATATTATGCAGATTTATATAATATTTTTTTTTGAATTGTGCGTTATTTTCTGGCAGTGCGGCAGCTCCGCAGCTCTCATAGAGGAGCCGCCACTGCCGGAAACCATGAAGACTTGGAATCTATAATCCTGTTTGCCCATTAGCTTATACCCATGGCTTCAATAGCCACAGATTCGCTCCACAAATCAGCCTCTAAAAACATTATCTCATGGCTCCAAAATTTGATTATATCCCTCTGATTACAAGTGAAATAAAAAAATTAACACAAAACCATTTATTACAAAACAATATCTACTGTTTACCATCGAGAGGCTCCGATACGTACCCTCTCTCCTGATTCCATCATCAGGTCGGAGACATGATGGTTGTCGTCGGAACTACGTATGTGAGCAAAGTTTCAAGAAAGAAGAAAACAACTAACAAGCTTCCAATATTGAAAAGTAGTCAATCAAATTGACCGGAAAAAAAATTCAGACCAAGATTTCTTCCACCTTTGGGTTTAGACTGCTAAAATCATAAACCTTCCTTTCAGGTTTCGTCGCAGTCGGGTAAAAATGGAACAAAAGATAGCCGACAGCGGTTATTAATTACACTGGAATGTACTAATTAATTATCCAATACATCTGGTATTAATAATGTGCCAATATCTTTCGTAATGATATTCAAATATTGCCTACATTCCATTCACAAATCAATCTGTAGTGGAAAATTGAAATTCTTAATTGAACTCGCTATAATAAAAAATGAATTAAACATTAGTTTTTGGATTACGTCCAAGTTAAAGCTTTAGATAATTTACTATTATTATACCGGCCGCATTATGTATTTATATACCAAAAGGTACTTCAAGCATTTAGGAGGGCTATTTTATAAGTTTGCTTTACGAGCAGATCGGATGGTCTCTTTAAACTAAGCGACTGATCATCAATCCCTATACAAATAAAATTTTATAACGGGGAATTTGTCTGTAATTTTGTTCTTACGCACGATCTTCTCTACATGATACCTAGACAGAATAATGCATTTCCAGAATTTAATACTGTTTGTATCCAGTCACAAACGACTGGACCGATTTTGATAAAACCTAGTTTCTTAATAAAAATATATATGAGCACTGTGGTTGGAATAAAAACAAAATAAAATATAGTTACTTCTTACCACAACAGTTTTATTGATGGATGTACATTTCGAAAGCTAATCGAAATGTACATCCATCAATAAAACTGTTGTGGTAAGAAGTAACTATATTTTATTTTGTTGCTAGTTTCTTAAAGTAAGCAAAGTCACAGATAAAAGCTATAACGTGGAATTTCTTTTGGTACGAGATGCTATCGTATCATACATTTATAGAAAACTTAACCGCCTCATGCGCATGAATAAACATATGATTTGATTTGGAAAAAATAAACGCGCAAAAAGTTAAAAAACTACTATTATATACTTAGTTAGAGCTTTACCAGTATAAAAAGATACAAAAAAAGTACATAATATGCCGTTTCAAATCCGATTACGATATAAACCATTAAAAACTCCGACTCCAATAAAATACATCCGTAACATCTCTGGTGAAATAACAAATACCATGTTTCTTCCTCTAAACGTTTCAAGTAACTTTCGATTTACATAGTACTATGTATGCGTCTTTGACCTCGGGTTTATATGATAGTTCAAATTAAAAAAAACCTCACGACTGTAGCTATCTCGTTCTGTTTCAATGCACACCTCTTAATGTTAAAGTGAGATGGACTTGTTGTACAACTATACTATGATAGCACTATAAGGACGTGTTATTCGTACAACACGTACAAACTACGGTTCTAAATTCAAATAAGTTTATAAATCTTATCACACGTAAAAATAGTCGCAACAAAACCCAGCCAAAGAAAACTTTTACATTTCTTCCGCATTCTTTAGTGATTTTTTTTAGAAGTAACATCAACGGCGCAAAAAGAAGGTAAGCTTCACTTGAAGAAATTCGACGCAAAATCAGTCGTTTACTATTATACCGTATAATCGCCAACACTCAGCAAACCAAACGAACTGCGAGAAGACGCGATGTAAAAAGGTCATTTAAAAATTTAAAATCTTGGTTATCTATAAGTACCCAAACTTTAAGTACATGTTTTAACCGGCTACGATTCGGTTAAGATTTGCATTAATGCGACTTACGAGCGAAGCAGCGAATAAATGCTAGTATTATATACAGGTGTCCCAGACATGACTCCACAGACCTATTATTTTTGAAGATAACCCCTTTAAAGCTTATAATATATATTCGAAAATGTGATGAAACGCTCTAGAAGATGGCGGTAAAATATCGATGATATTTCTGTATAGGCCAGAGAGGCAGCATTCAACTTTTTCTTTCTTAGATAGGATCATAGGTATTCTTTTAACTATTCTGATAAAGCTTTTTATTCTCTTTTCAACCCTGTAATTAAATACCAGTGTTACATTACAAAATTTTCAAGATAAAAGCATTTAAACTTTACATACAATACACAAACTTTTAAGTAGTACTTGTAATGTATCGTTTGACGTGATGTTATCTCGAAAATGTTGTAATGCTCTACCAGAATAACTAAAAAAATACCTATATGGTCCTATTGGGATCCGTCAAATGAGCATATGACATCTGGTGGCAGAAAATTGTATCAAAACGGGGGAAAATTTTACATGCTAACAGTGCAAATTTATCGTGAAATTGGGTTTTACAAGAATAAAACAAGTAAAATAAACAAAAAGTTTTTTGAAAATGGAATTTGCGACGTTTTCTATAATATCATGGCATTAAATACTATCAGTTATTGCCTTGTAAAACTTACTTTACAGCGAATTATTTTCTAATGAAATGTGGAAAAACTGTATTTATGAATTAAAAAAATATTTTATATTAATAATAAGATGCACTCATTATCATACTGTACTACAATAGTTAAATCAGTCTGATGATTAACAAAGTTAGGACTAATTATGTGTATACAAATATTTTGAGGTTAGTAACTTACCTACTTATTACAATATAACATAATATTATGTTGCAGTTATGTGTTAACATTATTCACCTAACCCAGCCTTAAAGGAGCATTGAACGGATGATTAATTTCGTGGAGATTTTCTTTTAATTTTGATGTTTTTAAGCAATATGCCATAAAGATTACTACTTTTGACAGTTCATTTTTCATGCATTTTTCTCGTTATATTTCCGACATTTGATAATATATTCGGCTTTGAGAATCCGTTCTCCTTCAACGAAACTCCTTTGTTTAGGATTCGTACAGGCCCAATCACAAATTGCACTTATATATTTCATCATTTCTTACCACTTTGAAAATCACAAAATTACACGCAAGAGTATACCCCATATATGAAATCCCCCCCTATGCGCCATGTTTCTTAAACTCCACCCATCTGACGGATCCCAATATCTAAGAAAAAGTTTAAGGCTGCTTCTCTAGCTTATACAGAGGTATTAAAAAATAATCAAGATATAGACCTCGGGAGTCAAGTCTGGGTCACCTGTATTAATGACCATTTTAAAATAAATTTCTTCGTAAAATTTAGACTCATTATTATGACTTTATTTTACGCATAGTATCTATTTTGACAGCACAGTTTGAAAATTGTGCACATCCTCATTTTATAATAACAAAGTCACGGTGATGTGTATACTGTATAATATAATAACCCACCAAACCATGCAGAATCTGGCCATTTTCAAAATGACTGTTTTAAGTCAATGTGGCGTGACAGTCATTTTTAAAATTACCAATCATCTCATGATCACAGTCTCTGCAATGCATTATTCAAAACAAAATATCTATATTTATACATTGTACTAGCTAGCTCATATACAAGCTCAGCTAGCAGCGTCATAGCACAGTTTCTTTCCTAGTGGAACACAAAACCAAATTCAGTTTTATTTGAGATTTTTAGATTTACATACTTAAACAATATAAAGAATTACGCCGCCACTGAAAATCTGCCGCATTACGCAGTTAAAACTATATCAACTGATAACCTGCCAGATAGTGAAGATTATAGACGCTCGATAACTGAGGTACAATAATGCACCAACTACGCTAAGTGAATAAATGTTTCAAAAACGCTACTCAAAACTACCGTTATAAATCGCAACATGAAAATTTTTTAATACCTATAAACTTATTGGCAACCAAATTAAACGTATTCAAAATGTTTGCCAAATAATTTAAAAAATAAACACTATTAATTCATACTATATTAAATATGTTAATATTACTTATGCTTTTGTATTAAAATTGGTATTGATTACCAAACGCAATTCTTTAATTAGGAAATAAATAACTATGCACTAATGTGTTACGAAAAACACGTGAAATCGTAATGTATTTAATATATTATGCATGTACTATCTTTTTATAAATCTTCGTTAACTATAAATATATACATAGTTTGTAAATCAAGGTCTGAACATTATAAGTATCATTTGGCGAATACTAAAAAGTAGGTACCTAACTCTCAAAATCATTCCAGAAATTTTTGGACACGCAAATTTTAAACCGTGATTTTTGAAATTTATTTTCAATGCAAAATTGAAATTCTTATATACTATAACGCGACCAAAATGAAAAGTCATGTCGTTAGTAGGTATATATGAATGAATTTCGTCATTTTAATACCTATATAATATTTCAGTCAAAAATGAATTATTGGTCTAATTTTAATTTAGGACACCTACAATGCGTAAGTTTCATATATTTGTTAGTTTCATATATTTGTTCAACAATGCAGGTGAAAAGCAATAACTGTTTAATATTCATTGATAGGACTAGGAGTGGCTAAGCATATTTTGTTTACGTAGATAACAATAGTAAATTTCATTATGTCAGAATGACGCGGGAAAAATTATTAACTATAACTATTACATACCTTTGAAACTTTTGCGATCTAAAAATATGTTATGAATTTCTTATACGTGACGAATTCAACTACTACTTACTTTTTAAATATTTTTACTGCACTTATTTCGTCAACAAAAGAATAAATAAATTTTTGATGTTTATAAAAATTTATTACTGTTTCCAGCTTATTTGCTTACATTTACATCTAATTTCCTAAAAAAAGTTGAGGAAATTCCCGTTTTCAGAGAAAACCATGTCAATAACAAAATGATAAGTTTTAATGATAATAACATTTCTTGGAAAACGATTTACCTAGGTAGGCATTCATTTAATAAGAACAATTCTCATTATTATCAGTACTTATACAAATAACATTAATTGTTCTAATAATCGAATGATTTTTAAAAACGGAATTCTGGACTTCTAAATTTTATTCCGTTATTATAGGTATCTACTAAAATATGACGAAGCATAAAAAACTGCAAATTGAAAAAAATATTTAAAAGAGAAGTATTGGTACCTATATTAAGTATTACATTGATAATAAAAAAAAATTATTAGTTTACTTGGTTTAATTACATGAAAAGTTAAACCTATGACCTTTCATATTTACGGTTTTAATAATTCACTTTTGATAAAAATAAAATAAAAATGTGATTAAAAAATATTGTATTTTAAACACACATATTCCAAAGTAATACACCCAGATGAAAATACAAAATCATTTATAAAAACATTAAAGTCATGGATAAATGACTTTTGTTTTCATAACCTAAAAAATACATATGAAAGTAATGTACATACCTTTAAAGCAATAAATATACACTAATTTGTTATTTTATGGCTAAAATATCACACACATTAAAAAATAAGTCACACACACTAATTTATTTACATCTAAAGTTCTACGGAATGCATTTGAAATTGGCACTATATGTCAGATGAAAATTCCCATACGCCATCTTTTAAGGTGTTTGCTCGACTCTAATCTGCTCTAGCCTCTAATCGCAGTCACAACTCACAATCAATCCAGCTTGTCCCTCACAGTCACACATCCGAAGTAAGTTTGCAAGAACCGTACACCGAACATTCACTTCAAAAAAGTAAACAAACGTGCTTTCAACTAATTTTGTTATAAACTATAATCAAAGCCCGCGAATAACAAAACATTTTGCGATAATAGTATTTTTAAATACCTATTGATAATTTAACAAATGGCAATTAAAAAAGAAAAAAGATTTATTATCCGTTTTCTATATAACATCCTTTAATTTTACTGTTACTTAACAATAATCAACATTTTTCAGAAATGTTTAGCACTTATTAATGCTCAAGGCAATTATATAAGAAAAATATTGTGAACATTTTTTTTCGGGGCACTAAACTTTTTAATGCACATAATAAACAAATGACCGTCAACTTTTGTTTTGAAGAACATCGCATATAAAAATAATACAAAATTAATAATGAGCATTATTATAATGGATGATCATGCTGATATACTAATAATTACTAAACGCGTCGGAATTGAAAAAATATATAAAAAGAACTAATTATTTAATTACATGCACGAAAATTCGTTTGCGTAAAGATTTTTGACCTTATACAAAATATTATTATTATTTATACATATAATATTCATTTTACGAAATAGTAAAGTCGTGTTATTTACAGAAAGTTTGCAACCCAATATGCACTACAAATTAATATGAAGTATTTACCCAGGAAATTTATTGTTTCTATAAAATGTTTATACATGATATTGTAATTTATAGACGCTCGACAACATACCTTATTGTTTCTAGGTTCAGTTACAATTTTAAATGATATTTTTTTTTTGTATTTTATCTTTAATACACAAAAATGTGAAATAATATATTTATAAGTTTTCACTACCTATATCAAAAGGAGCCGTCACATGAAAATGCACCTTAACGCAGTTTTTGAAGAATCGCTAAAAAAAACAAAAAAATTGATACGTAACGCGTTGCTCGACCCCTCCTCACCCCTCTGTAACGTACCTAAACGTTTTACAAGACCCCCTCGCCCCCAAACTACGTTATGTAATACTTGAACGGCCCCAAAATATGTGCGACGTAAATCCTAAAAAAAACTCGGGTCGCAGTGCCAAAACCCTGCCGACAATATAGTGTATTTGCTAATACTGGCATTGTGGCTTTATTATGTGAACTTAAGTTTGTTTTTGAACAAAATAAAAAATGTAACCCCTTAATACATCCCTTAAAATAATATTTTTTTTCTTAATTTCAATATTTTTATCAATGCAACCTCGGTATCAAATTAAATACACCCTTCAGTAAGTAAAGCACTATCCGCAAACTAGTGTTTTCATAAAATTTGTAAGTCCGGTCCTGTCGGGCCGATTTTATTAAAATTTTAGCAGCACATTTTGATCTTTATTAAAAGGTTAAATTTCAATTTTGAAACAATTCTGAGAATTTTTTCGGCATTTTTGGGCCCAAAAACATTTTTCAACCCCTAAAAACCACCCTTAAAATAGTCCGATTGGGCCCATTTTAAATAGGCTTCGTGCGGTGATGGATTTCAACGTGCCTACCGAATTTCGTCAAAATCAATTAACTCTTTCGAAAGTTATAGCCCGCACACATATATATATATATATATAAATATATAAATATATAAATATATATATATATATATACATATATAAACAGACTTTTCCAAAAATGGTGCCAAAGTGTTCAGGAGGCTATGAAACGTCGAGAAATTTTGGTCCGACCCCTAGGTCCCGCCATCCGACCGACGCCAATAGTGTATGTGCCATATGGCAAATACACTAAAAAATGAAAATTAAAGAAAACTAAGCCAAGTGACAGTAGTTTATTGAGAAAAGAGCAAAACAAAATAACGACGCGGCAGTTCAATTTTTATTATGAAAAAACAAAACAAAAAAGAAAAAATAGTAGGTAGGTACAATCTTAAATAACTTTATTTCTATATAGGTACTATAATATTATAACATCTTTTATAGATATATATTTTTTATTACGCACTGTTAATAAATACAACTAAATAATAAATTACAACTATGGTAGTTAGAAACAATTTTATTTAAACATTAATGTATTAAGGCACTTATTAGAGAACATTCCACATCATCATAAAATTAATTTTACATTCTAAATATTATCTAATATTACGGTTTATTCGGATCACTTCTTCCTTTTCGATACGGCATCGCTTGATACTTCGATCGACAACAATTAATCAAAAAACCTATACAAGTACCAACAAAGCATACCAAATAAAATACAACGAGTGCAATTATTAAGTTTGGGTAGTTTCCGTCCACATAATTGTTCGACGACAAATATCCAAAATTAACAAGAACTTGTGTTCCGTTCGGTGGCGGACAAGGTAACTGTACAATGATATCTTGATGCTGAACCTGTAACAAATCATACGCTTTATCATTACAGTTCTGTCAGAACCGTATTTATTTTTTTGAGTATAACTCACTTGTTTATTTCGACATAACATGTTACTCGCACTGCTAGCGATAGCCTCCGGTGTGAGTTCTTTATTAACGAAGAATGGCATTAACCATTTTGCCGGAGTGACATATTCTAACCACTGAGTGTATGATGGCAAATCATTGAAATGTATTGTATAACCGCACACCAAAAACATGGCCGTCAGAACGAAACCAGCGAATATTGTTGCAACATTAAATGGTGGAATTGTATATATAAATACTGTAAGAAGTATTTGAACACAACTTAAATATAGGAGCATGTAACCTGAAAAAGACAAATTGTTTAATACAATTCTTAAAAGTTGTGTACCATTCGGCTAAAAAAAAAAATGCTTTTGTTACGGACGTTACAGTGCATTAACACATGTTCCTATATTATGGAGACACTTATTAATACCTATAATAGAGTTCTCACTTTGTAAATACAGAAATATTATTATATCTTTTGAAACAAAGCAAATATAAAACTATATCTTACCCATATAGATGTAGAAACTATCGTAATTTGTCGGACCTTGCATATAAAGTCCACTCATTGAATAGCTCGGAATTAAATACGTTATCCATACACATAAAGAAGAAGGCAGATTGAATATTATCTAAAATATATTATACTTAGATTTATATTTATGTTCTTACAACGATAGATTTCTGAGTTTATTCAATTGTTGTGGCATCACATTTTTGGATCCCTATATTTATCTCACAGTAAGGCATGAATCTCTTTCGCGCAACTAGTCACCATGCTTTTAATAAGTAGGTAGTTCATACTTTCATTACAAATTACAATTGTTGTCTTCTTTCTTAACATGGTGTACACTGTACGATTATTAATCGTATAACATACCTACAGACTGTCAAACTAACCAGCTGTCCGTCGTCCGCCATTTTCTTGGTAAGTTAACTGCATGGCTTTTTAACAACTTTCGTTTCGTGGATTGGCTCAAGTATCACAACTAAACAAATTCTTATTTATTTTTTTTATGTAGACTAACCTTTGTGAAAATATAGATGAACCTTCCATAAAGCCCATCTTTAATGTCCCGCTCTATGCATTTTCTGTTTCTGCGCAGCTCCGTTACAGTCAGGGTAATTAATATTGGCCACAGTGTAACACACATAACTGTATAATGAAAACCTAAACGATCATTTAAACGTAATTGTGAATCAGATGCAGGTACATCCCAAAATATTGCACCGACTATTAAAGACATGGCAGCTGCTAAGATTATATGTGATATCCATCTTAAAAGTGAATTTTGTTGTGTATAGATGAACGATTTTCTGTAAAGAAGAAGAAAAGAATAATTATTGTTCAATTATTTTATTGTTTGTTTCAATCTCTGTAACTTACAAAAATAATATATATGCTTGTTTAAAACAGTTTGCTGGTCTAACAGTTAATGGAAGGCTCGTTGGTGGTCCAGGATCACTTAACGGTTCTTGTTTTCTTCTAAACACATCGGCTAATTGTTCGATTCTTTGTGATGATTCTAACATCGCTTCTGCTGATAAATCATCCAAGGTAACCAAATCCACTAAAAATTATCAAAATATGTTTTCAAAACTATTGATTCTAAAATAGATAGAAGTCATATAAATTTATCGAACATATTTTTGACTTACGATAATAATCGGAAGGGTTTTTAAATGATGGGCATGGATATTCAACCAAAGCAAAATATGGCAGCATATCTCTTCTTCTTCCACTAAACATTACTCTACCTGCAGATACTAACAATATTCGAGAAAGCATAGTAAATATTTCGTACGTCGGAGGATGTAAAGTTAAAATTACAATACGTCCTAAAATCAAACAAAAACTTCAATACCTACGTGCATAAAAATAACGACATAAACTTTAAATAATTTAAAACAACTAAATGCAAAATTTTAAACAGTCAAATTGTTTTCAGTAAATATATAACAAAAATTTTGTGCTGTTTTTTAATAGAATTATCTTTTTTTTTCACTATTGAACAAACAGAATAAATAAGGTACCTACCTATAGAATTTCCGCTACCACCATTTGCCCATTGTCTTAAATATTCGACTAGGAAAAATGTGTCAAATATATCCATTCCTCTTGTCGGTTGATCGAGTATTACGATATCAGTATCGAGTAACAAATGACAAGCTACATTCAAGCGCCTTTTCTCTGACGTCGTCATGTTGGACACCTTCGTGTTTCTAACTTGTTCTAATCCTAAATCTTCTATTAAAACATTAATCTGTAAATAAAAACAGGATATTATCACTAAAAATATATCTTTTTCTGTTAACGCGATTGCTTTGTGTTTTATCACTAAAACAAAATGTCAAGACAAAAAAAATAAATACCCTATCAGAAGCATCTATTTTAAGATGGCCTAACTTATCTGTTGGTTTCTTAAGTTCGTAATGGAATCTCAAAGTTTGCTGTACTGTTAAATCTTCACAAAGATGCGAATCACACTGTACGTAAGCTACCCGAGATTTGAGCACATTTTTTGTTATATTTTGACCATTCAGAAGTATATCTCCAGCGACATGACTTTTAGCACCAGATAATACATTTAAAAGACCTGTTCCTTCCATTTCTGTAAAAAAAATTTTTTTCAGAACCTTCGTGATTTAGATGTTATTATTATATTCCAAATAAAACATGCTTGAAAAACAAATGCAATATGCCATATATTTACCTGAAGTGGCCATTACTGCTAAAACTTCACCTCCTCGAACTTCAAAAGATACATTTTGTAGTAACAGCATTCGTTTGTCGATCGGTGATGCAATTTCCAAAGACCGGACCTAAACGAAAAGTTACAATAGGTGTTACTTATTTTCATATTACAATAGTGATTTAAAGATTTATCAAGATTCAAGAATAAGATTTAAAATGTACGTTGATCATTTGATGAATGCACCTTCGTTTGTTCTAAAATCTAAGGCATTAACCAACCTATCTTTTTAAATTATGTATAATTATTATGTTCTGCATTACGAGACCTTTGGAGGGTGGACTTTTTTTACGTGAAACATCTTTAGCCGCGATGATAGTAATTTTGTTGAACAGCGTAACGAAAACGAAAAAACGACACCGTTAGGAGTGGGAAAATGAGCTGCTAGCGGGGAAACAGAAGCGATTGGCCGGCGGGTAGGGTAGGTACGAATGCATTGAAACTCTATCGACACGCCCCTTTCTGTTTAGTGTTTACTTGGTTACAATTAATGTTTACCCATGAAGTTTCACTTCAGACGCGTGAGATTTACACGCACCCTGTTTTTTTTCTAATTTATGTATGTATGTAAAATCATCAACTAAATACTAATGCATAGTGGTAACTTTTTTATTATTTGTTAGTAATAGTCGATACTTTCGCTAGTTCTCATTTATTTATTGTAAATTATAGACGCGTCGACAACTTAGGTCATTAGCGTCTTGTTCTCATCAAATAACAACTCACTTAAAACTAAATAACATCACAAAACATCCATGAGCGGAGGCGGGATTCGAACCCACGACAGTGTGATCCAAAGGCCGCTACGCTAACCGTTACACCACTCTGTCCTCCGCTAGTTCTCACATTCGAATCTGGGAACTTGCAGTTTGTGATAAACGAGTCAAAAAAATCCCTTATAAACAACGGCAGCCCCACAATTTCGACTATTCTCAAGAAATAATATTATAATTACCTGCATATGTGGATACATAAACGAGGGCCCCATGTCGACTTGATCGTGCATTACATAATCGTTCCTAATAACTGACGGTGCACGTAACCTTGAATGAGCAAGGGACATGTGGCTTTCCGCTTTGGACATTGGACGGCTCATGTGATTTGGAGGCATCATTAAACTGTCAATGAATCAAAATTATTAAAAAAAATCTGCATTGCAAATTATAAGTCATTCTGTATTTATTTTTACGTTAAGCCGTTGAGTGAAAGAAACTCTTTCACTCAACGGTTAAGCTTTCTTTTTCATTGCTCATTTAAGAGATAAAATAAAAAGTGTAAGTTACCTATCGTGAGGACCAAATTCAGCTACACTATTTCTTCTATTCGTGTATTGATGAGGATGTCTACCATACAAATCTTGATTAAGTAAATTTGCTTCTGAAATACTTTTATTTCTATTCCAGTTACTTTCTCTTGAACTCTGTTGCATAGCAGCTACTGGAATACCGGGATGCTAAAAACATACGCATTACAGTTAAACCTTGATTATCCAACTAACCGACATATTGTTTGTTCGTCTGCAAATTGCAAATACAAACTGTGAATTGTGATTGTAATTTAGGTTTCAATTTTTTGTAAAAAGTGAAAAAGCTGTGTTTTTTCAGTTGAGAAAACCTTTAAAACGGCTAAACAAAGACAAGAGCATGCAAGGATTTATAACTTTTACATAATTTTTGTGTCTTTCATCCGCCATTTCCGTATTAACCGACATTTTCGAACAAGACTCTTATTTTAAACAAAGCAAGGAGCAACGCATCTTCAGCATTAAACGGGGACTATTACTTAAATAGTTTAGTTTCAACACTAAAATAAGTTCAAAAAATAAAATGAAATATAGGTACCCCAGGATGATACGAATGATGAACATTTTGCATCCGAAAGTCGGGATCTGATCTATATTTTCTATTTTGTTTATATTGTTGAGTTGTTTCGTTGTCTGAACTGTCATAGCCCGATGAACCATCACGCCCCCGAATATTATGTTTTGATATCCTGGAAAAAAAACATTTTTATTATTATTTCCATGCAATCTTTGTTTATAATGTTGAGAAAAAAACTGTTTGTGAAATGAGTATAAATAATAATATATTGCTGTTTTAAATAATTATGCAGACGTTCGGGAAATTCATTTTCATCATCAAGGCCAAATAACACTCCACACAAACTACTTAGTCAAAATTTGAAACAAAGAATTCACATTTATATGAAAGTAGTGGATTACTGAGATTTGAAATATATTTTGTAAATAAGTATTTATTTACTGTAGATTATAGACGCCCGACAACTAAGGTCATTAGCGTCTAAAAATTACATAACATTAAAACGACGTTACAAAACATCCATGAGCGGAGGTGGGATTCGAGCCCACGAGAGTCTGATCCAAAGGCTAGCCTGCTAACTATTACAATAAACTGTCCCCCGTTAATAAGTATACTACTATAAATACGGATTCTTTATTTCAAATTTTAACTGATTAGGGAAGGATTACAATTTTGAAATTATACTGGTTTTGTCTACGTAAAAATCAATAATTATTCAAAAGCATGCTATATTAACGACAGGCATAAACAGAATTAGAAACCACGAGTCCACGTTGTTTATATTCAAAATATATTCATCCTTACAGTCACATAACGTTTGCTTTTTGTGCTGACGAAGTCATACCGCACTGTAAGAAATGAGAAGGCCGATTACATAGATTATCGATGGTCAATTTGTAGCCAGCGATTAATCTGGTAATAGGCACACAAAGAGACAATGGCGTCGCAAACAGGTATCGCCTGCACATCGCGTAGATTCCATAAAAACACATGCGTGGTTACTAATTTTACATTAATTTGTTTTGTATTCATCCATTTTATATATGTAACTTTACATTTTATTTTGTAATTTTTACACACTTTATTGGAATACTACACAAATTATGTAATTTTAATTTACTTTATGTAAAAATCACAAATTTGTTTAACTTTACAGTAAAATTCAATACGGTTCATGGGTTCTTGGATTAAAATAAATTGTTATTGATTAATAACTCTTTTATTTATCTTCGTACGACGTTTCGTCTCTTTCGAGACTTTATCAAGTAGGTACTTGATAAAGTCTCGAAAGAGACGAAACGTCGTACGAAGATAAATAAAAGAGTTATTAATCAATAACAATTTATTTTAATCCAAGAACCCATGAACCGTATTGAATTTATTAAAAAATGGATATGAACCGAGTGAATTATTTACAATAAAAGTCCAAATTTTTATGAAGTTTTCTGTGTAAAAATAAATAATAATGTAAAATCACTTAGAAAATCGAGCGAATTCTACCTTAACTTTCAAAGTATTTTTACATCCATTTTTTACAGTTCGTGGCATCTTCTAATCTAATTTCAATATTACTTTACCTCGGATGAGGTCTTCCAGGTGAAGGCCGGTGTACGTGTCCTAATGGTGTGCCAGATCGATTGGAACCGTTGTGATTTGGAGGAAATACTCTTGGTAGTCCAAACTTCAAATATGTGTACATATTAGACCCCAATGCTGATCTGCAAATATTAAAATCAAATGTTAACTTCAAATATTGCCCGCGTTTTTGATTATTTTAAAAATTGTTACTTATATAGTGTACCTACTATAACCGTTAAACGATTTCAAAATGGTTCAGCAATAGTGCTTTCGCGCATTTCATTAATAGTGACATTGTTAGCAAACTTTTGCGCAATTTTAAAATAAAAAATAAATTCGCGTTATTACAAACCAATGACTGTGCTAATGAAATGGGTTGCCTAGGATAAAAAATATTTTTTAACGATTTTTTTCTACGAATTGCTCTCAGAATATTTACTGTACCTTGTTTTCGTTTTTTTATTTGAATTTTTCCTAATTTTAATAAAATATGTTTTATCTATTATTTTTTTTCTATATAATTTAAACAACAGATCGTCATGCAATGTTTTTTTTCTGTTGTCTTTTATATGTACCTACAAATTAGGTTTTTCTTTATCTTTTTATCTGCAGTAAGTCAGAGGTGTAACCAGAAATTGAAATTGGCGGCATTTTTTTGAATTTAACTGGCGTAGTTTATTTAATGTTTGAACTTTTCATCGATAAAATAATATCTATAGGTCCTCTAGATTGATAGGTTGTAAATACATTCCTGTAGGGTAAAAACTCCAAATGGACCCTCCCCCTGGGTACGCTATTGCAGTAGAATGTAGATTATACATGGCAATACAAAAATAATTTAAAAATATTTAAGTTTATCACTATTTCTATTGCGATTTACGAACGCTATTTTACGAAGAACGATATCTATTGTAATATTATATTTTTACTTAGATATTTATTTCTTATTCGAAAAATGTAAATTTTATATAAATCAGTGTGAGTTTTCGACTTACAAAATTTCGCATTAGACAAATTTCTAAGAATGAATTATGTACGTTCGTAAACCGAGTTAAGCTGCATTAATATATTATGAAAAGCAACGTTTTTTAAGTAAATAATTTGAAATTCAGCTTACAATTCACGATCACGATGTTCAACTCGCGGACTGAGAGCCGCAGGGGCGCGTTTCGACCTACATAAAAGAGAAAAGTATGATAACTGAACGATTGCTTTCCCCAATACAATATATTCGAATGTGAGACGGGTGGTGATTTCAATGATCGATAAAGCGACTAATCTTACATCAAGACATTTTTAACAACAAAAAGAATGGTGTTAAGTTATATTCGAAAATGAGAAATACTTAAGTGACTAATATATTTAAATAGTTCATCAATAGCAAATGTTGATGTCTACTATAATCGAAACTGTGCTGTGATGTCAGTAAGGGAGTCAGACGCGGTTTTTTTGTAATTAAAATTGGGAATCATTTTTTAAATTTTTTATGCATCACAATTAGAATTTATTTTAATGGAGGGCTAAAGTCTCTTAGCTCCACCCAACCCCCTTATATTTAGATTTAGATTTATTTATTACGATTATAGTTCAGCATAGCTGTTCTTCCATCTATAATCTTATCAGAATACAGAACATGACTAAAATGTATATAATAAAATTTGCTAGTGAACGGAACTAATTAACTATACTAACCTACCTATAGTCAATAAATTATTGTAAATAGATAACCGCATATTAGGTATACCAATCTATAACGCTTTAAAAATAGTTTTGTCAATGAAAATCACGAAATAAGTTTTTTTTTATAAATTCATTAAACTGATTAGAAATCATCAACTTTTTTGGATACTTTTCTGGCTCCGTTAGAAACGTAACATCATAGTTTCGCTAGTAGTGGACGTCAGATCTAATGAACGATTTCTTCTTTATAAAACTTTTTTATTATAATAAGTAGCTGAAACCTTGAATCATTAAAAATTTGAATTAAGGTGGCATAATATCTATAACAATAAAATTATTACGCTATTTATAGGAAGTAGGAAGATACAATTAAGATAAAATGTTTCGAAGTCACGAAATGTTTTTCAAACAACAGTCCGGTGAAAGTTGCAGTGCATTATATCTGAATTTACAAAAGTTTTCAAATTTTTTAAATTTAAGAATTTTAAAATCATACGAATATTCCAATCGAATTTTTAAAATTTAAGTTTTAAAATCGATCAATCTGAAAATGTCATTGCAACCGTACTTAGAAACTAAATCATAATTACGATATTTCTAGCGAAAATAGTTCCGTTCAGAAGAAAGTCTTTTGGGGTATTGCACATGGATATACATTTAATATTTTTTAATTGAGATAAATGACTTGATTTTTTTGGTAGCTTATAAAGGAGGGAACCACTAAGTAAATAGATATTAGATAAGAAAATAAATCACTTACTTAGGTCCATATCGAGGATGTGAAAGAATCGATTGCACAGTGGTATCCCGTAGTTGAAAATTTCCATATGGCAGAGGACTCTTGTCTGTAGATCCCAACGCGCTGTCCGTAAAATCGGAGTTCAGGTTTTGTCTGCAAAGTTCACAGTACATTAAAACAATTCTTCACAAAAACTTTCTTAACGAATTTGTTTTAAATAAAACACATTTCAATTAACGTAAACAATACATATGATTCTCTTCGTTTAAAATCGTAATTAAAAAACTAATAGCATTCTAACATTCCACTGGTACATATATATAAAACAAAACACTGTTTTTAAACTTGCATTTATTAACAAAAATTAATCACATATTTTTCTTTGTAGTAAAAGTGAAGTAAAAATAGATAGGCGTGGAAGTTCAAGTTTTAAATTAAATTTATGGTTGAAATGTTTTTGAGATAAAAACAAAAATGATTTAAAAGAGAGCATTAAAGTTCGTTGCAAATATGTTTGATATACTAAAAAGCAATCGTTAAAAATGTAACAGTAAATTCAGTGAATTGGACAATGAAGATGTTCGTATTCTTTTTAGCCAATGAAAACACAGGTCGAGTGAAATCCACAGGCATTTGTTTCTGTTAATAATTAATAACAAACTATAAGTAAGTATAGACAATATGCTTTATGAAGAATTTATAATTAAATCAAATAAGTGTATGTTTTGCACACTTTGGAATACCGCGAATAAGTAAACTGTACAAGCTGTAACAAAATTACCGCGTATTTTTTTTAATGAGCTACCAACAAATTGAATTTAATTAAAGAGTTCTGCATAACAAATTCACTCATTTAATAATACATTGTAAAATATACACAATGCCTGATCACCACTAGCAAGAAGAGTTAACTATTTAATTAAGTGACTATTTAGTTAAGAATCGGTCTTTTTTATTTACTTGTTTAGTTTTTTATTATTCTTTTAATTTTGAAGACAGTTTAGTTATATAAACATTGCTTTATCTATTTCTGAAAAGTGTTAACAATTTTGGAAAAATTTTAATTTTTATTAAACTTTAAAAAATAAAAAATGAAGTATCTAATGGATTTTTAATTCTAAAAAAACAACAAAATACTGTTATTAATTATTTATCATTCGGTTTGTTACATCCTGTAGTTTTCTGTACAAAATATGTATATTTTTTAATATGATACGCTTTACTAGGCTTTAGGTGAAATTCGTTATAAATTTAAATATAATTCAGTATTTTTTTTCATTTGCATAAAACATTCTTATGATGCAAGTTTATTACGTGTTGTTAGGTGTTGTACAAAAATAAAAGTAAAGTTTACAATTTTGGTTTAGCAAATAAAATTAAAGAAATTTTTGCATATTATATAAAGAGTTTTCTTATTTTAACTAATAATAATATTTTATTGAATTGACACTACAAATTTATATAAAAATTCAAAAAGTATAGTAGAAGTAACTATTAAAGGATTTTTCAAGTAGGCAGTACAGCCGTTATTTTAAAATTAAATTTAATTACCAGATTTTCTTTCTTTGTTAGGAATTAGCATATGCTGTTTAATTTTAAAACGCTAAAAACACTGAATCGATTAAAAAAAGTAAACTATAATAACTACACTTTTTGCAACGAGAAAATATCAAATATCAAATGTACATGACACGTAAACGTACAGCTTCTAGAAGAAAATTAGAAAAACAAAATGAACACATTCGAGCATTAAAGATTTGAATTTTTTATGCAACGTAGGAAAATAGATAACCTCAAACTTACACATCTCCAAAAATATTTAGGCAAATTAGAATCTCTAGAAACTTAAAATTATACCATCGCACAACACAATCGGACTCGACTTTAGTCAAAGGTAAGTCGACTTTAACTAAGTAAAGATCATAAAACACAAACAAACAGTTCGGTAAATGGTCGATTAAATATAACAGGAATAAATTGATTCAATTATTATTTTATACAGACTGTAGAAAATTATGTAAAAACAATTTGATGTAATGACTGTAAACAAACTATAATATAACGGTCAATGCGTTTTCAGTTGGAAAATATGTCATTTATTAAATAACGCTTTAGTATCAATAAAAACTAAATAAAAATAATTCAAGCTTTACTAAAATATGTTATTGAATAAGTATTTGAAATAACTTGCAAATATAAATTGGTACTAAACCCAAATAGGTAATCTTATTAGTTAGTAGCCTTAAATCTTAATATATAAATGCGAATTACCATTAACTCACTCGCTCACTCATTCATCTTAGGAACTATAAAGCCTACAATATGAAATTTGGCAGGTAGATTCCTTATAGGACGCAGACATTGCCCCAGAAAGGATTTTTCGAAATTCAACCCATAAGAAAGTCAAAGGGGGTGTAGAGTTTTTGAGGTATTGAATTCAACATACGATCTCTTTATTAAAAATAAGCAACATATACATGTTCGACCGTTTTTTTTTGTTTTAATCCTTAAGATGGTGAAAAGGGGAATTATAAGAATAATCTTTTTCCGAAACTGCTCGAAGTAGAAACACGAAATTTGACTTCAGTATTCTTTGTTAAAATCAAAGAGATCGGTGTTCGACAGATTATCGAAATCCGCATCCCAAAGGGTGAAAACGGGGGTGGAAACCTTCATGAAGGATACGCTGTATCTCTGAAATTGCTTAAGCTAAAAAGTGTAACTAATCATTAATTCATAGCACATAAAAAAACGAATAAAATCGATCAGACAGGCGTAATGAAATCCGAAATGCGGAAATGGGCACGTCAGCGGAGCTACCAGTGCGGTAGTCGATTAACCGAGCCCTCTTTTCACAGATCGTTACCCTAATTTCTATTATCTATTAACAGAATTACCCACTAATATGAATGAATGGAAACGGTATGCGCTTTATTTGAGTATCAAATTAGCTTTGGCGAGTCTATAGAAGTCATTTATTTTCAATAAATATAAATTTTATTGTCATACGCATCGAATGACAATTTGATGTTAGTACATTTGCATAATTCATTGGTTCCCAACTGCTAACGTTGTGGCACAAATCCATCGAGTATATTTTGGTTTGACAGCTAAATAATCAAGAGCAACAATAATCATAATAATTATTATCATTTTAGGGCCAACGCCCACATGCAACTTTTTTCGCACGATTTTACGATGTTGTCGATACAAAAAGTAGCATGTGTGCGTTGGCCCTTTCTGTATCTCTAGTTTAGTCAGCTCAGAAACCCTGTGTACGGGATACCCGTTTGCGCTTACTACTTATTGCTCTTTTTAAACGGTTTTATTTAGCTTGACCCCATATATTTGTTTGTTTGTTACTATCTTTGTTTCAAATCTTGCGACAGCTTTTTCATTTACTTCTACTTAATCGATTCTTATGAAACTATGCACACACTTTGATTTCCCGTGACAATACAATATTATGATAATTTCAACTTGGTAACGGGGGTCTGATGATGGAATCAGGAGGTGGACAGTTGAAAGGATGAGGAGTTTAATGATACGGGCCAGAAATCAAACTAAAAACTAGAAAATAAAAATAGGTAAAAAACTTTGATTAAGTTAAACGGTTTTATGTTAAATCATCAGCTGCGTCAGCGGAATAAGTAATAAAAACGTGGGGCGCATAAAAATCTGTATAACGACTGTCTAATTATTACATAAGAACGGATTGTGTAGAAAAATGTGTTTCCAAGCCCACCAACAGAAATATTTCATATACGCCCCACGTTTTTATTACTTATTCCGCTGACGCAGCGACACAAAGTGCCCCTTGGTTTGAGTCCTAATGATTTTTTTTCCAAATCGATTTAGTGGTTCTGGAGTTTTGATGTAACATCGATACAAACTTCTTTTTTTGTAACCCAGAGCTCTATATAATGATTTCACTACACATATTTTAGGTTTATGTAGGAATAATTTTGAAATGAGATTCAGATTTTATACCTGTAAATAGACCAGGCGTGGAGATCTTCGCTGGCAGCTCCGATATTCATCGCCGACCTGGAATCCAGATTGGAAGGTACGGAATATTTGCGTTCCATCTCAAAGCTTTGCGACAACCCCCCTTGCGAAGGGTGTCGACTGTGCGACATATTCGCGGCGATTCCTTATTCTGAAAATAAAAAAAACACCGATTAAATAACTATAAGTATTTCATTTAAAATAACTGCTAATAAGTAAACAATCAACCATATCCTATTCCTAATACATATTTTTAAATTTGCCAATAGAAAAATACGAAATAGAATTTTACATGAAACATAGAAAATTTAGATTAGAAACGATCGACAAAGTAGATATTATAAAAAATACTAAACGAAATTTTTATTAATTTTTGATAATCTTTAATTAATTGAGATACACCAGTCGAAAAGTTTAAAGCTGTACTAGTCTGCAAAATATTTGTATACGAGATAGATACCAGGATTTTAGACCGACTGTTGAATTTGTATAAAAATTTGACACGTTTGATACGTTTTCTTTATCATTTGTACTGGAGTTTATAATTAAAAGTAAGGCACAAAATAGTATTTTCGGTATAAATTGCCATTTGCCAGAAATAAAACTGTCAATGTGTCTTGTTGGAGCATTAAAGTTTCTTATGCATGTACAACGATTTTCTATAATTCTTGAGTCTTCTGACACGCTTGCGCAGGGCCGTTCCGTGTGCAAGATTGCAATTGGGCGCTCCTTAGTCCAGATAATTTCTATTCTATAGTAAATTAAGTAAAAAAAAATAATATTTGATAATATGAAACTCTGCCACTATTTCGTTATAGCTCCCTAACCTACTTAACAATCAGGATTTTTTAAATATCTATTATTAGAATATATTATTTTATAGTTCATTATTTTTGATAAATTGCTTTCCTCCGCATAATACTTACATATTATAAAAATTAGGTTCATGAAATTTTAAGTTACCTTTTACATTACATTTTTTTATATTTTATTTGTTAATTTTTCTCGGCGTCTATTTGCGCCGCCCCCCTTTGACACCAATCACGGAACAGCCCCGCGCTTGGACATGTGTAGCCTCATTCTGCGTTAACCGTTTTGTCAGAAATATAACCTGCTGCAGTCACGCATTTTATTTTTTCAGTGAACAAACAGCAGATTGTTAAAATGTGGCACATAACCGAGACTTTGCTTATAAGTTTATAAATCACAATGTGTGGCAGTAATAAAGCGGTTCTTTATTATAATATAAATACATCACACCTTATCCACATGTCAAAGCTCAAACATTAACTGTACATGCAGAATGCAGATTCAAGATCGACATACAAGTTGCTGGAAATCTATATTGTAGGTATAGGTAGTACATCGTAGGTCCATAGTTAGGCTTCTATATCGGATTTCCGAGATTCTGCAGTTCCGGAATTTCGGATAAAATTTTGAATCATCCATTCCGGGACGGACACAAAATTCTGTTTAATTTTTCGACGAAAGAGTGGGCTTTAATATACCTAGACTTTTTAAATACTGACTGACTGACAGAACATCATAAATTTAGGGTACTTCCAATCGAGCTAGAGCATTGAAATTTGGAGCATAAATAGTGTTTAAGGTGATAATTACGAGAAAAATCAAAAATCATGGCGGATACGTTCTTCCCAACTACGGAACCCTTCACTGTGCGTGGTCCGACACGCACTTGGCCGCTTTTTTAATTAAATTTTAAATTATTTTGTACGAATCGATGAGATATCTGGAATAGAGTTTTAACTATAAACGATCATAAAGTATATGGATAGTAAGGGCTGCCAGCCTCTCATTTCTACTAAGCGCTGGATGTTATTACGATAACAGCTCGTAGCAAATACACTGTATTACATCCGCCGCTTACCATAAATAAGGGTTTACAGCAGTAGTGATTATGAATTGATTTATTAGAGCACATATTTCAAACTTAGCCAATACCCAAGCATATTATGTATTAAATAATGTTAAAGCAATCATGTCAGTAATATAGTATATTATTCTGTCTTCTCTGACCATCTGTTATGCTTCATCTTTCTAATTGCTTTTACAAGCTGTTACATTATTAACTAAGTAATATGTATGTTGTAGATTTTTATTTAAACTAGACGCTAACTCCGTGGTTAAGTACATACAAATGTTGAAGTCTATGGCACGATTTTCCTACAGGCTCTATAATAAATTCTGAACACATTTTAAACCTCATGATGACATTGGTAATACATAATATTATTTAATATACTGAACCGATGTCATTCAGTATTTTTCCAATCATTAAGGGATTTACGTGCGTCAACAGATTTTTACTTTCTAACGACCATAGGAGTGACAGAAGTCTTGTAATAGCAAAAAAATCAATTTCGAAATTTCGACGGATTTCAACGTTTCATGGACCTTATAGACCGAGAGCTAGTGACAGTTTTTTGGTGTTTTTTATTCAAGGCCTTATTTTTGTGAAGATGTTGAGGGAGGCATAGTGCCCTATGTAAGGGATTTTGCTAGATAGCGGTATGGGAGGGGTGAAGACCGCCCCCAACATGTAACAAAAAAAAATGGTCACAATTATTATTGCTTCAAGGCTGAAATTGTTTGTATAGCTTGTCGGTGAACCCAATAATGTCATTGTAATATTTGCAGATCGATTGGTCAGTATTAAGGGGGTGGCAGATCACCCTAACCGTGTCATGTACCCGACGAAATTTATATTATTAGTTCAAGGTTCAAATTTTAATATGTTGTTACGGCGACTGTTTTAAGCATATATAAGTATTTCAATTTGTAGGTATTAACCCCCTTTCTTAGAGGGAAACTTGCTCGCCTAGGTGTTTATATCGTTCTGCAAGGGGGTTAATGCCGACACTTTGTTTTACAAATTGAAATATATGCTTAGAACAGTCGCGGTAACAACATATTAAAATTTGAACCTTGAGCTAATAATATAAATTTCGTCGGATACATGACACGTTTAGGGTGATCTGCCACCCATTTAATACTGACAGGGTACTTTAATATGCCTCCCTCAACATCTTCATAAAAATAAGGCCTTGAATAAATAACATCACAAAATTATCACTATCTCTCGGGTCTATTAGACGTCTATCTTAAATGTCTATCCCTTCGCTAATTGTCCGTATATGTTCAGAGGCATGGTAAAACATCGTTCAACGGACTCAAAACCAAAATTTGAAGTTATGGTTTTTAGGGCATTTCTCAGTTTTTTTCTCCTTACTCCGCCAAATAATGGCAGTTTCCCGGTGAACGAAAATCAAAACAAGATTTTCTCAAAAACCGCGGATCCAACGATTTTGTTCATATTTCATAAACCGTACCTAATTCTTATACATCGCGATTTAGCTTATACGAGTATACCGTGTATACTGTATAGCAGGGGTCACCAAATGGCGGACCACGGTCCGGATTCGGACCGCCGACCTATTTTGTGCAGACCCAGAAGAATCTGAGAATATCAGTATCAAAATGTGTGATATTTCAATTTAGCCCGCGCTTTGCCTTGACTCTGCCGCTCATGTTAATAAATACCCAGAACTAAAAAAATTGGCTTTGAAACTTTGCACAATGTTTGGATCAACATACATTTGTGAAGCAGCGTTTTCCAAGATGAACTTCATTAAAAATAAATTTCGATCTCGTCTTACCGATGACCATCTCCAGAATTTAATGGCAATAATTTGCACCAACTTAACACCAGACTTCAGACAGATTGTTCAGAGTAAAAAATGTCTTTTTTCGCATTAATATTGTTCTTACTTTATTTTTTAATTGGATGTATCATTAATAATAAACAAAGTATTCTGATTTCTTTTGCTTTTATTTATTCACTAGCGGCTGCCCACGGTTTCACCCGTGTGGTTCCCGTTCCCGTGGGAATATCGGGATAAAAAGTAGCCTATGTTTTCTGTGAGCCAAATTTCATCCAAACCGGTTCAGTAGTTTTTGTGTGAAAGAGTAACAAACAAACGAACAAACTGGCATACTTTCCCATTTAGAATATTAGTAGGATTCTTGGTTGCTAGTTACCTATTATCATAAACCAAACGGACCGCGATAGAGTTATATTTGTTACAAACTGACCCGCAATGAAACTAATTGGTGACCCCTGCTGTATATAGGAACAAAATCCACACTCATATCAAAATTTAATAAAAAGGCCGCGCACCGAATCGACTCGGTACTGAACATTCGTCATTTTTATAAAACTCAATCATAAACGAAAGCCAGCCCACTGCCCTATTTAGTTTTATCTACCTATATATTATGTAGACTGTACAGAACATTTTTTTATAGATACATCAAATAGTTTAGTTTATTTCTTTAAGCAAATAATAATTTCTATTAACCGTTAGATACTTAGTACTGAATGCTTGACTTACAAAAACTTGCAAAAAGAATGCATTTTTAAAAACTATAAAAAACCGCCGCGGCACGTTTTCATTCAACGCGTCAATGCAATCACCATTTGTATGTATTTTCGTATTATATATAAGTATTCATATTTATACAGATTGTTTCAATATGCAATCGGTTTTCCATAATACTTTCTGTGAAGATAAATCATAGATATTTTAGATAATGGAAACTGGCTAGACTTTTATTAATTTTTTAATTATTTTTAATTTTGAAAATTCAATTTCATCAGTTCACGCATTAGGACTTTCAGCTGTAACCGGGGGTTAGTAAATAGTAGTTCAGCTATTCTAAAGTTCTTTGTCTGTATTTATTAAAAAATACACTTTGGTGGCATTTGTATCTCCACTTCAGCCTGTCCAGATACGTCCTGTGAGTACACCACTACTACTGCAGAGTGCCGGCGTCTGCAGCGAAGACCTCAACGAGTTCAACAAACCCGCGATCGTTCGGGCTCTACGGACCGTCCACTACATCGGTGGTTCCCAATTCGCCGAGATTACTAAAATATGTTACGAAATATTTCGAAGTGTATACACACTATCATGTACTATAAGCCCAATAGCCTTCAGAATCCTAGTATTTTTGCCCAATTTTTTTTTTCAATTCCTAGATTCAACCTTTGGATTGGATTGCGATCATTTTAAATATAGGCTTCGTGCGTTAAATGTGCCTTATATAATGGCAAATACACTAATAACAATACAGGCATAACAATGACAAGACAATGCTTAGTTTGATTACGTCGTAATCTTTGCAAAGGTGGTCTTTTCCTGAGAACATTTGTAGATATAGTGGATTATTGTGGACATATGTCTAATTAAAAATTTACGACCGAACTTAACACCTTTTGTTCAAACTCCATCGATTTATTGCAACTTGAAATTTAAGAACAGTTTTAGTATGCAAATTCCCAGACAATTCTTTAATCGGCTTATAAAGTGGCGATGTTTCAGATTGGTATTTTATACGGGCATAAATATAAATGTCTAAGAATTGCAACTTGCATCTTCAAGCAGGGATTATTTAGAGTCGTAAAGTGTAAATATGTGTGCCAGAGTATAAAATAACATATAAAGTAGGCGGCACTAGTGCCGCCTAGTGACGAGTTTGTGCCGCCTAGTGAAAGTCGGTTGTGCGTGCAGCACAAGAGTTAGAATTTTAATTTTTCGGTATATATTGTATCTGCAGTCTGCACACTACAGTATGAGGGGTAGATTTTTTTGTAGACCTCTCTAGTGCCGCCCAGTAAAAATTGCTTAAAATATGCTCTGATGTGTGCAACGGCTCACCAGTGTTATAGTGTTGCCAGGTGACATACTCGGCTTTTTAACAGTGGCTGCGTTAGAGGGTGGGCCGGGTGGTCTATGGCCCACCTTAAACTGTCTTGGCCTACCCTGGAATAATCCCCAATCTCTAGTTTATCTTTTAAATACGTTGAAATTTTGGGAACAAAATAATGTTATTGGCCACCTTCAGAACACCATGTTTAAATCTGGCCCACCCTAACAAAAAATCTTAGCAGTTAGCGCCGTCACTGCTTTTTAATGGCCTGGCCGACCAAAATAGACGACGTCCGGATTTTTATATTTTCATTTTTAATATATCAGGTTTTATGAACTTTTGAAATTGAATCTTTCAAATTAGCCGCAGTTGGGTAGAAAAATTTAAGTTTTATATTTTATATAGGCCCGGTTAAAAATTCGATCGATCCTTAAAAAAAATTTGAAATAATATCCTCTCATATCAATATAATAATTAGTAATGACAAATGAAAAGTATTCGGCAAATAATATATTTGCCACCTAGTTTTACATTGTTCGGCTTTGAGGTTCAAATCTCTAGTCAAATTGACTTTTAAGTTGGGCTATAACTAAGTTTAAGGGTAGGCAAGGTCTATTTATGTTTATTTTGTTTCATTTACATAAAAACACCAACTGACAAAGTCGTCTAATCCGAATACCATTTCATACTTTCAATTTGCTATTATTTTTAATAATAAAAAAATTATTAACACTTCTACCACTTCTCAGATTAGAGGGTGAAAACTAGGGACTAGTAATAAACGAAACCAGCTGGAACACTTATATAAACAACGGCATCCCTACGCTCTCGGCTGTTTATTCTTTTTTTGTAACAATTTTAAAACAAATCAGTTGGATTATTGCTTTTTATTTTTCTTGTCAATCAGTTATTTAGTGAGTTATGCTGTTTAATTTTATGCAGTTTACAATTCGAAGACCACACAACTAACAGGCTATACTTCGAGCTTTACTTTAAATAAAAACTTGTAATGTCATAAAATTAACTATGTTCTCACGGGAGGTCTTATCTGTTCAGAATTAGATACAAAAAGATGACATAAATTTCGAAATGAAAATCCTCAAGCAAAATTAATCTTAAATTAAGTTTCGCAAAAATCAGTCCACTAGTTTTTTTTGGGTGACATCCAAACAGAATTACAAGTTTGAAAAAAAAATGTCAAACGCTATTATATTAATATTCTCTATACATGTGCAAACGTTGCCTGTGGAACGCTCCAAAATAAAATCTTCTCCGGTTATTATCTTTAATTTTTATTATCTACTTCTACAGTATGCTGTGAAGTTCGTGAGTTAGGTAGGCGCACGCAGGCGTATAAGCGATTAAACAGAAGTTGCTATGCAACCGTTTTATCGAAAGTAGCTATTTTGTAGTGGGTATGGCAAAAAATTGTTTAATGATAAATAATAATATCTAAAAATAAAAAATGTGAGCCGTCGCGGGACGCCTGGCAGATGTGAACTTGACAAATTTATCAAAATAAAATCTAGCCTATATCACTTAGGGATAGTGTAGCTTTCTATTAGTAAAAGAATTTTTTAAATCGGTTCATCAGTAGTTCGAGACATAAGAATTTACAATTTAACACAATTTATCCTAATTTTCCCCCGTTTACCCAAATTTACCCTAGTATAGAATTGTGAATTGTGTTTTAAAGACCACCAACAGCTAAGGTTATTTGGGCCTAGCACCAATTCATATTTTCAATTCATTATTATTTTTTTTTTTTAATAATAAATTGAAAATCCAATTGACACTTTTACTAGCTCTCGGGCTAGAACCCGACAACTGGGGACTTGTAATAGAGGAACCATAGCAACGCCATGTAAACAACAGCGCCGCTACACTCTCGGCTATTCTCAAGCCCTCCGCGACTGTACCTATGTGATCAATTACTAATAAGAAAACTGTTTTTGATATGTAGTATACCCTAATTTCTTGAATTTACCCTAGTTTTCCCTAAATACCTTAATTTACTCTTATTTAGCCCCCTTTGCCTTAAGTTACCCCAATTTACCCTAATTTACTCTAATTTGCCCTAATTTACTCTAATTGACCCTAAATAACCTAATTTACCCAAATTTTCGTTTTTTTTTAAAAAACAAAAAAAATAATTTTTGGTGTCATGAAATTTCAAAAAATTATAATTATTGTCAAAGAAAGAATATAACAAAAATAAAAAATTTTATAAATAAATATCATGTAGAATTTAGAAAAAAAACGTCAAAAATTGTACGATGCCATGAGTTTCCGAACCCAAGTCCCCATGCATAGAAGGCTAAAGTCGTACCACTACTCTACGGATGAACTTGTCTAGACGTACGTTGTTACTGATATATGTATAACTTAATATACCCGGACAATTAATTTATATATTATTTATCCAGTACAATATAAGTGCCGCAGTGGTGGGGAGAATAGCAGCGAAGGAGAACATTTCGTTGCATTATTTCGTTGTATTATTTCGTTGCATATTTCCTCTCACGCGGCTGTTCACAGCCCGAAATAAGATGTTTCACATCAAAACTAAATAATATCTAACAGAACATTTCTTCTTCGATTTTTCGTGTTTCAACTTTCAATTTTGCTACATTTGTGCAAAAATCTGGGGCTCACAAGTTGTTCGCTAATATCATCGGTTTCAGGTATCCGCGTATTAAACGGTGAAACCAAACCATTGCGGATATAGGGGGCCTACTATTTATATGTTTTTATGACAGCTATTCTACACTATGTATAAATTGTATTGCAATAAATAATAAATACAACAAAAAATGTATCCATACAAAACATATTTAATCAGACTAATTAAATTTATTTTATAAAAAGCAGCAATAAAGTTGGAATTAAAAATGATAGCGAAATACGTAAATATAATATAATCAGATCTATCAATCTGCATAGAAAAATGAATGTAAAACAATAAAGGTAAAAGCAGTTTTCGTTGCAAAAAAAAATAGTAATAAAAAAGAAAGTTAAAATACGGTTAAATAAGGTTGAATAGAGACGATAAGATGGACGGAAGATAACGAGTCTCATTTTAAAAGCATGTAAATGGAAACGATCAAGATACCGGCCCGGTAACGGCGTACGTATAACGATGTCTTGAAGAAGCGTTTAACACGCATATGGTTGGATTAAACCACAATTAATTAAACTACCGTTAAATCTAATCGAAAGTTCTAAACAATCCATTTAAATCGTCAGTCTGTATTTCACTTTTAATTTTTTTTTATGGCTTTCGACGAAAGCACAGGAATGTTCAAGGACTATCTATGGATTTTTTCGAGATAGAATCAGGCTTGGTACTGTCTTATAACGATTTTTTAAATTTGTCTTATAAGTTTCGGCGCCCCTTCCAAGAAGGCGCCTAATGTAGTCGGCCTTGATTGTAGATCTAAAGGCGGGAATGGAGATGGGCACATGAGAAATGCAATATAGATGGCAGCAGGTATATTATAACTACCTAAGTTACCATTCGTTTTCAGAGAAAAACACGCGACAAAATCAAGTTTTTCCCTTCTAATAGCATGCAACCACATCTTTTCAGTTCGAAGTCCTTTGGAAATACATAACCTCTATGATTTGAACAATGGTAAACACAGCACATCGGCATTGTCATAAACTGCTACTATGAACTGCCCACAGACCGAGGTGGTTATATAGCTAGCGCCCCTAGCGGTCAAAATTGACATTAACAAGAGCAAAGCCGCGGGTAAAGGTTAGTACCTACCATATAATTTACTTTTGTTGTCACAATAAAATAAAAATGAAAATGCCCTTTATATAAGTGTTTTCTTAAGATGAGATCCACAAATTCCATTTTGTCTTATAGATCCAATGAAGGTATATCTACACTAGTCTTCAGTTAGCGACTTTTTAGGTCTGACGCTGAGTGTCGACAGGCAATTTTTAATCGGCCGACTGTTTGATTGCATTTCATCGACATTTCACCTTCACCCGCACTCGAGTCTTCAATGGGGTTGTCCCACACTTTTTTTGTTGGAATCTACATTACAAATAGATTAAGAAACAATTTTTTTTAATTTTACGGACGCTTTTTCTATTATAAAAAATCCCAAAAGTGTGTATTTTCAATGAAATTTTAAACGCAGAATTATGCCGCTAATGAAATGACGTAGATAATTACCAGCTTGTGATTGGCTGATTAGATCTACTGCGTCACGCCCACTGATCTATGTGAACCACAAGGAACATAATTTATATATCTGCATTTTTTTCTATATTATAGATAAAGAAGTGTCACTGGTCTTTACGTAATCAAATGGCGGTTTATGCTCAGCGTTTGAAAAATATATATATTTCTTTAATTTTTATTTGCAATTAGAAGGAAGGATATCTATAAGAACGAATCAGTTGGTGTTTACATTATTTGTTTATGTATGAGGAATAATATGCACTATTTAAAATTATCAAATGTTGGTACGTAGGGCGACCCTATTAATATGTAATAAAAAATTGTCAAGCCGAGCCAAAAATATTCAAAAAAATCCATCCCTGATTTGTTCTGTAATTATACAGTAGCAATAATAACTAAGTAACGTCTGAGCGTCTCCTATAATACAAAGAATTTATCATGCATAATAAGTTCTCACATTCCTAATGCAGTTAACTGTATAATGCGTCATAAGTCAGTCATAAAGAATGGGTTCTTTAGGTGACTGTGGTTTGAGATACAATCATGGTTTGTCTTTACTGTTAAAGCGTCAACAACTTAAACGACACCACAATAAAAACTGTTGTGTTCTTTGCATGTAACCAATTATTTGTTAAATTGTTACGGACAATTCGGTTTATTGTTGCGTCTCCGAAAACATGTCGAATACCGTTGGATAGTGTCGAGTTATCGAGTCAAATATTGACTTACAATAATTTAACTCCTATATAAAAGTAGGTATAATGTTCTTAATCAAACGAATAAAATGAATTTTTGCCATGTAATACCTAAGTGACTTTTGACAGGCCGGTGTGCGGGAACGTATCTTTCCCACACTGGTGTGGGAAAGCAAATCATTTCCATAGTGGTTTATGTTCATTCGCTATCCGCCCGTTATTACCTACTGACAGCTCCTCTCGGCCTATACTATGTAGAAGTGAAGTTGGCGACACAAAATGAACTGTCAAATTTTTTTGAAAATAGGTACCTACTGAAAATGAAGTGAAAGGCGGCTATTTTATAGGGGGTATGGCAAAAAATACCATATACATCTCGTACGTAATGATATTATGACTCGTGTTAAAACTCACTATCGTTCGTTTTAACATACTGTCACTACTCGTCAGTAATATACTTCATTACGCCACTAGATATACAATCTACTTATTATGTTATCACTATTTATTATAATCCGTGGCTTAAAAAATATGGGTATCGGTTGATAGTATACCAAGTTTAGTTGGTGCAACCCAAAGATATTAAAATATTTAAAAGTCTTTGGTTCGACAATTATCGAATGATGCTGGCAGTGCCGTATCTATTAGTCATGGCGCCACTGACGAAGGGAGGACTTGGCGCCCCTAGCAAAAGGAGGATTTGGCGCGCCTAGCGCGATGAGAATTTAGCGCCTTTTAATGTCTTAAAATTCACACAAGCTGCAAAACTATGGAATAGGACTATTTGAAAAAAGACAAAACAGCGTAATTTTGACAAATTTTAATTAATTTGAAATTTGCCTTTTGCAATAATATAGATTTTACTGTCATCCGGCGCCCCTTTGCTTCGGGCGGCCCTTGCGTGTGTCATCCTCGCCAACCCCTAGATATGGCGCTGGATACAAGACAGACCAAACAAAAATTTTGGAAACACGTTATCCCGTAAGAAAACGAAATCACGATGTTCCACAGTCCACTACTATTTTGTATTAGTTTTGGTTTTTATTTATTAGTAGAAACCGGATAGAGGTGTCCCTACACTATAGGCTTCGCCCGGGTCTGAATGTCTATTTTCGGTCACTGCTCAACACTCTTTTGTCGTAGAGTAATAAATATACATCCTATGGGCTATGCGACTCGTCAAGCTTGTTCTTATATTTGTAAAGTTACTAAACTCTTTTAGTTAAATCAGAGCACAAAAAGAATTCGTGATAACTGTAGAAATTATGAAGTCAGCAATTACTGAATATTTTTCTACTTCGTGATTTTCTGTATTGATTGCAAAATAATTCTTATGGTAACAAATGAAACCTGGTGTCATTGTTAATACGCTTGCTTCACAACACACATTTTAAGTTCTAACATCTGCATTATTTGTTACAGTCTTATTTGCATAAACTTCATTACTAAGATTGATCAATAAATATTCTTGATTTATTGAACACAACAGTACAATCATTACTTTTAGTTTTGTACCAAATAAATTTATGATATTTTCACTTCTATAAAACAAACGTTCTTTCATTCCTTGTTTAGTGTATAGAGATCTTCTTACAATGGGCGTAGAAAATAGAAATACAATCTTTCTTTTTTTGTGATTAAATGTACTGGTACAAAAACTAGACTTGTCTCATTTTTAAAACGTTTCAGGGAAAATAAAACTCTAAACTGTTGTCTGATTTTTATACCAAAAATTCGACTGATGACCAGTCCTATACTTCCCACCTAGTAAATATTTGCAAAAAATAAACACTCTTTTTTTATTCTTTGAAAAAAAGCATGGCCCTCTTTTTTGTTAAGTGATCTACTGGTGGCTAGCTTAATATAGCAAAAATCATGGTTACCTTGATTTACGTACAATTTTTATTTTTTTTAGTAAAATATTTTTTTTCTCGAAAACTGTACATTTTAGAGAGAAAAAATATTTACATTTTTTTCATATTATAACATTCTTGAATTCATTTATTTTTTTTTACCTATGTTAACTATGTTGACATTGAGAACGTTTTTTGTAATAGCTCAGGATCCACTGAACCGATTTGACTCAAAATCTAATCAGATCTAAGTTAAAGGCTGATAAACACAATAGGACAATCGGCATGGCCGTATGTTGTTCCGTTTTTACGATATCGAAGGTGAAAAATTGACCACACACACACACACACATACAGACATCAGTCAGAAAATGATCTTAAACGATTGCTAGGGTCTCAAAACGTGAAGATCTGTTAAAAACTCGAAATATTTTTTTCGGCCTAAATCCATTACTTCCCTACCATAGTAGAGGTGGGAAGTAAAAATATAGTTTGTTTGATTTGTGTAATTTTTGTACAAAAAACGGAAAAATTTGAGCTTAACTCGTTCTTGCCGTAAAGACTTATGAATATTAAGGTCATCAAGTTACAAGAATATAAATTAATTTATTATTCGTTGTTAATTTGTATAACTATCAAAAGTATCAACTATGTATACCTATTACCTACACTACAGTGTGTTATACATAATTATATACTTGATTTTCAGCGTTAGTATTTTAATATTTGTACGAGTACGAGTTTTTGTAGGTGACCTAAAACAACTATAATATTTCCCTGCATTAAATTATTGTTATTGTAACAAATTACCAGTTGAGTAACAATCAATAATAATCGTAACATACAATTAACGTAATTTTAAAATTATCTGTTCATATAGGTATGCAGCCAGAAAATTAAAATTGAGGTGTAACTTCGGGTTGTTTAATGTTTGTGTTAAATAATAATTTAACGCTAACGTTGTAACCATGGCAACGAAAAACAAATCATAAAATAATACCTACATGTAATAGATATTCCGTAAATGTTAATTTATAACATGTATGTAACTAGTTTCACTTCTGTAGTGTGTAAGCAACACCATTATTTAAGCGGCGTTGGTGTAAGCCACAAATGCAACATTTTATGAATTTTATTACGATTTTCAAAAATAAATATCCATTTGTTTCTGAGATGTATAAAAAACAGCGGGTAAGCTTTTAAAAAATTACTGCACCTATGTTGCATATTGCACACCAAAACAAGAACATAAAAAATAAATGCAGACAAAATTTATTGTTACTATACGTGCGTAAATTCTTTGTTTTTATTTTATTTTTTTTTATTATTTTTGTGAGCAAAAATAACTTTTGTTTACTTATAATAACATTAAAAATGTAAGAACGAAGAACCATGTTTAAAAATAACTTTTAAAGCTCATGTCAGTTAGTACCTATATTGTCAAACACTTTCAATTATACTTTAAACGAGTTCAGCCAAAGGTGCAAAGAAAAAATCAAAGTTCGGCTTGGGTTTTGGCCAAAGAATTGGCCTTTGTTCGGACTCCAATATCTACTTTATCACGTCATCCACGGTCCAGTGGCGGCGTTAGAGGATGGGCCGTGTGGGCCATGGCCCACCTGAAACTGTCTTGGCCCACCCTGGAATTATCCCCAATCTCTAGTTTATCTTTTAAATACGTTTTTAACCCTCGAAATTTCAACAATTTTTCTTGTAAATTTTATAGCAAGTATTGGCCCACCTTCAGAACACCATGCCCAAGTCTGGCCCACCCTAACAAAAAACCTAGCGCCGCCAATGCCACGGTCGGGTTTAGGGGAGTGCAACATGAGCTAAAGACCTGGGGCCTCAACATGAGAGAGGCCTCCACAAATTTTTATATTTTTGCAAATTATTCCTTTGAAAACAAAAAATTATGCATAAACGAATAACAGAAGATTTTGAACTTATCATATTGAAGTCACAGTTTTTCATAGGTATTTATATAGTCTACGTATAGATAGTTTTTCATTTAATAATTGTAATTGAAAAATTCTCGAATGTAAACTGAACTCAAAAGAACAAGGTGATTTGCTTATAGCAGTGCTTGAGTCAAGAGACAACTTTTAGTTTGTCTTTATAAAAAGAACTTCTTCACTGCCACTTTTAAATATGGCCTGGCGTAATTGCATTCACAGCAAAAATTCGACGCCGGCGCCGTGCAGACCTCAAGTCCAAGGCAAACGTTGGTTGTTTCCTTATCATAATATGTGCAGGTCAATGCTACCGCATTGGCCAAATGTTTAGCGTATAATATGACTACGAGGGTTCAAAAATGCGCCGAATCGCTTCGAGAAAAGGTAGGCTAGGCATGAGTGCTCGACTTGGTGGGTTCATTATCGTGCACCCAGATACGGCATGGCGACATGTCACCAGCGCTGGATTTACATTAGGGGCACTAGGGGCTAATAATTGCCCAGGGCGGCAAAATTTCGAACGTGAAAACATTCGTAAATTAAAATAAATAAAATACTTTTTCTCATTATTAAAATGTGTGTAAAATTATGAATACTGCAGTTTTATTTACAAAATTGTGAAAAAAACTTCAGTGTGGGGCGGCATTTTTCACGGTGCCCCAGGGCGGCACTTAGGGTAAATCCGGCCCTGCATGTCACCCAAGCCAACATTGGCCGACGAATACCATGCGTACATTATTGTAAATTATTACGTAAGTTCAGTTTTTGAAACGAAGCATATCTGCAACACCTGAAAAGTCATTAACCTGTTCAAGGTTGCGAGAAAAACATTGACTTCACTTACTAAGTACTGTAATATTGCAAGCAAAAGTGTTTATGGAATATAGTTCTGTATTTACATTTATAGTGCTTAGATTCATCATCAACTGTAATGTTTGCATACAGGGACTCGGTTTATTTTGTACCACAGGAAAGTCTTAAATGCTATCCGGTGTATTATATACATATTATACATATACATACATATATTATATACATATTATGGTCTGTTCGAGTTTAGTGTGACAAATCAGATTCAGATCTGATTAATTTGGTTACTGTTTTTTCCTCACATTAAAGTGAAACAGAACATATATCTAGTGTAGGCCCGTAGCAAGAAATTTTTTTCGGGGAGAGCTTAAAAGTCAAAAAGTAAATAAAGTCTCTCACAAACTTTCAGCAGTTTAATTATTACTATTATTATTAACAATCGCAGGTACTTGGATAATAATTTCAATAAAAATGGACACCAACAATTTACATACATTTAATTATTACATTCGTTGCATGAAAAACTATGGTCATAAATGACACATTCATTATAATGGAAATGTATTTAAAAAGACTTTTTCATAGAAAAGCACAAATTTGCTAGAATTTGTGAAATTTCGGGGAAGAGGCTTCAGCCCCTTGAGCCATCCCCCTGGCTACGTGCCTGATCTAGTGGAAATAGTATGTAAACATACTTACAGATTTCTATACTACAGAGCAAATTTACACACAATCGGGAGAGGATATGTAATGTCAAAGCGTTATTAGCGCAGAATCGGGAATGCTTAAACATACATAACTAATTAATCCGAGTATATCCATGGAATATCTTGTACCTATCTAAGGTTTAGATACTGTTTCATATATCTTGGATACTTTGTACCTGTACTTCTTAAGTGTCTTCTACTTGCTCTAAACATTTTCATGAAGTCTTAATACTGAAAGCATTTCTTTTTTAATGTTTTGATTACTAATAAGGTTGGATTGATTCTGCAACCTCTGTTAGATGTATCTAGGACTGTTAATCATTTACTATAGTTTAGTTCGGAAATAATAGTCAGTGACTAATACTTAGTTACTAACAGGCTTATAGCGGACAAGCAATGAAACAATGTAAAGCTTACTCGTTCTTAGATTTTCCCATGCATAAAAACTGTGCCGTGTATGAGTCCCTGCCGAGAATTTTTTTTATGCATGCCACGAGTTCCTGGGTAAATAAATATATTATTAATCACTGTACTTATAGTTTTGGTTATAGTGTATTTTTTTGTGTAATACAGTACAAAATAAATAGTCAGTGTTGCGCATATAGTTGATAGGTATAATAAAATTATGCGAGCCATATGAATATGATATCTGTATGCTTACATATTATTATGTTTATACTTTGTAGACGGTTTATACCAGAGGTTTACAAAATGTGAAGTTTGGACACACTAGTGACGACGTTAAAAAATAACTTAAATTTTATCAATTAATACAATCATTTAATTAGAATTTGTTCATTTTTCGTTTGATAATTTTATGTTAAAATAAACATTATTATGAGGATTCTTTTAGTTGCATTAAAAATATATTCATATTTCTTCGCTTTTTGCGAGTTATTTAGAAATAAAATGTATGAATTTCGTTCGATTCGTCGCCGTTTTAGTGTAGAGGTATATTGACCAGCAATGCTGCTTATTTCCATTGCAACTAAAAATTCACTGGACAACTCACATACTTGTTTGAAATACAGTTTAAATTTTATGTAGACCTACATAAAACTTGTGTACGGATAAATCGTTTTTACACATTATTTTACAAATAAATTATTAAGCTGGGTTGTAGAAAGCATTGTCAGAAACACTGATCTTAGATTATGACCATACAATATATTTCTCCATAAGAAAAGCATTATATAGAATTTTAAATTGATCCTGCTCGAAAAAAGTAATTGTTTAAATACATGTAAACACAGGTTAAAAAATATCGTTTCAGTCGAACATTTATTTTTAACTGCCCGCTAAGAAAATTGAACATTTTCAAAAATAGGGAAGTTATTAATTTCACCCCGATTTTCGAAAATCGAGTTTTCATCAGATCTCGACGTTTTGTGATCCTAGGAAGCTATTCTGACTATTTTTACGATGATGTCAATATGTCTGTATGTATGTATGTATGTATGTAGGTGTGTGTGTGTAAACCTCTCATAACTTTTGAACGGCTTGACCGATCGAATCGCGATTTGCGGAATTCGAAAGGGTTCCACTGAACTTAGATTTCCTGAAAATTTGAACCGATTCGGCCCAATAAATTTTGAGAAATTCCAAAAAAACGAAAAAAAAGTTGTTAAAACGATGTTTTTTCAAAATAACTTCTAGAATATTGTACCGATTGATTTCATAATATAATCAGCTCTTCTCCCCAGAAAACTGCATTGAATGCCGCTAAGCGAATCAAAATCGGTTAATCCGTTCGAGAGATTACGTAGTCAACAGATTTCGAAAAAAGTGTTTTTTCAAAATACCTTCGAGATTTCTCAACCAATCGATTTTGTACCTCTTACAATATTTTTAGAGCTTTAAAAACTGCGTCGAATGCCGTTTTAAAGATCAAAATCGAACAACGCGTTCAAAAGTTACAGCTTTTCAAAAATTAAAATAGTGTTGTTATCAGCAATTTTCAGATTTTTAAGCTCGACGAGCTCAAAAATCTACTTTTGGGTATATTATCAAGTGCTTCCAACTCAAAGCGCTTGAAAATAGCGGGAAGTTCCAGGGATGGCCTGCAGGGTCAACCGATTTACAGATTTTTTTTAACTGTGTTTATATGCATTTAACATAGTTTGTTTGTACAATTTCCACTTCGAAACAACATTTTTCTAAGCATTTTGATCAAAACTCAGCTTGAAAAGCGATCTTTTTCTATGTATATCAGTCATTTATTTTTCTGTGAGTATAGGTACAATCTAATGCTCTACACATTAGAAAGAGTTTGACAACGACATAGTCACATTGAACTGTTCCTGCAATCATATGACCTCAGTCTAAGGTCATTGTCAAATCAGCTTATCTGACAATGCGTTCTGCAACCCAGCATTAGTTTTAAAAAATTATATCTGAAAGTTTTAAATAATGGAAAATTCGATATCTCATTTTGCAAAATATAGCTAAGTATACAGAAATAACAGGTAACATTTTGCGATTGCATTTTTTCTGAAATGGCACGCAATTTGAGTACCGCTGGACTATAGAAAGACGTGGAAACCATGCTAAAGAAATGAACTTAACGGGATTCTCTTTGCAACAATAGAGCACTAACCTTGCTAATTAAATAAAATAATAAAATATATTATGTGTAGGTACCTACATTTAATGACACTTCTTCAAATTTCGCACGTTGTTTATCATTAATGTCGCATAATAATATAGTTAATGAAAATTAATATATTTAGTTAAGGGAAGTATGAGTCGCAGATGTAAGTGGACATTTCATGAAATGTCTAGACAGTTAATGAAATTCTAACAGTTTGCGTAACAGCGTTTTATGAACTGTCGATACATTTCTTGAACTGTTCAGTTATACCAGATGCTTGCGACATAAGTATATATTTACTTCGAAAATAGCTTTTTAATTTTCTTTCCAGGCCCAGTGCATCAAAATAAAATTAGGTACCTATCTGTATACCTACCTACTATATCTAACTAAATTTAAAGGGAATTTTTATCTCTTACCATCAAAATATTTCAAAAGTTGGTAAAAGCTTTTTCTTTTTATTTCCACAATTACTTGAAAACTAAGGAAATAAGTTTTTTCTTTTCGCGGTTTAAAATGGCAGTTTTTTGCTTGAATATGTTAGTTACGAAAGAAAATGCGTTTTAAAAACGATAAAAAAATGTTAAAGATAGTGTAATATGAATAAAACAAAAAAATGTCATTTTAACAGACCTAAGTCTAGATTTCAATTATTATAAGACATCAAAATACATAAAATTTGGTGAGGAATATGTTTATATACTTTCAACATTAGCTGTCCTTTTGAAGAATGAAGATGCGTCTAAACACTCAACAGAAAAGCAAAACTATACCTACATAGATTTATCAAAAGACAAAAATAATACAACTAATTTCGAAAATATTCCTTTCGATCAATGTCATTTAATAAGTCGATTTGGAGTGAAAGTAAGATTTAATATAGTTAAACATCTTGAGGCATGAATCGAGAGCTTTAATTTTTTAAAGATATTTTCACGTTTATAATTCCCAAACCGAAAGAAATATGGAATTGTAGACATGCTTACTGGAATCAATATAATATTATGTTTTTCTACATAAGCGTGACCAATGTCTTTAGAAGAATCAAAGTTAACAATAAAAATCACGTGACATAAAAAACTGAGAAACGGCAACATGTGTATTCATAAATAACAAAAACAATGTATTCACGTGTTAGAATTTCCTGTCAATTTTTTTATAATTTGAGTGCAAAAAAACCTTGCGTATTATTGTACTAAAATGATTTAAATATTATGCGCTGCAAGAGTGCATTGTTTTGTGAAATTATATAATAGAGTTGATGTATTTACAAAACATAGGAAACTTTAGTGGCTGCATTCAAATACAAAATATTTACCGCTTTGGCATTGAATCTTTATATAGTGTGTCTAAATACTCTATTCTTTGCAAAAACCTTCAGAAACTTATTGTTTTTTGCAAGGACAGTCAAATTTAAGTATTTGAATATATAATTAAAGTTAATTGTTGAAACAATGGCACATTTAAACTTTTTAAATATTTGCTTTAAATATATGAATTACAGAACAAAATACTTAAAAAAGTTATTATAGGTACATGGGATTGTAACAATATAACAATTATTGTTCCCTAATTTTGTATTACCTACTTATTTTATAGGAAACCTGGATTACATAAAAACTACAATTTGGTGATGAATGAAACTGTTTTATAACAGTTATAACTGTTACTGTTATTTGAAAATATTCCATGACTTGCTTGACATTGTTGGCCCAATAACGTAAAGCAAGGCGTGGATCCCTCACAATATTGGCTATCGTTCACTTATCATCCCTCTTTTGTCATAATAATACATAGCCTGACACTCGGGAAGAAGTAGGCTTTTAGTTATAGTCGTGGATCCCTCACGCGATTTCTAAGCTAAATTGGTAAATACCAAATGGTACGATATGGCATGAACATAAGAGATTATTATTTTGCTGCCTGAACCAAAATATATACCCAGGCGAAATCGGTCCGGAAAGCTATAGTCATACCTAGGTACTAAGAATTTTAGAATGCCTTTAAGGCTAAAAACGAAACTGGCAAAAGTATGAAATGTCCTAAATGTAAGATCATATCTTAGTATATAGCAAATGATTTCGACAATACTTTCAGGAAACTAACAAATTAACCTAAAAAACACAGGATTCTTTTTTATATTTGAATTCCATTAGACACGGTCAATAAATAATTATTTATGGAATCAATCACTTTTGACATGAATTTTATAAATCAATATTTATTTATTAGTTCAATTAAGGCCACGAAATGCCAAGGCGATGTCATATTTTGGATATATTGTTTATTTATTGATTTAATAAACGCTTGGAAATATGTATATCCTCAGTTTAACCACTCGATAATAAATGGATTTAGCAATTCAACAATGGTGTAAATAATTTTATCTTGACCATCAATAATGTCACCTCATTATACAGGGTTAGCCAATAGGTTAGGGATAGTTTTCAGTAGGTGATGTAATACAAAACAAGTGACACAGAAATACCATCTATACTTACGTCAAAAAAATGCTCAATAGTATGTGTATAAGCCCGCGTTTAGGTTATAGGTTATAGGTACATGAAATTAGTTTACAGTATACCTACAAATGAATGCTTAAGTTTGTATTCGTGTTTAAAACACCCATCGAAAATGACGTAAAAATATGATGCAACAATGGAAAAATTCATTTTTCAAATCTATGTCACCGTCGGGTCTCTACCCGAAACTTCCACTTTCGCGGTGGCTGAGTTGACAATTACTCTACAGTGACACGTTTTTAAACAATTAATTATTTCCTAATGAAGCAATTTGTCACTGAAATATCACTACGTGCGAGAGCTGATTTAAATTAGTTGCTACTGTAGAGATGTACCACCTCACATGCGGGAGCTAATATCACGGGTGAATCTAAGATTAAATATCCATTTTTAATTATAGCCTTGAGTCATAGAATGTTTTTCTATTTTATCAAGGCAAATTAAATCGGAAACATCTAATCCTTTGGTTTCTGTATATTCTATGGTGCTAATCAACCAAAAGATTAGATGTTTCCGATTGAATTTGCCTTAATAAAATAGAAAAACATTCTATGACTCAAGGCTATAATTAAAAATGGATATTTCATCTTAGATTCACCCGTGATATTAGCTCCCGCATGTGAGGTGGTACATCTCTACAGTAGCAACTAATTTAAATCAGCTCTCGCAGGTAGTGATATTTTAGTGACAAATTGCTTCATTAGGAAATAATTCATTGTTTAAAAACGTGTCACTGTAATTGTCAACTCAGAATTGCGATACTTTAATCGTATTCGTACGAACAATTTTCTGTTAGTTTATAGTACTACGTTAAACTATTTTGCTTTAAAAATGATCTCACAAATAGGCCTTCCAACCCGAAATTGTGTTTGATTTTAAGCATGCTTCGGAATCTAGTTAATATTTTTGTATTACCGAGAGTCGAGACTCGCATATCGGGATCAGACAGGGTCAGTTTTAGCGAGTCGAACGCCCCGGGTGCGATTTTTTTAGCCTCCCCCCCTACCACTACTTTGTTTCATTAATTAATTAGGCTAGTCTAATGAGAGCCCTTTATTGAATCAGGTGGCAATATCTCTTTAGAATAGCTTTTTACAAAAATTGAGTAGATCATGTATTGACAGAGTAAAACAGCTTACGGGTTATGTTTACTTTTAACTTTGCCATCAATTTTGATTAGTAATTCAAAGAAAAATCTCGCCTTCCACCGCCTCTCAGGACCTGGCGCCCTGGGCGATCGCCCAACCTCGCCCTTCCCCTCTCAGGATTCGTAAATACATACAGTAATAGGTCAATCGTTTTTAAATTTACCGCTCATTTTACGATAATTTTGTACATTGTGCCGTGCCGCACGGCGTGTTGTAAAAATTCGTGACAGCACGTGATGTACCGCTTCTGAATATCCATCGTTAACGGGCGATAATACACACTGTTCTAAGCGCACGTCTGCAGTTGTTGAGATTGTTGAAGAGAACGGATCCAACCGCAATGGAGACGTGATTAACTAAGCTGAAGAATGTGTTGTTTTGTTCGCTTATAATAACTGCAGCAAGATTATAATATAGGCAACGTACTACATAAAATGATCTTCCAAGAAACACGCACAATTGTTTATTTGTTATAAAATAACTATGTGGTGAATGGCCAGAGGCGATTGCCCCGATTTAATTAAATTTACAAAGAAATAGAAACATTATTTGTACCAAGAAATTTAAGTTTACGTATATACCAACGCAATTACAAAATTTCAATTTAAAAATCATTAAAAAATAAAAATATTTCTTTACAAGTTTTTACTAGGTATATCTACGTTTTTCTAAGATCTAACTCCTGTTTGGTAGGGTTTTTGACATAGTCCCCACAAGGGCTAGGGAGTAGTACAGGGCTCTAGCCTGAGAGCCCGAGATTAGAAGCGACCCACCGTGGTGAGAGATGACAAAAATCGAAGCGGTGGGTATGGAGACCCGCCAAAGATCCTGGCGTACGGCCCGCTACAGGATGTGAATGACATGGTTTTTAATGTTATGCAGATCTGTGGTTAATTACAAAAGGTGCTAGTTTTCTTTATCCTCCAACCGGTGTAATTTAACCTAATTTATTTCTTGTTTTTATACACTTCTGGACAAAATTGACGCACCGCTCATATATTTTTTAACACGCTTATATTAGCTTCATCTGTATGCGGGCTTGCTTGTTTGTCAGTTTGTAACCGACTTCTTTGAACTTGATTTTGACCAACTTTGAACGGTCAGATTTAGTTTAAACTTTGTCGACTTATCAAGAACCGACGACAATACAATAATTCAATAAGTTTGTCCCATTATCCTGACCAGGATCTCCAGGACTAAAAAAAAAAAAGCAAAAAATTTCAGATTGAACTGAAACTTTGCACACTTATCAAGGACCGACGACAATACAATAATTCAATAAGTTTGTCCCATTATCCTGACCAGGATCTCCAGGACTAAAAAAAAAAAAGCAAAAAATTTCAGATTGAACTGAAACTTTGCACACTTATCAAGGACCGATGACAATACAATAATTCAATAAGTTTGTCCCATTATCCTGACCAGGATCTCCAGGACTAAAAAATAAATAAATTATAATTTAAAAAAACTAAAAAACACGCTTTAATGAACTAAAAAGTAAAAAATAATTAATTTTATTGTAAAAAAGCGTGGGGTGCTTTGTATCATATTTTCATACTACCCCACGCTTTTTTACAATAAAATTAATTATTTTTTACTTTTTAGTTCATTAAAGCGTGTTTTTTAGTTTTTTTAAATTATAATTTATTAGTATTGTAGGCATTATTACTTAGATTATAAACCTTGAGGTAAGCTTGAAACTGTTAAATGGTCAAAAACGAATATACCTATAGCGAAGATCTGGAGAAAGATTTGCTGCCTACATATATATAATATATACCTACATTAATATTTTAATTTGGTACTTAGCCGAATTCGAATGCGAACCAACATGTTGGTTCGTATTCGAATTCGGCTAAGTACCAAATATTTAAAACTTTAGAATTCACAGTTAATTTTGTGATAAAATATGCTAAATTTAAATTTTGCATATTTTACCACAAAATTAACTGTGCATTCTAAAGTTTTAAAATATTTAAACATTTTTGATGAAAGAATCTGAGATATCAAAATATGATGTAGCAATTTCATTCCACACATTTATGAATATATTAACAACGGAACGCAAGCTGGACAGATAAAAAAGATAAAATTACCATAACAGAAAATAAGGAAATTAGATGCAACGGGCAACAGGTATAAATGTTTATGCAAAATCGGTGACTACAGTTATTTGACATGGCGACGTGACAAATTCAATTTGTACGCTGCATTTTGTTTTGTCGTGCACATTAAGCCGTCCAAACGTAAATGCAGCGGATAGGTAATATGAAAATGATATCAGAGATTTTTTCTAAAGAAAGACCATCAACCAGGGCCGTCTTAATCCATGCAGGGACCCTTGGGCACACAGAGTTTGGAGGTCCTTTTAGAAAGCCAAAAAAACAACGTGAATAAAAACATCAGAATCCTATAACTTAATTGTTTAATGACTTTATTATTATGGTTAGCTTTATACAAATCAAATGTACCTATATTTAAGTGATGTGATTATCTATACTGTTTCGATCGAATTGGACTTACGTTGAGGTCAATGGTTTCTTTCGAGATTTCTGAAGTGCAAAATCTTTTATTATGTCCTCAAAGTCCAATTTTTGAAGGACATCACTTTCTATTACTTATATATGTATTTATATGATTGACAAATTAGGCCGGAGGCCCTGTAAGTGTGCCCCCCATCGTACCCTTATTGGTAAAGACGGAACTGTCATCAACTGTTAGAGGTATCAGGGCCTAGTACCAATTCATATTTTCAATTTGTTATACCCTATGTAACTGTATAAACCTAATTGATACGTGTATCAGTTCTCAGATTAGAATCTGCAGAGAATTTGTACTACAGAAAAGCCGTAGGTATACAGTGCGCGCACGCCGCATCTAAAATCTTCGATTTTTAGACACTGTGACATGAGATATTTTAGCATTGTATAGCTTGTACTATAGATAAGTATATAAAAATATTTGAAACGATAAAAAACCTATAGAGGTAGTTAATCAAAATCTCCTTCAGACTATAAAATTTTAAAGAATTAAAATTAAACATTTATTAAAATATTATTTTAGTATCTACCTAATTTATAAATACCATACGACTTATACTTAGATACCTATGTATAGGTAAACTAGGTAATGTTTTATAACTTTTTATGTAATTCTTGACGAATTCCATCATAATAATAATACTAAAAACAATAGACAATTGTCAAGCAAACGCTATAACGCATGTTATAGGTACAATGTACGTGTGGAGATTTTAATGCTCGATCACAAGGCAAACCTTTAGTATAGGTTCGTCTTTTGATCGAATGTTGAAGTCTCTGCACGTAGCTATTGTACTGGTGTACATTGTATGTATATCTAATGTGTATGGAACTTGTATATTTAATTATATTCATTTCGATTCATTGGAGGTTAAAACTTGCATAATTATTATGTACCTACTTGTATACAGAGTGTCCTAATTAAGTATAGGTATGTGACAATTTCAAACAAATCGGACGAACTTTATTCTTAATATGGCTATCAAAAAAAGAGTGAGCCCTCGGTATTGAGATGTGGAAACATTCAGATTATATAAAACGATGACTGCTATAATTACACATAGGTAAGGCAAGGGCAGATCCAGGATTTAATCGAGGGGGGAGGGCGCAAAACCAATCGAACGAGCCTAACCTAAAAAAGCAATAGGCTTATATACTTACTTGACATCGGCGTTAGTCTTATCCGCCCTTGAAGTAGGCAACCTCAAAATTTTTTGACAGCTGACAAGCGAGCTGCAGATTTAAAAGTGGGGGCACAAAAAATGTTTTCACAACGAAAATGACTCCAGTCGCAAAACGTTAAAAAAAACTTGAAGAACTTGACGAAGGCGTTAACGGATCTAGTGTGCATGAAAAACAATCATAACTAAGCACACTTAGTAGGCGTATATTATTACATCCACTCAACAATCGCAAAACGCTTGTAACATTATTATTATTATAAATTAATATGATTTTAAATGCTCTTGCGTAGTCGTTTGTTGTTGTTGTTACTTAATCGTGAATTAATCAAGCGGATGTTCATGTTTAATGTTTGTTTATCTTAATATGTCTAATTGCGTTTGTTATGTCCGTAACTTAATGTTAACAACATTTAATAACATATTAATTTTAAACATACCAGCAACCCTCAAATATTTCAACAGGGGTTGTTGTTTTAACATTGATTTTTTGAAGAGAAACTTCTTAGCTCGCTGAATGCAGAATTTTCTGTTACGGAAGTTTGGTATGGAAGTGCAGACGTCACGCGAATGCTTAACAAACTATTTTATCACCACGGTAATAACCTATTTTGGCATTTTAGTTTATATACAGTAGGTAAATATTTTCTGGTATAAATAATAATTTTGTGTAAGTGTTTTAACTGGAAAATTACAATTTAAAAATCTAAAAAAAAAGGTACCATCCTGATAAAATATACGGGCATTTATTCTTATGCTTTCTAAATGGCAGCTACCCATATCGTGTTCGAATGTGAGGCTCTAGCCTACAGGAGGTCAACAATATTTCGTTACATATAGATATGGGCGGAATCATTCTACAGATAATCTAGTGGCCAATCTTCTGGATCTCATAAGAAGATCCCTAGACTATTTGCTTATATACCTACTAGATCCAGTAAAAGGGGAAGCACAAAAAACGTTATAGGATGATGGTGCACTTTCTGGGACGATCTAGGACCACTCTTATTTGTTTTAATCTTTAAAAAGGCGATGACTGTTTCGTATCGTCCCGAGACGGTTGATTCAAGCGCGTCCAGCTTTAATCCTCTCTAAATTATAAAAGTTTTAAAATTATTTTAATTGTCTCTGAAAGAAATGCAATGTCTGATAATTTTTGCTGAAGTTTATAATTACATGTTTTAACATAATTCTTGATAAATTTGTTTCTAGATTATGTACCTACATACTTTCAACTGTCATGTTCTAGAGTGCCATACCTCAGCGTTTCTAAACATGTGGGAAAGTTTAAAATACATAATCTTACATTATTTATAATAGTGGTAATCTTCAGTTGATATTTGCATGACCTTTCCATGACACGTAAGTATATTGCGTTACAAAATCGATATAAATTTCCGTATTTCGATTTAAACTTCTATAGGTGAAAGAGAAAATATAAAAGGTATGTCTATTGATCACATATCAATGAAAGTATGTTTTTTAATAATTAACAATGAAAGATAAACAATCAATATGATTAATTTCCCTAGGTCGTAACTAAATAGGTACATAAGAATATGAGACGACATTATCGCCATGATATTATATAGAATGCTATATAGGAAAAATGTAAATGCACCGCCGGGATTCGAACCCAGAACTCCCGATTTCGCGTCAGAAAAGTTTTCACTTACTACACAGTGCCCGACAGTGAACATTTAATCTTTCGTATATATAGCGACGATGTACCGCAAATCCAGTAACTGCGAGAGCTATTAATTTTATAACAACATTACAATGAATGCTGCCTTTCTCAAATGGCTGGGACTGCCTTAATATTTCCTAAAACTATTTTGACATGTTCTCGTAGGTTAAGTTATAATTCAATACGACACTGTCGAAATCTCAAGTTGTTTCCGCCCAGTTTATTAAAAATGACATGTCGTTCGGATGTACTCAAGGTTAAAACAAAACAGCATAACATGCAACCCGATTTCTGATTTTATATTTATTAATATTATATTATTATGTATATGGTATACATGTTCACAATTATTATAGTTACAATAGATTTTGTACTAGTCCGGCCCGGCCTTGCCCGGGTGAAAATCGAATTGAATGCGTTAGATATATATAACTGAACAGATTTGAATGGCGGTTTTACCATACTCGATAGCTTATTTCTTGCAGAGGAATGTTAAGGTCTATGCTAGCCGGCTTCCTCCGGGTGTAAATCGAACTGATTCCAAGTTGGATTTAAACCAATAGCGGTGTGAAATATATAAATATTATATACCTATATACCCAATAATACCTAATAATATTAAGTCGCGGGCAGGTAATTATAAATCGAGCGAACGAGAGAATCAAATGCACCCGGGTGAATCCGGACGGATCATCTAGGCAATCTAATAAATGAACCAACAATCTTTGAAGTGAAACTTCTTTACACGAAGTTTCCAATCTTATCCTAATTATCTGTCTGTCTACAGCTCTATAGCTTATAAATAAACAAATATTAAATTGCAGGCAATTATGAAACAAACCAAATATTTCATGCATATTACCTTAATCGTTGAACGTCATTAAAAAAATTAAACAAATCATCAATCTTTCCCAAATCAATAAAAATACTCTTACATCACGATTGAGTTAACGAACTGTGGTTTTGACGATAAAATCCCTAAATAATTATGAATTTATACACATCGAATGCGTTTTCACTTTCCAATAAATATAGTACTCTATTGGCCATGTATTTGTTTGCGTAAATTAGAGGCAGCAACCAGTAATTAACTGCTTATATGTGCTAATCAATTTGTCAATAAAATACATTCTAGATACGCGGTCATAATTATATAATATTAAATAATTTTGTACTTGGAATGAAAACAAATATTGTTAATGCAAGACCCTGACTTGTCGACAATTTGATTTTATCAACTAGGATCTAGGATCTCAAAACAAGAATTGATTATAGCGTTTTGTATAAAACTAATTTATAACATGATTTAATTAAATTTAGGAAAGTAATGTACGCATAAAAGCAAATACACAACAAAATTACAAAAATTGTTCCTATCCTCCAACAGGTGAGGATTTCTGGCTAACTTTTGCAGGTTTTTGCTTCTGAATAGGTTTCTGCTTCAGAAAGGCTGCGCAGCTTCTTTGCCACTTGTTTAATCATTTTTCTTTTTTCTTTGTAAGTAGTAGAAATAAATTTTAGTGGTTATATAATTATAAACCGTTAAAAATATTAAACAAGCTTTTTCAAAATTAATAATAATAATAAATAAGCCAAGTTAAATGTCATATTCTTTTACTCAATGATTAGATGAAGATATAATTTACGGTTTTTTTTAATCTCAGCAGTAATTTTTAAGGTCTATAATATATCTCTGCCTATAATAAAATTAGTAAACATAGTTTTTTATTTTTATTTTAGTTTTGAAAAGATCTCAATTAGATATAAACTTGGTTTTTCAATTTCTCTAGAAATACCAAATAGAAAATTATTTTTGGAGAGCAAAACATCGTTTAAAGAGACACGAACACACACCGTAATTTAAGAAAATATATGTTTAGATCACACAGGTCAACTTGGGAAAATTTAAAGATAATAAACGTGTAAATACGTCAAAATGAAAGTTTGTAATTCAAAATATGCTAAACAGATAACGTTAATAGGCATAAAATTACTTTAAAATCAGAAAGTATATAGTTTTATTAAACAAAATGTGGATTTAAACATGTTATTTACGGCGATGTCAAATTATAATTACCTTTGATGGGTTTGTTAATTTAATTAGTAATAATATAGACAATATTAATTATCATCGACAAATAACAGTGGGTGGTATGACGCATTCTTACACGAATAAGGATGTGTTAACTAGGTCCTAAAATCCATTACATACGGCCGAAGAAATAAAGATTGAGAAATAACAGATGCATAGCTATATATAGTTAGTTACAGATAATAAATTTCAAAAGGGAAATACTATAATATGTTCTTTTGTAAATCTCACAATTTTGTTGTCACTTTTTTATGAAAATTTTTGTAGAAAATATGTACATATAGATAATAGTAGCGTTCAAGTGATTAAAGGTTAAAACAAGCCGTGAGGTGGGTCGTTTATTAGGACTAAAGTGCGACCCTTGAGGTCCACACGACGAACTTCCCAGTTTGATAAATATTTAATAATAATAATTAAATTAGATATTACACAGAAAAGTAATCATTTTAATCATTAAAACATAATTATTATTTATTTTTAACAATAATTAAAAAAAAAAAACGGCAGAACCGATTTTTATAAAATTTATGTCGGATCAAAATGACGTTAACACGCCTCGATTGACACCCTTACGAAGTCGATATAATTTTTTATTCGCGAGATATTGTGTAAAATCTACTTTTTTGGAGGTTATTTGGTTAAGAAAAAAGAACGGCTGAACCGATTTTGAAAAAATTTCTTTCAGATCATATTTACGTTAATACGCGTCGATTGGCACCCTAACGTAGTCGATATCATTTTTCATTCTCGAGATTTCGTCTTAGAAAGAAATGGACACATACGTACGTACACACACACACACACAGACAGACATCTTTCTAAAAATAGTGTAAAAATAGTGTAGTGACCTTGAAACATAAAATTTTTTTCTCCGTTTTGATTTCGATTTTCGGACTCATTACAATAACTTCCAATGGGAAGTTAACAAACTAAAGATTAAAACAAATAAGGGGTGGTCCAGAATTGCCCAAAAAGTGCACCACATCCTATAAGGATTTTTGTGCTTCCCCTTTTTACTGAATAATCTAGATCTTCTTATGAGCTCAAGAAGATTGGTTACTTGATTACCCTGTGGAATGATTCCGTCCTCATCTATGTAGGTACCTAACCAAAGATGGTTGTCCTCCTGTAATTCGAACACAATATGGGTGGCTGTTTCATTCTCCATTTCAACGATGGCCATTAAGGAAGCCTAGGAAGTGATAAGTTCTGATTTATTTTCTGCTCCTTGACTTTCAAAGGAATGGTTTAAATTTGTAATAACAACTTGCAGCTTAATCGAAACAGCTTTCAAATTGAAACTTAAATTAAAATTGTTGTCAAAACAATAAATCTTATAAGAAGAAAAATTATTTTTATAGGCACCTGTTCTTTTAGAAGACTGGTAAAAGTGCATTTATTTATTTATCGTGGATTATAGACGCGTCGACAACTTAGGTCATTAGCGTCTTAAATACAACAAATATCATATATCACTTAAAACTAAATAAAATCACAAAACATCCATGAGCAGAGGTGGGATTCGAACCCACGATAGTCTGATTCAGAGGCCGCGACGCTACCAACTGAGCCATACTGTCCTCTGGGTAAAAGTCCAGTAGGTATATTAAGTCAAATTAAGTCGTTCTTGTTGTTAAAATTAGATAATCATAAAACCTTAGTTAATTATGTAATACTTGAAAGAAACGCTTCGTGAAATAGAAAAAAAATGGATTTTGGTGTAAAACGACTTCATAAGACTTAAATTTTACCAGTGATGAAGTACAAGACCCATGATAGGATAAGTAAGAGACCTAACAAACTGAACAGTTACAGACCTAACAGGTTTCCTGCTCATACAAATTTCGAAGAAATGACCATGGGGCTGAAGATACTTTTAATTTTTAAATAATGAATTGCTTCTAAAACAATTTTGATATTATGGTTTTCAAAAATAAAAAATATTTTTTGAGATATTTAAGATTTTCGGTTACCGGTCCCATGGGACCTCGCGGCGTATACACATTACTCATTGTAACCTAGCGCCGGCCCGGTCCATTGTCGGTCTACATACGGCGGCCCGCTTATTTGATGTTTCAGCAAAATCGAAAAAGATTACATGCAAAATGTTCAGCAAGGCCACCTCGGTCCACTGCTGGCGATAGAATGGACCGGTGGCTCATGAAAAATACTTAAATAATCTATTGCTTCACGGCGCTGTATGCATTTTATCAGCCGGTCCCATGGGACTGCTATGGCAGTTAACCTGTTAAGTTTTAAAATACGCTAGGTACGATAAATTTACAAAGTGGCAAGGCAAGGAGTTAAATTATTCATGGCTATTGAAGAGGCGTTCTTCGCGAGATTTTTATCATTTATCACTGAGAATTGGGCCACTGACACAAGATTGTTCAGATTCTGAGAAACTGTATTTATATATTCAAACATGAACGCATTCCATTGACCTTATCGGATTCATTCGCAGTGACGTAGTGTGGGTTTTTGACGCTTTGAGGAGGGAATGATATATTTTATATATTTTGTTCTTCTTACAAGTCACAGGTTACAGCAGAAAATATTTTTCATTGGGCCAATTTAAACTACGCATGAATCATTCAGAGCCAAGTAAAATTATAGTAGCTATTATTGCTATAAAAAGTTACTTATTTAGTATTTCCCCTGTTAACAATGTATCCAATAAAATAGTAGATTGTATATCTAGTGGCGTGATGAGGTATATTAGGTACTGACGAATAGTGAGAGTATGTTAAAATGAGCGATATATAGCGAGTTTTAACAATCAAACAATTGAGCTGGTATTGTCCTGATTCGGGTCTATAGGCCGTCGTTGGTTGTAATTGCTTCCATCTCCGATGCTGGATGTAGATTCTACATCCAGCATCGGAGATGGAAGGACCTCTGAAGAAGCTCGCCACTCGTGCTAGCGAAACGTTAGGAAGCAATTCCAACCAACGACGGCCTATAGACCCGAATCAGGACAATACCAGCTCATTAACTGACCAGGAAAGCCTCAACCAATTGATCAAACAATTGTCATATAATATCATTACGCACGAGATATATATGCTATTTTTAGCCAAATCCACTATAAAATAGCTACTTTTCACTTCATTTTCAGTATTTTCAAAATTTTTTGTGTCGCCAACTTCACTTCTATAATTGGCCGAGAGTAGCTGTCAGTAGGTAATAGCAGGAGGATCAAGGCGAACAAACATAAATTACTATATAGAAATGGTTTGCTTTCCCACACTAGTGTGGGAAAGATATGTTCCCTCACACCGGCTTGTCAAAAGTCACTTTACATGCATACGCGTGCATTTAAAGCAGCTATTTTATAGCGGATATGGCAAAAAATATATTTTCAAATAGTTAAAGAATCTCTCTTTTTATTTATGGATTATACTACAAATATTGCAGAGATATTTTTCACTCTTCTTTTTTTACAGAGTACCTAGGTATATGTAAATGGAATTACAGTTACACAAGATCAGAAAAAGTTAATGCGGTTAATCATTTATAACAAGACAATGCTTAGTGCACGTGTGCTAACAAACACACTTTTCCTTTCCCTGTTCAAGTATTTTCTTTTTAAATATAACAGTTTAACCGTATTGTTATACATGAATATCACATTATGCATCTTAATGTGACATGAAATTGTTATCTTAACGTAATATCGCGTACAATAGTTTTAGTCCTACGCTTCAGTCCCCATAGGTGCGGATATCCAATCAAAATATTGCGAAAAATAATGATATATTGGTAGATAATTATAACTTAAAAAGGGATAATAAAAATAATAAAACACACTTGAAATTAGTTCTACAAAGATTTATTAAAATAATTCACTCGACACATCTTCAGGAGTACATCCTGAAGATGGGTTAATAGCCCGAAACGATCGTCGAGTGTATTATTTTAACAAATCTTCAGGAGTTTATGTACTCCTGAAGATAGGTTAATAACCCGAAACGATCGTCGAGTGAATTATTTTAATAAATATGTCTTTGTAGAACTATTTTTAAGTGTGTTTTATTTTATTTTTATTTTCATCATGTTTTACCAAGTGTCTAGCGAGAAATCTGTTAACTTGATAATAAGAGATACGTCAGTTTTAAATAAAATGAGATAGGATCTTTTTTCTTGCGCCACATTTTGACACAAAACTAGCACAAAACTTTGGCGTAAGAGTGACCCAACATTTTACTATGGTCGGGTTGAAGACATGCTAGGCTATAGAGAGAAAAATGTACTGATCTTTACTCCTATAGCTTCCAAATGAACGGAGCACAGTATGTTTTATTTACGGCACAATTCGGCACAAAACTAACACAACATTTTGACATAAATAAGAAGTCCAAGTGATCTGACCAGCGTATCCCCAGTCGGACCAAAGAAAATCGCTTATACAGGGTGTCCCAAAATTGCTGGGACATAGAGCTACCATTAGTAGAGGTCAAAATAAGTCGATTGAACCCAATTTATTTATATACTAAAATGTACCGTTTGCCCGTGAGAAGAGTTCAAAGTTTACATAAAATGTTGTATATAAACTTTTGCTTTGCAATTTTATTAAATTTGTACTAGGAATATCTGTTAGCATTATTTAAGAAAACATTTTTTTCCTTCGGAACTATGCGGAATACGAAATTTTTACAAGAGTAACAAAATGAAGATAATTAATCAGTCTTCTCGCTAAAAAAATTTGAGAACTGTATTACCACCCCTAAGAAAGTTCTGAAAAAAATGTCAGGGGGTGAGGGTGGTTTTAACCCTTCTACAATTTATTTTGGGTTTCTTTGATTACCGAAAGGAGAGTAATCCTCTAAAATGCACTTTTGTCAAATTTCATTCAATTTGTTTCACTCATTTCTGAACAGCGTACAAAAATGTGTTTTTTTATGTAAACTTTGAACTCTTCTCACGGGCAAACGGTACATTTTGGTACCTATATAAATAAATTGGGTCCAATCGACTTATTTTGACCTCTACTACACGTGGCAGTTCTGTGTCCCAGCAATTTTGGGACACCCTGTATATTTCTCAAACGAAAGGAGCACAGACATTTTTATTTGCGGCACAAAAATTACGTATAAATGAAAATCCAAAACTCCTTAGGCGAGCTAGCGATCCTATAAAGAGTCCTATGTACTGTAATACAAAAATTGATCTTAAAACGAATATTCATTTCCCCAGAGGACAAAAATGTTCTCTTATAATCAAGAAATTCTCCACAACAATCAAAAAACGAAACCCATAATATTCTCCATTTCAAGAATATACAAAAGCTATTAATTATTTTTACTGCCAGTATAAAGTACTTGAAAAAGTTTAAATCAATAAACGAAACGTCGTACTTTAAAAAAACTATCTGTTTTATTATATTTTACTGTACACGTACCTGCAAATTTACTATTTTAATAAATTATATAATTAATATGGACACGAAATCTACTAAATATTAATTATTAGTTAGGCGTATTTTTTTATTTTCTGTATTTTACTGTCGCAATTTGCACTTGAAAAGTGACTCATCATTGTGTGAGTCACTCAACAGTTTTTTCTTCTTCTTTTTTTAAAGAAGAACGGCGCACGCGCATTACTTAGGTCTTTCCGGTTTCTGCATACCGTACATGTTTGTAGTCTGCAGAGATAAGTAAATTAACGCGTTACCGTGCCATTGACCACGAATGCGCTAACATTTTTTTATAATGTTTTTAAATGCCATCGGCAATAATTTATTACGCAGACTGAGATGAGTCAGTTATTAAATGTCGACCTCTCTAAGATTATCCGGATTTCTTAGCTCTGATTCAAAACAACATTTTTAAGAGGCAATGCAATAACAGACTTAACAATTATAAACTTGTATTTTGAGTGGAGATATTTTTTATGTAAGCTAGGCTGTCTTATTTATGACAAACAATACAAAATAATGAAACATTTTTCGTTGGAGACCAGCCAATTATATAATTGTTTCGAAACATATTGAAAAAAATCATTTTACCAACCAGTAAATTAGCATATATGAATTGACACTCGCATGTAGTGAAAATCTATTGATTCTGAAGCATATAAGGAGAATATTAATTTAGCAACCATGTCACAGTTGAGTATTGTAAGCTCATTCCGCCGCGAAAGTGGAAAGGTTCAGGTTAGAATCCTGACTGTGACCACTGGTTGGTAAAATGATTTTTTCCAATATGTTTCGAAACAATTATATAATTGGCTGCTTTCCAACGAAAAATTTTTCTATTGCATTTCAGCCGTATAAAACTATTACTTATCATACAAAATAATGTACATATTCAATATTGTACAGAACTTATTTTTTAAAATGGATATGACAAAAACTGGAAAGTGAAAAATTTAATTTATCAAATCAAATTAAGTTAGGTACTATTTGTAGCTGTGACAGTACATCTGTAAGTATAGTAAATTTCAATCAAAATTTTTAATAACGTTGTAATTTCTCATCTAAAGAATAGATTCGATTACAATTAAGAAAGTGTCTTTATCTATTCCCATTCGAGTTATGTGAGACTGTTGTGGGTTCGAATCTCATCTGCGCTCATGGATGTTTTGTGATGTTATTTAGTTTTAAGAAAGTTGTTATTTAGTGTAAGACGCTAATGACCTGAGATGTCGACGCGTCTATAATCTACAATAAATAAATAAAAATAGAGCCTTCATACCGAAATTTCGTATTTTCGGAATTTCGGACAAAATCTTTAAACATAGATATCGATTCTAGAACTGAGAAATTATTACCGGAATCCCAGAATTAATGAAAAGATTCAAAATTAACACATTTTTACTTAATTTGTCGACCGGAAAGTGGGCCTTATATAGATTTTTTACAAATGATTAATATGATCTCTCTATATAAAGTCTAGAATTACCTACCTACATAAAGTTTTTTAAGTTTAATATTCGAAGTGTACCTAATTATTGTATAGCGATATTTTTGATTTTTTGTTCGTTTGCAAATTTTTTACTCAAAATTTCATTAACATTTTCTATATCAGTAAATATAGTTATTTCAATTTAAAAAAGACCGTTTTCGATATCGGAACTAGTTCCGGAATTCCGGAACTGAGAACCAAATATCGAAACCAGTTCCGGAATTGAGGATGATCCGATATTGGAGGCCTTTGTTCAGGCCTTGTTTTCAACCAGTATTTTTAATTTAAGTTTTCCATCTAGCATATATATCTGTATTTTCAGTTCCACGCCGTTTCCTATGGAGATGCAGTGGTGTAGGAACGGGACGCAATGGCGTATGAAAGCCATTAAACCTTGAAATAAAATATACTTTACTATCTAAGATACGTTATACCGACAGATACTTCAAAGTAATGTACCTAAGATAATATATTTAAGTATCTAAGCTTCTTTTAAAAGTATCTTATACAGGGTGGTGACTGGTGACCGTGACTGCTGCACATAGGGATTTAACCCGTAAAATCAAACTTTCTTGCTTCCCTAATTATTTTAGGGAAAATATCTTCAAATAAAAGTTTTAGAACATAAAATTATGCATCTAAATCATTAAACGAAATTAATTTTGCATGCTTTGTAACGGCAGAAATTTGATATGAAAATGTCAAAATTACCTCAAAAACAGATAGCGATAGCCATGGAACTTGAACAAAATGATGACGTTTTAGCTGTCAGAATAATTTCTAATCATTGTGTTCAAGTTCCATGGCTATCGCTATCTGTTTTTGAAGTTATTTTGACATTTTCATATCAAATTTCTGCCGTTACAAAGCATGCAAAATTAATTTCGTTTAATGATTTAGATGCATAATTTTATGGTCTAAAACTATTATTTGAAGATATTTTTCCTAATATAATTAGGGAAACAGGAAATCGCGAAAGTTTGATTTTACGGGTTAAATCCCTATGTGCAGCAGTCACGGTCACCACCCTTAGATACATCAAAAGTATCTTAGATAGCAAATACTTGGAGAAGTATTTTCATTTTTGGATACAGGTACCTACAACAAAAAGTATCTAAGATACAAAACGTAACTAAAATAGTAAACTGCAGTTATCTTACAATTTAATATTCCATAGCTTTGTGAGTAAGTATTCGAAATTGCATTAAACTACAAAAAAATCGATTTAATCAAAAGCGGTACTGTTTTCACAGAAGCCTGGCGCATATAGAGATGTCATTAATTTTCAAAAGTAAGTATACTTTTCTGACCTCTTAAGTAATTGCACATTCTTTCAGTCAAACACTCCCTGTTAACATACGCACATTCCAACCGTTGCCCAATGTTGCATGTCTAATGTGTACATTATTGATTCAATGTTGTGTTCACGTATCATTGAACAAACCGGATTGTGTAAACTGGCAAACATATAAGAGAACTCAACATCTGCGCGGACCCGTATGTCTTTAAGTGCTGCCAACCAACTGATTGTAAGAAACAATATTTAATTAAGCATTTTCAACTACTGTGAACAACACAAATAATCAAATTACCTGCGCTTTTTATATCTATTAGATTAATGCTGAGTTGCAGAAAGCATTGCCAAAAATTTGATTTGACAATGACCTTAGATTGTGATCAAGTAATCAAGGTTTTTATACGTGCTGGAACAGTCTGTGTTGTGAAACTCCCTGTCATGTAGAACATTAGATTGTACTCACAAAAAAACAAATGTTTGATCTACATAGAAAAAGATCGCTTTTCAAGCTAAATTTTGATCAAAATGCGTTCAAAAGTGTTTTATCGAAGTAGAAATTTTACAATTTATTTATTGTTAATTATAGACGCGTCGACAACTTAGGTCATTAGGGTTTTGATAGCATTAAATAATAACTCACTTAAAACTAAATTACATCACAAAACATCCATGAGCGGAGGCGGGATTCGAACCCACAACAGTCTGATCCAGAGGCCGCGACGCTAACCACTGGACCACACTGTCCTCGAAATGTATATACTTACATACAGTTTAAAAAATATCGTTTCAATCGATCAATTATTTTTTGAGCACGTTCGATTTGAAATTCTGAAATGCTTTTTTATGGAGAAATATGTGTGGTCACAATTTAAGGTCATTGTCAAATCAAATTTTCTAACAATGCTTTCTGCAACCCAGCATAGTAGTAAATATTCGAAATGAAATAAAAGTTATATAAGTATAGGTACAATAACGTTATCAGAATAAAAATCTAGTGAAAATTTCTGATTTCCTGGTAAATGCAGACAGGAGCTCCTGAATCAAAATTACTCCAATTGACGGAATGCAAATATGAGGAAGATATACGAGGAATTTATAGAAACATACCTACAAGGCATGTCGCAACTTTAGGATCTTATTCCTGAAGTGATTTTAATGTTATAATACGCATCTGATTATCAATTGTTACAGAAATAATACTTTTTACCATACACATGCACATGTGTGTCTTGTTGTAAACGCTAAAGAACTCAGAGAGTACCTATAGACTTCTAGTCAGAGTACATAATTTTAAAATAACATTTTTATCTGAAGCTATTAACTCTGTAACAAATGAAATATGAATTTATAGTGACATTACATTTTTTTTCGATATCACCTCAGAAAATATAAGATATGTTACGACATAAACTTGTGAGACAGGTAGATAAATACATAGGTACCTACAATAAAATAATCCCTATATTATTGAACGAACAAATCATGTACCTATGTACCTACATAAATATTTTCTAGAAAACGGCCCTAACGATTTGGATGAAATTTACTGAAAAGGGGTTTTGGGGGGCAAAAAATCGATCTAGCTAGGTCTCATCCCTGGAAAAATTCGTTTTCTTATCGATTTTATTATTTTAAAAAACAGTTTTTTTTAACGTTATAAAACAGTGTCGTATGGTGAGTAGGCTTTGGAAAAAAACAAACTATTTTCATTATTTATGTCAAATTACTCTGACAGTCAATCTTTAACTTATTAAAGTAATCAGTAATTATTTGAAAATATGTAGGTACATACGTTATGTAGTATGACGTATAATAATATTATCTATTTATAGGTATGTATTTTTTTTTCTTAAAAACGACTAACGATTTTGATGAAATGGGAACTTTAAGTACTATTTTTCTTGAACTCATCCGAGCAAAGGTCGGTCATCCAGATATTAGTAAATAAAGTAAGCAAGCCCCAAACGATAAGCAAATTCAATTCAAAATCATATAACGCAATGTATGAACCCTTGAATCATTCGTAAAATATCTATCTTATCACTTAAGACGTATGAAGTAGTAGATAATTTCCCAACCCTAGTAAATATGCACATGAAAGTCAATTATTTAAAACACGTGCCAACTGAGAAAGTAACTCAAATTATTATTATTATTAATAAATAAAAAGTACTTTGATAATATTTCAATGCTAATCTACAAAATTGCAATCGAAAGTCAAACGAATTGAATAATTTTATAAAATTCAAATTAAAAAACAATACTTATTTAGTTACTTTGAAATAATTGAAACTGAACATTTTAAACAGATGAACAAATTCATTCCCGTAAAAGTAAAAATTGTTAATACTGGATATATTTTAATAATTTGTTAAGCGAATTAAGGAAAAAAAATTAATAAACAAACACTTGAAAAATTCTACACATTTATTCATCTCAACGATCGTCTCGGGCTTCTAACCCATCCTCAGGAGTTTAAACTGAAACTAGTTTAAACTCCTGAGGATGGGTTAGAAGCCCGAAACGATCGTTGAGATGAATAAATGTGTAGAATTTTTCAAGTGTTTGTTTATTAATTTTTATTCAATCATGTTCTACCAAGTGCCTAGCGATAATTCTATAGAATTTGAATTAAGGAAAATTTTAGTGGTGGCAATTTTTCTACCCCTGGCCTTCGTAGAACGCGGGAGATCTATGAATAACTTGTATGAAATGACAAATTTTACAGGAATAACAAAACTATAATTTTGCTGCTAAGAAGCGTATTATACTTACCACCTTTGGTTCTAGAAAATATAAACAAGCTGGACATGTAGCCGACTTATGTTTCATGGAAAAGTCGCCAACTCATTTAGTTAGCCGTCTTACAAAGGTTGCCAACTTAACAGACTTTTGCACTCTAACTCTTAATTTTCTATAAACATTCTAGACAGGCGACTATAGCCTGTGATATTATGATTTTTTCCTGATAGTTTACATTTTACAATCTGCAAGGTTCAATGTCCTTTGATAATGGTACGTGAACTTCGAAGAAATCTATCGAAAGCAATTTACAGCCGAGTTCAATACAGCAGCAAAACACGAAATTCCTCTGGTGATTGTTAAAACGTGAAAGAGATGCTATTACAGCACTCCTACACAATACGGCAGTTAACAAACGACGACACAATGCTGTGACAGCCACTGTATGAAAAGACTGGTTCACAAAATCAAGTACATGAACTTCAAAGCTGTGAGTTTACATAATATTATTGTCAATATAAGAATTGTTTTTCGATCTGAAAGACCGTGGTTTTGAATTTTTCCTTCCAAGCGTTTTGATTTGCATCTGCGGTAGCCGTCTCTTGTGGTGTTGTACTCGTCGAAACAGTTAGATACGACGAGTCATTCTCTTTGACGAGGATGGCTATCGCAGATGCAGTCGAAGACTTTAGATGGAAAAATCCAGGACCACGGCGTAGCTAGGGCCTGGCAAACGGGGCCCTCGCCAGGGGCGCTAATCCCTAGAGGGCGCAGCCAGCGATGCGAATATGATTATTTTCAAGCAAAGAGCGCGAAATCAGAATCTTGTCAGGGATGATCCTAGCTACGACGCTGTTTGCAGATTACACATATTAATAGGTATGTTTGTTGGTAATTTGGTACCATTGAAATGTATCTAGTTTCTATTTCACTGCTTGGTACTGTTCTGATAGTTTTGAACTGGTACTGAACTCTTTTATTAATAGGCGATGACCTAACTCTTGTCTCTGGCTTAGGTTCTGAACTGGTTCTGAATTCTAAAGCGTTTATTTTCAAATAGTAGTCCAGTTCGGATTGTCCGAAGAGTTCTAGAACCGTTCTAAGACATGTCAACAAACACTTAATAATATGCACATACCATACACCCTTTGATTTGTTGCATTTATGCTGAACCGATTTGAAAAATTCTTTCACCGTTTAAAAGTCTACTTTTTCCCGAGTAACACAGGCTATATATTATTACGCTAAGGCAAAGAGGTATGAGTAGTGAGCAAAAACATAGAGCAGGATTCTGCACGCGATACGCGATTTCTGAACTAAGTTGGTGTATAAACTATAAGGCCGGGCGCATACACACAATTGTTTCCACGACTAAACAGTTTAGTTGAGTTGTGTACGTGTCGCGATTTCAACACAACTAAACTGTTTAGTTGTTGAGGTACGCATACAATCGATCAGTTGTGCCATAATTTTACTATTAAACTAATGGGTCGTTGAACAATTATTTAGTCGAGTGTATGCTAGTGTCAATACACAGATGTGGACATAAGCTGCCGACGATAGTTGTTCAACAGAAAAGTCAAAAGACGATCGATGTTGTACAACTATCGTGTCGATAGTATACGCAGTCCCGTCTAATCCCATAGCCTTTTGACAAACAATTAAATAGTTGTGCGACGGAAAATTGATTGTATATGCGCTGGTCCTAAGAGATGATACAGTAAAGTGACATATAAGTTTGTTGCATTTGATAATTCCGTTGACAAACTATAAGCTTAGATAAACTGATTAGACGATTTTATGTTGACACGACATGAATGACAACAAGTTATTGTGAAATGTGAACCATGTTTTAGAAGATAGATGCTGGATACCGTATACTATACCGGTTTCTATTTAGGTATATCTATAATTCTATTCAGAATCTTACAATAAATTAGATACACTCAACAATTGTTTGCAGGACAAAAGAGTTGAACTCGTGTAATGGACACGACATCTGGAATTGAAGATGCCATTTTTTTTGCAACAGATGATGCGATAAAAAAGTGCATGTTGCAAATAGTAATTCTATGCCGCGAGGTCAATATAATTTTGTTATCATATTTTATCGTTTTCACTATGTTAAGCGATATATATTTTTAATTGACTTTCTAATATGGCGATAAAAAACTAATCTTGAAATATTGATGTGTAAAAGAAACTTCAATGCTCCAGTACGATGCAAAAAATGACAGTTTGACAAATTAAACCATTTCTTTTTAAGTTAGGTCAAACCACACACCTATGTTTTTAAACTAATAATGAAACACTACTGTCAATACACTTGACTTTTTTACTTTCTCGTTTCAATATACCTACTTACAAGAATTTTTTATAAACTTTTGCAAATTTTATAATAGAATTCGAAATTGCTATAATTAAATAGAACAATTTGATCCTTGAAAACAGTTCATTACTTGAAAACATGTTCATTACTCGATCAAACAAAATACTGAAAGAAATTGATAGCATTTTGGTAAGATAAAAACATATTTTAATTTTTGTTAATTTTAACTTTATTTCCACAAAATAATTGTTCTTCATCATATAAATATTCTCACCCACGTTTACATACAACCGTTGTATCAACATTATAATTTTCTTGTAGACTCTGAAGATGGTATGAAGAATACCGAAACGTTAGTATTAAGTGCAAATTTTGAATTAATCAGTATTGCTTTTTATTGATCCTACGTGCCACGGAAGTGCTCACTTCCAACAATTACTACAACTTTTATAATAGAGTTATTTTCACTAAAATTTTTAAGTTTAGTTCAATTGCAAGCCAATAAATTTACTGTTAGAGTTGCCAATCTTGGTAAAAGTACCGGACAGCGTGGCCGTAATGAAAAAGGGGTATCTTCATTACACCACTCATTAAAAGATTATTTCGAAATACAGAGAGGACAATGTGGTGTAACGGTTAGCGAGCCGACCTTTGGATCACACTGTCGTGGGTTCGAATCCCACCTCCGCTCATGGATGTTTTGTGATGTCATTTAGTTTTAAGGAAGTTGTTATTTAATGTAATTAATACGCTAATGACCTAAGTTGTCGACGTGTCTATAATCCACAATAAATAAATTAATTAATTAAATAAAATCGAAATACAGAAACACGACAACTGAGATTCAACGACGATGAATATATCTAAGTACGTATATGTTACGATTTCACAAGTATATCGGTATAGCTCAGGTATTTTTTTTTATTTTTGACCCGGGCAGACATTCTAAAACCCTGGCAACCCTGAATTATACCGTTTACAATAAGCACAGAGTAACAGAGAATAATTATTGTTGAGTGTAGTGGTTAACATAAAATTAAAATACACTGTCTATGTTTTGTTGTTGATATTTTTTAACAAAAATGGTTAATTTTTTGGTTTAGGTATTTAATGGTAATTGTTTTTTTGCCATTGTAACAGTTGTTATTGGTGAGTAAATTTTAAAATTAAATTACGGGAATTATTTTATACAATAATTGATTGTAATTTTAATGTCGAAATTTATTATATTAATTTATTTCTCCATATATCTAAACGCAAAGGGTAAAAGTTGAGCAATCACACTTGCGAAATTTCATTCATACATCATATAATGGATTGTAAACTTGAGGTATGCATTGCGGAATCTTAAGAGATCCATGTGCGAAAATTGACAATAGTAATTTTAAAATTAAACAAATATCGTAAATATTTATTATGGACAATTTAAACCAAGGTTTCAGACATAACAGCGTAAGAAACTTCAACGCTCCAACACGACACGAGATTCAAGTAAACGCAATAATAATAATTTTATACAATTTATTACTTAACTGCATTATTAATGAAATAACATTAATTAATTATTAACTGAATAATGATGCGGCGTGTAACTGTTTATAATATTATAACGCATTATAAAGGCGCGTTTACACTATCTGAGATCATTTTCTAAATATTCAAGAACTTCCAGGGTTATCCAAGTTCAATATAGGTACCTATTTCTATTTTCAATTAATTGTTATTTTTTATAGTTAACCGAAAATTCAACACTCGTCAGTAATCTCGGGATTATTTTGGTTCGTATTAGACGAGCGATGGAAAGAATTTAATTTTTAAAACAGAAAAGATTTAAGTCTTCATGGTTTCCGGGCTTATAGGCCGTGGTCCGGTGGTATTTCTACCTGACGTTTCGTCTACAACTGCGGTAGACATTCTCAAAGACGATGTGGCAGCGGTCGAAGTGTCTACCGCAGTTGTAGACGAAACGTCAGGTAGAAATACCACCGGACCACGGCCAAGCCCGGAAACCATGAAGACTTGGAACAATGCCGGCCGTGAAAGCTTGCACACTTGGAGAAAAGATTTACTTATTTCGACAATAAAGATAAATTTCCAAATGGAAAAATGTCAAGTCATTTCTGTGATAAATAGGTTTTTATGAAAGGTTTAATGCGTGTTTTTTCCTTTAATGTTAAAAAAATATTATTATATTCAAGAACCTGAAAAGTAGCACCCCAGGGTTTATCAGTTCCTATAAGGTCGTGGTTCTCAATCTGTGATCCGCGGAACACTGGTGCTCCGTGAAGGCACTTCAAATGTTCCGTTAAAAATTGTTGCAAAAAAAAAATCAATACAATACAAAATAATTTTTGTATGGGATTGTAATAATTTGTAATCATAAAATGTATTATAAGTTTTTCGCGCAAAAAATGTCATTTAGTTTAGTGTTCCCCGACTCTAAAAAGATACAAGGTAATGTATCACTAAAATTATCCATTGAAAAGAAATTTTCCACATGCAACTCATAATTAGACAACAAACTAGGTACCTACCTAAAAATTCAAAAACAAACCATGGTAGACCAAATGACAGCAGAAAGATCACTGACTGAGTTTGGTATATCATGTATGTGATATGAGGGGACAAAAAAAGCTAATAATTTTAGGGTTAACATTTACGAGACAGATTAGAGGTCAAAATCCAAACTACACACATTTTCTTATTAGTGTATTTGCCATATGGCACATACACTATTGGCGTCGGTCGGATGGCGGGACCTAGGGGTCGGACCAAAATTTCTCGACGTTTCATAGCCTCCTGAACAATTTGGCACCATTTTTGGAAATGTCTGTTTATATATGTATATATATATATATTTATATATTTATATATATATATATATATATGTGTACGGGCAATAACTTTCGAAAGAGTTAATTGATTTTGACGAAATTTGGTAGGCACGTTGAAATCCATCACCGCACGAAGCCTATTTAAAATGGGCCCAATCGGACTATTTTAAGGGTGGTTTTTAGGGGTTGAAAAATGTTTTTGGACCCAAAAATGCCAAAAAAATTCTTAGAATCGTTTCAAAATTGAAATTTAACCCTTTAGTTACGATCAAATTGTGCTGCTAAAATTTTAATAAAATCGGCCCGACAGGACCGGACTTACAAATTTTATGAAAACACTTATTTGTGGAATTTGTGGATAGTGCTATACTTACTGAAGGGTGTATTTAATTTGGTACCGAGGTTGCAGTGATAAAAATATGAAATTAAGAAAAAAAATATTATTTTAAGAGATGTATTAAGGGGTTAAATTTTTTATTTTGTTCAAAAACAAACTTAAGTTCACATAATAAAGCCACGATGCCAGTATTAGCAAATACACTATATTGTCGGCAGGGTTTTGGCACTGCGACCCGAGTTTTTTCATTTGGTCTTGTCTAAAATTAACATGCAGAACTTATAACAAAAATTCGACTGATGACCAGTCGTATTTCCCACCTAGTAAATATTTGCAAAAAATAAATACTCTTTTTTTATTCTTTGAAAAAAAGCATGGCCCTCTTTTTTGTTTAGTGATCTACTGATGGTTAGCTTAATATAGCAAAAATCATGGTTACCTTGATGTACGTACAATTTTTATTTTTTTAGTAAAATATTTTTTTTTTCGAAATCTGTACATTTTAGAGAAAAAAAATATTTACATTTTTTTCATATTATAACATCTAGAATTCATTTATATTTTTTTTTACCTATGTTAATACGTGACATTGAGAACGTTTTTTTTAATACCTCAGGATCCACTGAACCGATTTGACTCAAAATCTAATCAGATCTAAGTTAAAGGCTGATAAACACAATAGAACAATCGGCATGGCCGTATGTTGTTCCGTTTTTACGATATCGAAGGCAAAAAATTGACCACATACACACACACACATACAGACATCAGTCAGAAAATGATCTTAAACGATTGCAAGGGTTTCAAAACGTGAAGATCTGTTAAAATCTCGAAATATTTTTTTCGGACTAAATCCATTACTTTCCTACCATAGTAGAGGTGGGAAGTAAAAAATTATTAGAATAAGGAATTATTGTGAACTAATCTTAATAACAAGTTTTAATTACAATGCGATAATTTCATTCCATGATAGAAAACGACGGTTTCTCAGAAGTTTTCTCATCGGCTCGTTTATAACAAAAAAAACTACAATAAAAGTGGTTTATAAAAGAATCGACATTTCAAACGTAAAACAATTTTTATGTACTTAGTTATTATTACTCATACATTTTCCCATAACTATCATTTTATGTAACATGTTTTAATGAAAGAACAAACAATCTGATTCATATTCACATATCGTCGTAAATCGCACAAAATGACATTTTTAAAAGAATATATTTGAGATATGTGCTATCAAAAAAGGACACCTTTTTTAAAAATCTCACAAAGTGGAGTAACTCAATTTTCCCTAGTTAAGCTGTAATCACAGTTTCAGTCGGTGGCGTATCTCAAAAAGTTCGATTTTACAATCAAACAAGGATACCTCTCTCGAATTCTCCTGTAAAATTAGAAAAATGAGATAGGTACATCACTTGAGATTTACAACGATATTATTACCATTTTTAATATGTTGACTATACATTTATTCATTCTATAGTATTATTATTATCATCGAAAAGGATATATGTAATCAATGGCATCATTGTGGACCCGAAGATCTGCTACCAACAAAGGCTAGCTTCTTTCCATTTAATGTTTTAAATGGAAAGATCCTTTGTTTATAGCAAGTTAATGACTTTAGCTGTCAAGCGTCTATAATCTACGATTTCTGGTAGCAAGCCATCTGATAAAGGATTTTCATTCGTTCGAACTGATCCATTTTTGGTTTGGCTTGCTTCCTCAAGCATTTTCCTTTCAGAAAGAAGAAATAACAAAATAAATACAAATGCTATCAGAGAGCGAGAGAGAGAGAGAGCGAGAGAGAGAAAGCGAGAGAGAGAGAGATTGCATATTATAGACGATTGATAACTGAGGTCATTAGCGTCTATAAATTAGTTTCGCGCTCATCAGTACATAACTATTGTGAAGGACAACTCACTGCATCCAACATAAATATTGCAATAAAACATATCAATGTCACTCGAAAAAAAAAACCTAGGTATTATGCAACGGAACCTGGTAATTATAAACTCATGGTTACCTGTTAATCATCTGACAGAAATAATCCTTAATTTCATAAAGCGTCGTCAGAAGATCTATCGGTATTGATGATGATTTTATTATAGATTGTGACCGCATATATTATAGTCAAAGTTTTATACTCACAGTTTAATACCGTTGTTGAATTATCAATTAAATAGAATATTAGACTGAACTCAAAAAAAAATCCCGTTTTTCCAGCGAAATTGTATCAAAATAACAAAAATCGTGTTGATGTGACAATTCTATACATTAAAAATACACTAAGTTTAACAGCATAACGGACATTGACGGTAACATATTATACGCAATTTAGAAAAAAAACATCGATCAGTTATTTCTTGAGCAAGAACCATTTAAAATTCTAGAATGCTTCTCTTATGCAAAAAAATATGTTTTACATGCTCTCATAGTTTCAATGTTAAATCAGTATTTTTAACAACGCTTTAATACATTCAGCATTAATTTTTTTCTATCTATATTACAAGCTGATATAATTACACGAATCGATACATTGTTGCACGTATTTGTTTTTAATTATTAACAATACATTTAACAATCCCAGGATACTTGATTTATTAGTGTATTTGCCATATGGCACATACACTATTGGCGTCGGTCGGATGGTGGGACCTAGGGGTCGGACCAAAATTTCTCGACGTTTCATACCCTCCTGAACAGTTTGCCACCATTTTTGAAAATGTTTATGTATATATGTATGTATATATATATATTTATATATATATATTTATATATATATGTGTGTACACGATAACTCTTGACAGACTTACTCGATTTAAACGAAATTTGGTACACACATTGGAACCCATTACCGCACGAAGCCTATTTAAAATGGGCCCGATCGGACCATTTTAAGGGTAGTATTTAGGGGTTGAAAAAAGTTTTTGGGCCCAAAAATACCGAAAAAATTCTCAGAATCGTTTCAAAATTGAAATTTAACCATTTAGTAAAGATTACAATGTGCTGTTAAAATTTTAATAAAATCGGCCTGACAGGACCGGACTTACAAAAATTTTATGAAAACACTGGTTTGCGGATAGTGATTTACTTACTGAAGGGTGTATTTAATTTGGTACAAAGGTTGCATTGATAATATTATTGAAATTAAGAAAAAAAATATTATTTTAAGGGATGTATTAAGGGGTTAAATTTTTTATTTTGTCCAAAAACAAACTTAAGTTTACATAATAAAGCCACAAGGCCTGCATTAGCAAATACACTATATTGTCGGCAGGGTTTGGCACTGCGACCCGAGTTTTTTTATTTATTGTAGATTATAGACGCGTCGACAATTTAGGTCATTAGCGTCTTGATTACATCACAGGATACTTGAAGAGTTCTCATTGAGTTATCATGTCTTGTTAAATACCAGATAATTTTCATCTGATGTGACAGACGTTACGCATTTAAACCCATAATATACACCCACAGATTATGTTGCAATTGTTTGTTCACTGCATTACTCATGAAGCTGACTTGTAGTTTGTTAATAATCAATGAACAATGCAGTGGTCATGTTTAAGTCATTAGCGCCTACGATCCTTTGATATAACAATAGTATATTGCACACATTATTCACCGAATGGTATTTATTAGTGTATTTGCCATATGGCACATACACTATTGGCGTCGGTCGGATGGCGGGACCTAGGGGTCGGACCAAAATTTCTCGACGTTTCATACCCTCCTGAACACTTTGGCACCATTTTTAGAAATGTTTATATATATATGTATATATATAATATATATATATATATATATATATATATTTATTTATATATATATATATATATGTGTTCGCGGCATAACTCTCGAAAGACTTAATTGATTTGAACGAAATTTGGTACACACGTTGGAATCCATCACCGCACGGAACCTATTTAAAATGGGCCCAATCGGACAATTTTTAGGGTAGTTTTTAGGGGTTGAAAAAAGTTTTTGGGCCCGAAAATACCGAAAAAAAATTCAGAATTGTTTCAAAATTGAAATTTAACCTTTTAGTAAAGATCAAAATGTGCTGCTAAAATTTTAATAAAATCGGCCCGATAGGACCGGACTTACAAATTTTATGAAAACACTAGTTTTGCGGATAGTGATTTACTTACAGAAGGGTGTATTTAATTTGGTACAGATGTTGCAATGATAATAATATTGAAATTAAGAAAAAAATATTATTTTAAGGGATGTATTAAGGGGTTGAATTTTTAATTTTGTTCAAAAACAAACTTAAGTTCACATAATAAAGCCACAATGCCAGTATTAGCAAATACACTATATTGTCGGCAGGGTTTTGGCACTGCGACCCGAGTTTTTTAATATTATTTGGTGACGACTTCGTAGACGTCAATTTTTCCCGCAGATTCGTTCAAGATAATGTCTAAAGCTATCCGCAGAAAAGTATATACGTATTGATATAGTGGGCCAAGTTTCATCAAAATCGATGCAGAGTGATGCCAGTACAAATACTAGACTGACAATAATTATTCTGGAGACTTGTTCTTTTGTCTAGGTATCATAATCGAACAAATGCCACGCTTCCACATCACTGACTTTCTCGCTCAACTGCATCGACCGCGGATTTTCACTCAACAGTAAACTACCCTTTCTGGATGAGACAAATGAATGGTTGCTTATGACCTCAATTGTCGAGCGTCTATAATCTACAATCTACAAATAAATGGTGGAATAACGACATCGATTGAAAGATGCACCTGTGTAAAAAATCGTTGGAGCCGTTTTCGAGAAAATCAAAACTTAAGATCATTACACTTTACTCTTATTTGAGGTAGTACGGGCAAAATAAAAAACTCTGAAGAATCCTCTTAAAACCCCAAGTTTGAAATTTGGTTTCAATTCGTTAAACGGTAATAAATACAAATATACTTATTAGCTTCTACCGACAGCGAAAAAGATTACTTTAATAAATAAAACACGCACAAAACTGGCTACAGCTGTCCAATTTTATTTTTAATACTACGTTTCGGTCTGTTATAAGAGCCTTTTCAAGCACTACAGTAGTGCTTGAAAAGGATCCCTTATAACAGACCGAAACGTAGTAAGTATTAAAAATAAAGTTGGACAGCTATAGCCAGTTTTGTGTGTTTTATTTATTAAAATACAAATTTAATTATCAAATGGTATAATGAGCTTTTTATGAATGGCATGTTAACTATTTGATTTTTATTCTTTTCATTTACGATGTATTGCCTCGTGCCAAGTCCTATCTCTTGTACTAAATATACCTACACCTTCGTCGATAAGTGGGAACTTCTCTTTAAGGACGCTTACGCGTTAAGATAAAGAGTGAAAATAACTTTTTCAGCTCGTTTCATGAGATCAAATAATAGAAAATAATATTTCAATAACTTACCAATGACTTTTTTGATTGGACTCTTCACGAATTTCTTCAAATAATTTATGCAAATCAGTTTTTGAAAAACTTAAAATTATCCATTGTGATATCGGCGTCATAAAAACTTCACAACCTTCATTTTTATTATTAATTTTTAGGTCTCATTGAGTTACAAAACGTAATAATTATAACATAAACTGTTTTTATTACAAAATGTACCTACTAATTAAACATTACAATATTGTAATTATGAATATTAAAATTCACCAAAAATAAATGTTTCGAAACACTTCAAATTATATTTGATATTTTTTAATTTATAAAATTACTTCCTTATTCAAAATTCGTTTTTGTTTTTATTAAAAAAAAAGGAAAAACTTGCATACAAGCGAATTATAGTTATCATAAATAATTTTACTAGAAACTGTTAATTATTTTTGACCTAAGCAATTAGTGAAAACAATTACTAAAATATTTCATTTATTTATAAGCCAGCGGGATATTTATTGCATATAAACCTACTTATTGATCTCAAATAACAGATATTTAAAGACCTTTCTCTTCAGAATCTTCAAATGACAACAAAACATCCTTTCATTTCACTAGATCAACTTTTCTATCTGTTCCACGCTTACACTTATTTTAAAAATTATGTGCAAATATTAATGAATTATTTTTTCTTATTAATTAATTATACCCTAATCATTAATTTACTTATTTATACATTTATACATTTTGACACTATTGATTTTTACATTGACTTCTTCAATTTATTTTCAGTCGTTTTAATTGCACAGAATTATAAGTTCTTAACATTTTTCAAATACTCTTAAATCTTGCACTGCAATAGCACACAGTCATACAAATTACCTAATAGATAAATCTTCTGGCGAAGACACCCACAGTCCTAACAGAAGGTTTCCAAAGTAGCACAATACTACATTAAATTCATTGATAAAGTTTTAGAGCTTCATCAAATCACTAAAACTCTTTACGCATACATGGATACGATGTATGCAGGAGAGGACGTCCACGAGTTATGCATTTTGTCACCTTTAGAAGTTCGAGTATTATCACTCCAATGAGGAATTCCTTTTTCAGAGTTGTTTAAAAACTACTCGCACTAATTAACAACACTAGTTCACTAAAAAAAACTTGAGTTATTGACACAATGAAACTCTTTTTATCCCGTTAAATGTCTTCAGGAACTCGTAGAGTTTCAATTTGCTGAGGAAGATGTCCACGTTACACCAATCACTTCAAAATTCCATCTAAAACACTATTTCGAACTCTACTTTGATTACTATATCTTCTCAAATAAAACACCCACTTAGTTGCACCGAATCAGGGGTTCTTCGGGAACGTTTAGAGCACCAATTCTTTGAGGAAGATGTCCACGTAAAACCCAGCCAATTGCCACATTAGGAATTTCGTCCAAAACACTGAACCCGTTATTTCGAACACTCCAATGGTCGGTGTCTTCGCATTTACTGCGTCCAAAACACAAACTACGTCAAACGCGACAACAGTTCGTGTTTCTGAAACAGCGGTTAATTATTAGTTAGCTGCACGACCGGCCATAGCCGTAGAACTTGTTATTGTATGCGTATATTTAGAAATGTACAGCCAATGTTGTGGACTAAACATACCTGTTGAATATAACCAAGAATTAAACACAACACAATAACACTGACTGGTGTTGATGAGTTAATCTTTATGGAAAGAATGGATACGGGTCAAAATCGCATTAATCGCAATACACCGGAGGTACCGCTATATATACGTGGAGTTTGAATACGTTTGAGTACAGGTGTGTATAACAAAGACGTGAAGGAGGCATAAAAAGACCGTCAATGTTGGAAAAAAATCTTCGAGTTAATTTTCAATCAGAAACGACACGAAACAATCAGTACTTTAAGAAAACAAATAAAAGAAGGCCCGCGCATAATTTTGTGCTGAATATTTTCAGTTCTTCATGCTCTTTTGTAAAAATTAATTTTTTCTGTATGGATTTTTACGCTCTTAGGGGATGTTATATATCTAATAATAAAATATATTGTTGACATCGTAAAAAACCTCATCCAAATTTGAACGCTTAGTTTTGAAACAACTTTGCTAGAGAATCTCAAAACCATGTAGTGACATTTCTGCTTAATTGGCATCACAATTCAATGAAGGAAAAGGGGCCCTTCGAGCTTAATAAATTAATGATCTTTTTAATATATCATACAAGCGACTTAAACCATGTACCAAAATTTTGAAATTGAATAAATTTCTTACTAATATATGTGTCAAAAATTGTTCATTACCGATTTCATTTTCTACTCTAAAACCGTAAACATCCTGTACCAGACGTATTCCATAAACCGAGACGACGAATTTGATTATGATTAATTGTTGTGCGTAATTTTTTTGCGCTGCGCGAGAATCTCACTATCATAATTATATTTAGCGCATACTAGATGCGATACTCAACCAACAATGCCAATCGAGTCCATGGTGCTCCGAGTCCATACAGTACTTTTAAAGATAGATTCGAGTACCCGATTCCCTAAAGCTAGAGAAGTATTGTATAGAGAGACCGCAATGGCCGATTTGCGGAGTAGACGTAGTGGGGAGAGCTATTAGTGGTATTAATATGGGATCGTCCGGTACGAAAGACGCGTGTTACGGTGTTAGTCTGTTGTGTGTCGCGCGCGACCCATTTAATCATAATATGGATTCGCCCGGCACTAAACGCGTATGACGCTGGTGTCTTCTCTAAACAATACTACTCAACAACCTTCATCAATTAAAACCTGCAACTTTTTATTTAGTTTTGCCAGGCCCATTTTCGCAGCACAACTATTTCATTCATATCTATTGTTCTTTACAACTACTTTCAATAGAAGCGATTTTAGCTTGAAACGGATATTCACACAGGTGAAAAATTACCTGAGCTGGTAATGCAGTCATGGGCTGGGCTTGAAGCATAGTCATTGTGGTATGGGTAACTCTCTTACCGCTTGGTACCGTTTGGTTTTTAAAATCTAAACTCAGTCGCAATGAGAATGAGTTGACGCCAGATTTATTTATTTATTTACTCACGAATTTACGATTTATGTTTACCGTTTTAATTTTTTATTATACGCAAAAAAATATATTACCGTAGGATTGTATTGTATCTTTGTTCTTTTTATATACGCCTGTGTATTATAAGTTAATTGTTAAAAAATGGTTAGAAATTAAAATAAAAAAGTGAAGTTTTGATTAATAATCCATAAAAATGATTGCCAGTGACTATACTTTAGAGCTTTGCAATGTTTTTCATTCGGGACAAGTAAGTAATTGATAAAATAATAATTGTTCTTAATTATGATTTAATAATTTAGATTTTTTTTGATAATAACAATGCCAAAATAATAGAATGTTGAGAAGTAATTGTGCTCGTACATAAATCAAATAAGAATAATTTTATTGCAAGTTTTATTAATTAGAGAAAGTTGTGGATGTTATCAAAAATAATTAATATGTGTAATAATAGTCGTTTCTTTTCAAATTAAGAAATGGTCATAGTTATAATTTGCTTCTGTCAATAAACCACATTAGTTCCAGGTCATCTGGTATTTGTACAATGGAAACATACCTAGAAATAATTTAATATCCTGTGAAGATTTTAATAATTTACAAACACTTTTTCTCATACCCTATATAAAATTATTGAAAATGTTTATTTTAATTCGAAAGCTAAAAAATAATTATTTCCCAATTTACGTTTCATTACGAGATTTATAGCCCAGGAATCGAAAAGAGACCAACTATGTAGACGAAAAAATATATTCATTGGCATATATGACTGATAGTTTACTATTTCCATTATGATTCCAATGGACATGCCTCTTTAATTACATGCTTGATCTCTTCTTGGCGCGTAACATTTTAATATTTGACACATTTCAGGTGGAACCGGGTAGTTGTATGCAAAGATTGATGGGAAGTATAAAGACAGGCATCATACTAAAAGATGTATCCATGACAGTTCAATCTGGTGAAGTTTTAGCAGTTCTTGGATCTAAAGGTAATAGCTTATAAGTTATTTTGATCGTTTGTTTGTATTTTTTGCTCCTAAGATGTTAATTGTTTTTACAAAATAAACGTTTTAACGGAATCAATGACAACACTATAACAATAATTTTACAGGAAGTGGGAAGCGAGCCCTTTTAGATGTCATATCACGACGAGTGCAAGGTCCAACGCGCGGACAAATTCTTCTTAACAATGTTCCAATGAGTCTATCATTGTTTCAAAAACGATGTGGTTACATAACTCATAAGTGTGATTTGATACCGGGTCTTACTGTTCAACAAACCCTTCATTACACCGCAACTAAGGTATTTAATCAATACTAAATGCATATGCAGAATACTAATTATAACGATTTAATTTTTTTGTATTGTTCTCTTGATCTCAAAAATATATTGAAAATAAATTGGAATTTACAGTTCGCTGTGTTCTTTTGAGGGCACATGCCCCTTCTGAATAAGTCAGTTAAATTCAAAGCGTTAAAAGTCGTGATCTATGTAGGCTGGTACAATATATTACGGACCGTCTTGATCAATTTGCAAATAGAATATGTCCTCCTTGCAGACAATACCTGATGCTGGTTCTTTATATGAAATTTCGTTCTTCACAAATCACAATTCAATATTTTCCGGACTGACCAAGTTTCTGATGGCGTTTGCAGTAATATTGAAATTTTTTTAAAAGATTTTTGTAGATTCTAATAATTTCTTCTTTATTGACTGCAGGTCTCGGGTTATTTGAAGCAATCAAAAGTGAAGCAAGTTATGGCTGATTTAGCTTTGACACAAGTGGCTAACAGAAGTTGCGATAATTTGACCCAAAGTGAATACAGAAGACTCATGATTGGTGTACAGTTGATTAAAGATCCAGGTATGGAACATCGATTTTAAGAAGAAGAAAAAAAGGAATTATGATGGATTAAATATTTTCGAGTGATTATAATATTCTTTTCCAAAATTATCGTTCCAGTGATTCTACTTCTGGATGAGCCGACTTGGGACTTGGATCCGCTGAACACGTATCTTATAATTTCCATTTTGTCGAACGCCTCCAAAAAATACGGTTCGGCAATTATTCTTACAATGGAGAAACCACGTTCGGATGTGTTTCCATTTTTAGACAGAGTCCTTTATCTGTGTCTGGGAGACGTAGTGTACACTGGAGGCACTAAACAGATGTTGGATTATTTTAATAACATTGGATTTCCGTGTCCTCAATTAGAAAATCCATTGATGTATTATTGTAAGTAATAAGTTCTGAACTAGGACAATACAATGCAGAAGTGCAGCTAGATTTCTCCTACCCTTGTCAACCACCCATTCACCTTCACAGTTAAATAAATTTTTGATGTGAAACATTTTATGCCGTGAGTGTGATTTCGTTTGAATGGAGCGACGCGTCTTTACATATCTATATGTATACTGTTACGCAGTTTACGTGTGTGTGTGTGTGGAATTATCAGGGGATTTTCAACCGTTTCCGGGGGAGAGGGTGGTAACAAATACAAGATACTCGCTATTTTACGTCTCGCTATGTTACGTGTGTGTGTAAACATCTGTGTATTGCTGTTTCAATACTTTCAAAGGGAGAGTGTTTCTCGCGGGGCGGGGGGTAATAAATCATAAATTCTTATCTCTGGAACTACTGAACCGAATCTAAAAATGTTTTCACTAATTTCTTCGCAGAGGAAAAATTTTTCGCGGGGGGTGGGGTAAAAAATCATAAATTCTTGTCTCTGGAACTACTGAACCGATTCTATAAATTCTTTTATTAATTGTCGTCGCAGGGGGAGAGCTATGAAAATGTTTTACATCTGCCAGGCGTCCCACGACGACTCACATTGTTTTTAAATTATACGATCCTCCATGATTTGAACCTATAGCCTCCATGATTCGGATTTTGATTAATAGATTTTAATTTAGTAGATATTTAATGTAATCAAAATAAATCTGCTGTATCAACCACAATGCCATTACTAATTTTCTTTACAATCTTCGATTGCAATAGATTTCAAATATATTTTTTTAATAATTATTTTTCGCGTTTCTAATCTATTTTTTTTAATTCCATATTATTTCTGGTTCGTTCTTATTTGTTATACTTAAATACTAAAGCGATTTGAAAATTTGTAATTTTATTCTGTCTTTTAGTCATCAAGCTGAGTATACTTAAGTCGTGAACAAATGAAAAATTATAAATAAAAATATAAACCGCTCCTTTTTTAGTATGCCTATCGACTGTTGACAGAAGATCACGAGAAAGATTTGTAGAGAGCAATCATCAGATTGCTGCACTTGTTGATAAATTTAAACTCGAAGGAGGTATGTTTAGAAAGGGTACAAGCGCTATATCAGGACCTCCGGACCACCACGCTATTCTTGGACATAACAAGTTGCCACTAACTTATGGAACAGCATCTGGTTTTCAAGTTGCTTGCAATTTATACATGTATGTATGGAAATACGGAAATTATGTATATATTCCTTGATTAAAAAAAATATATCAATTTTTAAATTGGTAAATCATTGTACACCATTTGAACGTGTTATAATTATGAATAGCCGGATTTTGGGGCCTCCATTTAAAAATTTTATTTTTTTAGATGAAAGTGCATGAACTACAAAATATATAACAAACATCTAGTTTTCTAATTCACTGTCACTTGTAAATAAGAAAAATAAAAATAGGTAAAAAACCTTTTAAGTTAAACGGTTTTATTTTAAATCATCAGCTGTACCAAAAACTATAGAAAATAATTAGGACACAAACCAAGGGGCACTTTGTGTCGGCGTGTCGCTGCGTCAGCGGAATAAGTAATAAAAACGTGGGGCGCATTTGTTGGTGGGCTTGGAAACACATTTTTCTAGACAAGCCGTTCTTATTTAATAATTAATAATTATACAGTCGTTATAGAGATTTTTATGCACCCCACATTTTACTCCGCTGACGCAGCGACACAAAGTGCCCCTTGGTTTGTGTCCTAATAATTATTTTCTAGTTTTTGGTACAGATCATGATTTAAAATAAAACCGCTTAAGTTAAAAGTTTTTTTACCTATTTGTATTTTCTAGTTTTTAGTTTGATTTCTGGCTCGTATCATTATGCAAACTCCTGATTACCAAGTTGAAATTATCAAAATATTGTATTGTCACGTGAACTCAATGTGTGTGCAAAGTTTCATAAGAATCGGTTAAGTAGAAGTAGTAGTTGAAAAAGCTGTCATAAGATTTGAAACAAAGATAGTACCTAACAAACAAATATACGGGGTCAACCTAAATAAAATCGTTTAAAATACTTCCAAAGTTATTAAATTTTATTAAAAAATTAATAAACGTTTTCGACTTAATGCAGGCGTCTTCAGATAGGTGTTTACAAATTTTTAATCGTCATAATATTGTATGTGAATATCACACATAATATTATGACGATTAAAAATTTGAAAACACCTATCTGAAGATGACTGCATTAAGTCAAAAGCGTTTATTAATTTTTTAATAACTTAAGAAGTGTTTTTCTTATTTACAAGTGGCAGTGAATTACATAATTTCCAAATTTCTTTAATACGTACAATAAATGATCTAGTTTTCTCTTTGGTTTTTTGAAGCATCTGCGATACTGAAACGCCATGCGCACATTTCTTGTGTCTATTCAATAATCTATTACTGATTATGATTTTTAATGTTTAAACTATGCTCCATTCATGAATATGTCTTTTATCTTGTAGAATTCTAATTAAGAATATTTTATTTTTCAGGAGAGTACTGGCGGCCAATTTCAATTTTAAAAAGTTTGGTTTAATGCAGATATTTTTGAGATTACTTGCCGTACCCATATTTTTCTTCATGCTGTGGATTTTTTATAACAATATGACGGTAGATTTATTTTTATACTGCATCTTTAATTTTATTTAATTTTTTATATTAATAATAACTTGTTTTTAGAATTTCCAAAGAACATTTATCACAAGGAGTGGATTAATTTTGAATACTTTAGCAGGCGTTTATTTTATTGGTATTATCAACACCATTTTAATATGTAAGTAACTCTATTGTTAACTCATCTTTGCGTTTACAGTAGAGACGTCAGGTTCAGTTTGTTTGGGGGGCACACCTATGGTTACATAACAAAATGGGTGTGTGCTTATGACCACACGATAGAAGTGAAAACTTCAGATTTTCTAATTTTTTGTGTCGTCTATTATAGCGCACTTATGAACTAAAAATAATTTTTAACTAAAATACTAAAATTGTATTTTTAATTAATTCCACCTTGGTTTCAAAAAAAGTATAATTATTGTCAAAGAAAGAATATAACAAAAATAAAAAATATATAAATAAATATCATGTAGAATTTAGAAAAAAAAACGCCAAAAATTCTACGCTGCCATCAGGTCTCGAACCCAGGTTCCTATGCATAGAACGCAAAGACGTAACCAACTATAAGTATGTTGCGAATTCTTACGGTCGGGTTGCGAATTCTTACGGAAGTAGTTGCGAACGCTTCACATTTTTTCAGTACCCAGGCAAAGAGTACCTAACGCGCCTAAGGAAGTTTTCACTTCAAAAAGTAGTACATAAGCATTTAAAGCCTTCGAATTTTTAAGAGGTAAGACCCCGAGTAAATTCACTTATCACCGTAGAACTTCCCACTGTTTATGAGATAAATTAATATAAACACCATAGGTATTGAGTTGCATGAGTGACTACCAATCGTTCTTAAGAATGTCGGTCGATTAAATAGCTTGTGAATCATTAGTTGGATCTGTAAGCGCAGATCGTCGAGCGACCGAATAATAATGCGCAATTAAAATTGCCTGCCAGCGCCAGGCCTAAGTCCTACAGTACTGTAATAATTACTAGTAATTAAAATTAATATTATGCCACGTTTTACTCAATTTTTTAGTTCCTCCTTACCGAACAAGATACTATCAAGAGGCTCAGGAAGGAATTTACAGCGGTCCGTTATTCCTTCTAACATATAATCTGGTTTCAATTCCGTTTTCATTTATATCAGTAGCACTTGGAGCAGCCATCGTTTTTACGTAAGTCAAAACTTATAAGTAAAAACATATTTTATACTAACTGAAAAAACCCGTTCGGACGTTATGGGCTTAAAATAATAATTTTTTTTGAAATTAGGAGAGGAAGTCTCTTTGGCAAAGGATCAAATAATTTATCTACGGATTATAATTATCTACGGATCACCATATCTCTATATCATAGAGTTTTTTAACATAATAATTTTTTTCTTAATTGCAATATTATTATCAATCCAACATCTGCACCAACTTAAATACACTCCCTTCTGTATAAGCAGTGACTATACTTCACTCAACGGTATAAGTAAAACCATATCCGCAAACTAGTGTTTTCATAAAATTTGTAAGTTCGGTCAATTTTGAAACGATTCTGAGAATTTTTTCGGTATTTTTGGTCTGTGACGCCTTACATAATAAATAATTATAAATTGGAATGGCCGTAAAGGCCCCAATACACTACGATGAAATACGTCGATTTTCATCGTCACGATAAAACACGTCGGTCAAAACCGAAGTGTATGGACAAAAACCGACGACGAAACACGACAGTTTTTATATCTGCCGAATCTCGACTTTAAACACGACGTGTTTGATGGTTGTCGTTTCAAATCGTAATGTGTGGCGCTTTCCGATAACTTAGTGTTTTTTCTTGTTATCAAGGGAGTTATTAAGTTCAATAACTCAAAATAAGTATGCTCGTCCATTCTCAGATAATTGAACCAATCCCCAGGTTCAAGTTTCAGCTCGTTCAATAAATTAGTATGAGAAAATTTATTTCTTTTTAACAGCCACTCTTTAGTCCATACACGCTTCGTCCTCTTTTTTGACAAAACAGAACTTGCCACTGCCACTGCTATCAATTGCGTCGAATTCATTGCAAGCGCACAAAAAATTAAAATAAAGTTGAAAAACGTATAATTTTTTAACAAATTTTAAACAGAAACAGAGTGAGCACGACACGATTTTACACGAAGTCTGTGGGCAAAACCAATTGACGATGAAAACCGACGTGTTTTATCGGGACGGTGAAAATCGACGGATTTCATCGTAGTGTATTGGGGCCTTAAGATATGTGTCTGCGAAAATCGGTTCAGTCGTTTTTGCGTCATTTCGACACAAACATCACTATTGCAATTTTATTTAAATATAAATTTAAATTCTTATTGGAATGTTAATTAAAAAATATATTTTTTACAGATTATTGGGCAGTTTCAAAGACCCCATGGAGTATCTCTATTTCACATTGATTCTATGGGCATGCTACCTGTTTGCCGAACAACAAACCATGGCAATTTTAATGACTGTTAAAAATTCCTTAAGGGCGGCCACGTGCAGTATTTTCATCACGTGTGTTTATTTGACACTGAGCAGTGGAATTTTAAGGTAACATTATTTATTATCAGTGGCACAATGAGGTCGTCCCACATTTTTTTCTTTTTTGAGGGTTAGATTTTACATTACAAACACAATTTTTTTGAGAATTATTTGGAATCTCAATCTTTAAGAAATGATTACCGAAAGTGTGTATTTTCCAATGCAATTTTAAACAAAGAAAATGTCGATAATATGGAAATGACGCGAACTATGGGCAGCCTGTAACAGTTGACTAAATTGACAAACAAAAACAAAAAGGGTAGTTTGTTTAGAGTTTCCCAAACTGGGGTCCGTAAGTATATCTGATGGGGTCCGCGGACTCACCTCTGGTGTAAGTGGGCAAAGTTATATACAGCTCGTCTGGCAAACAATGATTCTATAGTCTTCATGGTTCCGGGCTTGTAGGCCGTGGTCCGGTGGTATTTCTACCTGACGTTTCGTCTACAACTGCGATAGACATTCTCAAAGGCGATGTGGCAGCAGTGTCCTCCTTGGCGGCTCACAGGTCAGTGTGTCAGTGACTGGTGTCCTCCCTTCTTTTATGCTCAGTATAACCAGTATTTCTCTGTTCGGCCGTAGTCCGTCTCTCTGTAATTGGTCAACTGCGCAGTATGTATAATGGTGGGGGTGAGTTCTCTACTCGACCGTATTCCGTCCTTGTACGATTGGGCATTGGTTTTGTATGTCGGAGTGCTGGTGTCCAGGTTTTACTGAGATTGAGACCTTCATTTTACGATTGAAATTCTGTGTGTGTTTTTGTATTTCTATGGCCTTCGATCGCTGCCACATCGCCTTTGAGAATGTCTACCGCAGTTGTAGACGAAACGTCGGGTAGAAATACCACCGGACCACGGCCTACAAGCCCGGAAACCATGAAGACTTGAAACAATGCCGACCGTGAAAGCTTGCACATCTGAATGATTCTATAGTTAGTTATCTGGAACTCAAGTTTGTAAGTGGATAAATCTATACACTTTGGGCAGCGACTACCGAACTGTACAGTGTACAATCGACATCCGGCAAACAGTGATTTTATATAGTCAGCGAAAAAAGTTTAGGAAATATTTAGAGTATCCATGATTTTGCGTTTCGGCCACTCGGTAGTATGAAAATAGTGCTTCTAAAGCGCAAGCGCGGGATGATCATTCTCCGTGTCATAATTGGCGGGTTAATCGAATGTTCATCATCTAACCAGTGACTATAGTAATATTCTTTCACTCAACGATCTAACAACGTGCGAACTCAAAGCTTTGACTGTATCTACAATTTAATATTTTGAATTGTTTCAGATCAATGAAAGGCTTACAGACCTGGCTGTTCTATTTAACGTATGCAACACAAACACGTTACGCCGCTGCATTTTTGAACAGACAAGTGTTTCAAAATCCGTCTCTCGCCCACACACTTCCGTTCGATGCGGCTCACAACTGTTCGAATGTAAATTTGATCGAAACGTCCAATTTCAACGGGTTGCCAAATTCAAATTGTCGGTACGCTAGCGGATTGGCTTTCTTGGAGGAAAGATACACCCGAGATCTGACCGATCGCATCTACACAGAAATATTAAACTTCGACATGAATTTGGGAATCACATACGCATTTACTATTGGAATGATTATATTTAATAAATTACTGTATCTTGTACCTTTGCCTTCATTTGTTAAAGCTAAATTTAGAGAATAAATTATTACTATTTATATATATAGGATCAAATTTGTTAACATTATTTCTGTAGAATTTAATAACCTTATTTACCAAAGGCCAACAGTCTAATATTTATATATAGGATCAAATTTGTTAACATTATTTCTGCAGAATTTAATAACCTTATTTACCAAAGGCCAACAGTCTACAGAATGGCTGGTGCGGCGATGCCTCACACAAACAGAAGTTGCTGCCCCATAATAACATTACAAACATTTTATATTTGGAAAACATGATAAACCAGCAATGTTTATGTGATAGAGTAGGTACAAATAAATAAAGTATAACTATTTATAGTTTATATAAATTATTTTTGGTAGTAAAATCACAAAAAATCACACATTGAAACTTATGAAAAAATAAATATTTCTTTAACCATTTGCAAGATTATTTGGTCCCAATTCTAAATCCGAAAATTTAGTATAACATCGGTGTACACAATGGAAAGCCAAATAAAGAATCATTAATGTTGAGATGTCTAAGCTCTAGGGCCTATACTATATACCATTTTAACATTTTCGCAGGCTCTATAGGGCCTATAGGGCCTGCGAAAAAGTTAAAATGGCTTTGAGCTCATTAGCTGTTAATTATTGTAAATTATAGATGCGCGGCATAAATTTAATACTTACAATTAATTAATTATTAACAATAAAATTCAATATATTTACAATATAACCACATTAATTGACTCATGTACCACCAACATAATTTGATACAGATGAGATAATATGAAGCGATATAATGTTTAACAATACATGGTATTCTTTGATAATACTATTTTGATAAACGTAACAAATACTGAATGTTACAGAAAATGCCATATAATATTCCTTGAAACAATGGCCAGGAAGTAAAAGAGTTCGCGATCACATCTTAATATATTTTTTGTAAGAAAAAATCGGTACTTATATTTTATTTCGTATGCATTTCGGTACCTGATAGTAATTAAAAACTGTTTGTAAAAAGAACGTAAACCACTGTTTTTGAAGTTTTAAAGGCTTATTTCAGTTATGGTATAAGTGTAGCTTCTGTAATCTTCTTGTTTCAATTCTACGTAAAAAAACTCGCATATCACACCGACATTGACTGACAAAGACCCGAGCTGAAGGATTCAGCAACTTCGGCCATTTTTTTTATGAAAGTAGACCTCAAAATAAAAATACATTTTGCACTACACGATACTGTAGGCCTTATCTTCTGAGATAATAAATTTTGAAAATGTAAGTAGCTAATTCACATTGCAATATACGCACCGTATGTCAAGCAATCAGTCAGTGTTACGTGCGGACTTTCATTTTCTAAAATTAGGATTTCAGAAGATAAGGCCCATGGTATCAAATGGTGTAAAACGTATTTTTTTTGGGTCGTTTCACAAAAAAAAAAAAAAAACGATTGAAATTATAGTCTCCTTTGTAAACTCGCCAACAAAAACAGACTCCGTACATAATTTGATAACATATGTTTATATAAGTAAATAATATCTATTGTATATTTACGAATGTAAGTATGTAAATAAGTGGATGGAAAATAAAAGAGATAAATTGTCTAATTACCATCAGTACTGCTGTCACATAAAACCTACTTACAACCGGTGACCCAGGCGTGACTAAAATTACATTTTTGCATTAAGTTTTTCTTGTCCTCAGTTTCTCAATTGTTGTAAGACAATCAAGTTGACGCCATACATTTTAAGAAAATGTGACCGAAAATAAAAATTAACACAATTATAACAAATCTAATTAATTTGGTTGACTAATAATTTCCACCAACGTCTATTTAATACCGTCTATATTTTATAATAATTTAATGTTTAAATTACACTCTGTAATCTGTATAGATATAATTAATATCGTCTATCAATATTTCAAACATTGGTAAACCTCTCTAAAATGCGCGTCTGCTAACCAGTTTTATTTTTTTGTGCTTCTGCAATAGTGACAAAAAATTAAAAGTTTTTAAAGTCGTACAGGTAACACTATTTCTTAATTCTTTGTAATTACTTGATGCATGTAAACTGTAAATTCATTTCTTTTTTTGTTATCAAGTGTTCATTACTTAGTTTATTTCATTCAATGAACGGTTCAGCTCTTGTTTATCAAAAAGTATTGCAATTTGGAATTCCTACAGTAGGTGCTATCCCTACTTTAGTTCTACGTAATGTTGATTAAAAAGTAAAAGACGTAAAGGAAACTTTTAATAAAAATCTGTTTTTAAAATAAACTTGAAACATTTTTTTTATAAATCTCTAAATAGGTACATTCAATACAATACACGCTACTTCCCAATTTTGCCAAAATTTTATATAATTTTCTATTATGAAGAAAATAATTCAAAGTTTGTGTCGGGTTATAAAACTTATTTTTCAATAAACAACTGTCATGTTCAGTTTATAGGATTTTACTGTTGTACCACAGAGGGTTCACACAGCTGGTTTGACCTGTTCCAAGAATCAATACGCGATAATGACATCAGCATACCCGTTAGTCCGTTAAAACGTTTTTATTTTACCTCAAAATTATTGCTTCAGTCGATATCTTTAAACGTATGGTACCGCATTATCGGTTTTTGATAAAAATACACTATTTGTATTTCAAATAAACACAATCACTGAGCTGGCGTTAAAGAATGAAACTAAATATTGTTTAACCAATTTTATAATACTTAATATTCATAAATTTAATTCATTTATTTAAGCTTACAAAAAAAGATATATTTAAATTTTCGAAGTTTTGTTTTTTTTATTTAAAGTAAACGCGCTTAACTGCAGCTGTGCACTTATTTAAAAGTATTTTTAGTGCTATCAAGATGGTGTTAAGAGCATTGTTAAGTATTGTTATCGGCCTTAAGTTGATGGTACCGCCGTCTTTGGGGTTAGACAACGGACTGGCCCTTACTCCCCCGATGGGATGGATGTCCTGGCAACGGTTTAGATGTATTGTTGACTGTATCAACTATCCCGATGAATGCATCAGGTAAGTTTGCTTCCTCAAACCACTATTCCAGCGCGGTTTTGAGCCTTTTATAATCTTTTCAATAAAAAATTAAATGGCTGTATAGTTACAGTGAAGTACTTACTTGAAGTTTATACCTTGTTTAAAAATAATATTATATCTTTAATATTATACAAAAATAAAATAAATGTGATAATTGAGCATGATCCCACTTCAAATTGTACAATAATAATAAGATTTTCTTCAACGATAATAAATTATCATTTAGTTTAAACAAAATTGTCATAAAATATGTCTTCTTTAATCTTATTTGACATGCAACTAGTACCTACCTACTACAGTACTACCTGTCATTATAGTTTGAAACTTCTACCAACTCTGACTAGGTCGGTTTTATCAAAATGAGGTCTGACTGTTTTTTTGAAGATATGCTTCTTAACGCACGTTTGAGATGGGGACCTAACACAGAAAAAGCGAAACGTCACGTCACGAAAGAGTTTAACGTAATTTCTATAGCTTTTGTAAATAAATTCGATTTTATATTATACTGGCGGCCCCGTCCGGCTTCGCCCGGCTGTTAATAAAGTCCGGGTGCTATACACTACTCACTCGCTTCGCTCGTTCGCTATATATACAAGCCTTCCGTGAAAAATTACCTAACTGATGGTGAAAACCACATCAAAATCCGTTGCGTGGTTTATGAGGAGTTAGCGGTTAAACAGACAGACAGACGCGGAAAGCGACTTCATTTTATACTATGTAAAATAAAGACAATGCGTAAGAAGCATAGCTTCTGTCGGGTGTCCCACGACACACCTGATTTTTTTTTCAGAAATTATATTCAAGAATAATTATTAAATAGACAATACCCAAAACCACAAATAAATACTTTTCTTAACGTAATCAGTCGGCGAACATGCCATCGTGATGTTAATCGTCAAACAAGGAAAAAATCAAAGACCACTGTCAGGACTTGAACCCGAAATTCCCAGTTTTCGGCTGGTTGAGTTACCTCTTACTCACACAGTGCCCCGAGAGTGGGATCTGTTCTCTTCCTAAATTAATCGTGTGCTAAATCTCAACTTTTAAAAATCACTAGTGGTTTTTAATCTTACCAGGTGTCCCGACCGCTGAATGTAGTATAATTATTAAGGTACACTCTAAATACTAGCTAATGTCAAAATATTAGCATTTACAAAAATCTTAGATACCGTTTTGGACCACGATCTTAGAATATAAGCAAACTAGGGACAATGTTACACAACAGACCTGTCAACTAAAACTATTTTTTTAGCGAAAAACTATTTCGTGATATGGCGGACTTAATGGCTTCTGAAGGATATTTAGATGCTGGTTATGAATATTTAATTATTGACGACTGCTGGTTAGCGAAAGAAAGGGGTGCTGATGGGAAACTTCAACCCGACCCCGTCAGGTTTCCAAATGGCATTAAAGCTCTTGCGGATTACGTAAGTGTCATATTTTGTTTAAAGAAAGGCTCGTTCTTACGTCACGAGAAATTTGGAAAATGAAACTGGTTTCGCTTTGTAAATCTTCATTCGTTTTTTTTTGCATTCTTACTAAAAGATGTTGATTTAAAGCAACAATATTATGTTTCGGTGTTTTATCCCAATCTATTTCATTCCTAAAAGGCTAAAATGTTTGGTACCTATAATGGTTCAATAGAAGTCATTGAGTATAAAAAAAAGTTGTGATCGAATGTTTTTTTCTTTTTGTTTAGGTGCATAGTAAAGGTTTAAAGTTTGGTATATATGAAGATTACGGAACAAAAACATGCGCTGGATATCCGGGAAGTCTTGGTTATTTGGATGTCGATGCTCAAACTTTTGCTGACTGGACAGTTGACTACGTTAAATTCGACGGTTGTCATGCAGAAACTGGGAACATGTCAATCGGTAACTAATAAAAAATTAACTTAAAGTAAATCGATGAGAGCTAATATTAATTAGTTTCCATCGATCCATATCGATTTACTTTTTCCAGAACTGCCAAGTGTAAAAAATTAATAGTAATAGCTTGGCATTTTTAGGGTTCCGTAGACAAATGGAAAAAACGGAACCTTGTCCTGTCCGTCTGTCCATCCGTCCATGTCACAGCCATTTTACTCGAAGACTATATTGGCACTATATAGATGAATTTTGGAAGGCAGGTGCTTTCTATGAACCGCTATACGGTGAAGTGAAATTACGAAAAAAAAATTAGGGGTGGCATTCCATACATGTAAATGAGGGTGAAAAAAAATATCGTTAAGATAGGTCCTCAAAAATGATGAAGAAGATTCAAAATGACTTTTTTATTTAAGTCAACAGTTAGTGAGATATGCGCTCCTAAAGTCGTAAAAAGTGTGTCCTCCCTCTAACTTTTTAACTTTTGGGTGGAAAATTCTGAAAAAATTTAAGGAAGTAGAACTTATAAAATACTTTCAATGAAAATTGATTTGAATAAGATATGTTGTGTAGTTTTTGATATATGGGATATTTTAGGCCGATTGCGGAACCCTTCACTGTGAGTGGTTCGACACGCACTTGGCGTTTTTTTTTTAATTTAACGATGTCACTCAGATATGCCAAGTCTTTGATTTGATTTTACACTGCAGTGGTTTAACAGTGAGACTAACTAATGATATTCTATATTGTTTAAAATTAAAATTCATAATGGTTAACTTCTTTTTGCCATATTCGCTCACCAATTTGTTCACCTGTGAAACTTCTAAAGACTAAAATATCATTTAACACTGTAATATTTCAATAAGGTTACCCGGAATTCGGAAGACAACTTAACGCAACTGGTCGACCTATGATTTATTCTTGCAGTTGGCCAGCTTATACTGAACCCCTAGGAATACCGGTAAGGAATGTTTCGAAAAAAATAATATAAACGATTTAGTTACAGTAAAAATACACTACAAATTTTGTTTTAAAATTTTTAAATAAATGTTATTCTGGAAGTTTAAAATTATAAACAGAAAATATAGACAATAATTTAAAAAAAATCTATTACATACTAGAACATTTTACTTTTTTCGTATTTGCGAAATTGAATAATCATTGCATAGATTAAAATATTAGTATATAAATTTTGCAGGGTGACTACGAAACTTTGACTGAATATTGTAATTTGTGGCGAAACTGGGATGATATAGACGATGCTTGGGACAGCGTCACCAATATTACTGACTGGTTTTCGAAACACCAAGACAGAATTGCAAAATATTCTGGCCCTGGACACTGGAATGATCCAGATATGGTAAGTATTAAATCGTTTATATTACGTTGTAATATCTTAGTGCACGCTGGTGTCTCGCAGTGTAGGTACACTAAAAAAATCGGTTTTGAATACGTAAGTTCAAGAGATTTTGACTAATATGTTTTTTTACAGTTGCTCATAGGTAATTTCGGTTTGAGCTACGATCAAAGTAAAGCCCAAATGGCAATATGGGCCGTAATGGCAGCTCCGTTATTAATGTCCGTTGATTTTAGAACGATAAAGCCCGAATTTAAAGAAATATTGTTAAACAAAGATATTATTGCCATCAATCAAGACAAACTTGGTGTTCAAGGATTACGAGTATATAATGTAAGTATGATTTAAATAAAATATTATAGTAAAAAAAACATTTTAGAGACAAGCTTTTATTGAAATGTACTAAAAAGGAAAAAATAATATTTAATAATTTAGGTTCATAATTATTATAAAAGCGGGGGTTGTAAAAAACAGATACTAAGTCGTGATTTCAAATACGTCTTCGAAGTCTGATATTGTTAATAAACGTTGTTATTTTAATTTCTTATATGATTACTGATGAAATCGTAGTTTTGCTCGATGTTTATCTCACTGATTATATAAAAAATTGTTTTTTTGGTTTACTTATTGTACTGCCATTGTGCAGCTAAAAACGCATATCCAGTTTTTATCCAAATTTAGCTTAAATTACAGAAAAACAGTAAAATAATAACAATAAATATTCATAAATTGAAACTTACCGAATTTAAGCAGCAACTATTCAGCATGGATTTTTCATCAATCACGATGCCCAAAAAGTACATTCTATAAATTATCATAGTTTAATCAGCTTCGCGTCTGATTAGTAATTAAACTAGTATTTATCACATTTTAGTCGCTATTATACCACGTGTTTTAGAAAAATCATACGAGTAATTACTATTATTACCTAACTACCTAGTAGTAGATCACGAACACAATTAAAACATATTAGAAACTACCCCACAAACTGTATTGAGTTATTTTCAATAAGTTTTCCCGTTAATATTATTAATTAAATTATCTTCATTTTCACTATCATTCACGCATTGACACACTAGGTCGAATGGGTCAAAAGTCGAAACACTAAGCTTGATTTGACATTCGTCTGTGATTACATAACGTGTTGAATATGAATTACTTAATTTTTATTTGGAAATGCGTAATAGTTTAACAATTTTGTCTGTCATTATTTTTATAGATAAGTATTTATTTATGTTGCTTAATTAAAAAAATAATCGGGAAATAGACAGAACATACAAATTATACACCAATTTAAAATGCTCTAACGTTTTGGATTATATGTTATCGGATCTACGATAATGTAATTTTTACTCATTTTATTTATAGAAAATTTGTAAAAATAACGAAAATTTTCAATTCTGTCCATTTTCTGTCTTCAATCTTCATATTATTTTCATATTGGATAATAGGTACGGGATATTTCCCATATACAGATGAAATTTTGTATTTACCCATGACTCAGTAATTAGCAAAGTATAATAGTGAAAATTATAATTATTATTATGTAGATAAGACCTTTCAACGTCCCAGAATTTATATTCAAATACAAAATGAGAAGAGGATTCATCCTCCTAACCACTTTTCACACAAAATCCCTCCAGACATTTCAGTAGCAGATACCTTCCCAAGAGCAAATGCTCGTCTATTCTTTTTCTGAAAGATAGACATTGTAAATTATTATTATAGACGCTCGACAACAGAGATCGTAAGCGTCTGATTCGTTCTCTGAAGACTGCAAGAAGGGAAAGCATTAACTCCCACTACACACATCCCTCAGGACTCAGTTCGTTCTTCGATCTACCATCCAGGCCTTGCATAAATGTTTACGCTGAATTTACCTAAGCTCCGTTTTATTTGTAGATAAGTGGGGAGGGGGCAGTATAGCCTAGTGGATACGTACTTGCAGTACCGCAGCAGACTGTCATGGGTTCGATTCCCACCTGCGCTCATGGATGTTTTTGTGATGTTATTTAGTTTTAAGAAAGTTGTTATTTAGTGTAGTTGAAAGACTCTAATGACCTGAGATGTCGACGCGTCTATAATCTATAATAAATAAAAGATAAGTGGGGACATCTCTGTAAGAACGCTTATTCGCAGAAAAATGATTTCGGTTACAAACTGTCATTCTTAGATAGAGGTGATTGTATACAAAGATATACTTATTTGAACAACAGTATCTATTATAAATCCAGAACGCTTTTATGTGTTGTAGTAATTTTAACAATTTGGTTTTCACAAGAATAATTGAGATCTGTTTGGAACACCCAGTAAAATGAGTGTAATTCTTTTTGTAAAACATGGAACTAGCAAATTTTGTTTTTTAAATCAATTTATATATTTCTATTATAGACAAATAAAACGGAAATATGGACAAAACCAATTTTACCAAAAGTAGACGATTTTTATACTTACGCCGTGGCCATTGTTAGCCGACGTATTGATGGTTATCCGCGTCAAATCAACGTGACCTTTACTGATATTGGTTTGCACAACCCCTCAGGATACGTACTAAAGGTGTGTACAACAAATATTTCATGTTACGACTAATTATTACTTATTATTTCAGTATCTTTACAACTTTAAAAACTATATTTTTAGGACCTGTATGAACCGAAAAAAATTGTGGCCCAAGCTGGAGCTAAAAAGATTTCTGTCAAAGTAAATCCTAGTGGTAAGCAAAATTTGAAATTTTATTTGCCACATTCTACACAATTTATTTTGTTTGTCGGTTCGGTTATCACTTAAAAACTTGCAACATCTCGCTGATCCGTTGAGTTAATGCTGATCTGACATTAGAACTTAAGACATGGCATTTTAGAATTTTAGCTGGGTGTGGGACGTGGGTTTTGAAAGGGTATTTCAGAGTTCAAATAATTATTTTTATCACCTGTTGTTCTCTCTATAGTAAAGTAACCCAACAGCTAGGTGCGTTAGTGACAATATTCTGCTGACCTACCTATGCTGTACTCATAGTGTAAAGAGATATAATAGATGAACAGAGTACGCTGAACATTTACAGGCAGTGCTATCTATTGGATGGGTTACTATACTAATTTCCAATTTTTAACGGGAATTCTAATTTCTAAATATCTGTCTCTAGTATTTACCATTTAGTCATATGGTTCAAATTACCCTGGTAAAGGGTTGGTGGATGGATGGATGGAATATGTTCAAACGAGATAAACTCAAGAGAAGTTTTGTAAGACATTTTAACATGCTGATGTTTTTTCAAAAAAACACAATTTATAAAAATATAACTATTTTATGTCTAGTTATTTAGTATTTTAATAACTTTGCCATAAATTTTTTTCAGGCGTTGTATTTCTTCACGCTCAACCGTTCAAAAACTAAAATGCAGCTAGTTTAAATGAAATGTATAACGTTGTTTTAACTTGTAACACGTAAAATAAATCTATCTCAACAAACTCAAATCTCTAATTTTCAATATGTTGTTAACTGCGAAGAATTTAACTTTTCTCTTAACAAAAGTTTTGACGTAAGAAGAAAAAGATATGTTTCAATAAAAATTTATTAACACTATACACATAACAATAAAATTATAAAAAAATTCAAAAATAAAATATCAAAATCATTATTGTTTTATTTTTCGTTTTCTTATTTGCATTCTTGAATTTTCAAATAAACACTAAAAGGATGCATTTTTATTACGACGAAATAATCTTAATACTACAGTGTTACAAGGGCGGAAAATTGCCAATTGCGACGAGTGTGAAGTTGCCGCCCAAGCGAAGCCAAGATGGCGATCACACGAGTCGCATTCGCCAATTTCGCCAAAGTTAACACCGTACTTTTTGTAATAAGTACATTGAAAGTGCAACATTACGTTATACACGTTTTTTGCCAATAAACGACAAAAAACACCGTAAATGAAGATTTTCTACGTTAAGCGGAACTGTCCGATATAGTTTACAATCATCGCGTATGATGGCATCACTTTCGTTTATTTTCGACCCGAAAAGCATTGCCCAAGGGACGATAACATGTAATTTTTGATCTGCGCATACACGACTTTCATTTTTTATTGCCGTTACGCAAAAAATCTTCAAAATTTCTACCAAAAATGGATATTGATTATACACCTAGAGACTAGAGTACAATGATATCCGTAAAAAAACAGTAACTTTCAATATAGTAAGCTGTGAGTCAACCGGCAACCCCATTGTCAACCCTCGTCTTCGAAAATAAGTACGAAACACGTCAATTTCAATGCACGTCTTACATAAAAATATATTACTCATTAATTGTACTTTACAATGCACTAAAAAGTTCGAAAATGTTTCCATTAATTAGATTAAAAAATATATAATTTTAAGATTTTATATTAGGTAAAAGGATTTTTTTATTTTAAGTATTTTTTAAAACAATTCTGATTACTCAGCGCTTACTTGTCCCATAGGTTTAAGATCTGAAGCGACCTGAAAGTCACAACCAGTTGACATAATAATGTCTTCAACATTAACGCCATCGGCTATTTCAATTAAAGTTAAACCGTTTTCTTTTGATACATTGAATACGCCCTGAAATCAAAATAACAGTCAAAAGAGTCGAGTTTTTTAATGCTCAAATCGTCTTTGCCTGTGGCGCAAATTTTACAAATACGTCCCTAATAATATGAAGTATAGAAAATTGAAAAACAATATTCAAACAAACCTTTTCTGTAATAATCATGTCGACACATTTAATTCCTGTGCGCGGCAAGTCGCAATTTTGAAGTATTTTATGACTTCCATCTTTCGACGTGTGTTCCATTGTTACTACCACTTTAGTTCTTGGTGCGGCCACCAAGTCCATTGCCCCGCCCATTCCCTTCACGAGTTTTCCCTAGAAAGCAATAAATAAAGTATGAAACTTTTCAGACAAGGAAAATTATTTTTCAAAAAGTTATCTTTAAGCCGACGTATTTTAAATAATTTTAAATAACTTCGAAATTTGGAAAATAAAAATTGGTAACGAGTTAATCATGAGAAAAGGCCTTAGCGAAGAAAAAATTTTTGAGAACATATACAGCCTGTTTATATTAAGTGGATTTAAATAACTTTTCAAAGTTTTCTTTGTTAAATTATTTGAATACTTACTGGTATCATCCAATTAGCTAGATCACCATATTGCGATACTTGCATTGCTCCAAGAATGGTTAAATCAATATGGCCACTGTACATTAAAATTGAATATTAGAATAATAATAAAAAAAATCTGGTATTATACTGTTTAAAAAAAGCAATATTTTTTCTTAAAACACTCACACAGTCAATCCAACAATATATTATAAGTGTCATCAAGAATTTAAGAAATGAACAACTTGATGATGTTATCCACAGACCACAGTATCTAGGGATGATTCTATAACTTTGGTAGAGAAACATGCGTCGAAATAAAAACATAATTGTATCGCTGTTTTAGAGGAAAATATTGCTCATTAGGACAGTAATAATAATAATAATAATTAGTTACTTGCCCCCTAATCATTGCAAAACTGTCATCACTACTGAAGTACGAGGACCCTAAATATAAAAAAAAAATGTTTTAAATCGACATTTGAGGTTATCACAGAAGTTTTCTTTAACTACCTGGCAAAACTGTCACAGTTTCCTTGCCAGCATTTATGAGATCAGCATCAACCGCATCTGGTGTTGGAAACGGTCCTAATCCAAGTATTCCATTTTCCGATTGTAAAGTGACGGTCATTCCTTTTGGAATAAAGTTCGATGCTAACATTGGCATTCCTATTCCTAAATTAGCTATAGAGTATTGAGTTAAGGCTAAATAAACTTCTGAAAGTATTTTGTAAAGAGGAAAAGACAATCTAAATTATGCACGATTTTAGAAAAAAATAATTTTGAGTGGACTTCTAACAAAAGATTATTTTCATTTATTTATTATTTATCTGGACGTATTACCGATTCCCAATTTTAAAAATTGTACGATCTCGACTATTCACAAGTCCAGAAGGGCTTAAGAATGGCTGAACGTGTAGCAATGCTGTTGTTTACAATTTACATGGCGTTGCTATGGTTCCTCTATTACAAGTCCCCAGTTCCTGGTTCTAGTCTGAGAGTTGGTAAAAGTGTCAATTGGATTTTCAATTTATTATTAAAAAAAAAAAATAATGATTTGAAAATATGATTTGGTGCTAGGCCCAAATAACCTTAGCTATTGGTGGTCTTTAAAAAAACACAAACACACACTTGCAAGCCCAGAAAATTATTTATACAATGTTTTTCACATGCAAGAGTGCTTTACGTTATGCACAATCATGCCGTCCGCTAAAATTCAGTCGCTCTCCGGTATTAAATAGTAATTCCATAACCGTGAAAAGTATGACTCAATTATAATTTGCACAAAAAAGCGCAGAAAAAAGGATACCATACATCCCGTCTTTAAATTCTAAAGCTGCTCTTTTAATAATTCTTTCTCTTAATGCCGCAGCAGGATTCTTTTTCGATATCGAGTTTTGAGTTGTAGATGCTGTTTTTTTTACAGTCAATCTCTACATTAATAAAATACTTTTTTAATTTTTTTGTAACAGTTACTTAATACTAATTGTAACTATTGCGTACCTCTATCTTTTTCTCGTATTTTTCGCCTTTTACTATTCTATGAACAAATATTCCGGGAACATGAACATCTTCTGGAGGAATTTCATTAACTTCAACAATTTCTTCTACTTCTACTATTGTTATTTTAGCTGCTTTACACATTGGGGGATTAAAATTCCTAGCTGATTTTCTATTAAACAAACATTTTTATGAAGTTTAAATTTATAAAAACTGGCAAACTAATACCGCACGCATTGTGAAATGTGAACATAACACACAATTATCAATTTCCAAATATTTTTCTCCCTGTAATAATTACCTTACCTAAATATCAAGTTTCCAGCTTTATCAGCTTTCCACGCTTTGATTAATGCGTAGTCACCGGTAATAGCTTCTTCCATAATATATTGTTTTCCGTTAAAGGTTTTTACGTATCGTGGTTCGCTGGGAATTTCTACATGTCCATCAGCGCTATATTTAATAGGCGCGCCGCCTTGTTGCACTAAAGTGCCAAGAGCTGTCGGTGTGTAAAATGCAGGAATTCCCGCTCCACCGGCACGTATTCTTTCGGCAAGTGTTCCCTACAATTTTACATTCGTCAAAAATATATGCTTTGTACGCGTTGCCAGTGTAAAGCGCTCTACACATTTACGTAATCGCGATAACGACGGCGTTTTGGCGATCGGACCTATAGTTAACAAGTGAATCCGCACATACTTGTTGCGATTTGTCGGCGATAGAATTTACACAGATGGAATTGGTCGCCAACGTAATCGCGATCGCGTAAATGTGTAGGGCGCTTTATGCAATCAGCAATGTAGGAATTACTCGAAATTATTGTTGCAAGGATATCAAATCACTGATCCATTCCTATATCAAACTGCATTACACTGACAGCACGAATAAAGTTTTAGATAAGGACTTCCTAATGTTATTATAGTTTACTCGATATTGCGATTTTCATAAGATCATGAAAACTGATTAATTTTAATCATGCTAAAATTTTGTCAGTAATTACCGTATCAATATAGAATTATGCGCCCCTCGCGGTTGTCGTTACAGGTACAAATTTTTTAATAACAGATCTTTGATATTGAAATCGGCAGGAGAAAAGGGGTAAGCGATAGTCACCGCACACTTAACAGTTAAATGCGTGTAAGTCATATTCTTACGGGGAATGCACTATACAATAACTTGCTTTTGCCCGCTGTTCCGCTCGCGTGTATTACACGATTTGCATTATTTATTTGAGTTCAGACAACGTATATTGATATAACTTGAGTAAATTGAAATAACTTGAGTAAATTGAAATAACTTGAGTAAATTGAAATATAAATAAAATAGAAAAAATATCAGTAAATGATAATGTATGATTTTAAAATTAATTTTGGTCACAGATGATATACAGGGTGAGTTCGACCACCCGTATCAGTCGTTTTTTTCGAAAACGGTTAGTCGTAGAGAGTTGTGTCAAAAATTTGTATTATAAAAGCCCTAATAAAGAATCGAATGGTGATAATTTTTTTTTCCGGGAAGGTCGGCTTCCCTATTAGTTTGCTCCAGAATGTCCAGAACTCCGGAATTATAAATGTAACGATAGGTCGAAAGTGGTATTGTTGAAAAGATCTTTAAAAAATAAGCAAGTTTTGTAGGAACATTTTTTTTATTACGGCCACCCCTGTTAAATAATATTTGTTTGAAATTACTAAATTAAAATGTCATAATAACGAACTTCTTAAAAGTCCGCATTTAAAATCTAGTTACCTATCTATCGATCATTAAACACTGAAGAAGTACACTCACAGTATAACCAGAAGAGCTCAGTAGTATGTATTAAAGAGTAAATGGTAGAGAGTTCGAACACTTGTGACAATGTCTAAGGTTGCTAGATTTTTAATGCCGACTTCGATCGTTATTATGAAATTTTGGTTAAATAATTTCGAACGATTGTTACTTAACAGGGGTGGCAGTAATTAAATAATTTTTCCTACAAAACTTGCCTATTTTTTAAAGAGCTTTTCAACAGCACCACTTTCAACCTATCGTGCTTTCTAAAATTCCGGAGTTTTGAACACATAATAATTTATATTTATACTTATAGAAATTTACAGGGGTGGCAGTAATAAAAAAAATGTTCCTACAAAACTTGCTTATTTTTTAAAGATCTTTTCAACAATACCACTTTCGACCAATCGTTACATTTATAATTCCGGAGTTCTGGACATTCTGGAGCAAACTAATAGGGAAGCCGACCTTCCCGGGAAAAAAAATTATCACCATTCGATTCTTTATTAGGGCTTTTATAATACAAATTTTTGACACAACTCTCTAGGACTAACCGTTTTCGAAAAAAACGACTGATACGGGTGGTCGAACTCACCCTGTATATACAGTTATGTTGTGGCTGCGCTAACGAGCGACCCACCTTTTGAAGGCCAGATTTGACCGTCGCATCTTTTATCAGAATTCAAAAGCTTGAAATAAGTATAAATGAGTTATAGTTGATTCAAACCATAAGAGTGGTTCTGATCCTACACACTTAAAACAATCTCAATTCTATTAAAATGTATATGTCGATTTAGTCGCGGGATAATATATAGATAATAATGTATTCTTTTGTTGGAATTTATGAAACATTTTCCGTAATTTAAACTTCACTGAATTAGAACGAGAAAAAAATTACCATGCCTATTATAATTACTTATATTAAAAAAATTTATTGACGCATCATTTTATTAGTTACCATTTTTGCCACTAGGTGCCAGGAATGGATATTTCTATAAATACCAAAGGTTTAGTACTTTATTTTGTTTATGTTTTTAGTTTCATAAAATGACACAAATCATTCAATAAAGGCGCTCATAAGACAGTAATTTTCTCCCGTAAGGCAAGACCGCCCTGTTTTGGTTTAGTTTTACAGTGTAGAAACTGTTTACAAGTACAACATATTAAATTAAACATGTGTACTGTTTCAATGACGCTGAAATAAACAAGTTCTTCAAAATAATCTGTAATGTGATATAAATATGCAAATCTGTAAATCGTACAAACAAGTAAACAACTATATTATATTTTCAACAATAAAATGACGCTGTTTTTCATTTTTGACTTCGAGCAGGTGAAAGTTGAAACGATAACTATAAAGTAGATACCTAATGATTGTAAAGGTATTAAATTTATTTGTCATGTTTACCCGGCGTTGCTCGGGAATGCCAGCCCCGTTATAATAGCGTAGAGATATGACCTAAAACGTTCCCAAATATTGTCTCTACATTTTCGTGTAAATCGGTTGAATACGCGAGTTTATCGCGTTCAGTTAAACAGCAGACAAATGTTGTATTTCATATGTACAATAGCTGACCCGCGTTAACTAAAATCGTACTAACTACCGAACTGCTGAATCGATTTATAACACCTAGCCTTTGTCTGCGGCTTCGTTCGCGTTAATATCGGTTTTTTGGCAACTGCTGTCCTCAGGTATCTTATAAAATTTAAACTGTACAATGTACAGTCAAAATTTCCAATTACAGACAAAGTTCTATTTATTTGTATTGATTAATGATTATATCATCATACTATTACTAAGAGCAGCTGTTTTTTTTATTTTAACACTAGCGGCCCCGTCCGGCTTCGCCCGGGTGCTAAGAAAGCCCGGGTGCAATACACTACTCACTCGCTTCGCTCGTTCACTTGAATATTACAATTACATTACTCAGTCGCTTCGCTCGTTCACTTTCTCACTCGCTACGCTCGTTCGCTATATATATAAACCTTCCGTGAAAAATTATCTAACTGATGGTGAAAACCGCATCAAAATCCGTTACGTGGTTTAGGAATTACATTACTCACTCGCTACGCTTGTTCGCTATATATATATATAACCTTCCGAGAACAATTCCGTCATACATGATTTTTGCGTAACTTTAAACGTTTACGCATCGCACGCAACGGAAGCTCTCAAAAGGAATAATTTTTCGCGTTTTTGCAACATTTTTCATTGATGCTCCGCTCCTATTGGTCGTAGCGTCATATTATATAGCCTATAGCCTTCCTCGATAAATGGGCTATCTAACAAAAAAAATTTTTTCAAATCGGACTGGTAGTTCCTGAGATTAGAACGTTCAACAACAAATAGATATAGATAGATTGAAATTTGAAAAACAGGAAAAAAATTATGAAAACGGAAAATTCGCTTTTCTAGTCCTTAGAACTTTACATTTACAGACTAAGTTACAATTTAGTTTCTTTTTATTAAAGTTATTAACTTCTGTATAAATCATTAAAAACATGACTCTCTCGAATTGTGGACTTTGTAGGTGCGTTACTATATATACGAACACATCGATTGATACCCAGTAGTGCTTCTATTGTACAAAGTGCAGAATTTACCAATTTTATAATACTAGTATAGATTACGTCTATGGGTCATAAATTAAATTCTGACTTTATGAGCCGCGCCAGGAACAAATTGCTCGTTAAAAGAAACTACATATCTGTAAATTATTTTATATAGTTCTATTATGGAATACCTGTGGAGTTAGTTCAACTTCTAATTCGCCTGTTAAGTATTGTCTTTCGAATTCAGCATTTTCACCAACGTAAGAAGAAATCATACGCTTGATTAATTTTTCTTTTAATAATAGACCAAGTCCAAATTTATCAACGCCACAATTATTTGAAACCACCGTCAATTCTTTAGCACCGTGCTTTACCATTGCGTCAATTAAATTTTCTGGTATTCCGCATAAACCGAATCCTTGAATAAAATCAAATAATCATAAACTCTCATCATACTGTTGCATCTATTATAAATCAATGCATCTTTTATGTAGAATATTGTCTTTACCTCCCACCAGCAGTTTTGCCCCGCTGGGTATATCTTTAATTGCTTCCAAAGCATTATCACATATTTTAGCATTTTTTCTTGTACTCACGGAAAATTTACATGAAAATATCTAAAACAATTATAATTCGATATAAAGCAATTATTTCATAGTTTTTTGAAACATTTAAGGTTACAGAATGCTCACATAGGATTAGGGCATGCAATTCGAATATTCGAATATAGCGAATATTCGGCTGCATTGATTATTCGAATTCCTATTATTCGAATATATTCGAATTATTTGTTAAGAATTAAAATTGTTTAAAAACGGTTTACGGCGGCGCTAAAACATCTTACAAACGCTACACTAACTCTAAGTTCGCGCTAGGGCGTGGGAGGGGAATCGAAACGGGGCGAGAAAAGTTTTTTTTTGTTAATTATTGCATGTTTATTTGATATAACTATTTACTTACGTTACGTTACGTACGTGTACTTAATTGCTTGATTTGCTCTTCGCACGTGCTAATAGACGTATTATTTATTTGTGAAGTATTTTTTTTATAGGGGAGCAATATCCCATACTTTTGTGGTACTAATTAATAAAAATGCGTCTTAGATGCTCATTTAATATTTTTGTTTGAATAGGAAAAACAGAAAGAAAGAATTTTGAATTTTTTTGATTACTTAAATATGTTCATTTGATCTATGGTTCTCGGAAGCTATGTGCGCTCTAATATTTAGTTGATTTGATCTGAATTTTTACGTAACTAAGTAAAGTAAAAATGATTATTTGATCTCTTTTTAATTAGAAGTTGTTAAAATATTGATTGGATTTATGGACGTGCAGTAGGCGTGTTGATTTTAAATAATTAAAAGTCATTTATTGAAGTTCCAGTGTTTTTATTATTTTTACCAATTATTCGAATATATTCGAATATTGGCTAAAATTTGAGCGAATATTCGAATACCTGAAACATCCGAATATTTGCATGCCCTACATAGGATACTCTGAAGATTGGTCACGCACGATTTTTAATGAACTTCAACCCCACCCCGCCCCCTTTTCGAAAAAATCACACCGCACCTATCCCCTTGTAAGAAACTTAGCCGCCGCGAGAGTTCGTCTAAAAATTCACCAAAAATCGTGTGAGCATTTTGTAGAATATTATCAAATTTACATAAACACAGTTTTTGCAGGAATAAAATCTCTCGAAAGACTAATTTTCCTGCGACATGGACAATTCAAAAGCAATATAACGCTGAAAAAAATACATGACCACTGAAGATTTTATTGTAGCGGTAGGCCTATATAGGTATAACTTCGCTTTATAACCTCAAACAACCGAAGCCAATTTTAAAATCAGTTTCTCGATTTCAAAAATAAGAATTCAACACAAACTACCTTAAATGCGTCTGCATAATGTTTCTGTTTTTGATATGTTTTTGAAAAATTCACTATCACTTTGCTCATTTTGACTGTAAACAGCATAATAAAATAAAATCACATGAACATAAGGATATAACACCAGTTCATTCTAAAGCTAAAACTCTACTCTACGGCGCAACTCGTATGGTAATTGGTGGGGACTGGAAAATTATTCAAGACAAACTACACTGTAAATTACATTTACACAAATAGTTTTTTTAAAACGTTTTATATCGTAAAATAATCAATTTAATATCAAATGTAAATATAAACTTATTTATTTTTCGTAACATCCAAAAATTATTGTTTCTGTTCGAAACAAAACTTTTTATCTAATTCTACAGAGTGTCCTATTTCTGTGTGGGGTGGCATTATTAATTGTAATTATAGAGAATAAGTTTAAAATTAGGCAAAGTAGCCATACGAAATTTTATCGAGAAAAATAATCGACATACCGAGTGTCTGTAAAAAGTTTAATGCAAAAACAAAATATTCAATAGTTTTGTTATAGCTGGTACTTCGCAGTCCGCATTCTTCATTTAAAGAACTAAATAAAAATGTTTTAGATGTTTGTTACGCTTTTTCACAAACACATTAAAGTCATCTAAAAAGTTAAGAAAATAAGTTTCAACGTTTCTATAAGCATACTGAATTTGAAAAAGATGATTCTTTAAAAAAAATTTAAAAAACAAACAAGACTATACGCTCGGGTTTTTTTGTGCTCACTGAATTCTATATCTAAGCATACTGAATTTTAAAAAGATCGAAGACATTTTTTTAAAAAGTAGAAAAATATTCAAGGCTATCTCGGAGACTCACGTATTTTGTGTGATCTTAAATTCGGCTGGGATGTTCTGTGATTTCATCTGTGACCCTACATACTCATTGATCGTGATTTTTCTCTTAGGAAGAATTAATATTTTAGAACTCAAATGCGCTTCCGTAGAAGTTAATTACTAAAAATAAATTAGAAAAGACAATATTTCTCGTAATACTTTATTTAAAATAATCTTATAAAATAACCAAATATTTTTCATAATTAATGTATGATTAAAATCGTGGTATAAGGCACTGTTATATCAAATAAAAACACAATATTGCAAATGTAAAATTATTTCAGTTTTTTTATATATATTATATAAACCGATTTCACACATATCGAACAAAATTTTCTACTTTAGTCTTCCGGCTCGAGCATCTGTAACAACACCCCATAGTTCAATAATGAAGTCGTCGGTAAAACCAAATTCTTCTAAATCTGAATTGTCAATAGCTTCAGCAAAGTCCATGGAATTAGTTTTTCCTTGAGCTTTTTCCCAGATTTGAGTAGCTAATTCTGAATCGTTAATTCCCATAAATGATTCTAATAATCCGTTGATGTTTTCAATTCCAAGTTCCATGGTATCATCCTGAAAAATGAAATTCAAATTATTAAAAAGTGTATTTTTGAAAAGAGGGCCATGCTTTTTTTCAAAAAATAAAAAAAGAGTGTTTATTTTTTGCAAATATTTACTAGGTGGGAAGTATAGGACTGGTCATCAGGCGAATTTATTATAATAATATGGACGAAATGATCTAATTTTGAATTTGCTAATCCGACTTTGCTCGTGTCCTCCACGATTTAGCGTGATAATATAGAACTTTAGCATTCTCAGGATAATGCTCTATAATCTATATAGACCGAGAGCTAGTGACAATTTTATGGTGTTATTTATTCAATGTCTTATTTTTGTGAAGATGTTGAGGGAGGCAAATTAAAGTGCCCTAAGTAAGGGATTTTGCTAGATAGCGGTATGGGAGAGATGCAGACCGCCCCCAACATGTAACAAAATAAATGGTCACAATTATTCAAGGCTGAATTGTATAGCTTGTCGGTAAATCCAATTATGCCATTATAATATTTGCAGATCGATTGGTCTGATTTAAAGGAGTTGCAGATCACCCTAAACCTGTCATGTACCCGACGAAATGTATATTATTAGTTCAAGGTTCAAATATGTTGTTACGTCGACTGTTTTAAGCATATATTTCAATTTGCAGAACAAAAATTTCGGCATTAATCCCCTCCCTTAGAAGGAAACTTGCTCGTCTAGGTGTTTAGATCATTCTGCAAGGGGGTTAATACCGCCACTTTGTTCTGCAAATTGAAATATATGCTTAAAAAAGTCGCTGCAACAATATACTAAAATTTGAACCTTGAACTAGTAATATAAATTTCGTCGGGTACATGACACGTTTAGGGTGATCTGCCACCCCTGTAATACTGACCAATCGATCTGCAAATATTATAATGGCATTATTGGGTCACCGACAAGCTATACAAACAATTTCAGCCTTGAAGCAATAATAATTGTAACCATTTTTTTTGTTACATGTTGGGGGTGGTCTGCATCCCTCCCATACCGCTATGTAACAAAATCCCTTACTCAGGGCACTTTAATACGCCTCCCGCAACATCTTCACAAAAATAAGGCTTTGAATAAATAACACCAAAAAATTGTCACTAGCTCTCGGCCTATTAGAGTGCGCTTAGCAGATGTCAGTTCCAGTTATAATTAACTGTATAATTTTCATAAGAAATTCTGAACACCATAAAACATAAATAAAAATAACTTTAATCGTTCGTTTTACGATTGTGCAATATGCTAGCTGACATACCTTTTCACCTATCTCCGCTTTACCGTTAGCCTTGAACCTTAGCGTTTCTTTTCCGCTGCCGTATCCTTGTTTCTTGTTGTTCTTCATGTCACCACGTGGCCCTATTGATCCAAACCCGTTCCTCATTGGTTCCACCAAACGAATTGTGAATGTTTCACCTTTAGGTATTTCTTTAAGCAATTTCGCTACTTCGAAATGTCTTCTTCCTACCACATTTTCTCCGTCTAATTTTTCGATGTGATCACCAACCTGAAATTATACAAGTGGGAATAATTATCTCGCAAAAACATCCTTACGTCAAGGCAATGCCGGATTTAGAGGTCTGAAGGCCCCGGGGCAACAAAGGAGTGGAGGCCCCCTGGCCCCAAATTATTTTCCAAATAAAGTGGACAATTTTTTTCAGTCGAGTTTTCCAATAAATAATTTATTGCGAAACCAAGCATAGATTCTTTTATTATTTAACAAACATATAAATATAATCGGAAACAAGAATTATCTGAAATTAAATTTTAGCGTTAACGAACGGAACCTTCCGAGCTTTTTTCGCCAAAAAATCGTTGATGATTTCGCATATTTTCAACGACAAAATTTAATAACCGAAAATTCTGAGAATTTTTTTTTCCGAAGTCTCTATTTTGGGAGTCTCACTTTTGTGGAGGCCCCGGGGCTGTAGCCCCGGTTGCTCTCCCCTAAATTCGGCCCTGCGTCAAGGCAGGCCCGGATAGGCAATTGGTTTAGTAATTAGATGTGATTTAGACTCTCAAAATTAATATTCTTTTGAATTTTTTCAACAAAAATATATGTGAATGACTAATAGAGTTTACTTGTTTAAAATTGTTAATTTGTACATTTTACGTCCAACAATTTTTACATTAAACCGGGATGATTAATAAAACAAAATTCGATAAGAATTGGCACAGAAATATGGACATTAAAATTAAGCTTGCTTCATGATATCTACTTCCTTAATGAGAAGCAATAGGCACAATATATATACAGGGTGTACCACAGAAAACCGAACATAGGGAAAACTCCATTGTGCAAATTAGTTAGGATCAGTGATTGCTGTGCCATTTTTCATGCTTAAAACCATGATAATTAATTTAGTTGAGTTAGCCATGAATATTCTATCTTTGTCACGCTACCCATTTTGTTTATGTCTTCCCTGTTGTACTCATTTATTTTCTATGTACTCAATCCTGTGATACACCCTGTATATATTTTTTAAATAAAAATACGAACCTGGATATGAGGTATTCTATCGATAATTGAACCTTCTTTTATTCTTTTGATAAAAGCGTAACCCGCTCCATTATCGGTAATTGTAAGACCCAAAGCGTCTTCTTCTTTCACTACTTCAACTTCTTTTGGACGACCTGCAACCAAAAAAAAAGAAATATCAGAATACAAATGTTCCAAACCCTTATTTATGGAGAGCGGCGGATGCAGTATATAGGCTTTCGGTTATCGTAATTACACCTCATACTTATGAGACTACTATTTTGAAATTTCTCTATCAAAGCGACAACTTAAAAATTATTATTACATTTTTGCAGTAATTTAAATAATTAAAATAGTTTAGAGATTACTTTAAAATAATGTTTTCCGTCAGACAATTTTTAAATAATTTAAAAAAAATTACAGAGTGTGAAAAATGATGAAAAAAACAAAAAAAAACCCGACTGCGTAAAAATCGAACTTAAAAGATGAAAAGAAGATCAAATGATAACATGCAGTCGGAGGCATCAAATATTTCTGTTCAATTTGTTACTACATGTATGCCTTCGTCTGCATGTTATCATTTGATCTTGTTTCCATCTTTTAAGTTCTATTTTTACACAGTCGGGTTTTTTGTTTTTTTTTTGATAATTTATTTTTATTTCCTTCCTTTTAGTTGAATCTTAAACGAAAGGTTTTACTGTTTTTTTTGCGTACTGACAAAATAGCGTCTAGCGCCATATTGAATTTTCCGTGACGTTATGTACCTTATTTGAAATCTTCTCAACGAAACCTTTCTTTTGAACCCCATATCGATGTATTTAGAAGGAAAATTACTTTTGCATTCCGACAAAATGGCGTCTAGAATCCGCCATATTGAATTTTCCGTGATTTCATATACCCAGTAGCACTTGTAAGAGTATGACGAATCTATAGACACCTCATTTTTCAAAATCCGTCAAGCCTTTTAGGCTACTGACTCGGTAGTACTGAGCATGCCAAAGAAATAGACTTACATAACATACATACACTCGAAAAACATTACCCTCCTTCTAGGGCAGTCGGGTAAAAATAATGTTGGTAGATACTGTAAAACGTGCAGTTCGATTATTGTGCTCGATTGATTTAGGATCGTTTGGCTCGAACTGTAAAACTTTTAAACTCGCTGTTGTTATCTATTTACAAATTTCAAACAACAGGTGTTTGACTGACACTGTGACATCAACTATTACAATTCACTGTATTAATGATCTAGCATTCACTAAAGTTCTATTGGTTAAGTAACTATAGATTAGTATTGTAATGCTGAGGAGACCATGAACTTGACAATGTGTCGTTATTTACAATGACCTTTAAAATATGCGAAGTTGTCTTAAAATATTTTTCTATAATAAAATATTAATATAATGAATTTTGAACTCGATGCGCGTTTCACTCATAATGTCAGCACCATCAAGAAACGATCATAATTAGTCTAAAAATCTTAAAAGTCAGAGACAGACGTATCCGTGAACTTATTTTTTTTTACTGGTGCTATTGGTATGGTACACAACTAGACTCTAGAGAACATCAACCAACAATTTATTATCTGGCTATTATCTAACCCGCGAAAACGCGATTGCATACGAAAACCATCCCCGCCTGCACCCCACACCCCTTATACTTCGCAAAAACTCCATCGCTCCCCCCTCCAAGAAACTATCCACCAGTAATCGTTGCAAAGTCAAAAGTACACAACCTCACTAAGTTTACTTGATTATTAAATTGTTTGCCGAAGTTCTCTAAGCTTTTTGTTACACTACACAAGATATTCCGTACGTCCGTCCGTGTTTACCAGGAGCGGATGGCCCCACCGGAATCTGGGGAATTTTCCCGATAGGCCGGGTTCTGCGGAGGCCGATCATTTCTTTTTTGTTTACTAGACTTACTAGAGATAATGATTTTGTATTTTAATTATTTTGATAAATAAATAAATACATGTTATTGCGGTAAAGATTTTGTCTTAATTATCAGGGGAGTTTTTTTTAAAATGCAGTTCCGTTCCGCAATAATAATTTTTCAAAAATAATAGGACCCAAAGACACAAATTCGAAGCAAATCTCTCAAAGTGGCATACACAATATTCAGATTATTGAATAATCTGAATATTGTGTATATTCAGATTATTGAATAATCTGAATATTGTGTAGGCACGCCATTTAACTTTGAGAGATTTGCTTCGAATTTGTGGTTTTTATTTCCGGGGAAGACCTCGAACCTCTACTTCGTCTGATGGGTGTTCCACACCCCCCAGACCTCCCGGTCAGTGACCTAACGCTTAAATATCTTAAACTTCGTCAGGTCAGGGGGGAGTGAGCGTTTCATATTATCAAAAAGGATCAGGCGCCACAACAAAAAGACTGGGAACCACTAGTGTATATAAATTAAAAATATAGTATTCATGTTGACGGGGCCGGTGTCTTCCTTTTTCGGGCCGGAACAGTTGAGCCCATCCGCCCCTGGTATTTACACACGGATTCTGTGCAAATTCCAACGTTAAGGAAAGGCCTCCCTCAATTTACAAGACAGATGACCCACGGTGACCACACGGACGACATTTTAATAGTATAATGGTTGGATGAATGCAACATTTATTATGGTATTTAAAAGCATGTTATTCTATAAACTACCTATTACCTTTAAGACCTTTTATTTTATTACATTGTAAGGAATTTTTAGGCGCGATCTTAGCGAAGCTAGAAGCGCCTATATACACTCGCTTTGTCTGTGAATCTGTGAATCTGTGAATCTGTAACGGATTTTTTGTATCAGTCGTACAGCCCAAACAGATTAACCGATTTTAAAAAACTTTTTTTTGTTCGATTCCTCTCGGCCCGATTTTTGAATTTTGGCCCCAGAGGGGAGCAAATTGGAAAAAACTGTGTTTTTTGCTTATAGTTTGTTCAATTTAAGTCAGATCGATTCGAAACCTGTCTTAAACGAAAGAGCAGAAAATTTTAGATAGATTTCATGTATAATATTGTGTCAACACAGTTTTTTTATACAGATTTATATGATTATTAAGCTAAATAAATGCGACTTTATCTAATAAATCGCGAACTTGTTTCGGTTGTCCTTGTCTGTTTCACAGTGTGATATGGATATTGGAAGATAGCGTATGCTCTGTCTTATATTGCATTATTTCAATATAGTTATTCAATTTTTTGACTGCTGATGTTTGAATTTAAGTTTAAAAACCCTGGCCTACTGAGTTAAAATGACGTGTAACTAATTATTGACGTCGATCGGATGGCGAGACCTAGGGATCGGACCAGAATTTCTCGACGTTCATACCTTCCCGAACAATTTGACATTCTCTGTCTGTATGTCCCTTTGTACACTTATAACTCGAGAACCACTGATCCGATTTACATGATTTTTATTCAAGTAAATAACTTCTTATGCGACTGCGAGTATTAAAATATTCTGGCATCACGCAAAAGCAACCGAACTGATTCTCAAATAAAAACGTATGTTCTGGCATCACGCAAAAATAAGTAGGTGATGCATTGTTTTTTAAACGGTGGTTTTATTTAGCTTGATCCCGTATATTTGTTACAAATCTTGCAACCGACTGAGTTGAAATTTTGCACACATGTGTAGCTCCGGTGACAAAACAATATTATGGTAACTAACTGACCGGCCCGGTTCGTCCGGGCGTAAATCGTACTTTTGAACTTTCACCCACTTCCTATGATCCGATTGAATTGAAATTTTGCACACATGTGTAGCTCCGGTGACAAGACAGTATTATGGTAATTAGCTGACCGGCCCGGCTTTTGTCCGGGTGTAAATCGTACTTTTGAATTTTCACCCATTTCCCGTGATCCGATTGAGTTGAAATTTTGCACACATGTGTAGCTCCGGTGACAATACAATATTATGATAACTAGCTGACCGGTCTGGCTTTCGTCCGGGTGCAAATCGTACTTTTGAATTTTCACCCACTTCCTATGATCCGATTGAGTTGAAATTTTGCACACATGTGTGGCTCCGGTGACAATACAATTTATGGTAACTAGCTGACCGGCCCGGCTTTCGTCCGGGTGTATATCGTACTTTTGAATTTTCACCCACTTCCCGTGATCCGATTGAGTTGAAATTTTGCACACATGTGTAGCTCCGGTCACAATACAATTTATGTTAACTAGCTGACCGGCCCGGCTTTCGTCCGGGTGTAAATCGTACTTTTGAATTTTCACCCACTTCCCGTGATCCGATTGAGTTGAAATTTTGCACACATGTGTAGCTCCGGTGACAATACAATATTGTGATAACTAGCTGACCGGCCCGGCTTTCGTCCGGGTGCAAATCGTACTTTTGAATTTTCACAGGCAAAAGGTCTTTCTCCGGTAACGTTTCAGTGGATTGGATAAATGTTATAAAATCAGACTAAGGAAATAAAGCACAGTAAAAAATTTAAAATAAAAATAGATAAAAAACTTTTAAGTTAAACGATTTTATAAATGTACTAAAAAGAAAAAAATAAAATTTAATTTAGGTTCATAAGTATAAAAGCGTGGGTCGTGACTGTAATAAATTATCATAGAGTGTACGACCAACGCTTTTATTCTTATGAACCTAAATAAAATATTATTTTTTTTCTTTTTAAAACATTTATAAAACCGTTTAACTTAAAAGTTTTTTTTACCTATTTTTAATTGAAGCTATGCTTCTTAACGCACGTTTCAGATGGGGACCTAAAAATAATAAAAAGTGAAACGTCACGTCACGAAGTAGTGTAACGTCACTTTTGTAAAAATTATCCGATCCTTTTGAAAATTAATATTTGAGAGTTTTATACGACACAAAAGAAAAATGGCGTCAGATTTCAAAATGGCGGCCATATCTACTTTTTTGTAAAAATTATCCGATTCTTTTGAAAATTAATATTTGAGAGTTTTATAGAACACAAAAAAATAAAATGACATCAGATTTTTCAAAATGGCGGCCATATAAACTGTTTTGTAAAAATTATCCGATCCTTTTGAAAATTGATATTTGAGAGTTTCATACGACACCAAAAAATAAAATGACGTCAGATTTTTCAAAATGGCGGCCACATGTACTCTGTTGTAAAAATCATCCGATCCTTTTGAAAATTGATATTCGAGAGTTTCATAGGACACAAAAAAATAAAATGATGTCAGATTTTTCAAAATGGCGGCCATATGTACTTTTTTGTAAAAATTATCCGATCCTTTTGAAAATTGATATTTGAGAGTTTTATAGGACACAAAAAAATTAAATGGTGCCAGATTTCAAAATGGCGGCCATATGTACTTTTTTGTAAGAATTATCAGATCCTTTTGAAAATTGATATTTGAGAGTTTCATAGGACACAAAAAAATAAAATAACGTCAGATTTCAAAATGGCGGAAATATGTAGTAGGTACTCCTTTCTAAAAATTATACGATCCTTTTGAAAATTGATATTTGAGAGTTTCATAAGGCACAAAAAAATAAAATGACGTCAGATTTCAAAATGGCGGCTGTATGTACATTTTTGTAAAAATTATCCGATCCTTTTCAAAATTGATATTTGAGGGTTTTATAGAACACAAAAAAATAAAATAACGTCAGATTTAAAAATGGCGGCCAAATGTACTTTTTTGTAAGAATTATCCGATTCTTTTGAAAATCGGTATTTGAGAGTTTCATAGGACACAAACAAATAAAATGACATCAGATTTCAAAATGGCGGCCGTATGTACTTTTTTGTAAAAATTATCCGATCCTTTTGAAAATTGATATTGAGAGTCTCATAGGACACAAAAAAATAAAATGGCGTCAGATTTCAAAATGGCGGCCATATGTACTTTTTTGTAAAAATTATCCGATCCTTTTGAAAATTGATTTTTGAGAGTTTCATAGGACACAAAAAAATAAAATGACGTCAGATTTCAAAATGGCGGAAATATATTGTACCTACTCCTTTCTAAAAATTATACGATCCTTTTGAAAATTGATATTTGAGAGTTTCAGACGCAAAAAAATAAAATGACGTAAGATTTCAAATTGGCGGCCGTATGTACATTTTTGTAAAAATTATCCGATCCTTTCGAAAATTGATATTTGAGAGTTTCATAGAACACAAAATAATAAAATGACGTCAGATTTAAAAATGGCGGCCATATGTACTTTTTTGTAAAAATTATCCGATTCTTTTGAAAATCGGTATTTGAGAGTTTCATGGACACAAAAAAATAAAATGACGTCAGATTTCAAAACGGCGGCAATATGTACTTTTTGTGTAAAAATTATCCGATCTTTTTGAAAATAGATATTGACGAGTTTTATAGAACGCAAAAAAATAAAATGACGTCATATTTTAAAATGGCGGCCATAGGTATATACTTCTTTGTAAAAATTATCCGATCCTTTTGAAAATTGATATTTGAGAGTTTAATAAGACACAAAAAAATAAAATGGCGTCAGATTTCAAAATGGCGGTCAAATAAAAACTTTTTAATTGTATTGTTTATATCTTTGATAAATTCGGTTTTATATACAATGCGTAAGAAACATAGCTTCTGTCGGGTATCTTACGACACCTCATGACTTTTTTTATTTAGCAGGTTCCGAGTTTCGCTTAATAGTCAATCGTTGCTATGGAAAATTGTTTAAAAAATTCACTGCACTATTTTTTCAATGTAATCCAATACATATTTTACATTAGGTCTTATGGCCATAGCCTACTACAAAATTGATCTTCTTAGTGTTATTTTCCCTATGTTCGGTAAAACCGTTTACACACAATACCTACATGAATATCGCGCCTTGTAATTCTTGAATTACTTGTATGCTCCAAAATTTTTAACGATGAAGCCATAAAGAAATCGAAGATATAACATGTATCGATAAATTGTCGGATGAATAGCAAAAGTTAATTAGTTGATTATCCAGGGGGGTATTACACTAGGAACAAATACTGGAAAATATTCACAGTATTTTTTATTAATTTACGAGCTGATAGACAGAGCTAAAGTTACAACGAATAGTACATTCAGCACCATTCGGCAGACGGTAAGTTCAAGGTCACGTGTCGAACAACCTAATGATGTGCCATTTTTTTCACTATAGATAGCTTGAAGAATTACCATTTACCTGCCAAAGTGCATCAATTAACGACATTCATCTTGTTTTGTGTTCCAAAATTTTTTGGTCTACTTTATTATGGAAATTAATTCTATTGTGACCTTATTTTTCATATAGCGGCATTGTATTTTTTTCTCAAAACTAACACCGATATAATATAAATATTTCAACAAATACCACTACCTTTTCTATGTGCAAATATGAAGTCATCTAATCCAATTTGTCCGCCTAATAATTTCTTCATGTCAACTTTATGGGTGTTTAATGTACAAAATAATATCTGAAACAAAAAAAAATTGTTAAAACCAATGACAATTAGTTTAATCGTATAACTATTAGTGATGTGCCGGATCGTTAAAAATGTATATCCGCGGATACGGATCTGAATACGGATATTTGATCTCAAGATCCGGAAATACGGATACGGATCTTAACTTTCTTAGAGTACCGGCGGTAAATACTAAATATTGCACATCGACCTTTGAAAAGAGACTATCTGTTATGGGAAAAAGTTATTGACCACGATATTAAAAAATAAAAAATAATCTGAATGGAATTTAACTGTTTTTCATTATTACCTAATTACCTATATATATAAAATTTTATCTATGAATTGAAAATTGATAAGGTAAAAGATCCGCCAAAAAACTAACGGATACGGATACGGATCTTTCTTTTCCCTCGGATATCCGCGGATACAGATCGGATACGGATATCCGGCACATCACTAATAACTATTAATTATAGTGTTCCGTGCAAAAGAAACACTTATGGAATCACTTCAGTGTCCGTCCGTCTGTCACAGGCGATTTTCTCTGAAACTATTTGACGTAAAAATTTGAAATTTTTTACATAGTATATCGAGCACAATGAACAAAAGTTAAGCTGTAGCTAGATGGTAGAACACGAGTCTCGTAGCCGCATATAGTCGTGGGTTCGAGCCCCACGTTGGGCGGGAATGCTTTTTTTTAAATTTATTCTTTATTGTATTAAATATCCTTTTAGTAAAAAATTTGAAAGCCTAAAAAGAACAAAAAAATTTATCAGGATTGAAAAATTCTAGCGCGATCAATTGTTATAAACAATTTAATTGTTTATTTCTTTATAACTGCATAACCAAAATTTTTCATTATAACTGCAGAACCAAAATTTGGCTATAGAACATACTGCAAGTGGCTGGCTGATGGCACGGAACACTAATAGTGCAAGTATAGCTTGCACTTGACCGATTTTTTAAGGCCACCAACCAGTGGCGGCGCTAGGATTTTTTGTTAGGGTGGGCCAGACTTGCGGGCTATGGGCATGGTGTTCTGAAGGAGGGCCAATAACATTTGTTCCCAAAATTTCAGTGCTCGTCAAAATTTTAACCCAGACTACTTGCTATAGAATTTACAAGAAAAATTGTTGAAATTTCGAGGGTTAAAAACGTATTTAAAACATCAACAGCCAGGGTTACTTGGATCTAGCCCCAATTAATATTTTCAATTTACATATTATTTTTTTAATAATAAATTGATAATCCGATTGATACTTTTACCAGATCTCTAATTAGAACCTGAGAACTTGTAATAGAGGAGTCAAACAACAGTATTGCTACACGCTCAGCTAATAAATAAATTATCAAATTAAAACATAACAGTGATTGGGAGAGGTTGTGAGATAGATTGTAGATTATAGACGTTCAACAGCTGAGGTCATCAGCGTCAGGAGGGAGGTTGTGAAGACCACATCTTCAACAAATGAGTACGTCTAGACCAGGGAGTCATGATCTAGAGCAGGGATCGGCAACTGGCGGACCGCGGAAGGTCAAAAACTGGACCACCAAATTTTTTTTGAATTATTTAAAAAATATTTTTTTGTACTTTCCGCTACGAAAGTTTTATTTTCGAGTGCTTTGTGGCGGTAATAAAGAGGCACATTTTGAAGAACCAATATCACTCCCATTGATTTTTGAATACAATTACGCCTGTCTATTGTATTTCATATTATTTTGTGAGTGAAAATTAAAATAAAAAATTAGTAAATAATATGTTTGTTTTTTTTTGGACCTCGATAAAAATTTTCAACAGTATCCGGACCCCACCTATAATTACTTGCCGACCCCTGATCTAGAGTCTAGACAAAATGAACAAATGCCATCTTGTATGATAAGTTTAGTGATGATGGGAAAGTTAGGACAGGTCAAGTATATCATTAACAATACTTGTCTATACTTTCTATATGGTCAAGTTTGATTTACAATTAAATCATTTTTGTTGCCTTGTTTGGATAACATTTTCTTATAGCTTAGCCATATATAATATGTACAATATTTATGTAGGCATTTTTCACTAGTCGAGATTAAGTGCAAGATTTTCCAATGCCCTCTTTTTTCTAAAATACTTTTTGAGAATTTTTTTTTATTTTCTTATTTTCCCTTTCAATTTTGCCGTCCCGGACGAAGGCACGTACCCCCACTCCCCAGTATCTATCACCGACTCTGCGATCAGTAGAAAATTTGCACTAAAATGTAACTTGAATAAAAATTCATACAAAGTTTAATTTGTTAGATGAAGTTATTTTATTGCAAAATTACAATATCAAAATAAACATCTTTTTTAAATATTAATAAGTCAACTATCGACCAAAAAAGCTTTTCTATGTTTATTTTTTAATACATACATTTTATGTCCTCTTGCAGATAATTATGCAGTTTTATGCTTGTTAATGTTAATACATTTACATTGTAATGATGGTCTCAACTGTTGATTTATTTTATTCTTGGACTCAAAAGAAATTTATTACAGCCGTGAAATTAATTATACTGCAAATTTTAACTGCATCAATAGTTTCCATCTTTTGTCGTTTATTAATAATTAACATGGGCTTGAGAATGGCCGAGCGTGTAGCAATGCTGTTGTTTACATGGCGTTGCTATGGTTCCTCTATTACAAGTCCCCTGCAGTTCCCGGGTTCTAGCCCGAGAGCTGGTAAAAGTGTCAATTGGATTTTCAATTTATTATTAAAAAAAAAAATAGTTAATTGAAAATATGAATTGGTGCTAGACCCAAATAACCTTAGCTGTTGGTGGTCTTTAAAACACAATTCAAAACATGATAAAACTAAAATTATCATAGCGATATCATAGATATAGTAGGGGAGTCATAGGCACAACTGTAGGTGAGTGTCAGGTTGGAAAAGAGACAACTGTAGGTGACAGTGTCAGGTTGGAAAAGAGAGATAGAAAACGGATTGTTTCTTTCTTTTCCTTGTCTTCTGACGCATTGTAAATTAAAAAATGTATAGTAGGTATTGTTAATTTACATCTGTAACCATGGTTATGTATTTGTGATATAAAAAGATAGAAGAACACTTCCATTCTCTATCTCTATCTTTTGCACCAAGACTTTTTTGGTTGACTTCCCTCCTCTATGATATCTCTATGAAAAGTATGTACTCACATGGTTTCCATAAAAAAGACAGTCTGTATAGTAATTAGCTATAAACTATTATACAGCTATACAAAAACCATTTGCGGTATTTCTTAACATAAAGAAAGTAGCCAGACAATTAATAGCCAATACACCGCGTTTCACTAACATATTGCATTAACAAATACGACACTAGAAGTAGACATAGGTGTTTCTTATAAAAAAACCGACGATTTGTAAGTCAATTTTGGTACTAAACTGCTGACTTTCATAATATTTATAATCTATATCACAGTCTATATTCTATACTAATATTATAAAGCTGAGGAGTTTTTGTGTTTGTGGGTTTGAACACGCTAATCTCGAACTACCAGTCTGATTTGAAAAAAAATTTTTTGTTAGATACCTAGTCCGTTTATTGAGGAAGGTAATAGCCTATCCAAGTTTTTTAATTCAACCCCAAAGGGGGTAAAACGGGGGTGTAGGATTTTTTGACTATCTATATTAATACATTTACCATAGGTACTAATATTTATAAACTGTAGGCAAGTACGCGAAGCGAGAACAACAGCAGGTGACTTCGCTTCGCAGGGAGATAATTTCTCGCACGGTGGGGGGTAATAAATCATAAATTCTTATTTACTGAACTACTGAACCGGTTCTAAAAATTCTTTCCCTAATAGAAAGTTACACTATCCCTGGGTGATATAGGCTATACATATATTATTTTGATAAATTTCTCGCGGGGGAGGGGATAATTGTTGTGGGATAGTAACAAAAAGTGTGACATAAATTTTTTTGAATTTTAGCGTATAGGCGGAATCCTACTAATATTATAAGCACCACCAGCCCGACTTCGCTTCGCAGAGGGAGAATTTCTCGCGGAGGGATAATAAATAATACATTCTTAGCACCCGGGCGAAGCCGGACGGGAAACGCTAGTATTATATAATATTGTATAATATCTAAGCACTATAGGTATGTTACGTTCTAAAATTACACATATACCGTCTTGACTATAGCAACTTCGACAACAATGCAGCCCACAAAAAACTTTGAACCAAATATTATTATAATATTGCCTTCTATAAAAATTAGCAATGCCAGACAATGATTTATACACCTGCATTATGCTGTTCATTCTTACATAAATTAACATTAATGCAATACGTGTATTGCATATAACATTGCAATTGTTTAAAATAACTACCTATTTGTGATGATAAAATAATCAACTCTCACTCAGTTTTCCTTGGAATTAATTATTTAATAATAATATGCATTTTTAATGCTTCATGTTGCAGCCTAAGTGCCAAACTTGTCAAATTATTTTGGTGCAATCTCAGAACGTTCCCGCAAACACAAGTATACTAATTGTACTTTAAATCACTCTAGAGTCTAGATAATCCAGAAGGTTTTCCAACAATATGAACAATACGCGTTCTAAATATCGAGATTCAAGATCCATATATACATGACTTCCATGTTCCGAAAACATTTTTTAAAATAATTAAAAATGTCACTGGAATTTGTCGGAAAGTCAGCTAATACGATAGTTAGACGATATTGTTAAAAGTACAACTTATAAGCACAAAATTGGGTGCATTTGATCCAAAACCAGTGATTCGATTGGAACCCTAATTGAAACAAACATTTTGTAAAAAGAATCATTCAAGTCGGTGCATTTTTGCAAAAGTTATTGTGAACGAGAGAAAATTCTATACGTGGATACGTCACACACAACCGCAATGCGGAAACCACTTTTCTTTACGTTTTGTGGGTAGTAAAACCAGAATCTTACCTTACCTTAAACCCCATCACCATATTTTCATTTCCTTTCGGAATATGAAAGTAAAAAAGTAGAGCTGAATTTATCGCAGGTATACCGTTTTGGTACATAGTAGACAGATATAATTTAATCAAGTTATCATATCGTTGAAAATTTAGGAAAACATAAAAATGAAAGTGAATCTTTCATAATAACACCTCTTAACAAGATGAAAGTATCAACAGATTGAAAACAAACCGAAAATTTACACTTTAAATCACGATAATTTTAAATGCATATTTATGATTGCATTCCGATAAACATTAAATGCAATCAAAATTACTAATCGTTTACCATTAAAAATAATTCAACCGTGATTAATATAATCATAAGTAATAAAAATACCTTTTCAGAGAACAATAATTTTTATGGCTATTTAATTACAATTAACGCAATGAGACGAAAACTTACTTCAAGTTTAAAATGACCTTTAGGAGCCTTCTATAAAACAGATGGCATGTTTAAGGGGAAGGAGGAGAGGGGAAGTAAAAGGCTACTCTGGGCTACATGGGCTGGAGGGGGGTTCAAAAGGTGGATTAAATAGGTCTACGTGGTTTATAGAAGGCCTAGTAATAAATTGTGTAAATGATTAGGTTAATCTAGGGAGAATCGCCATAAATGGGAGATTCAAGAGATATTAATATTCCTTCAATCAGGCTTTGTAGGCTAGAGCCTAGAGGCGCCGAACGCCAGGGGCACCGTACGCCTTAGCAACAAGACCCTCAAATTAATCAAAAACTCTTGCTAGCAAATTTTTCTTATTTGTTAATTTATCCTCAAAAAAAAAGAAAAACGACATGTTTATTATGTATATCATTATCATATCGGTTAAACATATACGTGAATGCTCTTACACTGGTGTTTTGTTTTTCCGTTTATTTAAAATTTGCGGGGAGGGGGGCAAAAAATGCTTTCTAACGTTAATCCGCCCCTGCCTTCAATGTTTTTATAAAACGTCACATAATATGAGGCAGACACTTGATTATTACAGTAAGTAATTAAATTAACATTACTAGCATATTACATATTTTAATGTTACTGTCCGCGTGTAAATTTATCCAATTAATTATCGACTTTAAATTGTCGCTGCAAGGCTTCGACATGAAGACATTAATTTTATTATTATCGCAAAAACGTTGTACATTTTAATGCATCAACATCCAGGCGTGGACTGGTTATATTTTTTCAGGGACGCTAACATTCGTAGGGGTCCGAGGGAGAGACTTGAGTAATTTGTTATTTGTTGGAATTGGGAAATAGTAGGGTCCGTGCCTTCTCCAACTCCAGGGGCCCGTGATGCTCCTGCGCCCAGCACCTCTGGTCAGTCCGAGTCTGTCAACACTTCATTTAATTAACATACTTCAAAAAAAAGGAGGTAGGTTCTCAAGTCGACGCGTATATATATATATATTTTTTTTATAGAGTCGCATTTAAGAATTGAGAGTAGACAAAACAGATCTGTAGTGTTTCGCTAGCATGCTCAATATTCGGACTGATATTAACATTACATATTATTTCTAATTATAATTGTTATTCTCCAAAATAGACAACTCTTGACTTGATGTATCCGTTTATATTTTTGTTACAGTACTTGATAAAGTCTCAGAGACGAAACGTCGTACGAAGATAAATAAAAGAGTTATTAATCAATAACAATTTATTTTAATCCAAGAACCCATGAACCGTATTGAATTTATTAAAAAATGGATATGAACCGAGTGAATTGATTTTGATAACCATCCTTTATCAATTAGGTACTTTTAATTCCGAATTTCTGAAACCATAATATTTTATAGTGCGGATATTCGATATTTGGCAGAGATTATTTGCCACATATTCGGTATTCGACTCTTAAAAATTAACTTTCAGTACATCCTTAGCAGTAATATGCCAACTATTAGTATCTTAATGACATCATTAAATAAATTATGACAAGCCACTGGTTCATTTTTTATAATGACAAGTCTGGGACAACTATACCAAACATAGCTATTGTGTAAAAATCCATCTAAAAAAACAAGGTAACAGCATGTCGTACTTGTAAACGTACAATGAATACAAAACCACCATACCACGTATAAGTAACGGTCTTTGAAATACTGCAGTGAATTCATTATAATAATAAATATATACAATCATTTGAATTCCACCACTCCTTTTTTTAAAACAAGTCGATGAATACATAGTTTGACGTATGCAAATTAATCAGAATTCATTTTTTGAATAAAGTAAGTAAGTATTCTAAAATAACGAATGTGCTATAAACAAATTATTATGGAACATTATCTAATTCATCGTATTTTAATCAATTATAACCAATTCTAATTAATTATAACCAACGTACTATAAACCGTTACATTTCAGTAACCGAAACCGAATGAATCGTAGGAACCGGTTAAAATCAGTTTTGATGAAAATGTTCAATGTAAAAAGTTTCAAGTTTTGGGAAAATTCTAATTTATGAAACTTTTTTAACTCTAAAGTAAAAGCCGGGAGAAGCGCGTTTTTACTCTTGTAAAAACCGGAACGAAACCGAAACTTGGCTAAATTTTAAAAACGAAACCGTAACTAAAAACACTCGACAAAATGTGATTTTTCAGTTTTAATTTTTGATAATAAATGCAGTTAATCAAATTATTCAAATTCGTTGCATTCACGTTTTGTTAATAATTATACAGAGTGGCCCAATGAAAACAGTCACCCCAAGTTTTGGCCACTTAACATCAGTTTTGCGAAAAAAGCTCGCACATGTCAATTTTAGAATCAAGGGGGACATCTAAATCGATTGGTATTATTTACGTAACTTCAACCCTGAGAGCAGGGTGAATTGCATCCCAAAAATTTTTAATGGAAACGGGTGTCAAACGATTCGCAGTTCGAAAGGCCTCTCAATTCTTTTTACAGCAGTCTTTTTGTTTTTCAAATCCGATCATTAATTGCGGAGAAAATGACATTTTAATTTGTATCAAGTATCTTAGTCAGATTACTCCAGCAATGTTGGAGAACGTACGACGACGTTTTGAGGATAATCTTTATTATTGTACGGTGGAGGTGGTCATTTTGAGCACTTAATAAAATGATCCTTGAGTTCTTGTCTGTATTTTTACTTGACAGATGACGTGCTTTTGTTTGCTATGTTCAATTGTTTAAGACTATTGATACAAATTAAAATGTCAATTTGTCCGCAATTAATGATTGGATTTGAAAAACAAAAAGACTGTTGTAAAAAGAATTGAGAGGCCTTTCGAACTGCGAATCGTTTGACACCCCTTTCCATTAAAAATTTTTGGGGTGCAATTTACTCTGCTCTCAGGGTTGAAGTTACGTAAATAATACCAATCGATTTAGATGTCCCCCTTGATTCTAAAATTGACGTGTGCGAGCTTTTTTCGCAAAACTGATGTTAAGTGGCCAAAACTTGGGGTGACTGTTTTCATTGGGCCACTTGTATACATGAATCACAGCTTAAAGTATTTAGAAAAATAGAAACAAAAGACATTTTTCATCTATTTTGTATATTTTATTATTTTTAGAATTATTGTTGTTTATAATTGTTAAAGGAAATTATCAAATAAAAAAGCAAAAAAACAATGCGTATCTTATCAAGTGTCACTCTACGCATTCTTAATGATTTAGTGTTATATTCCATATCAAACCAAATAGAACAATAAATTTTTAATCCACACAAAAAAACCTTGAAAAAACTTTAAATAGACTGACAAATACCCTGTGTTACGCGCAAAAATCCATACTCCAAAGAGAGGATTTAGCCTAGGCGCGCATGAATGATAAATCAACCAGCCGATCGAACTATTAATAATAACAACGGTGATATTATATGAAAAAGCGCGCATTAACCGACAAAAAGTCGGCAGATTTCATGCACATTTTTTTCAAATAACACGCTTGTCATTATTATAGGAAGTTCGATCGGTCGATTGATTTATCATTCATGCGCCTTACCTAGCTTTTTGTACCTTCTGAAGTCACCATGCACACAATAGACAGTATAGTGTCACATATTCAACTAAATGAATAAAATTATAATTATTAATTGTATGACGAAAAAGTATATACTAAAGTAGCTCCGCAAACTATTTCAGTTGTGCCCCCCTTGGAGTTATAGCCCTAGAGCTAGCGACACATTTTAGTGACCAATAGTACCAAGGCTGATTCTTACCTACATATGTTAGCTCTTGTATGGTACATAAAGGAAACGACCTTCAGCTGCCATTCCTAGGGTGGAGGCGAGAGTACTAGAGACGCCCCCGCGTTGGAAATCGTAAAAAAAAGTAATAGTACCAAAGCTGAAAATTTTTGTTTACATTATTTATGATAATAAATGATAAAAAATCACCTTCAGCTGCAAAAATACCGGTGGAAAATGCTTCAGCTGCGTATAAACACGTGTGAAAATCCAGCCGAATGGTACTTTTAAATTGCGTTAATTAGAAGTTTGATGAAATTTTAATGGTAGATAGGGGGTGCCACTAGAACACTCCAACCAAGTTTCCCCCCTCGGATTCCACAAGAGCTGGCCGCCTCGGCACAAACCGCTGTGTATGTCATCGCTCTAAAGGTCAACACTGCTTTAATAGCGACGCCGTGGAAAAATGCATACTTTGTTGTAGGATATAATTACTGAATTCACTTGCTAATTATTGTGAAAAGCCCAAATTGTCAAGGTCTTCCAAACAATGATACTTTGTCAAACATGTCATTATATGCATTGTACGCACGCGTAATAGTTAATAAACCGCTTTGTAATTTAATATCATGTTTTTTTACTCCACGCTATAAAAGCAAAACATTCAAGTACAACTTTCTATTTAACATCACAGAATCCTATAATAGAGATTATTATGCAAATATCATCTTAGCCTACAGCTATTGTTTGTCATAAGTGTAAGCTTTAGAGGAAAATATAGAATTACATATTTTCATTTTATTAAGAGAAAACCAGATTCTGAAATCAATTTTTTTATCGTAAACATGTCTGATTAATTTAAACTGATAAAGAATCAATACTAATTAAAATATTATCATAATAAAGATAATATAATCAAAACAATTTTTCAGAATAACGGTAGATATTTGAATGCATTTGGAAAATATACTCCGTTTAGCTGCAATACTTCAATAAAATAACATTTCGCTAGCTCAACAATTCTCTCAGAGACTTTTGGTTTTTATCTATAAACGAAATTGCATTTTTTTAGACGCTAATGACCTAAGTTGTCGACGCGTCTATAATTTACAATAAGAAATTGCATTTTATTTATTGTAAATTATAGACGCGTCGACAGCTTAGGTCATTAGCGTCTTGATTACATTAAATAACATAACTCACTTACAACTAAATGACATCACAAAACATCCATATGAGCAGAGGCGGGATTCTAACCCACGACAGTCTGATCCAGAGGCCGCGACGCTAACCACTGGACCACACTGAATTGAATAGTCAAATAAAATATCAGAATACATTTCTGTACATGCCCCGTTTACAAAGTGCAATGCTGATATATTATTGTGATCAGATATGCAGTTTTTACTTTTTACAGTAAAATAATAAAAAATGATTATTTTCAAAGTGAAACTTTATTAGCCTCGTTTTTTTCTGTTCGGTTAAGCATGTCGAGCGTCACGTCACGTCCAATCAAAGCTAATAACTATATTGTACGACTGCATACAAGTGTGGTGGTAGTCGACCAGACCAGTACTCATCGAAAAGCAGCGATGTTATGTTTATAACTATAAATATTGTACGTCTACATATTAACTAATACCGTACGAATATTCAGTCGAGTAGCACATCAAATTCCCTTTGACCACAACGATATAAAATCTGAATTCTTACGTTCGTCTCCATACTGATTAGGGTTCAAATTACATTATCAAAATCACGTAAACAAAATTATACATTTTTGGCGATTTCGGGTTAAAAGCGTTAAGGGTTATGGCAATAAAGTTTTACGTGCACCGTGGGTTCATAAAACTGTATCCTAGAGTTCCTTCTAAGCAATGCTTTGTTCTACCTACATTTATCCACCTGAAATTATTGTTTAACACCTAAAAGACTACAACTGCATTTAAGAAAATGAGTGATATAAAGAATATGTTGCAGTGAAATGCTAAAGCTTGTGATCAGTTGATACAAAATGTCGGATTAAGCAATGTCCAGGAGCCTCCATAGTCCACAATAAAAAGTAAGCCAGAATAAGTTCACCACTCACCACTCACCAGTCATTTGTAATTTGTAATAATTAAAAAGTATGACCATTTATGACCTTAAATGTCGAGCGTCTACAATCTAAAACTAAGGGCTTAAAATAGCCCTAAATCCGGCACTGTTTATGCCCTACCCTTTTGTAATTTGTTATTTGATATAGGTAGTAAATAAAAACTAAGTATACATAATATATTTAATATTGTATTTGATTTGCTTGCCAACACAGTACACAGAACCAAATATGGTTATAAATATATGCGAAGTACTGTGAAGATCAACTGCCTTGGCACGTGAAAAAAAAACAATATGCAAATGAAGCCACAGGTGCAAAAGATCCTTCTTGGAAACTTGTTGGTGGAATTTTCGTAAGTTATTTTTAATGCAGCATTTAAGTTCGATTATTCTAGCAAATACACCAATGGAGCTACGTATAACCAAGCAATCAAAACTTTGCACATATTTCACAGATTAATTATGTTATAAAACAGTTACGATACGTGGCTTTTTCAAGTGTAAATTCACTTTTGTGTTTCAAGTACTGTATTATTTGTAAATTATAAACAAAACCTGTTCACAACGTACGATGCTGTATATCAAACTTCAGATGTCGTTTCCATGGCTGGTCCATTAACTCCTATTAGTAAAAAGCCGAGCTTGTAGGGATGCCGTTATATATGATATTTATAGGTAGCATTTCAATGGCCCATCTATAGCATAAACCCCCAGTTTCAAGGTTTCAAGAGCTGACGAAAATATGAATTGGCACTACACCCAAAACACTCAACTCTAAAAAATGACACAAAATGGGGTGATATGCAACTCTATAGTGAATCAAATGAATCGGTCAGAACTTATGTGTGATAGCAAAAGGCTCAGCAGTCATTATCTACAGGTGAAAAGTGCAATACACTGAGCTCTGGTTCGGAACAATTTGTAGGGGGGTCGATCATGTATGCCACCTTATCTAAGATATAATAGAGTTAACCTGTGTAGCAGCAGGTTATTCAGAATCGAGGCTAGTTATAATATATTATTGGCATGTCACATGTGTTGGATGAACTGCTGCATCATCAGTTGATGTATTATCGTATTATGTAAAAACAAACAACAAAAACAAAGCTTATAAAGGTCCAATGAGTGGCAGTGATGTAGTCAAAGACATTTGCCGAAACAAAGCTGTATCAAAGGAAAACCTACTAAACAGTGGCGGACTCCTCTCATAGCACGAGGGCCTCTTCCATGGCATCTTTATTTATAATATCTGGGTGCCGAGCTTTGCTCGGATGAGTTCAAAAAAATAGTACTTGTATGCTGTGAGATATTATTTTCTCAAAATATTACTCCGAAACGAATTTATTTCTGAAACATAATTTAAATAATTGTTTCTGTTAAATATTTTAAATACCTATGTGTATTTTTAAGCGTAAAAACTAAGTATCAACTTGAATCAAGCATTTTTTCCTGTAAATATTACTTAGGTCGCCATTTTCAAATCTACCGCCGTTATTGTTTTGTTGACTGAAGAGCTCGCAAAAACCGATTTTCATAGATTGAATATCTTGTAAAAATGTTCGAATCAGATGAAATTCTGCTTGCCTGTTGCCGTTTCAATAATCCATTTTTAAACATTGATACCAAATATCAACTTTATCGAAGTACTTTTTCTCTGTGATGTCATCTTAGCAACTTTCAGTAAATTTCAAATATTTTTTTTGCATAGAAGGTACCTACTGAAAAACTCACAAAAATCGATTTTCGAAGAAATAGAATTCATATTATATCTTTTAATAACAAACGACAGACTATAAACCTGCAGCGCAAAACTTTTTTGCATGCATCTTCACCATAGTTTTTAAAAATCGATGTGTTTTGATATACTGCATGCCTGCGTCGCTAGAAGTGCGGCCCTTCGGGCCGCCGTGCAAATTTTTAAACAAAACTTTTTTGTATGTATCTTAACAATAGTTTTCAAAAATCGATGTGTTTTTACACAGACTCGCGGTGCCAAAAGTGCGGCCCTTCGGGCCGCCTATTTGTCATTATTTACATATTGTGCAAGACACTTCTTATATTAGTGTTCATTTACAGTTTTAACCCTTGTGATATATTATACAAAATCTATGTAGAAATAGGCTTCGAATCGATCTGACAATTGACCGAGTTATAAATAAAAAAACTCTTTTTTTTAATTGCTCCCCCTGGGACCAAGATTCCTACCTAGATCGATTTCTCGCCCCGAAAAATCCCCATTCTGTAAATTTCATCAAAATCGTTATTCTTTTTTGAGAAAAAAAAGTCTAGGTAAGATTATACGTCATACTATATTTAACGTACATAATATACATATTTTATATAGGTAATATAAAAATAACATACTTAGGTATCTATTTATTTATAGTTTAAGAGCCAGTGGCCGGCAGACAGAAAGTATTTTACCAAAGTTTAAATTTTTCTCAGCGACTCTCCTATAGCTACTATACATGAGATGAGGAGTCACTAAGCCGAGCGAAGGTAGCGATGACGTCACTCAGGTAAGATAGGTATAAAAATCAGACCAACTTCAAAAGTATTTTACCAAAGCTGCCGCTTGGATATTTTAAAGAATACAACTATTGTTATTAAAAAATGCAATGGCAGACAATTTGGCCGGTTATAACCTCATGGCAGACGTCATTGAAAATTTGAAAAAAAAAAAAAAATTCAAAAGTATTTTACCAAATCTGATTTTTATATATGTTGTTTATAATAATATTAAAAGTTTAAATTTAAGACGGCAGACGTTTTCTCCGGTTGTAACTTCCCGGCAGACGGTAAAATCTTACCTATAGTGCGAGTATAAGTACCTACTGTAATCTCTCTTACTTGTATAATATCTGCATGCAAATGGATAATCAAGTAAAAATGAATAATAAACTATGAAAATTATAAAAAAATACTTATTATTTTAGAGTAATAAGTAGGGAAGATGGGTCACTTATAAAATAACAATAATTATAACAATATAAAGACAATAATAGAAATATGATCAAAGTTTTTAATGATACTATTTTAGCGATTTTATCCAGGATATATCCGGTAATTTTATTATAATAAAATCTATTTTAAATTTTCTTGACTCAATTTACAAATTTTAATTGCATTTTTACAGATAATGATCCAGTCGATGATGAGCAAAATGATGAGTCGTATCATGTTGAAAATGATTCCGAACATGAAGTTGACGAATTATAAACGAAAATGTAAACAAAAAAATAGTATCATTAAAAACTTTGATCATATTTCCATTATTGTCATTATATTGTTATAATTATTGTTATTTTATAAGCGACCCATCTTTTCTACTTATTACTCTAAAATAATAAGTATTTTTTTATAATTTTCATAGTTTATTATTCATTTTTACTTGTTTATCCATTTGCATATTATACAAGTAAGAGAGATTACAGTAGGTACTTATACTCGCACTATAGGTAAGATTTTACCGTCTGCCGGGAAGTTACAACCGGAGAAAACGTCTGCCGTCTTAAATTTAAACTTTTAATATTATTATAAACAACATATATAAAAATCAGATTTGGTAAAATACTTTTGAATTTTTTTTTTTTTTTTCAAATTTTCAATGACGTCTGCCATGAGGTTATAACCGGCCAAATTGTCTGCCATTGCATTTTTTAATAACAATAGTTGTAATCTTTAAAATATCCAAGCGGCAGCTTTGGTAAAATACTTTTGAAGTTGGTCTGATTTTTATACCTATCTTACCTGAGTGACGTCATCGCTACCTTCGCTCGGCTTAGTGACTCCCCATCTCATGTATAGTAGCTATAGGAGAGTCGCTGAGAAAAATTTAAACTTTGGTAAAATACTTTCTGTCTGCCGGCCACTGGCTCTTAAACTATTAAATATTAGTTAAAACTACTTACATAATTACGTTTAGTTTTTATTTCTGTTATTCTTTACTATACAAATAGTTCACGGATTATTTTAATTTAAGGCAGCTACACACGGTCAGTTAAACTGTCAGTTATAACTGTACAGTTAAAACTGTTCAGTTAAATCGTATGTACGTAGTGCATACACACGTTGAGATAAATCTGTCAGTCCCGTACCTACAGTTTTCGATCACATGGCTTCGACAACGCACGACGTTCTAGCGGTGGTCGGATTAATATTTGCCATGAAAACGACTCATAAAAAACGACGCAGCATATGGTGTAAAGAGTGGTTAAACAAAAGAGAGCACTATTCACATGTGAATTTGTTAAATGAATTAAGATTTACTCCCAAAGATTGGCATAATTACCTAAGAATGGATGAGGATACCTATCTAAATCTTCTTTCTTTAGTTACACCATTCTCGTTGACCCCTCGACTGTGTTGACATTGTTTTGGTGCACGTGAAGCTTGACCGTAAAATATAATTAATTATTGTAATCACTGTGTTCAGTGCACTTCTCAAAACGAACTGACTCAACCCGGTACACACGTTTAGATTTAACTGAACAGTTCTCAGTTCGCAGTTTTATCAAATGAATTTTCGTATTTCATCAGTTCAACTGTTCAGTTCAAAAAAACTGATACTTACACCATACACACGTTGCGATTTAACTGAACAGTTTTAACTGTACAGTTATAACTGACAGTTTAACTGACCGTGTGTAGCTGCCTTAAGTTAAAAATTCTGTCAGATAATTTTGACATATAAATAATGAAAGTAGTTTGTTTTCTCCAAAGCCTACTCACGATATTACAATGTTTTGACAGGTCAAAAAACCGTTTTTAAAAATGATAAAATCGATAGGAAAACGAATTTTTCCAGGGATGAGACCTAGCTAAATCGATTTTTTGCCCCCCGAAACCCCTTTTCGGTAAATTTGATCAAAATCGTTAGAGCCGTTTTCGAGAAAATATTTATATATATACATAGATACATACAAGATTTACTCGTTTAATAATATAGGGGGATTGCCATTCCATTCTAATTCTAATAAAAAAACCTGAAAAAAATTACTAAAAACTTACAAGAAATATGACTATGTACTATGTAGTATAAGGGCCAGCGGGGACGTTATTTTTTTTAAAGGAGCCTCGAAATGAAATGTTGCCCCAGGCGTCAGTGTTAGTCCGCTGCTGCTACCAAGGATAATCGAAATTACCTAGAATAACTCAAACGAAAAGTAGATGAGCATGGGTGGTTTAAACATTTCGATTTCACAAACGCAACCTGATTTTATACCCCTGGCTCTCCTTCTAAAATTGTTACATCGTATTAATTTATGGCGAGGAAAAGTATGAATGTTTGGTTATTTGCGATAGGTAATCTCAGGAACTACTGAACCAATTTGAATATTTATTTCACTGTTTAAAAGTATATAATAAGTAAGTATATACTTCTTCCCGAATGACAAAACAAGCAAGATCATAACCTAAGACCATACCTACACTCCATATATGCCAGCTCTATTTATGATGCAATCATTTTAAATAACTTCAGATGTAAAAGAAGCATGCAAACATCAAAAACAATTTTATTCACAAATATTTATATTGCAGGTATACGGCGTATGATATCTATGTATTTATTGTATCTATCCGTCTGTATCTACTATCACTATGTATACTATAAAATTGTTATATATTTTATATATTTCATGTTTTGTACAATGGCCTTACAGTGTACACTGTACAGTAATATACAGGGACGGATTAGATTCGCATTGTGCGATTTTAAAGTAAAAAAACTGAAAAAAATAGTTTTGAGATCCTCAAGAAAAGTCCCTTCAAATTATACCCCACATGACCGATTACAAAGACTTTTTTTATGGGTGCCAAACTTTGGCCGCCCAAAATTTACGAAAAAACATTTTTTAGGTTCTGACTTCTGAGTTCTGACCATTGGAATATTGCGAGTTAGTAAGCTTTATAACTATGCCCAATCTTAGCTTGATATAACTGTTTATAATAGAGATATCAAGCTAAGAAACAGTCAAATTTGTCTGGACTGTGACATATATTATACGGACTGACGGACAAACGAGAGATTCCATAGGATTTCATTTTTGACGTAGAACTACGTCTTTCTCGGCGAGACGAAAAATGCGTTACAAAAATGTGTGACAAAAAATGGGTGTGTGCTTATGACCACACGACAGAAGTGAAAACTTCAGATTTTCTAATTTTAAAATATATATATAATTTTTTAATCACACAGTTTAATCATAAATATATTAAAATCGGCCTACACAATTAAATTTAAAGAATATAATACCTTAACGATAATATTAAGTTTTAGTGTCATCTGTTAGCGCACTTGTGAACTACTAATTACTTTTTACTCGTATTAAGTTTTTAGTGTCATCTATTAGCACACTTATGAACTACACACTATTTCCAGCATATTGCAAATACGGGTTCGTGTTTGAGCCGAGTAGCCCGAGTGCACCGTCGGGTGCGTTTCACATCACTGTTGTTAACAGCCCAGGCTGTTGAGGTACGGACTACGCTCTATGGAACCCTAAAAATTTCAATTACAGACAAAGTTACAATTTTATTTATTAGTATTGACGAGCTTTGTGTGTGAAAAAAATATACCTAAACTTAACAAAGCGACTCTGTTACCATAATAATAATAACATAATAACTTGACTGTTTTGCATACATTCATTACCATATTGCGTGAATCTACATCATCCATAGCACACAGTCCACCTCATAACATTATGTATTTGTATATAATGTTATGGCTTTTACAGAGCTGCAGTTGACAATAAAAACTGATCCACTTTAAAAATTATGAGCATTGTTGGTAGTCTAGTGCTGGGTTACAAAAAGTATTGTCAAAAAATTAGATTTGGCAATGACGTTAAATTGTTTTTATACATACAGGAGCAGTCTAATTTCGTTGTCAAATTCTCTGTCATGCAGATTGTAGAACATTAGATTGTACTCACACAAAAACAAATGATTGATATCTACATAGAAAAATATAGTTTTTTCAGCTAAATTTTAATCAAACTGCGAACAAAAATCTTATTTCTAAGTGGAAATTGTAGGTACAAAAATATGTCAAATACATGTATACACAGTTTAAAAAATCTTGTAAATCGGTTGACCCTGCAGGCCATTCCTGGAACTTCCCGCTATTTTCAAGCGCTTTGAGTTCGCAGCATTTAATAATATACCCAAAAGTAGATTTTTGAGCTCAAAAATCTGAAAATTGTTGATAACACTATTTTAATTTTGGAAAGCTATAACTTTTGAACGCGTTGTTTGATTTTGATCTTTAAAACGGCATTCGACGCAATTTTTTGGGCTCTAAAAATAAAGTACAAAATCGATTGGTTGAGAAATCTTGAAGTTATTTTGAAAAAACACTTTTTTCGAAATCTCTTGACTACGATATCTTTCGAACGGATCAACCGATTTTGATCCGCTTAGCGGCATTCGACGCAGTTTTATGAGGAGAAGAGCTGATTAGATTATGAAATCAATCGGTACAATATTCTAGAAGTTATTTTGAAAAAACCTCGTTTTAACAACTTTTTTTTTCGGTTTGTTTGGAATTTCTCAAAATTTATTGGGCCGAATCGGTTCAAATTTTCAGGAAATCTAAGTTCAGTGGAACCCTTTCGAATGCCGCAAATCGCGATTCGATCGGTCAAGCCGTTAAAAAGTTATGAGAGGTTTACATACACCCCCCCCCACACACACAGACATACTGACATCATCGTAAAAATAGTCAGAATAGCTTCTTAGAATCACAAAACGTCGAGATCTGATGAAAACTCGATTTTCGAAAATCGGGGTGAAACCAATAACTTCCCCCTATTTTTGAAAATTTTCGATTTTCTTAGCGGGAAGTTAAAAAAATATCGTTTCAATGGATCAATTATTTTTCGAACAGGATCGATTTGATATTCAACAATGCTTTTCTAATGAAGAAATATGTGTGGTTACAATCTAAGGTCATTGTCAAATCAGACTTTCTGACAATGCTTTCTGCAACAGAGCATAAGTATACAAAATAGTTAACCCCATAGTCCTAGGCCTGCAACTCAAACGTGTTTTTAACAAAATCGGCAACCGCGAGGTAACTGATTCTTTGGCAAAATTATCGAAAGTAGGTATATCAGGTCCGAATATTCTCGACTAAAATTACTGCGGCAGAATCTCCCGAAATTGTGTTCCCAAGGTAAAAACGTTAAAAATGTGTTTTCCAGCTTTTACTCTAACAGGTGTGAGATGCTAGATAGGACAAAATTGCAAATCAATAATTATGTAAAACAAAAAATTTCCTACAGAAAAGTCCGCGATGGGCGACGGCATATGTCTAAAATCAATAGTTTAGATATATGCGAGGCGATCGAAATTATCATACTAGATATGTTACTTTTTTCTCATTTCGGGCCAAGACGGCATTTTGGCGCAGTAATTTTGGTTCAGAGTATCCTTACTTGATATATTTTCAATAATTTTGCGAAAGAACGAGTAGAATTAGTGAATTTATTCTGTTTTAGCGACCTAATATTATTGTTTTGGTAGTTGTTTAGTTGATGATGATGACGACATACAGCTGGCAGATGTATACAAAGGTGGAAGACCGGATACATGCACAAACGGTTTTGTCAGGATGTGGTACTATATGCACAATACTGAATATGCTAACATCGCGGTACCATACCCGTATCTATACCACGGAGTCTCCAGTTTTAGAGGCTTTTGTCCCATGGTGAAAATATTCCTCTGAAGAATTCTTCAAAATTTCTTTCGCAATTGGAATACTTTTTCCAGAGTTATTTGTTTCTGAAATTTCTCAAATTTCTTTGAAAAATTCCTGATCTTAATTTCAGAAATATTTTCATCAGTGGTTCTCGATAACTTAAATAAGTCTTTTAGGTCAAGACATATTTTTTCAGCTAAATAGTTAATTAATTAAGAATCGACCGATAGCAATGCAATTCATTATAACAATAGAATCTGCTGGCAATAGCTGTTCACAACGTATTCACTTAACAATTAGTGAATACCAGAAAATATCAGACAGCATGAAAGCTGTCCTGATTATATTTAGGCTATATCTAAGAAAAAACCAAATACCACTTTCGGGACTTGAACCTGAAACACCCAATTCCCGGCTGGATTTTTCATTGAGATTTTTTGGGTAGATACCTTAGTTCCTTTTTCGATTACCTACCAAAGATAAATGTTTTGTTTTTTAAATATTTTTATTGATAAACAGTGATATGTTTTATAATAATTTAAAGGGTAACTTTATATTTTTTAATTAATTTATTCACCATGTTATGCATAACTAATTCAGAGTACCCTTCTTGGTTGTATTAAGTTTCTAAGACCTGTCGTCATATCGTTTTTAAATAAACGTTTATCTTGAAAATGGATGTAGGTAAGTCAATTTTCTACTACATTATGATATGTTTTATGTTTGAAACTATGAGTTCTTGTTTTTTATTTAATTATTTTTTGTTATGTATATTGATTTTAATAAATGTTTAGTTTCTTTTAAAAGAGTTTTTTTCTTGCTCTAGAATACCAAAGATGATTTTGTTATGACTGTAATGTTTGTCCCCACTGGGATTTCCAAAACTTGGAGCCCCTGCCAGTTTATTTTTCTATATGTTTGATAGTTCTATAAACCTAACTAATTTTTAGCTCATTTCACTTCTAAACGATCGAATTTAAGTATCGTGGTATAATAATTTGCAGTATAACAATGTTTTGTTGAATACAATAACTGCAGTGAATGTCGAAACGATTAATCTATGAGATGATCACGATTCGACCCAAGTTTGACATTAAATTAACGATTGAATATTGTAAAATATGATGCAACCGAAGACAGAAAGAAATATGAAAGGTTAAACTGCCTTGTGAATTTTCCGGTTCATAACATTAGAATGTCGTCAAACCGAACGGGTCAGTATTTTGATTCGATCAGAACATATTTTAAGAAACTTTCACTGAGCGACAAACTATATTTTCACATCCACTTGCCAGTTATTTTTTCATAATTCTACATTCTAACCACGCATTATGAGTCCCACTGAGGATTATCAGTTTACGGCGCGACAATAATTCTTCACTGGGCGACCAATTTACATCATCTGGTTCGAAAACAAGAAGAGACATATGAGTCTATGACTTTTCTCTCTACGACCTGCCGTCGAGGTATTTTCTTAAAATCGGCGTGCTGTTTTTCTATAAACATACTGAATAATGAATTACATATTTTGAGGTATAAAAAAGTGAAAAAAATACTCTAGAGAATAGTGTGGTGTAACGGTTAGCGTAGCGGCCTTTGGATCACACTGTCGTGGGTTCGAATCCCACCTCCGCTCATGGATGTTTTGTGATGTCATATAGTTTTAAGAGAATTGTTATATTTAATGTATTTAAGACGCTAATGACCTGAGATGTCGACGCGTCTATAATATACAATAAATAAATGAAAAAAATACTCAATTTATAATAGACGTTTTTTTTGTCTGTACTCATTAAATTTTTAAGATCTGAGATATTACATTTAACGGAAAAAATGCAAGGCACCTTCCATATGTTTTCCTACTTTTTTTGAAAAGCATTATCTTTTTCAAATTCGGTACACTTTTAGAAAGAGTGTGTTAAATTTAGTGAACGTCACAAAAATTCTGGTCTACAAACACATAACACCTAATTGATGATAGCACAAAATATACTTGCCGCACATTTCTTGGTCATAGCGTGCAATCTGATAGATAGAGAGATAGATAATTTTATTTGTCCAATAATACACCAAACTCCAAAATGTGGACAAGTCAACATAAAATTACATACATATAGCACTTGATGATTACAATTGAGTTGACTGTATGAAGCAAAAGTGTGTAACAATAAGTATACTAGTAAATATGGTCTAAAATGATGTGAGACCGAGATTTCTAATGTTTGGACCACCTCACGGCTTTGTAAACAGCAACAAAAAGCCAGTAATTAATAAATAAATAACATACGAGAGTGGGTACCCTACACAATGGATGTATAATCATTGAGTATGCTTTGCATGAAGGGGTTTTTGAACCGCGATGCATGGATTAATTTGTACATCCACGCACGGAACAATCAAATCATAGTTTGTCTGCAGTTTAAATCTATAAAAAATCATTGTGAATAAATTCAGATTAAGATAACAAAAATATTAACTTGTCAACTGTCAAGTTTTCTGTCGCTTTTCTGATTCGAATCTATAAGTTCGTAGATTTTACGAGAAAAGAGTTCCGATATTTGAAAAATTAGATTTTCTTCATAACTGATAAAGATAGATTGAAATAGAAAGCTAAAAATTTATTAAAATTCCAGAAGGAAATACAGAATAATGTCACCAAAACTATAAAAAATAAATTAAAATAAAGTCATTTAGCACCCAGACAAAAAATACCCTGACAACTGTGTGACCAATCATTCATGAACTGCGAGCTGCGTAATGACAGACAATTAGGAAATAGAAAGTACTGAAGTAATCGATTATAACTTAGTGTAAGAAATTACCCTAGCATTTGTTTGGAATTATTGAGGAAAACTATAGATAGTGCCAATCTTTTCCTGAATAACAAGCACCCAAAAATATCAAATTTCACATTAATTACTGCTAGAATCTCCTGAATACGAGGGCTTGAGAATAGCGGAGAGTGTAGCAATGCTGTTGTTTACATGGCGTTGCTATGGTTCCTCTATTACAAGTTCCCGGGTTCTAGCCCGAGAGCTGGTAAAAGTGTTAATTGGATTTTCAATTTACTATAAAAAAAAATAATGAATTGAATATATGAATTGGTGCTAGGCCCAAATAAGCTTAGCTGTTGGTAGTCTTTAAAACACATTTTTTTTCCTGAATACGAGTTGTAGGCTATAGCACTATTTTATGAGAGTACCTGCAGCTTGGTAATATAATTATAAATTTATGCAGGGATTTTTATATCTCTAATAAAACCAGTTTAAAATTGGAGCACAATGACATTGAACTAGTGACTAGTCTATACAAAAAATTTGTTTAAAACGTTCTCAATCCTTGACCGTAAACTTTTTTTGCGGTGATCATTTTAATAATGAAACAAAAGACAACACAGCAAGTCTTTTGTTTAGCAGTTCACTTAGGTATTATAATTTGTTATGTAAATGAGTTTATCAAGATTTAGCAAACTTTAATTACATATGCCATGCGCCTAACTAATCTTTGGTGTCTGGCCCACAAGAGGCGAAGGAATAATACCTGGTATTTATAGTGTTCTAAAAGCTAAGAATCCGTAATATCATTTCAGAAGATTTTTAACCGACTTCAAAAAAAGGAGGTGGTTCTCAATTCGGTTGTATTTTTTTTTTATGTTTGTTACCTCATAACTCAGTCATTTATGAACCGATTTTGAAATTTTTTTTTTATTTGAAAGAATATACTTTCAGATTGGTCCCATAGAAATTTCATCAAAATCGGTTCAGTAGTTCGGCTGATTTTGATAAAAGTGAGTAACGGCGGGTGATTCTTTAAGGTAAATGCCACTTTTTGACATATCAGACAGCGTAAGAAAGTCGGTTTGACGGTTTAATAAAAGTGAGTAACGGCGTGTGATTCTTTTAAGGTAAATGTCACTTTTTGACACTAAAAAGTAAAAAATAAAAAACTTTTTAACAAAAAAAAACCTCATTCAAAAAACCACTAAAAAGAGGAAAATAATGAGAATTTTGAGGACTGTGCCAATTTAATAAAATATGAAGTTGGTTAAAAAGAAGATATTAATCACTATACTATAAGTACTTTTTAACCGACTTCATATTTTATTAAATTGGCACAGACCTCAAAATTTCATTATTTTCCTCTTTTTAGTGGTTTTTTGAAGGAGGTTTTTTTTTGTTAAAAAGTTTTTTATCATCTTAGTGATGGGTAAAAACTTCCCGGCGGGTCTCTGTTTGTAAGTCCCATGGTGAACAGCCGACTTAAGACCTGTATAATTTTTTTGCCATACCCACTATAAAATAGCTGCTTTACATCATTACATGCATATATGTATTGACAGGCCGGTGTGCGGGAACGTATCTTTCACATGGGAAAGCAAACCATTTTCATAGTAATGTATGTTTATTCGCCTTAATCCACCCGCTGTAATACCTACTGACAGCTACTATCGGTCTACTACAGAAGTCAAGTTGGCGACACAAAATGAACTTACAACTTTTTGAAAATACTGAAAATAAAGTGAAAAGCAGCTATTTTATAGTGGGCATGGCAAAAAGTACCATATACAGTGTGTCCACAGACTCATCCTCAACATGGGGATCTCCGTTGTTATGGGTGATAGAGATTTGGTTAAATGAGACAAAATGTGCAGAATCTCCAGTACTACTACCCTGCGTGGTCAAACTTTCCATATTTTGCTTGGTTCGCGACCGACAGTTGAAAAACGAGATTTACCCATTTTCGTTTTTTGTTTATAACTCGCTTATTATGTAAGTTAGAAAAAAAATATTTATGAAGATTTCAATTCTCTTTTCATATTTTTATTTACTTTTATAGTTTTAGAGATACTTGTATTAACTTTGTTTTTTTAAATACACGTCAAAGATGACCATGACACCATTCGAAAGAGATTTTTTTTCTTTTTAATTTGATATGAGGGTTGATGGATTTATTTTCAAAAATAACAGAGTTATACGTAAAACACTAATTTTAAATAGTAGGCTATGCTAAATTAATTGATAAAACAACAGAAGGCTTAGCAAACAGTTGAAATTCGCGTTGGCTTAGTAAACGGCTGTTTTGTTTTAGCTGTCAAAGTGTAGTTTGTTGCTAATTTGTCAGTTTACTAAGTAATTTATTAAATTTACTTTTGTTATCATGGAACCATTTTCTAACAATGAAAAATAAGCGATTTTCAACAATTGATCATAAAACAGTAGTTTTGTCTTCTTCACTTATTCGCGTTGACTTAGTAAACGGCTTTTTAAATGATCCATAGTTTATTAAATTTACTCGTAAGTTTCTGTAAATAGACGAATGAGGTTGTCTTCGTTCTGGATACTGATCGAAGTACATTTCTGCAGCTCTGGTCGAATTTTTGTGACATAGAATGTAACAAGATAACATATCAATTTTTTATTGTTACAAAATGGTTCCATGATAACAAAAGTAAATTTAATAAATCACTTAGTAAACTGACCAATAAGCAACAAACTACACTTTGACAGCTAAAACAAAACAGCCGCGTTTACTTAGCCAACGCGAATTTCAACTGTTTGCTAAGCCTTCTGTTGTTTTATCAATTAATTTAGCATAGCCTACTATTAAAAATCACTGTTTTACGTATAACTCTGTTATTTTTGAAAATAAATCCATCAACCCTCATATCAAATTAAAGAGAAAAAAAATCTCTTTCGAATGATGTCATGGCCATCTTTGACGTATATTTAAAAAAACAAAGTTAATACAAGTATCTTTAAAACTATAAAAGTAAATAAAAATATGAAAAGAGATTTGAAATCTTCATAAAAAAGGGCCTTAAGAAAGTGAAAATATTTTTTTTCTAACTTACTTAATATGCGAGTTATAAACAAAAAACGAAAATGGGTAAATCTCGTTTTTCAACTGTCGGTCGCGAACCAAGCAAAATATGGAAAGTTTGACTACGCAGGGTAGTAGTACTGGAGATTCTGCACATTTTGTCTCATTTAACCAGCTCTCTAACTCGCATAACAACGGAGATCCCCATGTTGAGGATGAGTCTGTGGACACACTGTATACCTCGTGCGTAATATTACGACTCGTGTGACTTATCGCTCGTTTTAACCAATTCATATTTTCAATTTATTATTTTTTTTTTAATAATAAATTGAAAACCCAATTGACACTTTTACCAGCTCTCGGGCTAGAACCCGGGAACTGGGGACTTGTAATAGAGGAACCATAGCAACGCCATGTAAACAACAGCATTGCTACACGCTCGGTTATTCTCAAGCCCTACTATTGTACGACTTGATGTCTAATGGCCTATCCAAATTATGTTTAGTATTGTTTGTGTTTGCATATGAGGTCGACTATAGTGCAGACATTTTCTAGATTTTTATAAAGCCGCCAACAACTAAGGCCATAATATGAGCCGAGTGCGGTAAGAAATTTTAAAGAATGCGTTCATCAGTTCATGGTCAATTTCAAGTAAGGAACTACGTCGACATTTTTTGGAGTGATAGACTACAAATCATAAGAATTTAGATCCGAGATGTTTTTCAAGTTCTACTTCATACAAGGTATAATAGGTATATTACTATCCTGAGATATACTTGAGTATGAATATTAATTATAAATAAAATGTGTACGAAAAAACGATTAGCAGAACAGACCCGTAGTATCTTAGTACCTAATTGTTTGATGTTAGCTATATAATAATTTTAATTAATGACTACGTGCATGCAAAAATTATAATCGAAATTTGCATTCTTACAATAAGTAAAAGCATTATTATGTTCAGATTGTTAAGAAACACGTCAAATGAACATGAGTTTCGATTGAATAGTTCTTCCGCATTGATTAGTTTTATTAATTTGTAATTAATTAATGTTAAATGCAAATTTGAGATTGAGGATATTTGCAGTAGATTTCAAAGTCGATGTGGCATTGATTTTAAAAACAGAATAACTTTATTGACGCTTTTCGTTTGTTAATTAGAAAACTGTAAATATTTGACCTACGACAAGTTTTTATGATAGACATTTTTTTTGTAATTTGTCAAGTTTTAATATGCAGTTCTACTGCGTACAGTGGAATTTATTTACAGTGAAGAGAACGTTTTAATAATTTCGCGATACAGATACTTATAAACATGAAATTTATTTATTTAATATCGGAACTCCTTACCTATCTACGTTGACTGAAAGATTTCACTCAACGCTATCTAACAAAGATTATTTCTGAGGTAATATCCGACATTTTCAGATCTAAATTCTGCCGTTACAAAATATGCTAAATTTATTTTATTTAATTGATTTAGATGCAGAATTTCATGACCTAAAACATTTATTTGGAGGTTTTTTTGTCTAAAATAATTAGGGAAGCATGCAGGGCCGTAGCTAGAGCTGAATTCAAGATAGGGCACTGAAAGTTTAAAGTAGGGCTGAAGCAAAAGACTACATTTTTTTAATTGGATTGCCCACCTCATCTGGTGATATCAAATTACAAAAGCAAGAAAACGGTAAATGATAATTTAATCAAAAAAAAAATACAGAACTTGCCGAAGAACTTCATTTAGTCCAACGAATTTAATCTTGTTTTTCCAAATGCCAGATAGATCAAGTCTGTCATTCTGTTGTGACAGTCTTTGCGGCTTGTTTATAATTCCTTAAAGTAGGGCACTGGATGTTTTAAGGTAGGGCATTGCCCCTTAATGCCCCCCTAGCTACGGCCCTGGAAGCATGAAACTACGAATGTATGATTTTACAAGTTAAAAGTCCTAGTCGCGGTCACCACCCTGTAAACTCTACAGTGCAGAGTGTAGAAGATATCTGTTAAGAAAGGTTTTACAGTATTTAGTATTTTACATGTGTTAAACGAAATAGTTGATTATTCCGAAATTGTTACTGCTGTACGCAATCAAGTTAACTAGTTGAAAGCGGAAACAGAAAATTGGTCTAAAATTGAGATAAATACAGAATTAACGAATAATTTTTTTGATAACGAAAATTCACAACTAGATCTGCATGGTAGAGTTTTATTACACGTTTTGTGCAATTTTGGATATATTCTTTTTGAACATCTATTATATGCTTTTCGCGATAAATTTGAAAACAGCTGGACTGATTTCAATTTGAGTTTCACGATTGCATAGAGTATTAGACCGAGAGTTAGTGACAATTTTTTGGTGTTATTTATTCAAGGCCTTATTTTTGTGAAGATGTTGAGGGAGGCATATTAAAGTGTCCTGATTAAGGGATTTTGCTAGATAGCGGTATGGGAGGGATGCAGACCGCCCCCAACATGTAACAAAAAAAATGATCACAATTATTATTGCTTCAAGGCTGAAATTGTTTGTATAGCTTGTCGGTGACCCAATAATGCCATTATAATATTTGCAGATCGATTGGTCAGTATTAAAGGGGTGGCAGATCACCCTAAACGTGTTATGTACCCGACGAAGTTTATATTATTAGTTCAAGGTTCAAATTTTAAAATATTGTTACGGCGACTGTTTTAAGCATATATTTCAATTTTCAGAACAAAATAATTAGGCCGTGAATAAATAACACCAAAAAATTGTCACTAGCTCTCGGTCTATATAGATTATATACCATGATTATCCTAGGAATGCTAAAGTTCTATATTATCACGCTAAATCGTGGAGGACACGAGCAAAGTCGGCTTAGCAAATTCAAAATTTGATCATTTCGTCCATATTATTATAAAAAATAATTTACTTTTCATTTCCAAGTATATTATTGCAATTTCACAATAAGTTTAAAAGCACAAAATCTTTAACAATAGAAAATTTGAATGTATTTTAATTGTAAATTTATTACTTACTCAGAACATGATTAAAAATACATAATATAAAAAATTTAAGCGAGATATGAGTATACAAGTATGATTAATACTTAATCCAATTTTAAATCATTGTTGTTATTTATCAATAATTAATTATTATTATCGTAAAGTTTCATGAAAAACAATTTTAAAAATTAATTATTATAATATTTTTATTATTCATATCATTTTACGTTTTACTCGTACTTACAACATTAAACTAAGTTTCTATAATTACAAATATTAACCTGATATAGTATATACCTATTCAAGTGCAGAGATGTCCAAAATGGTTTTAAAAAAGCATTTAAATACAAAATGCAAAATACTTTTCAGATTTACTATTTAAAATGCAAAATACCAAATAGTTTTGCGTTTTGTATTTCAAATGCTAAATGCAAAATAGGTATTTTCAAAATACTTTTTCAAAATAAAATACCTTTTTACCAAATTTCAGATATTTTTATTTATTTTAGGTATTTATCATGAGAAATAGAGACACAATGCCGAGCCGAACAAAAACGTCTAATAACATGGCACCTTATGCATGACATTTTGGTCATATTTATCAGTACGCGTATCAATAAATTCTGTTATGTTATTAATAATAATACTCACTTAAAATAATTCGCAATACAAGCGTCATTCGTTCATTTCATTTTGTTTGACTGGTGATGTTGGCTAAACTTAATCACAAAGTATTTTGCATTTTGAAATGAATATTAAAAATTTTGGAGCATACAAGTAATTCAAGAATTACAAGGCGCGATATTCATGTAGGTATTGTGTGTAAACGGTTTTACCGAACATAGGGAAAATAACACTAAGAAGATTAATTTTGTAGTAGGCTATGGCCATAAAACCTAATGTAAAATATCTATTGGATTACATAGAAAAAATAGTGCAGTGAATTTTTTAAACAATTTTTCATAGCAACGATTGACTATTAAGCGAAACTCGGAACCTGCTAAATAAAAAAAGTCATGAGGTGTCGTAAGATACCCGACAGAAGCTATGTTTCTTACGCATTGTATATAAAACCGAATTTATCAAAGATATAAACAAATAACAATACAATTAAAAAGTTAATATTTGACCGCCATTTTGAAATCTGACGCCATTTAATTTTTTTGTGTCTTATTAAACTCTGAAATATCAATTTACAAAAGGATCGGATTTTTGTGTCCTATGAGACTCTCAATATCAATTTTCAAAAGGATCGGATAATTTTTACAAAAAAGTACATACGGCCGCCATTTTGAAATCTGATGTCATTTTATTTTTTTGTGTCCTATGAAACTCTCAAATACCGATTTTCAAAAGAATCGGATAATTGTTACAAAAAAGTACATTTGGCCGCCATTTTTAAATCTGACGTCATTTTATTTTCTTGTGTTCTATGAAACCCTCAAATATCAATTTTGAAAAGGATCGGATAATTTTTACAAAAATGTACATACGGCCGCCATTTTGAAATCTGACGTCATTTTATTTTTTTGTGTCTTATGAAACTCTCAAATATCAATTTTCAAAAGGATCGTATAATTTTTAGAAAGGAGTACCTACTACATATTCCCGCCATTTTGAAATCTGACGTTATTTTATTTTTTTGTGTCCTATGAAACTCTCAAATACCAATTTTCAAAAAGATCTGATAATTCTTACAAAAAAGTACATATGGCCGCCATTTTGAAATCTGGCACCATTTAATTTTTTTGTGTCCTATGAAACTCTCAAATATCAATTTTCAAAAGGATCGGATAATTTTTACAAAAAAGTACATATGGCCGCCATTTTGAAAAATCTGACATCATTTTATTTTTTTGTGTCCTATGAAACTCTCGAATATCAATTTTCAAAAGGATCGGATGATTTTTACAACAGAGTATATGTGGCCGCCATTTTGAAAAATCTGACGTCATTTTATTTTTTGGTGTCCTATGAAACTCTCAAATATCAATTTTCAAAAGGATCGGATAATTTTTACAAAACAGTTCATATGGCCGCCATTTTGAAAAATCTGATGTCATTTTATTTTTTTGTGTTCTATAAAACTCTCAAATATTAATTTTCAAAAGAATCGGATAATTTTTACAAAAAAGTACATATGGCCGCCATTTTGAAATCTGACGCCATTTTTTTTTGTGTCGTATAAAACTCTCAAATATTAATTTTCAAAAGGATCGGATAATTTTTACAAAAGTGACGTTACACTACTTCGTGACGTGACGTTTCACTTTTTATTATTTAGGTCCCCATCTGAAACGTGCGTTAAGAAGCATAGCTTCAAATAAAAATAGGTAAAAAACTTTTAAGTTAAACGGTTTTATAAATGTTTTAAAAAGAAAAAAATAATATTTAATTTAGGTTCATACGTATAAAAGCGTGGGTCGTACACTCTATGATAATTTATTACAGTCACGACCCACGCTTTTATACTTATGAACCTAAATTAAATTTTATTTTTTTCTTTTTAGTACTTTTATAAAACCGTTTAACATAAAAGTTTTTTATCTATTTTTATTTTTAATTTTTTAGTGTGCTTTATTTCCTCAGTCTGATTTTATAACATTTATCCGATCCACTGAAACGTTACCGGAGAAAGACCTTTTGCCTGTGAAAATTCAAAAGTACGATTTGCACCCGGACGAAAGCCGGGCCGGTCAGCTAGTTATCATAATATTGTATTGTCACCGGAGCTACACATGTGTGCAAAATTTCAACTCAATCGGATCACGGAAAGTGGGTAAAAATTCAAAAGTACGATTTACACCCGGACGAAAGCCGGGCCGGTCAGCTAGTTACCATAAATTGTATTGTCACCGGAGCTACACATGTGTGCAAAATTTCAACTCAATCGGATCACGGGAAGTGGGTGAAAATTCAAAAGTACGATTTACACCCGGACGAAAGCCGGGCCGGTCAGCTAGTTACCATAAATTGTATTGTCACCGGAGCCACACATGTGTGCAAAATTTCAACTCAACCGAATCATAGGAAGTGGGTGAAAATTCAAAAGTACGATTTGCACCCGGACGAAAGCCGGACCGGTCAGCTAGTTATCATAATATTGTATTGTCACCGGAGCTACACATGTGTGCAAAATTTCAACTCAATCGGATCACGGGAAGTGGGTGAAAATTCAAAAGTACGATTTACACCCGGACAAAAGCCGGGCCGGTCAGCTAGTTACCATAATATTGTATTGTCACCGGAGCTACACATGTGTGCAAAATTTCAACTCAATCGGATCATCGGAAGTGGGTGAAAGTTCAAAAATACGATTTACGCCCGGACGAACCGGGCCGGTCAGTTAGTTTACCATAATATTGTTTTGTCACCGGAGCTACACATGTGTGCAAAATTTCAACTCAGTCGGTCGCAAGATTTGTAACAAATATACGGGATCAAGCTAAATAAAACCACCGTTTAAAAACAATGCATCACCTACTTATTTTTGCGTGATGCCAGAACATACGTTTTTATTTGAGAATCAGTTCGGTTGCTTTTGCGCGATGCCAGAATATTTTAAAACTCGCAGTCGCATAAGAAGTTATTTACTTGAAAAAAAATCATGTAAATCGGATCAGTGGTTCTCGAGTTATAAGCGTACAAAGGGACATACAGACAGAGAATGTCAAATTGTTCGGGAAGGTATGAACGTCGAGAAATTTTGGTCCGATCCCTAGGTCTCGCCATCCGATCGACGTCAATAATTAGTTACACGTCATTTTAACTCAGTAGGCCAGGGTTTTTAAACTTAAATTCAAACATCAGCAGTCAAAAAATTGAATAACTATATTGAAATAATGCAATATAAGACAGAGCATACGCTATCTTCCAATATCCATATCACACTGTGCAACAGACAAGGACAACCGAAACAAGTTCGCGATTTATTAGATAAAGTCGCATTTATTTAGCTTAATAATCATATAAATCTGTATAAAAAAACTGTTTTGACACAATATTATACATGAAATCTATCTAAAATTTTCTGCTCTTTCGTTTAAGACAGGTTTAGAATCGATCTGACTTAAATTGAGCAAACTATAAGCAAAAAACACCGTTTTTTCTAATTTGCTCCCCTCTGGGGCCAAAATTCAAAAATCGGGCGACGTTAGGATCAAATAGACCCCGAGAGGAATCGAACAAAAAAAAGTTTTTTAAAATCGGTTAATCCGTTTGGGCTGTACGACTGATACAAAAAATCCGTTACAGATTCACAGATTCACAGATTCACAGAATCACAGATTCACAGATTCACAGACAAAGCGAGTGTATATAGGCGCTTCTAGCTTCGCTAAGATCGCGCCTAAAAATGCAAAATACATCTCGAAAGGTATTTCAAATAAAATACAAAATGTTTTTTACTAAAAGGCATTTAAATGCAAAATACAAAATAGGTATTTTGCATTTTGTATTTGCATTTTAAATAGAAGTATTTCAAATAAATCGCATCTCTGTTCAAGTGATACCACTGGAATGGTTATTTTAGGTTATTTTCGGTATTAATCTATTATTTGCATTTCCGGGTATTGAATAAGAAAAAGCGTTTCTAACTTCATTAGCTGCATTAGGTACTCATTATTTAATGACGTTTTATTATGAAAAATAAAATTTTGATTGACAAATGCGGCCAACTTTATAAAGGGACATGGGTCACGAAGCCAAACGTATGCTTCTATGCAAAAGTGATCAACTTAGGCAGTGATAGCCAAGTTGCATAATATGCTTTTGTTTCTTCTGACGTCATCATGTACACAGGTACCTTCTGACGTAGTCATGTACACAGACGTAACGTAACACAAGGGATTAAATTTGAAACTTATCTAATAAATACAATATCTTATATCATTAGTAAACCATTCGCTATAAAAACTACTAAAGTTAAGGTGACTGAATAGCCACAAAAAATATTTATATGCATTTCTGTACATGCCCCGTTATTCACCCGCAGAGGTCATTCTTATAGGCATTTGAATGTATGTGTCGGAGAAAGTACACTGAAGACGAAAACTGATTCGTGAATGATCGGATCATTTAAACTTGATTGATTATAATGACACGACCATCTACGACAGAGTTCTTCATTTCGTGTTGAAACGTTGTTTTCAAAGATGAAATTCCAGTGGCGTAGGCGTTCTTTACTAATTTGCAAACACTGTACCAGACAATAAGTAATAAGTATTTATTAACTTCCCACTGGAAGTTATTGTAATGGGTCCGAAAATCGAAATCAAAAAGGAAAAAAAATTTTTATGTTTCAAGGTCACTACACTATTTTTACACTACTTTTAGAAAGATGTCTGTGTGTGTGTGTGTGTGTGTGTGTGTACGTACGTACGTACGTATGTGTACATTTCTTTCAAAGACGAAATCTCGAGAACGAAAAATGATATCGACTACGTTATGGTGCCAATCGACGCGTATTAACGTAAATATGATCTGAAAGAAATTTTTTCAAAATCGGTTCAGCCGTTCTTTTTTCTTAACCAAATAACCTCCAAAAAAGTAGATTTTATACAATATCTCGCGAATAAAAAATTATATCGACTTCGTAAGGGTGTCAATCGAGGCGTGTTAACGTCATTTTGATCCGACATAAATTTTATAAAAATCGGTTCAGCCGTTTTTTTTTTTTTTTTTTTTTTTAAATTATTGATGTTTTAATGTTTGAAATGATTACTTTTCTGTGTAATATCTAATTTAATTATTATTATTAAATATTTATCAAACCGGGAAGTTCGTCGTGTGGACCTCAAGGGTCGCACTTTAGTCCTAATAAACGACCCACCTCACGGCTTGTTATATTTTGTATTCAAATTGCTTTATTTTTATAAATTATATTTGAATTTGAAAATACATTTCAATTACTCCGAATTTCTAATATATTAAGAAAAAATTTTGGAACATACAAGTAATTCAAGAATTACAAGGCGCGATATTCATGTAGGTATACTGTGTGTAAACGGCTTTATCGAACATAGGGAAAATAACACTGAGAAGATTTATAATTTTGTAGTAGGTTATGAGCCATAAGACCTAATATAAATATGTATTGGATTACATAGAAAAAATAGTACAGTGAATTTTTTAAACAACTTTCCGTAGCAACGGTTGACTATTAAGCGTAATTCGTAACCGGCTAAATAAAAAAAGTCATGATGTGTCGTAAGACACCCGACAGAAGCTATGCTTCTTACGCATTGTATATAAAACCGAACTTAACAAAGATATAAATAATACAATTAAAAAGTTATTATTTGATCGCCATTTTGAAATCTGATGCCATTTTATTTTTTTATGTCTTATTAAATTCTCAAATATCAATTTTCAAAAGGATCGGATAATTTTTACAAAGAAGTATATACTTATGACCGCCTTTTTGAAATATGACGTCATTTTATTTTTTTGCGTCCTATAAAACTTGCAAATATTAATTTTCAAAAAGATCGGATAATTTTTACAAAATCTGAAGTAATTTTTTTTTGTGTCCTGTAAAACTGTCAAATATCAATTTTCAAAAGGATCGGATAATTTTAGCAAAAAAGTACCTACATATGGCCTCCATTTTAAAATATGACGTCATTTTATTTTTTTTGTGTCCTATGAAACTCAAATACCGATTTTCAAAAAGATCGGATCATTTTTGCAAAAAAGTACATATAGCCGCCATTTTGAAATCTGACGTCATTTTATTTTTTTGTGCTCTATGAAACTCTCAAATATCAATTTTCAAAAGGATCGGATAATTTTTACAAAAGTACATAATGGCCGCCATTTTGAAATTCGACGCTATTTTATTTTTTTGCATCTTATAAAACTCAAATATCAATTTTTAAAAGGATCCGATAATTTTTATGAAAGTACATATGGCCGCCATTTTGAAATCAGACGCCATTTTATTTTTATGTGTCCTGTAAAACTCTCAAATATCAATCCGTAAACATTCTGAACCCAACGGCGTCAAAATTATGGCTTCCGTCGCATGTTTCGCTGCAATTTTCGTGACGTTAACTTTCTGAATATAGCGCCTGACTGAAGTGTAAGATGTATCAAAACTAGAAATAATTTAAAACGCGCATAGAATCGCATAAAAAGTTATTCATGTCAAAAAAATAATGTAAATCGGATCAGTGGTTCTCGAGTTACAAGCGTACAAACGGACCAACAGACAGAGTCAGATTGTTCAGGAGGGTATGAAAAGTCAAAAAATTTTGATCCGATCACTAAATCTCGCCATCCGACCGACGTCAATAAGTTACCAGTCGTTCTAACCCAGCAGGTCATAATAAATTATTAAAATCATAATAAAATCTGTCCAAAAATTGAATGACTATATTAGAATCCAATAAGTGGTTATTGTGATTGAAAATGTTTATTTTTATTTATCACTGCGACCCGACTCACGAGTTCACACTGGAAGTGTGATGTGTAATATATTTGTTTCTGTAAAGTATTATGAAACATCGTTCGATTCAAGTCTGCTAACGACATCTATTGACTTTTCAGTATAATACAACCCCTGTGAAAAACTATTTCGAAAATCTCTAATTTCTATGAAAAACCTTAATCAAACTTTGATGGTAATGCTTTCAAAATAAACTAGAAGTGTGTATCTTTCTTCCCATATGACTTTGAGCCAGATTGTTGTATAATATTTGATCTAAATATATGCTTTAAAATCAGGTAAAAATGACAAAAATAGCGTAAGTTTAACACAAATTTATGTGTAGAAAAAAATTGATTTCAAAAAAACTGTTCAAATAGCCCTCTTCCTTAGTATTTTTTGCATACATTTGTGAAGAAAAAACTTTAAAATGTCAATTTCACTTCCCGTAATTTGAAATAATAAGTCGTACTGTAAAGAAAATATTGATAAAAATCACGTTTTTTGATACAATTTTTTAAACAGAATTTTTTTTTTTTTTAGTTTTTAAGCAATAAGAGCCCTTCTATAAAGCTTAATGTTAAATTGTAGCTAATAAAAACAGTATTAAAATGACTTTTGTGACCACAGTTTGAAATTTGCCGAGATCATTTTTTGCAATCTGCGTGTGCAGTCACCTTAATGAAAAAGACTATCTGTACCTACTTTGTTATTACCATCAGCTTTAAAATAATACGAATAAAATATGGTACGGAACACTCTGTGGAGCGCGAGTCGAACTCGCACTAGGTCGGTTTTTTATTGATACAACGTACATCTTTTGATATACCTTCGTCCTTCATCCACCATTTTGCTTTTTCAAAATTTTCATATAGGTATACACCCAGTCAAACTCGGTTTAGCCGAAGGCAGTGTAGCCTAGTGGATAGCGCACTTGGTACCAGCCTCTAGACTAGACTGTCGTGGGTTCAAATCCCACCTCCACTAATGGATGTTTTGTGATGTTATTTAGTTTTAAGTTAGTTGTTATTTAATGTAATTTAAGACGCTAATGACCTAAGTTGTCGACGCGTCTATAATCTACAATAAATAAATAAAATCGGTTTTGCCGTTCTGTGTGTTTTAAAGACCACCAACAGCTAAGATTATTTGGGCCTAGCACCAATTCATATTTTCAATTCATTATATTTTTTTTTAATAATAAATTGAAAATCAAATTGACACTTTTACCAGCTCTCGGACTAGAACCCGGGAATTGGGGACTTGTAATAGAGGAACCATAGCAACGCCATGTAAACAACAGCAATGCTACACTCTCGGCTATTCTCAAGCCCGTTTAGCCGTTCTGCCTCTTATAGGTGGTAACACGTAAAAATCGTGACAAATATACAAACAGATACGCCGTAATCGTGGGTAAAAACTGATTATTATGATTGTTGACTTTTATATTTTGTTTATCTTCTAAATGAAATCGCAGAGAATTGAATTACGTAAATGGATTCAGATATCAAAACGTCGTTAACCTACAACTACAAATGTGTGTCAAGTTGTATGGACCAACTTAAATTTTTTCAACTTTTTCAACGCCAATCGTTTGTTCTACGTTTGTTCCGGACGCCTACAAAATTTCAGCGTTTGTTCCGAAAAAATAAAAAAGTTATCCACAATAATAGGTGGCCAGCCAACTTGACGTCAAGTTGTATGGACCACGTCCAAATAACAACATTTTGAGAACTTTAATTATGCCAATCGTTTGTTCTCGGTTTGTTCCGGACACCTACAAAATTTCAGCGGTTGTTCCGAAAAAATTAAAAAGTTATTAGCAAAAATAAAAGACCAACCACTTGTATATTTACACTACTGGTCAAAAGTAACTCATGTATGTCTCTGTACTTTTGACCAGTAGTGTAAATATTCTAGTGGTTGGTCTCTTATTTTTGCTGATAACTTTTTTATTTTTTCGGAACAAACGCTGAAATTTTGAAGGTGGCCGGAACAAACCGAGAACAAACGATTGGCATAATTAAAGATCTCAAAATGTTGTTATTTGGACGTGGTCCATACAACTTGACGTCAAGTTGGCTGGCCACCTATTATTGCTAATAACTTTTTATTTTTTCGGAACAAACGCTGAAATTTTGTAGGAGTCCGGAACAAACGTAGAACAAACGATTGGCGTTGAAAAAGTTGAAAAAATTTAAGTTGGTCCATACAACTTGACACGCATCAACTACAACGTATAGTTAGTACATAGAAATGTCAAGAATTTAACAGTTCGAAAGATCGAATAGTGAAGATCGTCTCGGTATAACACACGCGTAAAGAAGCGCTTTCACTGCGTTAATTGCTTTCAATTAAATTTTTATTTTTATTATAAATGATTTATCATTTACCAGTAGCTGAATACAGTAGTCAACAGTTCTATTATAACATGCATTCAATTTAGAGTCGAGAAGAACATTTAAAACAGGCCTGCGCATTATTTTGCCAGCATGCTCACAACCACACTTACAACCAGAGCTGCACTGCAGTGACGGCGCCAGAGGGTGGGCCATGGCTTGGCCCACCCTGGCATAATCCCCAATCTCTAGGTTATCTTTTAAATACGTTTTGAACGCTCGAAATTTCAACAATTTTTCTTGTAAATTCTATAGCAAGTAACCTGGGTAAAAATTTTATCGAGCACTGAATTTTTGAAAATAAATGTTATTGGCCCACCTTCAGAAGTGGCCAACTTTTTTATGTAGGTATCTTCAACGCATCAACACAAAATTCAATCAAAAAATAAATCATTTTTAACCATCTCCTAAGGCTTTTAATCAATTCTAGTTCATCGCGCATAATAAAATTTGATCTAGAATTAAAAGAGGATAACAAAGGTCTGGACTCTGGGTCACTATCATTTAATAATATTGAAATAACCAAAAATTCTTTTTGTAAAGTGTAATCACTCAGGTGGATGAATGGCATCCAGACATAGTATTTATACGCCTTCCACATCTTGATCATGGTTTAATTACCGTTAATACGAAGATTCAAGATCATTCCAAGATTTATTCTGATTTTATCAAGCTTTTTCCGAAACCTTTAAAAGCCTAACATTTCCTAATATTTCCTATGGCTTTATTCAAAATTAAAACATTACTCAATAGTTTTCGCAGCGCACGCCAAATAATGACTTATAGGAAAATTTTTGATACCTTGGGTCACATTATTGTAATTTTCGTGGGAATCTCTAATTTTTTTGAAAATAAAATACAGCCCATGTTACTTGCTGATAATGTAGCTTTCTATAGGTGAAAAAATTTTTAAAATCAGTTACGTAGTTTTTGAGTTTATCCATTACAAACAAACATACAACAAATCAAATCTTTTCTTTTTATAATATTATAGTATGATTAGTATGATAAATAATAAAGCTATCGTAATTTTGATAAATTCTATATTTTGATAGTCTATTAGTGATTTATCATTTAAGTATTGTTACAATCTAATCAAATAATCCATTTTTAACAGCAAAACTCTGTTTGCAGAAAACAAGGACAAACCAGTGATGATACATTGTATGTAACACTACTTCTAAGAAATTAATGTAGATCATTGTAACTTTAACAACCCACTATCCAAGAAACCCACGCGCGCTCTGTCAAAGATATTATGTTTAATCTTAAAAATTAACTGAATAATACCTATTTTGAATATCTCACCTCATTCGCAGGAAAATCGTAACACTCCGCAATTTTCTGATAGAGTTCTTTAACATTAGAAAATCCCGAAATAAGTCCAGTAGGGCTTCCATGCGCTAACTGACAATGAAATATAAGTTGCGGTCTGCCAACAGATGAATCCTGTGGGATACCACGTTTATCCTGAATTTTTGATACATTATTATTATCACCGTTGGATTGATAGTCAACCGGAGGCGCCGGTGGCGCTTTTTGTTTTGAAGCCTTTTTAAACATGATTTAAAACAAAACACAGTAGCTTGAACAAGTTTGAAACACCGTCTTTTTTTTTATTCCAACGAACACATCTCACATTAATTGAAACAAATCACCAAACTGGTTCAAAAACTCACAATAATTGTTATCACCGAACATACCTTAACACTTAAAAATGAGTATATTGAACAATGACTAAAATATCGCTTTATCTTCGGCTGTTAAAAATCGATTAGATAACACTTTTTATCATTTGACGTTCGAAGGTTAAATACCAAATACTGTATTAGAGCATACTAAACTACAGTTGTAAATAATTACACTACCTCTAAACGTCTAACTGCAGTAAACTGCCTCCGAAGTCTGAATATTGCCCAACGGCGGACCGTGTCAGGCTGTCTTTCTTGTACCGCGGATACAGGCGATAGCAATATAGCATAGCCGAAGCGGGAGTTCGCCAGTGGCGTAACGAATGGCTGATTAATTATGTTACATAATCGTGTTTTGAAAACCATTAGATGAACGGTAATAGTTATTTAAGAAAAACAATTGGCACTGTACGAACTTGAAATCTCCAATATCGTTGAATATTAAGTTACTAGTTTATCTATGTATAGCTGACTTATCGAGTTCCCTCTCTCTAGGCTCCATTCTCATTCCAAATATACGTACACATTCAAATTGCCCGCTAGGTCACTACGCATAATCGTGTTAACAATGGTGGGTCACCGCACACGTGTAGTAAGTATAGGGAGACTCAAAAAAACAAAAAGAAAACTATATTGTTTTGTTTTTAACGTTCCTTTTATTGATAAGAAATGCAGAATTCTCAAAACGGAGCCTCAAAATTAAGATGCGCTTGGAGGCCTCCAAATCCTTAATGAGTCGAGGCGTGCAGGAGTGAGGACTCGTGGCAGTCAAGGACTCAAAACCATGGAGTATGAACATAGGAAAAGAATGTACTTGTGACGTAATCAATATGACGACATGAAATGGATAATAATATAATAGGTATATTATTATCCATTTCATGTCGTCATATTGATAGAGTTAAATCTACCTAATGCCAATTCATATTTTTGTAATATTATTACAAAAATATGAATTGGCATTAGGTAGATTTAACTCTGGAAGATCATGCATGTGCGCAACTATTTGACACGTTTAGGAATAATAATACCCCTTTGATGGAGTTCAAATTTTGTTAAAACTCTGGCTGTAGTAATTATTATGATTTATGATCTTAAAAAAATAAGAAATTGCCCCTGTATTACTCTAAAGCTTACGTTATTAATTATTAAAAAAAAAACAAAACAAAATATTAAACAGAAGGCGACCTTTATCCGTTACGCTATTGTGTACACCTGTAGAAAGTAATATTGATACACAAAACGACTTTTAATTACATTATGTTGATATTAAATTTGTGCTAACAAAATACTTTATACTTGTTTCCGTGACAGAAAGTCAGATACATCTTCTGTATCACGTGAAAAGTGATTAGTGTGTACTATTTAATTTGGACAGATGCATTATTATGTCGCGAACGCGTGTTACATGCGATCAGCGATTTTTGGATGATTTTTGTTTGTTCTATATTTTTTATTGTTTGTATTTGTTGTGCACTTTTTACAATCGTGTGTAGAATTATTTTAAAGATTTTAGAACGCAACAGAACTGCAATAATAAATTAATACAGGTAGGTATTCTATTAGCTGCCCGGTCCGGCTACGCCCGGTTCAAATCTTTATTTTCGCTCACTGTTCATCCCCTTTACCGTAGCGTAATTATATAATATGTAACTAGTCAAGAAGCAAGCTTTCAAATATATATTTAATTAAAAAAATAATAAAGAATTTTTCAAATCAGTTGCGGGTTGGGTGATTCTCGAGTTTTGAAGTAATACCGAGAGATAATAGACGCTCGATAACTGAGGCCATTAGCGTCTGACTCTGAGGTAAAGCTGTTCTCGGAATTTTATAATTTTACTAGCTATGAGCTATTTCCCGCGGTTTCGCTCGCGTGAATGTCAATTTTGCACGTAAATTTGCTCGTGCCAATTTTGAAAGAAACTCCTAATCTGAAACCGAGCATAGTCTGGTAAAATAAAAAGTTTACTGATACAGCCATTTGCAAGTGATCTTGTACAAACTAGTGCAGTGTGGTTAACTGTACGAATTTAGGAAAATAACAGTCGCTGTCCTCTGTAATACGTTTTTTTTTTTATTACCTAGTACAAAATATTATAACCACATTTAAACATTCGACAAACAATTTTTTTGACTTCACATTTTTTCAAAATAATCATTCGAATACATTAATATAGGTACTGGCATTTGTAAAGCAATTTACAATTTGTAAGATTAGTACAATGTATTTAATCTAGGTCTAGGAAAATATATATCACTGTATTTTTAATAACAATAATACAATATTGTTATGTGGTAGTAGTTATTGTTTATTCAATAAATCAGTTATTCTCAAAATGTTATTGCTTTGCTAAATTACGTCTGTAAAGCATGCCGTCCATTATTATTATTTTGTGCTATCGCCGACGAAGCCAATGAACTATCTGCACCATAATATTAGAAAGAGTTAAGAGATAATTATATATTTTGTAAGTGTTGACGCTTACTGGCTCTGATAGTGCAGGATCGATTGTAGCGAAAAACAGGCTTCAACAGACAATAATGCAAACTTCCAATTTTAAATTCATTCTAAATTATAAGTTTGCGAAAAAAGTAAAAAAAAAATGAAATACTTTTATGCTCATTGAAATCAGCGTGCCATTGAGATATTTTTCAAAAATGTGAAAAAAATATTCTAGGCTATAAGGCTTGCGTATTTTGTGAGCTCGTTGAATCAGCGTGTCGTTTTGTATAAACATACTGAATTTGAAAAAGATCTGAAATTATTTTCTAAAAAAAATTGCGAATCCAAATTTAAAAATTTGAAAGAAAAAACAAAAACAGTTCGAGAAATAACGGATAGTGCCACTTTACACTAAAAGTTACTAAATTTGATTTTTTTTAAAATGAAAACGCTATAAATTACGAAGAACTAAAAAATTGCTTTTAAATTTTGTACAAACATCGGCTATAATTATGTATATATTTTACAATAATCCATTAAAAATACGTCTATTATTTCCTAAGTCCTAACTCTTTAATTTCTAGTATAAGAAAAATAAACTATGATTTTTAAATTATGCCAGTTTCAAGTTAAATTAAAAAACTCGCAAGGCATAATAAATAGGATTAACGTAATTATAAATAAAAAACAAAAAAATCTAAAACTTGCCGTCCACTATAAACAAATTCACGATATATCGTCGCATGTGGAGCCAGTAAATTATCTTTAAAGTAGTTTGTACTGAATTTTCACTCGGCACTTGGTAGAACATGATTAATAACAAATATTTAGATCACTTGAAAATTCTACAGAAATTGTTTCTTCTCAACGATCGTTTCGAACCAAAGTCCATCTTCAAGGAGTAGACATGTACTAAATTTAGTACATGTCTACTCCTTGAAGATGAACTTTGGTCCGAAACGATCGTCGAGAAGAAACAATTTCTGTAGAATTTTCAAGTGATCTAAATATTTGTTATCTTTAAAACTTCAAACAGATTAGTTTTCAATTTAAGAATTGGGTTTTTAAGTGAATTTTTTTTTTTACTTAAATGAAAAGATCACATACAAATTTTATAGTAAAACTGTTTTTATTTATTTTTTTTGTTTACTAATTAAAAAGTTATATTTAAATAAAAATTAATTTTTAAACTCAGTTCCGATGACGCGCCGAAAGAATCCGAACGCGGGTGACGTCATTATGTTCTCTATGGCCTTTGTATCCATGGTTACCAAGTTAAAAATTTATTATTTTTGATAGTATGTGTAATACATATAAACAAATACCAACAAATGCACACACATTTTAACATAACGACGTCACAAACATTTCTGGCGCGTTTTGAAGTCACGTGATATTTTTTAAATTTTTATACATTTTAATTAATTTTTAGTAATTTACCTATGGCTTTAATAAAAATTTTCTTTTTGTTTTTCAATATTATTTATGTTAAATTATTAGAAAAAATTAAAAAATTAATATTTTTTTTTAAATTTTAATACCTAATTAAGCGACACAGTTACAGTGGACGACAAAGTTTTATTTTAGGATACGTGGGTCGTCGTAGGAAATAGAGCCGTTGATCGCTGACGATAAACGTTTTTCTCATCAGTGATAATTTACTGCCACCAACTTCCAAGACGGCTTAGTTAATAAAATTTGACAGTTTTCACTCTAAGCTATAAACACTTTAAAATTATAGTCAAATTGATATTATTTTGTCACTTTTTGCGGTAAAAGTCTATTCTAAGAATATTGTTAAAATCTTGTTACTCATTAACAGTCGGATTAATTTGTAGGCTAAAATGGTTGTAGCCTTATAGCCTTCCGTGATTAACTTTGCTTGTAGACTAACTTTACCCTTACTAATTCACCCAACTACTGTATAAGCAAAGTTATCCATTAGATCAGGCATGGGCAACCCACAGCTCGCCGAGCCTTTTTGTCTGGCCTGTGACCAATAAGGAAATTTTTTAAAAAATGTTTTTTTACCTGTTTCTTTAACAAATTAGAATTTTCATTAATAGAGTGTGTACTTAATAATAAAAAGCGTGTTAATTTGTAATTGTTACAGAAAAATGTGAGTAATATTATTTTTTAATTTTATTGGCTTACGGAATGTTTATAAAGTAGCAGTTTGGCCTGCAAGCCAAAAAAGGTTGTCCGTGTCTGCATTAGCTTTGAATTTGTTGATCCTGAATGACTGATTTGAAAACCATGCGCAAATTTCGTTTGTCATTTGCTAATACTCTGATCAGCTTTTATGACAATGTTACAAGCCTTTGTTTGCTCAATAAGCTAAAATAGAGACTTTGGCTAATAGTTTAATAATTAATTAATGGCGAATTTTTGTTTTTCGTTCAAAACGGGGCAATAATTTTATGGCAATTGGGATGCCTATAATTTAATAAATATTATGAAACCAATTTGTGACCCTATTTTTATAAAGTACCTACAATGCATCAATAATTTTCTAAAATACCCTAATAATTTTGTAAAAACACTTTATTTTGAATTGATTACTTCATCAAATATTCCAATTTTTTGCATAAACAAAGGATCGAGATTGCAAGAAATAAAAAAATAAAATAATAGACAGGCTCCAACACGATACCAATTTAACAAAAAAAAAAAAATTGCAAATTAAACAAAATATACACTTCCTTTCAAAACATTTATTACTATTTTTACATCTGAAATTTACAAAACAACATTAACTGCATAAAAATGCATTTTAACATCATTTTTTTAATGTAAGAAAAATTAGAACGAAATCGGCACTATCTCGCTGGAGCATATCTAGTTATAAAATAATTCAAAATGATTACCGATTATTTTAAATGACTTGATAAAAAGTGCATCTGAACCGCAGACATAACTGAACGCTACTTATAATTATTCTATTTTGAAAATAATAGTGGTTGTGGCTTAAAAACAATTTCACAATAATATAAAATGAATATTAAAAACTTAAATGAAAACAATCTGCAGCGCAAAATGATTTCAAGTCGAATAAAACAAACTTCGGAAACTAGATAATGAGGCCAGCTCATGCGTAACGTGCTATGAACATTTCTCAGAACACAAGTTTATATAGTTTAAGCAGCGAGAAAAGATCAAGTATGTAAACAAAGGAACGTGACCACTGATCCTGTGTCAGTGTACGACTGACAGTCTTCTGATTATTTTCTGTCCAGAAATCAATCGTACTTCAAGACAGCACTAATGATTACACCAATATGCTTATATATTTGATCTCTTCTTGATGTTTTAACCCATCGATGTTAAATTCAATCCTTAGGACTGCTCAAGTAGAATTATACTTCCGTTGCTTCGGTTGAATCCACATCCAACTTCTTTGATGGAGGTTCTTTAATATTGTCTTCAGATGTTGATTTCAGTTGATGCTGTCTTTGAATTTCAGTTTCTAAACGGCGTTTCAACAATCGATGAAGATTTTCAATTTCTTTTTGACTTGCCTAAAATTTTAATCAGAAGATAAATAGAAAATTTTTAAATCAAGCGTTCGTAAACTGAACGGCAGACTAATACATACCATCACAAGAAATACTTTAACCACTCCGGAACTATCCATGGCCGTTAAACGGATACTTTTTGGACTCGCTTGTTCGACGGACATTCCTGCCCAAATCTGAAAATATTTATGAATTAATTTTTTTACGTACAACACAAAATACAACTGATGCTGTCAGATTGTACACAATCAGAACCAGATAGTAAATTCCCAATTTTGTATACCTAAGATTGATAAGTTGTGTTATCTTACCTTAGTATTAAGAACAACACGTAAACTTCCAGATGATCTAAATACCAACCGAGACTGAGTGTAACGTTTGGATTTATCTTTAGGATCTGTCTCCGAATCCTTTATAAGATCGTTGAGTCGTAAATTCCCTCGCCCTCTCTCTTGCCAGTTACCCGTTGCTTTATCAAACGCGAACAATTTACACGTTATCTGCAAAAGCAATAAAAACATTACGATTTAATAAACACCGGTTCCGATTACAGATAAATCAAATAGATGCGCGAGCTACTATAACCATTTTTGGAATAGACTCTTTTTCTTTTGAAAGTAAGTCTATAGATTTTCTATAAATTACGCACAATCTTAAACGTTTGTAATATAATATTAAATCGTGATTAAACAGACTTTTTTTGCTTAAAATAGCTTCCCCGATCACGTGCTAAAGTCATTTATATTTGTTATAAATAATTATGACGCAAGAGACATCAAACTAATAAAAATCTAAAAGGTACTCGAGTAACAACACAACAAAAATATTTATGAAAAAATTAAAGCATGCCTGTATAACGTTTTGTTCATCTTCTTCTCCAGTGACGACTGTCACTTCTTCATATTTTCTTTTTTGAGCTCGACTTTCTTCATATTCTTTTGCAGCTTCACTTAAACTTTTGCTTTCATTCGAAGATTCACTTTTTTTATCAGTGTCTGGTTTAACGGCACTACTAAACAAAACTTCCGAAGTTCCGTTAGAACAACTGGTGGATGCTACAGGTTCCAACAAAGATGGTTCACTACCATCAGTTTCTGCTATAACGCGTGCATGCAAATTTTGACCAAAAACAAAACTTGGTGCTGATGGTGTTGAAGAAATGTTACTAGAAGAATTTGAAGATGCATTCGACGATCCTGTACCCGATAAAGGAACGAATCGAGGCTGTTCTACGGTACGGCTTTTACTGCTTTCGGTAGTATCCACTTGACCGCTAGACTCGGCTGTTTGTCCATTCGAGTCTGATTTCATACCATTACTCGTGGAACTTTTTACAGGATCATTTGAACTACTCGAGTCTTTTTTCAATTCAAATAAATTACTGAAAGCATTCAGCTGAGGTGGATTTAACTTGAATGTAGTTTTAGACTGACTGGAATCATTTGATTTTGTGGGTGATGTTCCAGACTGACTAAAGAGTGAAGGTCTCAATATAGATTTTCCTGTACAAATTGAAAATTATGATAGAAGTATTCAAAATCAAAATGCACAAATATAAAACTATTTACCATTACTATCATTTTGCTTCGGACTACCCAATACACTTGATTTCAATCTGAACGGATTCTTATTGCTATTGAACACTGTAGTTGAAGGATAAACGTAGCTTGGTATTTTTGTTGTATTAGAATTCGTTTGGTTTACAGGCTTAAAACTTTTTTCCCCGCTATCAGAACTTTTACAAGGTGCATCTAAAACAGTATACAATTATAATAAAATTTGATCAAAAATTATGAATAAATTCTTGCCTTACCTTCTGAGTCATCTGACGAAGGTTTATCATCTTCTGACGGACCTTCAACCTGCATTATTATAGGTGATTTTACTTCATTCATACTTTCTGAAAAACAATATTTTTGTGTAAATTTCGTTAAATTAATACACACCAAACAAAAAACTATTTCAGATGGTATATTAGAATAATTCAACAAACACACGGCCACACACTTGTACTTGTTTAGAACAAAAACAACAATTCTTGAAACTTCCAAACGCAAAATGACCGCGATTTGGCGACAAAAAATTCAAACTAAAATGACAAATATAAAATTTTACCTTTGTCTGCCATTTTTATTATTGTTGATAGCAATACGCAACTTCAAGTGATTAAATGAATTTCACTGTTCCCCAGAATTTGATAATTTATTAAATAAATGGAGGACATAAATTATAATTTTCACTAGAATTTGAAAAACTATTAAATTAATATGATATTTAAACTTAAATTAACATCGTTTTACTGAACAGGTATTTTTATAAATAATTTATGATTTTAATTAAAATTTCACTGAACAATATTTCCAGGGTTAGTGTAATTTTACTCCAAATGTTGTATACATAGAAGTAGACAAAAAAAATTAAAAAGGGCCTCTGTCTATTGATTTATTATTCTGCTTTTGACATTTGCATTGAGGGCAAATGATTTTTTGATAATTTAATAATTAATGCTCAATCTCACTGTTAATTTTGTTGTTTTAATATTTAAATCAATGCATGAATTAGATTTACTTTAATAAATATTGTGTTTGAAAATTTTTATTTTTAAAATATGGTTATAAACATCTGAAATGGAACCAACAGTACTCGAATATACTGCTGAAAATTTAGAAAGACTCGTTACCGTATTTTATCGTTCAGAAGCTTTACAACAAGCTCAAGCACATCAGTGGTTAACTGAGGCACAATGTTGTCCACAAGCATGGAGTTTTGTTTGGGAATTATTGCAACCAAATCGAGTAAGTTTAATATCATATAAATACATTTTAAACTTTAAAGTTTTAAATTATTGCAACTTATATCACAGAATAATTAACCGATGCATTTTATTCGATGTCCGTTACATACGAAAGCAGTGCCGTTGTAAATTTTTATACCCTGCATAATAATAATATGCTACTTGTAATATAAAACCAATTGCTAATTTTTCTATAAAGAAAATAAGCTTCAAGGTCAAAATAACAAATTAAACAATTCGCAAATTAATTGCAAATTCATTTAGTGTAATTGCGAGATTAACTCGTTTCACTGTTTCGAATGATAAAGTTTCAATTATCATGCAAAAAATTATCTTCTATCATTGGTAAATTTTGTAAGTATATAAAATTGTTTTGGGAACTGTTATTTGTAAATTTTAAATGATTTTTATTTTTTTCAGACATCCGAAGTCCAGTTTTTTGCAGCAACTACATTACACACAAAAGTATTAAGATTTTGGCACGAGGTGCCCGTTGAACAGTATGAAGGGCTGCGAAAGCAAATTTTGGATGCAATTATAAATTACGCGAACGGTCCAAAGATAGTGTTAAACAGGCTTTGTATTACTGTAATTATTTTTAATCGTATTATATATTTATAATCAAATTCACAAAATCCAAGAAAAATATTCACTAAATGGAACTACGCAAATTTTTGATAGTTTGTTTAAATTACATAAAACCACCTCTAATGCAAGATCTCACAAAAATAAATAATAGAAATTATTTAAAGAGAAAGAAGTGTCGCTGTTTTTTTTTTATTTGTTTATTGATCTCATTTTGAATTGAATTGAATTGTGAATTATAGACGCTCGATGATCTCATTTTAAATAATGTTTATTCCAGCTCTCTGCTTATATATTATATACAATCCCAAATCATTGGCCTAATGCTTTTAACGAATTATTAACAAGTTTTCAACCCCATCATTTACCAAACGTTAGCCCTGAAAGGGTCGTATGGATTTTATTGGAAATATTGACGCAAATACCTGAAGAGGTAAATATTTTCAAATACGAATTTATAAGTTACACACTTCTTTATGCAATTTTGTTTTTATCATTTTTTTATAGTTTCAGAGAATGAATTTTACAGCACAAAATAAAATAACTAAGAAGTGTGAATTATTAAATGCAATTAAAGATATTATTAAGCTTGTTGAAGTGTATTTATCTTCAATAACAAACAATTCGTAAGTGACTATACATTACTTCTATCTTTATGAGCAATTACTTATTATTTTATGCTGATAACAGTATTTATCACAACAATTTTTAAGGGCTCACCACGCACAAGTATTTCATTCAAAACCATATTGTATTCTAATTATTAATTAATTCAACAATGAATTTTTAATCCACAAGGTAGACGTGGTCGTTATTTCACGTCACTAGTTACAATAACTAGCTACGCGGTATGTAACCGAATCACTAGTTTCGAGTTACATTACAAGTAGTGATTTTTGCAAATGCGTTACTAAGCGAGAGCGGGTGACAGTGACACGAATAAATCCGAAGTAACCCGAACACGCACATGCCGTGATTTAAGTGTATAGCTACAAACACTTAGATAGTGATTTAATGTATTTTAGTTTCGTCTCGTTTCGTGTGTAACTGTATAGTTGGTAACTGGTGGAGGTATTTATGCAAGCAATCACAGTAGCTGAATAAAAATAACTAGTTACAAAAATCACTAGTTTTGAAACAGGTGACGCCGACCAAGTCACTGGTTTCGTTACGTTTCTTGGAAATAACGTAACGACCCACGTCTACCACAAGGCATCCACTAGGTAGTGAATAGTACTATTCACTACCTAGTGGATGCCTTGTGGATTAAAAATTCATTGTTGAATTAATTAATAATTATTATATTGTTGTCCACAATTACCTAACTCATATATTGTTATTCATATTGTATTCATCAGCAATGAGTATTTTCGTGCAAACAAGCGAATTTATCGATACATAATGAGACGATGCATATTATGTGCGACGGAGATGCTCATACAAATTTTTCATATGCACATGAACATTGATGAATGCACAGTTTTGAATGATATACTTGTCTTAAGACGTGTATGTGCATTTGTGACAGGCTTTATTAAAGAATAAAATAATAATTAATTTGAATGTCGATTGTTTCTGTCTACAAACAATTGCAAGCTAACGAATATTTTTAGTGTTTCAGAAGTAGATTTGCAAACTTACACAAATGCGGCGCATTGTGCAAATGCTTGGTTTCAGTTTGGTGGAATAACAATTGAAGAGTGCGACAATGTTATGTCATATTTGTTAGATATTTGCTGCTATTGTTACTGGAATCGTTCAGATCCTGAATCGATTTCACCAGATGAATTTGAATTATGTGAATCAACACTCGAAGCCTACTTGACAGTTATAACTCATCCGCATACTCATAAATATCCGAGGGCTGTAATGGGGCAGATTGAGAAAATGATGAACAAATTAATTAAAATTATACAGTATGAACACGACAAAAAAGGAAAAATCATGGTATAAACTATTTGTTTTTTCAAACTAATAATTTTATTTTCATACCTACTATAGACTGCATAATATTTGTATTTATTTATTTATTTATTTGAATTATTGACACGTGCAGAGTGCTTGTATAATAATCGTGTCTACTATTTTACATGTTAGGTTCATATTACACGATTTTGGTTATTCAGTCAGCTTTGACTGTCATGATTTATAAATATTACTGATTTATCATTTCCAGGATATTGTCGTAAATATTTATAGCGTAATAATAAGTACTGCCGAGTGTCATACGAAATTGTTAATAAAGAATTTGTTAAAAAAAGACACTCGTGAATATGAACTTTCATTATGGGTTATGCATTCGATTTTAATGTGTACGGACATGCCTGGAATTAATCCAATAGATGAAGAATGCAGTACCCTGTCTTTTGGATTCTGGTACATGTTACAGGTTTGTATCTCAGACAATAACATATTATTGTATTGCTATTCGCGTCTGACATTAAGGTCGAAGCCCTCTATTGGGCTTAGTCGCGAACTACCCGAGGAGGTCGTAGCAACGGAACAAAGCGTTGAGTGAAGGTAAAAGTGCACAAAATATATGTTTTTCACGAATGACAGTATACAAATGTAAGCATATTGCAAAAAGATACTGTTCAGTGTTCACTTGAAGTTTTGTAATAAATAATTCTGTCGTAATACGACTTTTGAATGAATTGTGAATTATAGACGCTCGACAACAGAGGTCATTAGCGTCTGGCTGAAAATATCGAAATTAAATTTCACTAAAAATGTTTTGTTATGTCAGCACAAATGTTGCAATAGGAACTTACGACGCGGAAAAAAATCATTGCCGTTAAAATGATCACTGCATGAATGAATGAATTGTAAATTATAGTCAGACGCTAATGACCTCTGTTGTCGAGCGTCTACAATCCACAAGCCATCCATCCTGTAAATTATAGACGATCGACAACAGAGGTCATTAGCATCTGAATGATCACTGTACAAAAGAGTGCTTTCTGTTATAAGTCTTATTCCAGTTAAACCCATCTATAGCTTCCTCAATTCACTATTTTCAGGAAATTTGTGATAGGAAAATGCTGTCGAAGTATTTCGGCAACAAGGATTTGAACACATGTAAGGCATTTCTGAAACTATTTAATACAAATCACATGTAAGCTAATGTAAACAAACAACGGTTAAAAGTCGTATTGCGACAGAATTATTTATTACAAAACTTGAAGTGAAAACTGAACAATATCTTTTAGCATTATGCTTACCTTTGTAAACTGCCATTCGTGAAAAACATATATTTTGTGCACTTTTACCTTCATTCAACGCTTTGTTCCGTTGCTACGACCTCCTCGGGTAGTTCGCGACTAAGCCCAATAGAGGGCTTCGACCTTAATGTCAGACGCGAATATCATCGAGGCTTCTATTTTGTTTTTTTTTTTCTAAATTTTTGTAGGACGAAATTATGTGTTTGGAACCGGAATATCATACAGTTTGCCTCGAAATAGTTAAACCGTTTTATCGAGATCTGATATCAGCGTTGTTACGCAAATCGATGTTACCGAGTAATGATGATGATCCAAAATGGACTGCTGCATACAAAGAAACGTTACGCTGTCATCGACAAGATATTGCCGACACTATAGTAAGTATTTTGTTAAATCGTGGACTTTTATACTTTCTACTAGACAGCTGACTCACACAGAAAACTGAAGCAAGTCGCCATTTACAGATAAGGCAATTTTTTGTACTGAAAGGAACACGGCTTCCTATTTCGTTACACACTCGATTTGTTTAACCTATAAGTGTACACAAACAACAAAAATACAATCGATTTTTTTTGTTTTAGATGTATAGTTATGAAGTTTTATCAACTGACTTGTTAGGAATTTTAGACCTTAAATTGCAGGAAGCCATAAAGAAATGCATGGATAATGGAAAAATCGTGAGTGAAAATTGGCCTTACATCGAGACATGCCTTCATGCGTATTTTGCAATTGCCGATAATTTTGAAAGTGAAGAAAATGTACATTTACCAAGGTTAATGGAAATTTTGACGGAAATTCCTTATCAAGAATTGAACATAAAAGTTTTGTCTACATCGCTAGATATCATAGGTACATATTACCTGCAGTTTTATAGCATTACAAACATATAACATGAACATAACCCAAACTGTCAATTTTTCTGTTGAACTAATAACTGCTAATGACCTTCATCATAAAACGTAAAACTACAAAGAAAAGTTATTCAATAAATGATTTTAGGTGCTTATGCGAGTTGGATAAATGAACATCCTCAAGTTTTACAACATATTATACCACTGTTAGCAGTAGGACTTCAAAATCCAGACTCTGGTCCAAGCGCAACAATGGCCTTTAAAGACGTCTCACGTGAATGCCAAGATCAAATCGCCCCTTACGCCAATCACATACTACAAAATGCACAATCAGTATTTCAAAGCGGTGTTTTACGGGTACCGGAAAATATAAGATTAATGTTTACAGTAGGTAAAGTACTCAGTACTTTACCATTAAATAGTATTATGGAATACCTTAATATTATTTTACCGCCAATTTTAAATGAAATACAGGAAATCTTAAAATCAAAAGATGTTACGACGGCTGGTAGATCGAGTGTCATCATCAAATTGAAAATGTTATCGATGTTGTTTTCTACGTTAGATACGAATTACAAAGGCGACAGATCTGGCGAAGGGATTCCGCAACCAACTTTACTCGTGTTGCAAAACACAATGCCATTGTTTAGTGCTTTGACAGAAAAATTATGCGAAGATGCCGAAGTTATGGACGTGTTATGTTCGGTTCTTAAATATGCAGTAATAACAATTTTGGATGATTGTAAACCGATTGTAAATGATTTATTACAGTTATTAGTAATGAGTTATAGAGTTAAACCTTTATCTTCATCGTTAGATGTCGCTAAACAGGTAAATATATCCAAAAGCTCATCATCTCTCCAATATAAACAACAAATCGTTGGTGATACTGCAAAACCACGGAACGTCAACTTAACTTTGCAATTCCGCCTAACTACTTGAAATTGGCGTATAATCATGCGCATAATGAATTGATGTTCGTTTGAAATAGCCAATGAGAGGGGATTTATAATCGTACAGTACAATACAGCCCATGAAATCACTCGCATATTTTTTGACACTATGTCAAATTTTGTTTCTAATATTAACCCGGTATTGTTGAGTGACATTTTGCATATCTCCAACGAAATACAGTTTTGTTTATTGTAATATTCTCTTTGCATTAATTAATATGAGTGAAGATTCTGGATTCATACGCAACACTTTGAGTCAAATGAATCTACTAATAAAATTCATTTAATAATTTTCAGTTGATGTTAATGTTTGGGAAAGATCAAGAATACATACAAACAATGCATTTACTTTTATGTGAAATAATAAAAGTAACATTAGAAACCTGTGTTAAAACAAGGGAAAATAATCAGAATCTCTCCGATCACACCGATATACTCGAAGCGTTTTATGCATTTCTCAAACAGTTATTAAACAAAAATCCCGATTTATTATCTGCAGAAGGTGTCGATATTTTAGCTTTGTTTCAGTGGGGTAGGTATTTAAAACATATGAATAATATTATTTAATTTACTTACAGAGACCTGTATTTTTACGATTTTTTTGCAGCGATCATTTGTTTAGGATTACCCGAATTACCAACTGTAAAAGCAGCAGCGGGTTTTATTGTCAAATTGATTGGCCAAAGTAGAGAAATTGATTCTTTTATTAATGTTATTCATACTTACGGTGAACAGCTAGTCATTAAAGTTATGCTGTGTGTTGGTAAGTCATTTGTTTTTGATTTTATTGCCAATTTGAATCAGCTAAAGTTAAAATAATGATTTTTATTTAGGTGGAGAATCACCAAGATCTGCAGTAGATACATTTGTAGAAATATTATTAATTCTAAATAAAAAATACTGTGATTTTCTTGCTCGATGGTTCAATAATGTAATTCAAGAAGAAGGATTTCCGTCCGTTCGTGCCTCAAGAGAGCAGAAAGAACATTTTGTAAAATCGGTGCTGAAGTAAGTAAACAAATAGTTTTTTTTTTCTTAAAGACCACCAACAGCTAAGATTATTTGAGCCCATATTTTTCTGAAGTGCGTTTGCAAATTTGTAAACATAACGCATAGTTGCAATTTGATTGTATCAGTAAAATAACCATGGAGACGAACAACAAATGTCATATTACAGTAATGTCAAATTAATTGCTAATAAAAATTGATGTAGATGGCAGCAGGTTTATAGCCACCTAAATTATCATTGGTTTTCATAGAAAAACGCGCGAGAAATCAAGTTTTCTCTCTTCTGATAGCTTGCAACCACTTCTTATTAATTCCAAATCCTTTAGAAATGCAAAACCTCTATGATTTGAACATTGATAAACACAGAACATTGCCATTGTCAATGATTTATTATTTAAAATAAACTTATTCTGTACACACTACTACGAACTGCCCTTAGACCATTGTAGTTATATAGCTGGCGCCCCTAGCGGTCAAGTTTGGCAGTGCCCATCTCCATTTTAATATTTAAATTATTTAAAATTTAAACAACCATTCTAGGATACACTTATGACTCAATGGTAAAGATACAAATAAAATCGTTAATTTGTAATGTTTCAGAGAAAAGGCGAACAAACGTAAGCTTCAAGATGTAGTGAAAGAGTTTTCGTTGATTTGTAGAGGATTGATAGGAACTGAGTATGGAAATCAACCAGACTTATTTTTATGAAACGCTGTAAAAAATGGATTGTTTTAATATTATTTTTTTATGTGATATACTAATAAACTGGTTTTTAATGTAAAAATACTGTTTGTTTTCACTGCAGAATTTTTTTTTATAAAAAAAATATTTTTTAAAACTGTCAGTTGTGTAATAAAATTAGGGGCGGGACTTCGCGTATGCTTAAAACAGCTGTGGTCAGGGTCTTAGAAGTTGCAGACAAACATCAAAGTGCCGACAGCTGTTGATGTTTCTATATGCTATAGTGTATTTACAGTTGAAAAACGGGAGGAAGATCCAATCCCAAAAACTCAAACCCCAAAAAAAAAGAAAGTTTATCGATTTCATGAAGAAATATTTATAAAAAATCTTATATGTATTGTACAGAAATTAATATTTACATAAAAAAAAAATCTAAAATTCCGGAGGCTGCTGAGTGCCATATTTTTCCATTAATTCTTGTTTGCGGCGTCTTAACAAAGCTTGTTCGACTTCTTGCTGGCTAGGTACTGGAACATGGGCAATATATCTTGGTTGCGATTTATCCTCAGAGGTTTGCATTTCTTCTTCAGAAGACTAAAAAAAATACCAAAATAATACACTGAAATTTTATAGTCAAAGCTGTGAGTTTGCACACAAGTGACTTTTGACATACTAATTTATATAAATTAATAGATTTTTTATACGGCTGATTTGCAATTGAAAATTTTGTTGGAAAGCAGCCAATTATATAATTGATTCCAAACATATCGCAAAAAAATCATTTTACCAACCATAGTCACAGTCAGGATATAAGGATTAGTAATCATGTCACGGTTGAGTAATTGTAAGCTCATTCCGCCGCGAAAGTGGAAAGGTTCAGGTTAGAATCCTGACTGTGACTATGGTTGGTAAAATGATTTTTTCCGATATGTTTGGAACCAATTATATAATTGGCTGCTTTCCAACAAAATTTTCAATTAATTTGTATGTATTTGCGGTCTAGGCAGTATGTAATTTAAAAACTTCAAAACTTACATTTTCATCCTGTTGGACTGAATAAATATTTTCTTCTTCCTCTTCTTCTTCCGACACATTGTCGACTTGCATTGCATTTTCTTTCGTTGATTTCCATTCCGTAACTGTTTTTTCTCTAGCTGTAAATTGAATATTAACAATGTTTTGTCATTCAACCCAAGACATAAAATATACGAAACAAGATGGTATCAGAGTTAAAAATTTTTATTACTTTTTTTCTCTCTTCTTGCTTCTAAAGGCATAAGAATGCCATCATCGTCATCTCGATATCCATAATAGTCAGCATCAATATCTTTCATCATTTCGGCTCTTGTTTTTCGAGGGGGAGCAGGCGGTTCTTGTTCAAAAAGTTCTCGAACACCTACGACATTATTTTGTATAAGAAAATGTTCAAAAAAATAGATCAATATTTTGAAAAATATTAACAAACCTGGCAACTCCTTAGCTGCTCCAAAATATTTATATCCCCTATTTCCTGGTACTTCTTTGCCCTCATGATCCAACATTCGAGGTCCTGTACGTTGATAATCTGGCCCACCGAGCTCTTTAATTTGTACTTCCCAATGGCGTTTCTCTCGTAAAAGTTTATTAATTTCATCATTTAAATCTCGTATCCTAAATTCTCCCAAACCCGCTGTAAAAACATTATTTTGTTATTAAAGCTACAAATTGAAAGAAAGTGAAATTAAAATTTCATACCGTTCTGAATCTGTGCAACTTTTTTAGCGATCTCTCGTATTATCTGTAAACGCCACTTCTCACATTTTCGGAGGTCTTTACATTCTGATGCTACGTATGGCCTGCGTTGCTTTGTTTTGTCGTTTTCTCCTAGCTGAGCTGCTCGCCAGCGAGCTAATGTTGTCCTTTAAAAATATTATACATAACATTTTTATTTTGCTTGTATATTAATAAAGATATTATTGCAAATAATTGATTTACTTACATAGCTTTTTCTGCATTTCGGGCCTAAAACAAAAACATTATAAATAAAAAGTTATTTTGGCACGTTATTTTAAAAACACCATTTTAAACATTAAAATGAAATACTTACCATCGTGAAACAAAACTACTTATTACACTTTTACAAGTAAATATTTCTCTCAAACAAAATTGCTTTTAAGATACGTTGAAAATAAGGTTATGCTTTATGTCAAACCTTGGACCATAGATATAGAAAAGTGTCAAACTTTCGTCGAAGGAGGTCAAAAAGCTAAAAGACGGGCAAAAACATTTTTTATGTCAATTTGTCAAAATGAAAATTGTTGATTGACTTGACAGAAGGGAAACAAAATTCCGGCATTTGATATAATTATAATACATAAATGTAAATAAAAGTGTTGCAAAGTGCGTAATTAGTTCAGTGAATAGAATTTTAGAGATTGTACACTTGTATTAAATACAGAAAATATTGTAAGTAACTTTTAAAATGCGATTGTATTCTGTATAGGAACTGAAGGTTTTTTACCCATTCACTTGAATATGAAATTGAGATTTGTTAATGTATATTTTTATTTCAGGATTAAATCACTTTTCAATATGGAAAACAGTGAAAGTGGTGATGATTTGCAGTATCTTGCCGTATCTGGCGGTGATCAAAGCTATATGGTGACACAAGATGAAATAGATGGTGAGTAAAAATCGATAATTCATATCATAATATTGAAACAACAGGTTAAAGCGCAAGGGGATTGTATACTGTGATTGAATCTAACAAATTAGTTCTGGCTTTTGAGTTAGTGGTACTGAATAATAAAATGTGTACCAAAAAAACTATCGGGCAGAGCTATACCATACAGACTTTTTTGACAAGTGGTATCGATTAATATTATAGATTGTCTGTTTTTACAGATGATACAGATCATCTTACAGCTGAAAATACAGATGATTCTAACCACGATGGAAATGATAAACTCGGCTTGCCTCTACGAGAACAAGACAGATTTTTACCAATAGCTAACGTTGCCAAAATAATGAAGAAAGCAATCCCTGAGAGTGGCAAGGTACGCCAGGAAAACATTAAAGTAATTAAACAATACTTTCAGTATGTTTATTTGTTGTATTTCAAGTGCATGTAAGCCTTTTAAAATATTCAGACAAAAGTGCATGTTTCCTTAGCTGAGTTTTTATATCAACAACACGCAATTCACATGTTAAAAAACTAGTCACGTCTGTTTTTCAAGTGATTTCGAATGAACTAAGAAATTAGTAATTGCTCTATTAATGTAATTGTTCGCTTGGTCTTAAATTTTTCGGTTTTGTCAAAGTTCCGCAAAATTAATTAAATTCAAACACTTGTCCAAATAGAGTTTCATTGAAATTACAGGCTTTGAATGTTAAGGAACATCTTCAATGTTTTTTTTTATTTCTAGATCGCAAAAGACGCAAGAGAGTGCGTACAAGAATGCGTTTCTGAATTTATAAGTTTTATTACAAGCGAAGCGAGTGATCGATGCCACATGGAAAAGCGAAAAACTATCAACGGAGAAGATATTTTGTTTGCAATGACAACACTAGGTTTCGATAATTATGTTGAACCTCTTAAACTCTACTTACAAAAATACAGAGAGGTAATATTTTGTACTGCAATCGTGTCTTCTGGGACGAGAAAAAATCAAAATAAACCCAGCTTACTGCGATGTTAACGCCAGATAGTGATGTCCCTAGCCTCATATTTATGATGAATATTGGATTTGATAATTTTGATCTTTTCTCGCCATAAATTACGAATCGATTAATTAATGTATGTAGTATTAAAAAAAAAAACTTATTCAAATGTGAAACATTTTTTTGTAGGCTGTTAAAGGTGATAAAACTCTTTCATCGAATGAATTGGTTTATGAAGAATTAACCGAAGAAGGATTTAGTGAGTCTGAAAATAATACTGATAATATAAGTTATCTTCTGTAACACGAAACACATTCTTTTTTAGATACTCCAACACTTGGAAATATTATAAATCAAACTGCACAAGGAGAAACAGTTATTTATACCACAGCATATTCTGATCCAATGCCTCAATTTCAAATAGGTTAATTTGTGAAATGTATTTATTTTTTTTATATTTCGTTAATTTATGTATATATACTTTGCAATAAATCTGTTTTCATTACTAAATCAATTTTTCTTCTTTATTTAACGCTATTATCTGCCAGTACTTTTTTTTTAATACAAACATGAAAATTATTTCGACATAGAACTGATCCATATTTTCACTTTCTTTTTTAATAATTAAATGTAATCAATGGCTTTGACTACTCCTTAGTCCTTAGATTAGAATCTGAAAACTGGACATTGATAGAAGAGCTATGAAACGCAATACAATTTCTAAGGTTGTACGATTGAAAACATCTCATTCAATTATCTGGATTATTTTCTAGTCTAAAAAAATTGTCAGAAACAGTGTCTATTGGGGTGTCCTATCTAATTTGACGTCAAGTTGGATGGTTCCACAATTTTCTGGCACTGACACCAAGATTTTAATTGTATACTATACAGCACTAACAATTAGCGTAAAAAAATCTGGCTTGACACTACACAGCATACTACCAAGCAATTATTAATCAATTCTAATGGGACATTTTTTTTATTTACACAAACTATAAATTTCGTAATAGTAGTACAAAACAAATATGAATTTATAAAGGTCTTACAAATTAAAAGACAAATTGTTTTTGATGTATTTTATTTACGTAACATAATGTACAAATTATGATGAACCGGCAGATTTACGAGGTGTAGGTTTGCCTCCTTCACGGAATCCGTTTCTAAAGCGACGTCTGACTATCTTAAGGAAACGCATACGGCCAGTGCCTGTAGTCTTCCTCCTTTTAGCTTTGACTGACCAGTTATCTAAAAAAATGTCACAAAACAAATTAGTAATGTAACAAAACATTAGCAACAATTAATGGCAAAAACGAATTGTGTTTGAAGGTAACGGGGTTGACATTGTATTAATTAACAATTCAACACGAGGCCCTCACTTTACTTTTCCTGTGTGCATCAAGAAATACCGAATTAATGATCGAATATTTCTCAAATTTACACAGGATTTAAAATTTACATAATTGTAGCTAACTGTTACTTAACAGGAAAAATCCCGTAGCGCTTACAAAGAGCTACAATTTACACCTTAGGGAATGATCGAATTTTTTTCTACAATTTTTAGTGATTTGAAAATAATCCTTACATGATCGGAGCTTAGCTGACGGATATCCACATTGTGCACACTGCGATTTTTGGATATGATAGGAAGATCTACCACATCTTCTGCATAACGTATGTGTCTTGTTGCGACGTTTACCAAAACTTGACGTACCCTTCGTCTAAAACAAAATTAAAGCAATATTAATTCACAATTTAACATTAACATAATACAGGTTATAATAATTCCACGATATGTTACGGGGCATGCCTGCTACAGTATCAGAAATACCTTTTAATTAATTACAAAGCGTTTACAAATTTACGGAGGTATTCGTAAATTGTATTCTTAAGGTACTGATACACGCTTTGTATTTCAAAATAATAGAACCACGATATAAACATGGTTAGTTTTTTCACAGAAACACGATCTAAGTTATAAATATGCATAATTTTGTGTTATATTTATTTTTTAAAATATCTTTTAAATAATTTAACACTCAGATGATGTTAATATTTATGGATAAAACATGAAAATATAGAGCTTACCATTTTGAAGAAGCACGACTACCGAAACGAACTTAGAAGAAAACGAATCGAGCAGTACCATGAAGTTATCGCTGCATACGTTCTTGTTTTCAATGCAATGCGTACTCTATGACCGACGTTTAGAACTAAAAAGCAACGCCTAAATTGGCGCCAAATTTATGTTCATTCGTTCGTATATCAATATTTATGTTTAAATATTTTAGAAATACGAAATTGCGTGCTTAAATATGTCTTATTTTTCAATGTATAGTTTTACAACAGAATGTTTTTAAACATATAAATTATTGTTACAGTTATTTTTCATAAAAAAATAAATAAATACATTTTTCGTATAAATATACTATAGGTAATTATTATACATAGCCAATATCAACAATTTGAAACACGAATGTTATGTTAAACAAGAAAATTTTATGAATATTTAATATTCTAAAAATAAAAACATCAGGCGTCGACAGTCAAGTAAGTTTAACATTAACACGCTGTGAACTGGACGTAATGGACCAGTCAACTTACAGAAAAGAATATTCTTGTTATTATTTTTTTCTTATATTCTTTGAAAATGTTTGTATTGTCCTTAAAATAAATTGTATACCTTGAATTTAGATTTAATCTGTTTATTGTGATGTTTAATTTTGATAAGCAAAGTACGTCGGTAGAATAAATTATATTCGTGCGTGTTTTTTCTCTGCTCAAACACTTCACAAATGATTTGTGTTAAAAATAAAACGTTTAATGTTCTGTTTAATTATTTTACTGCATTCAAAGAGTGTTAAAATTTTCTTGTAAGTGTTAACCATGTTTGCATAGTTGTGTGAAAATACATTTTCAAGTTGTTTACATGCTAAAAAATAGATTTCTAATATAATTTCAAGCTGATTTAGTTTTCATTGAGAAATTCAGTATAGTGAAAAACATTCGACGATAGGAAAACACGAGTGCCAGAAATATGAATCACAGTCGGGATTTACTGGAATGTCGTATAATTAATAATATAATATTATTATGTGGCCCAAAAATAAGAACGCGAAATACTTGAGAAATATGTTAATATGTTCGATGATTTTAATAAATATATACATGTAATAATGATATAAATACTCAAATGTGTTTAGTCGTGAATAGAATTTGATTACATTAGTGCCGTTCGGTTCTTTAGTACTGATTTTTTGTGATGTGAAATGTTTGTGTTGAGTTTTCATAAACAATGGAAGCATTTTTAAACTATCCATATTAACTAATATTCATTTTTGACTCTCTGTTTAAAAAATCCATTTAAAATTATATTTATTATTTACTAGAACCTTTAAGTTGCGAATTGAAAGAAAAAAAATTGTCAACTTTTTTCTGACTAAATATTATTTTTTCATTCTTAAAAATTTGTTAGGTATGTATTTTTTTATGCATTCGATTCGAAGAAAAACAGTCATGTATGAGTATAAAACTAACGCCAAAAATTTTTTTACAAAAAATAATTACTTTTTTGTTTGTTGTTAATATTTTAATAAATATATTTTTTGTTAACTAAAAATTCTAGCTAAAAATACATTGGATTTGTTGTAGATATTTTATGTACCTAGGTATATTATTTAAACAAAGTTCTCAAAATTCGGAATTATTGTTATATTTCGCGAATTAAAATTATAAATCATTTTGTATAAGAAAACATTGTAAATTGTAAATTGTATTTTAAAGACCACCAACAGCTAAGGTTATTTGGGCCTAGCACCAATTCATATTTTCAATTCATTATTTTTTTTTTTTTTTAATAATAAATTGAAAATCTAATTGACACTTTTACCAGCTCTCGGGCTAGAACTCGGGAACTGGGGACTTGTAATAGAGGAACCATAGCAACGCCATGTAAACAACAGCGCCGCTACACTCTCGGCTATTCTCAAGCCCTATAAGAAAACAAGCTTAACGATGTTGTTAATACAAGAATAACCCGCTAACTTCACTTGGACAACTCTGATTCGTTTTAACTTGCTATGGAAATATTTTACAAAAAAGTTTCAAAAAAGGACTAAAAATAGGATAAAATATTTTTACTTCCCACCTCTACTATGGTAGGGAAGTAATGGATTCAGTCCGAAAACAATATTTCGAGATTTTAACAGATTTTCACGTTTTGAGACCCTAGCAATCGTTTAAGATCATTTTCTGACTGATGTCTGTATGTGTGTGTGTGTGTGTGTGTGAATGTGTGTGTGTATGTGTGTGTGTGTGTATGTGTGTATGTGGTCGATTTTTCGCCTTCGATATCTTAAGAACGGAACAACATACGGGCATGCCGATTGTTCTATTGTGTTTATCAGCCTTTAACTTAGATCTGATTAGATTTTGAGTCAAATCGGTTCAGTGGATCCTAAGATATTCAAAAAAACGTCCTCAATGTCACGTATTAACATAGGTAAAAAAAAATATAAATGAATTCTAGATGTTATAATATGAAAAAAATGTAAATATTTTTTTTCTCTAAAATGTATAGTTTTCGAGAAAAAAAATATTTTACTAAAAAAAATAAAAATTGTACGTAAATCAAGGTAACCATGATTTTTGCTATATTAAGTTAGCCATCAGTAGATCACCAAACAAAATAGAGGGCCATGCTTTTTTCAAAGAATAAAAATTAAATTGTGTTTTAAAGACCACCAACAGCTAAGGTTATTTGGGCCTAGTCAAAGAATAAAAAAAAAGAGTGTTTATTTTTTGCAAAATATATTTACTAGGTGGGAAGTATAGGACTGGTCATCAGTCGAATTTTTTCTGTTTGTTTTACCTTCCCAACTTATTTTCAGTTAGAAGTCGGCGCAATTAGGTATTTCTTTATTAAAGTCATAGTGCTTTACGTCGACTTCTATATTGAATTCAGGTGGGTATAGGTACTTTTATTTCTTTTTTGTTTTGAAGTCTGTTCATTGTTCAATTAAAATAAAATTAGAAAAAATCCGGATTATGCGACTAGTCTAATGTTCTTCCCCATACAAGCTTAAACAATTCAGTAAAAGTTTCATCCCAATCGGTTCAGTAGTTCATGATAAATGTCGATTTGCCCGACTTGTTTTATATTTTCGATCACTTTTCATCATTGGCGGATGAACTGCTTTTTTTTTTTGGGGCTATCTTTATTTTGGGAGGGAGATGACTATAGATCCATGATCCTTAAATTGTATAAAGAGAATTAAACATGCTAGTTTACAATTTTGTGGAGGATTAGCTCCCCTAGATCCTCCTTCCTCCGATAATGATCTTCATCACTTTTTGTCTATATGTTACTCGAGAAGAAGTAAGCTTTTAAACCAAGAGAATTTTTCAGTAGTTCCTGAGATAATCGCACACATACATGTATAGGACACATACTTACATAACGTCATAACTACAGGCATAATATATACAAACATAATAAAATCGATACACGTCGAATTTATAACCTCTATTTATGTCGGTTAAAAAAAAAGCTTGCTAATAATAATCGTTGACCCGTTTCTTCCAGTAACATCTGCAGGAACTACTTTTCCAACTCTATACCAATTGTTCGTTATATTCGGGGCTACTACGCCATGGCCCATAAGCATACCTTTACTGTATTTAATTTTTTTATTGGTAGAGAAAACATATTTATGAATTACGATATCACGTGTATTATTTGTAGTAGGTATTGTTTAATTAAATTTTTCAATTAACCTTCCATAAGTTGGTGTATTAAATTGCGAATCGCCTACGAATTACCTATAATTATTATCAGTATTATGAAGTATTAGAAATACAAGGTATTTCTAATACTTCATAATATTCATATAGTGACTTGGAGAGCGACACTAAAAATGTATCATTATTATCAGAAACGCATCTTCATTAGGAGCTATAATGACTCAGAAGAGCGCTAAATCAATTGTTTCCAGGAACGCATTATGATTAGCGTTAAACGGGGCACGTCTGTAACTGTGCTTGATTAACTCTGAAATAATATAGCTGATTTATTTTCATAAAAGCACGCGCTTATGTTCTTTCAGATAGACATCAATCTTTCTAGTAAGTAAATTATGTGAATTTCCGTAGAACAAATCGTTACAAGCAGCTGTTCTTACAAAATGACTACTTTAATTCATTTTAACTAAATGCTAACATTTCAAATAGATTTTTAAATATAAACGATGGAGTTTAAAATAGGTATTCTAAAAATAATTAATTTAAAAGTATCCTAGTGTCGGTTGAAATAAAACAATAATTTTGTGAAAATGATGTTCACTGGAGGATCTCACACCAAGAAACGCAACAATAGTGCAAATAGTAACAGTCAACAAAGAAGAAGCGATAAAGTTCGATATAGCTATAGCGAGGTGAGCAAAATTACCATCCACCATAGGTACTCAGTGGCGTCGCTAGGGTGGGTGGCACTCGGTGCGAATATAGGTGGTGTTCTCTCCACAAGATTATTAAACATAATATTTTTATTATTTTTCGAAAAGTAAGAAACCTATTCAATCAAATTAATATTAATTAATCTTTTTTATATTGCAGGATTAATATTATCTTTTGTAACTATTTAATACGAAACAGTGAAAGTCGTGTCTACGTTTAAAAAAAAATTATACACTATATTTTTATACTACATTTTGCGATTTTTTTTGCATATGGATTGGGTATCACACCCTCAAGGGCGACACCCGGGGCGAACTGCCCCCACCACACTCCCCAACGACGCCATTGAACTGTCTGTCAATACTTAGGTCTGTTTGTTATTACAGTGTAGTGTGGTTCAGAAAAATTAACAAATAGCTTGGCATCTTAATGGCATCAATAGAGAAATAATAAATTAGATCAATAATTCCAAGAGACTGGTTCATTTCTACACTGACAGTTCTGGAACAAATATATCAAAAGATAGCATTTCTCGGTAGAAAGAAATACTGCTTCACTGCCGAGTCATGATATAAAGCCGCTTCAACCACTTATTGTTGCATTCCACCCACCTAATTTCAAATTTGTTTGATTGAAATTAAATCTCCCGATATAAGGTGGAGCTAAAAATTCAGTATCTATATCATCATTTATAGGAATTTTGATCATCTGATCCTTCGAAACGCGAGTTAATGAATGATATTCTTCTCATAAGCGTTGACTGAAGGAATATTCTTTTACTCAAAGGCATAAGTATAAGGAAAAGTCTCTTTGTTAGTCCAGTCCTAGGACAGTTGTGGAACTCTTCCGACAATCAGACTGGCCAATAATTAAATCCAAATCAGATTTACTAATAGCATTGATTAACATATTATATGGGAAGATAGTGATTCCATGTACTGGAAAATATACTATAGCTGCCCGCTTACGTTTCATTCCCCTGGCCCACAAACTCAATGTTGACTTGTGCTTCCACCTATATTATTGTTGAACTAACAGCTCAGATATTGTCAATGCTACCTCTAACTGATCCTAAATAATGATATAAGATATTTACATCACTGCCGCAGCTGACATTATTTTAATGTTTTGAAATTTGTTGAGACTGTATAAAACTTATATAAAGTGAACTTAGTTTAGTTACATAATTTATCTGTAAACGCTATCTGATTTTATATTTCTTTGTCTCTGAATAAAAATTGTTCAAACACTCGTAAAATATATTTTGATGTATTCATAGGGTAAGAGCTGATAACACTTTTTTCATGTGTTTTTATAAGACTTGGAACTTTTTTAAAAGATGAATTTTATATATCTCTACAAGGGGTATATAGTCTGTCATTCCAACCGCGGGGCAAAACCACCCCATATTTTTTTGTTCACTCTTGCGAAAAAAGACTTATGTGTGTTTATCATTAGTAAAGTCTAGAAAAAGTTTTGCCCCGCGTTTGGAATGACAGACTATTTACCCCTTGTAGAGATATTTAAAAGTTATCTTTTAAAAAAAGTTCCAAGTCTTCTAAAAACACATAAAAAAGTGTTATCCGCTCTTAGTCTATCATAGCAACTTATACTAATTAGTTAACAAAAGCAAGCAGTTTAAGAGAATTAGATAATCAAATTCATTAAGATTGTAAAATTTGTTGTTAAATAAAAGAATTTAAAATAAATCTTTCACAATTTTTCCAATCGTTAGGGGCCTACACACGATCAGTTTAACTTCGCAGTTTATCTGTGCAGTCAAACTGCACAGTTGTGTGAACTGTACGGTGTGTGGGCTATTTCAGTTTGCTCCTCAATTGTTCTCAGTTTGAAGAGCTGACGTGCGTGGCTAGACACGACTAGAAAGGGAAGTTCGGTTTTGCGCTCAGATTGATCTGAGCGCAAAACCGAACTTACCCAAAGACTACACATGACTGTGCCAACTGTTCAATTAACTGAGCTGACTTCGCAGTTTATCGGTGCAAAGTAGAGTCAAATGCGCAGGCCAAAAGCCTGCGTTAAAATTTGTCGGAACTATGCAGTTATCTCAGTTTATCGCTCAGACATGGCGCCACAAGGGTTAAACTGCGCAGTTAAACTGATCGTGTGTAGGCCCCTTTAATGAATTTGATTATCTAATTTTCTTATGTATGAATATTTTTAGTTTGACATAATAATGATTAACATTATTAAGTTTAAAATTAAATAATATATCAGAATGGTCCAAAAGTCTTGCCCTAATGTTAAATCCAATTAAATTCAATATAATGTCTATAGAAAGCCGGAATCAGTTGGCTAAAGTGCCGTAACGCAGTCTGGTCATCAAACTAATTCTGTAGACTACTGCAAAAATTTAGGATTATACATAGACAAATACTTAGTGGAATCGCTCATTTTATCATCTAATTATTATTGTGATATTGTGTACGGACCATGTATAAACCAGTCAACATCGCAGCTTATCCAAAAATTTTAAAATATATGCTTCAGATATATTGTATACAACATAAATTTACATATCGCATACTTCGTAGACAACTTGATCACAACCGGGCAGCCAGATTATTTAAATTGCAATTTAAAATATTTATCAGATTATCATAATAATAATAAAAATACGATGTCACAGGATACAACATTGTCAATAAACTTGCATGAAACAAATTTTTATAAAAAATTTTTTACTTATGGTTCTGCCTCTATATACTTATAATAATATTCCTCGTGAATATAAACATCTCAAAAAAGAGGCGTTTCGAAAGAACGTTAGGGGTTGTCTATTAATAGTCACCGCGAAATATTATGCAATATGAACCAATGACGCAAGATTGTCTTAAATAAAATTAAGATGCTAGTCACCAGATGGCCTAACGATTGTCAACACAACTCACTTCTGTAAACTCTACAATTATTCTGTACTCAAAGATTAAATAATAAAACTTACGATGCTAGTCAACAGATGGCCAATAGTGCGACGTCTAGCTGCCTCTATTAAAAGTGGCCTCATTTACGCTCATAAGGATCAAAATCTTCTAGTAATATGTTAAACAATGCTAATAGTAATTACAATTCTGTTTTCCAGCAAACGGGTTTATTACTAAAATCACCCCCGAGCGAAAATTGACTCGATTAACCGATGGCGCAATTAATATTAATCGAAATCTATTATACTGTTATTATTATTGTAGATTATAGACGCGTCGACAGCTCAGGTCATTAGCGTCTTCAACACAACAATTAATAATCCATTTGTGTATTAGAATCTGCCAACCGGCATACACAAACCGACTGGTACGAGCTCGGGCTCCTGGGAACTGAACCGGTGCTAGGATTTTCGGGCCCCGGGTAAGCGTTCTCAGGTCCGTGTCCCCAAAAAAAAAATGTTTCTCCAAGATTTGTTTTTTTTTTTGGAAATATGTAGTCAGAAAATTTTTATGCAAAAAATCAAAAAACGCCTTTTTTGTTGGGAAAATGTTTTAATGCTCGCAGTTTTAAACACGGTAGTCACATATAATAGGTAAGCCCCTTCAGGGGCCCGGGTCCGGGGTACCTTTGCCCCGCTTAACCCCCCATAACGCCGGCCCTGCCTGGGAACGCCAATTTCCAAAGAACATTGGAATGCAATTGCGAGAACAACTACATTCCAATGTTCCCCCTGGTGGATATTATACTGTTAAAATAAGTTTTGGAGTGACGTTAATTTTTTATCGTTGTTAGGTATCATGAGCTTGAAAAGGGTGGAGAAAGTTTGTTTTAAACAATTCCTATCGTTAGTAATATTTTTTTTTTGTAATACGTGCATTGAAAGTGCATCATTACATACTTGTTTTCGGGGCTTTTGCATGCCAATGACGTTAAGTAAAAGTTGCGCATGCGCAGATCAAAAGTAGTTAAATTAATAGATTTGAACGGCTGAATTGCAATTGAGAATTTTCGTTCTTCAAAAGTAGCGTTTTCGCCCCTATAGGGAAATAATTCTTTTCGGGTTGAAAGTATGCGAAAGTGACGCCATCGTACGCGATGATTGTAAACTATATCTGACAGTTCGCCTAACCTGCAATATTTATTTATGCTTTTTATGTATGTTTATGTTGTTCTTTCAATGCACTAATTACAAAAAGTACCTATAACTATGTGTTGAGTCAGACTCTTATGACCCCAGTTGTCGAGCGTCTATAATCCACAATTCAATTAAATTCCTACTATGTGTTATTCGGGCGAATTGACGATTGCGACTCAGGTGATTACCGTCTTCGCTGCGTTCTGGCAAGCAAATGCCTCTCCTCTTGCAATCGTCAATTTTCTGTCCTACTAACACAATGTACTATTAACCCTTTACAGGTTGAACGATTTCTAAACATTTAAAATATGTTTTAAACTTTTTGTAGCACAGTATTCTCGTCACTGTCAAAACGTGATGATCTGACAAGCTAATGTAAATACATTTGTATAATGCGTCTGGCAAACATAAAAAATATTTATTTTCTTTTTACACAGTAGATATTACATAGTTTTTACAATTAAATACCCGCAGATGTTCGTAGATACTAAATAGTGATTTATAACGCGAATTTTAATGGTACATCTGCAGACGACTTTATCACAGTTTAAACCACAATATAACGACAATTATCAGGATTGAACAATTCTAGCGCAATCAGTTGTTATAAATAATTTAATTAACAAAACATTTCAAACTGATGAAAGAAAATCAAACTGATTGTATATTTTAGTATATCGAGCACAATGATCAAGTGCTGTAGCTCAACGGTCTCGTAACCGCATAGTCGTGGGTTCGAGCCCCACGTTGGGCGGGAATGTTTTTTTTTTATTGTAAATATCCTTTTAGTAAACAATTTGAGTCAAAAAAAATTATCAGGATTGAAAAAATCTAGCGCGATCAGTTGTTATAAACAATTTAATTGTTTGTTCCTTTATAAAAATTTTTTCTTTATAACTGCAGAGCCAACATTTTGCTATAGAACACACAAGAGGCGGGCTGATGGCACGGAACACTAATTGTACAAGTATATCTTCCATTAAATTTGTTTTTTGGACACAGTGTATTTTTCCAAATACTTATTTGCTACAACAGATCAAATATTTTGGCAATAAATGTTACTGAATATACAACAATGTACTTGTCATGTGTCAGATATGTTTGATGTCATTATCAGAAGAGGTGTTGGTTGAAGATGTGCCAAATTGGATCAGATAATAGGTACTAGAAATGAATTAGTTGACATTCTCTATTGGACAAGTCTAGTTAAAGCCACTGAACCAGCTCTGTGCTATTGAAAATACATCAGGCTGCTCGCTAGAAAAAAATGTTAACTCAATAACTTTTTAAAATAAGAAAAAAATGATACTTCATTGCCGGTAGTGATCATACAGTTTTTAAAAATTATGTTTGCGCAGTAAAATGTTATAATAGTTCTCTAAAATCCCAAAAATCAATAGAAATCAATGTGTTCTTTCTTCTAAGGGGCCGTTCAAGTATTACGTAACGCAGTTTTTGAAGATTTTTGACCCCCCCCACCGATTGTAACGCTTGGTAACGTTTCGCTTTATCCCGCCCCCCAACGTTACGTAACATTTTTACCTAAAAATGTCAATTATGTCGCACAAAATACCGGAAAATCACCCCCCCCCCCTCTGTAACGCACCGTAACGTTTTACAAGACCCCTTTCCCCCAAACTGCGTTACGTAATACTTGAACGGCCCCTAATGCTTAAAAACAAACTTTCAAAATTTCTTACATCCAATCCTTTTAAATGGTTCACTATAAAATTTTGATTTTGCAGTTGTATAAGTTTCCGTAAAATTGAAGTACAAAGCTATTGCATCAATCTGGAAACGTGCTCATTTAAAAAATATCATGCAAATTATTGGTCCGAGAGAAATTAAAAAACTACTTTGAAAGTAGATTAGCGTAAAAAGTTATAAGTACCTGCAGATATCGAGCAGAATAATAATTCTAAACATGTAAATTCTAGAATCTAGAACGTTTATTTTGAACGTCTCCCAAAAGTAATAAATCAATTTATCGCAAAAATGTTTTAGTTTTATCGGGCTAATAAAAATCAGTTCAACTTGGAGTTTGTTCGGTATAATGCTTGAAAATCGGCAAAGAAACAATTAATGGGTACACAATCTGGTTTCCATAAAGCACCTCGCTTAGTATAAACAAGTTTCTATTGCGCTTCTGATTTGTATTACACAGTATTTTAAAACAGAGGCGGATTCTGGAGAAGATGCTTACGAGATGTAAATTTTCCGCCGGCTTAAAATTAAAGCATCACTAAGTTTTTCTGTTATATTTTTAATAGTGAAGAAATTATTGGACTCGAAGCACTTCTGATGAAATCAGGGTAAACTTTGAAATCATTAGATGCTTGTGAACGACTATATGACAAACTACAAAGGCTTGAATATGATTTGCGACTTGCAATATAACTCTGTTATAACTGTTCTGGGGAGGCATTTACTTCGACGCCCGCACAGAGTTGCAGAGATATTGCACGCAGCAAATCTTTCTTCAGGACTTTTTCATACTCGTTCACAACCATATGACGGTTTCAAACTTCCCTTATTTCATCTGAGAACAAAATATGCTTCCAGTCTGATTATTCCTAACACTAAAAAACTCGGGTCGCAGTGCCAAACCCTGCCGACAATGTGTATTTGCTAATACAGGCCTTGTGACTTTAATACGTGAACTTAGGTTTGTTTTTGGACAAAATAAAAAATTTAACCCCTTAATACATCCCTTAAAATAATATTTTTTTTCTTAATTTCAATATTATTATCAATGCAACCTCTGTACGAAATTAAATACACCCTTCAGTAAGTAAATCACTATCCGCAAACTGGTGTTTTTATAAAATTTGTAAGTCCGGTTCTGTCGGGCCGATTTTAATAAAATCTTAGCAGCTCATTTTGATCTTTACTAAAAGGTTAAATTTCAATTTTGAAACAATTCTGAAAATTTTTTCGTTATTTTTGGGCTCAAAAACATTTTTCTACCCCTAAAAACCACCCTTAAAATGGTCCGATTGGGCCCATTTTAAATAGGCTTCGTGCGGTGATGGATTCCAACGTGCCTACCAAATTTCGTCAAAATCAATTAACTCTTTCGAAAGTTATAGCCCGTACACATATATATATAAATATATATATATATATATATATACATATATAAATAGACATTTCCAAAAATGGTGCCAAATTGTTCAGGAGGCTATGAAACGTCGAGAAATTTTGGTCCGACCCCTAGGTCCCGCCATCCGACCGACGCCAATAGTGTATGTGCCATATGGCAAATACACTAAAAAATATTTAAGTAATAAAACTTTTAAGTTAAACGGTTTTATTTTAAATCATCAGCTGTACCAAAAACTAGAAAATAATTAGGACACAAACCAAGGGGCACTTTGTGTCGCTGCGTCAGCGGAATAAGTAATAAAAACGTGGGGCGCATTTGAAATATTTCTGTTAGTGGGCTTGGAAACACATTTTTCTAGACAAGCCGTTCTTATTTAATAATTATACAGTCATTATACAGATTTTTATGCGCCCCACGTTTTTATTACTTATTCCGCTGACGCAGCGACACAAAGTGCCCCTTGCTTTGTGTCCTAATTATTTTCTAGTTTTTGGTACAGCTGATGATTTAAAATAAAACCGTTTAACTTAAAAGTTTTTTTACCTATTTTTATTTTCTAGTTTTTAGTTTGATTTCTGGCCCGTATCATTATGCAAACTCCTCATCCTTTCAACTGTCCACCTCCTGATTCCATCATCAAACTCTCGTTATCAAGTTGAAATTATCATTATATTGTATTGTCACGGGAACTCAATGTGTGTGCAAAGTTTCATAAGAATCGGTTAAGTAGAAGTATGTAGTTGAAAAAGCTGTCGCTAGATTTGAAACAAAGATAGTAACAAACACAAACAAATATACGGGGTCAAGCTAAATAAAACCGTTTAAAAATGTAGCAGAAAAACCGAGTTGTGCGTTAATTTTGACCGGGAGTTTATTTTAACAAAAAAGAAAATAGTTTTCATATTTTTTTTTTCAAATTTAAATAACATCAATCAAGTACAGTGAAACCTGTATGGTTCCAGAAAAATACGGTGAAACCAGTTGTGTGGCCGTGTGCGAGTACTCTAAAAATCGAGTAGCGGTTGAGCGCTAAAAATACTCGATCGTCGAATCGAATGAAAATTCGAGTACAGTAATGAACAAAACAATGTTTTCGTTTCCTGTTCCTGTGCAAAAAAAGACAGATACGTAACTATATGCGGCGGTACCGCGGGTGCTGTTAGCGTAGTTATGTAGTACCTGCCTTTCAGAATAGGTATAATTTATTATAGAAAGAACTGGAACTGCTTCGAATCGGGCCAATGAGTAGATACGGGTAGAAAAGGTTTACACTTTGAAAAAGGCTTCAGCTCTATTCCTTTGACTTGCATTCTAAAAACGCCCTTTTCCTTTTCAAAACGAATCCAGTACCTATTTGATAAATATTCAGTTTTTCTTCTCGTATTATGTTTCGCAGTGCAAGGAGAAAAAGTTAAGATACTGAGAAATGTTATTAACAGTTTTTAGTACCTAGTATTGTAATTTTTTTCCTCGTTCTACTTGACTTGAAAATCGGAAATTCAAGTGTTTATAATACTCGCTTGACTCAAGTCGAAAAAGAAAATCCACTACTCGCACATCCCTACACGCTGTCGCGATCGTCATTGTAATGCAATAATAGAAAAAGAAACGTTCAAGTATAATTACGTAACAATTTTTTTTGCTATTTTTGAAACCGCCGTACCCCATCATAACATATCGTAACATTCGTAACCATACACTTATTGATAACATAATAGTAACGCTGATAATAATTATCCCTCTGTTACGTAATATTTGAACGTTCCCTAATCGACTTAACAGAGGTTTCACTGTACTTCATATATTTTTAAAATCACTGACACATGCACTTAATGTTAAGCTCAAATTCCTAAAAAATCATTAGAAAATTAATGTATTGATATATTTTGTAACGAAAAAATCATGAACAACAAAAACCGTCAGATAAAAATATTAAGGGATGTGGTTATAGCCGTTAAACTGGTATTCTTTTCAGAACAATCAAATGCGCGTGCCCCGATACCACCGCGACGACAAAACTCTGGCGGCGACGTCGATGACACCTCTGTTATCGTCAACAAGCACTCTGACATCTGACGGCAGCGCCGGCAGCTGCAATTCGTCAAGCGACGACCTCATACAGCGTTCGCGAGCCAGACAAATCACCAGGAGGCGGGGCGCTATCAAACATGCAAGGTAACAATTCCCCAACTTTTGTACCGCCAAGAGAAAACAGATTGCAATTAATGATGCTGTGATGAAATTGAAGCATACAAATATTTTAAAATCGTATAAACAAACAAATGTTCACTCAATCAAAATATCATAATATAGGAAAGATTTGTCTAAATACAAATAATACCTCGATTTCGGACTACGCTGCCTCGAATTACACGAATTCGGAGTTACGCGATTCTTTATTTTCCCCTACCCATTCGAAGGACTCCGCAGTAGATTTCCGCGATCTTTGTGAAATGTGCTCGTAGTATTACGGTACAATGAAAGAATAGTTATTTTCGATACGTGTGCGTGAAGTGAGGTATTCTAGTAGGCTTAAATTGAGACACTAGCTAAGGGACTGACGCATACACAACGAGATCTCGTCGTGTATGCGTCAGTCCCTTTAGCGAGTGCCTCAATTTAAGCCTACTAGATAACTCACTTTAAGCGGACGTATCGAACATAATTTTTTATAACGACTGCTTCTAAAGTTTAATAGTGAGAAAAAAAATTATGAAAACGGAAAAATCGCTCTTCTAGTCCTTAGAACTTTACAATTACAGACTAAGTTACGATTTAGTTTATTTTTATTAAAGTTATTAACTTCTGTATAAATCATTAAAAACATTACTCTCTCATGATGTGGACTTTGTACGCGCGATACTATATATAGGAACACATCGATCGATAGCCGGTAAGTGCTTATATTGTACAAAGTACGGAAATTTCGAGTTTATAAGATGTAGAGATAGAGATTGTACTTTTACGCACGCTTTGGACTTTTACGCACGGTGACGGTACTTTTACGCACGCTTACTAAAATACGCCTCTTCACGCCCGCCTCGCAGTGCTCGAATATTGAACTTTAGAAGCAGGAGTTATAAAAATGGTTATATACTACAAATAAATTATTTGATCAATACTTTAAATCACTTATAATTTAACTCGACTATAAATTATTCATTATATGTCGAATAAGCTTGATTCAAGTAATAAGCAATAGTATATTGTGCGACTAGTGCGAGTGCGGTAAAACACACGAGTGGAATCTCCTCTTTCGACCAATAGTCGCACACAATATTTTGTTCAACTACCGCAAGAAATATGTCATTTCGTGGCTCTGCTGAGCGTGGGCGAAATAATGGGTGACCTGATTGATTGCGTAAACGTTCCCCGTTATAATGAGCGTGGGCAAAATGGCATTTCATCCACTCTCTACGTCAACAGTCAGGGAATTCATTATTTCGCCCACCCTCAGTAGAGCAACGAAATTACATATTTCATGCGGGTGTTGAACAAAATATTTTTTTTTTAATCAGCCAATGTTTTTTTCTACAGTAATACTTTTTTTAATTTTAGGGTGCATATAGTTAAAGGACACAAATTCGTAGCAAAATTTTTTCGACAGCCAACTTTTTGTGCGTTTTGTAAAGAATTTTTATGGGGTTTCGGAAAGCAAGGATACCAATGCCAATGTAAGTATAATTATTTTATTTAAAACTAGTTATGCGGCATCACTATTTTCGCTCACTGTTCATCCCCCTTTGTCGTAGCGTAATAATATATAGTGTATATTACTCGTCAAGAAGTAAGCTTAATTTAAACAGTGAAAACATTTTTCAAATCGATTCAGTGACCTAAGGGCTATGCGCGTCCTCATTGCACCATGTTTCCAACTCTACTCTAGCAGTGGTACGAGCCAAGTTGGACAGGAAAATGGAAATTATTAATATTATGTAAAAAATGTCTGTTCATATTTTAATTTGTTTTGCTTTTACATATAAATAAATAAAATAAATTAAATCGAACTACGATAAATGAATAGTTAAGTATACAGGTGATCGATGTTCTCCCGAATCAGTGGTTCGAGAAAATGACATATTTTGACGAAAATTTGATAAACGTACGTCTCAATTTCGAATAAAAATCGAAAAAGATAGTCAAAAAACCACCCCCGAATTCGACAAATTTTGCTTAATAATCCGGCAAACTCTACATCAGACAGTAAAAAATTACAATATTATGGCAACACTGGGTATAGAATGTTCAACACGAAAGTTCTTTTCGATCATTTTTTTTTTTTTGAACTATAATTTGACTCGAGCGCATGTAGTAAAAATGTAATTATAATGTGTACAATTTCAAATGTTTTTTTAACAAGGTCAGTGTGTCCTGAATTTCTTCAGAGCTGTTAATTCAGTGTAACTTAATTTTCAATATCGTAAGTCTCGTAGTTGTCTTATTTTACGTCTGTCAACAATCACTCGCCAACTGTCAGTCTAATGTGTTTACAGATACCGTTTCTTACAAATCAGCGTACAGAATATTGTTACTGAAACACTATAAACCGCTGATTTACATTCGATTCTGCGTCGGCCTTAGTCATCCGGGCGAGATATTTTTCAGCGTCCTTTATTTTTAATTATTAACTAGCATTTTTCCCACGAATCGCTGGTCAAGATGTCGTGCTTAGTGGCCGGGGCGACCGCCCGGATTGCTCCCCCCATGAACATAGGATTTTTAGGGACGGAGTATAAAGTACCACTTTATACGACGGGGAGAAGCCAATCAGGGGAGGGTGCATGTCTGTTTTATGGACATGCCCATGCTATGCATGTGCCCACGTTCTATTGGCCGCGTCTTTGCGCGTGCTCAATTGCGCCAGATGCAGTCGTCCGCGTCTTTGCGCATGCTCAATTGTTCGTACAGCGATTGCGCAACTGAATCGATCAATAGAATGTGGGCACACTTGCTTCCTCACCGCGCCCCCCTTAACAGCAACCTCCTCACTCGCTTGTACTACGGCCCTAGATTTCTATGTCTATGGCTCCCCTTAAAGCCGGCACTGATTCGATTCTCTCTGCGAGTACTGACCTGACAAGACGGGCGAGGTGATTTCCACCGACCTCAGATTTTCTTGATGACACGAATTTTCCGATGGTTCAATGTTTTTGCAATTTAGCTTGTTATTTTATTTTCGTAAAACTTTATTCACCTCGAATGAAAAAATTCCCTCGAGTCCGGATTTTCTCTTCACGGCCCTGTGTGAATATGACCATGGGAGGGGTAGGAACATAGGTGGGATTTCAGCCATCCCATTCGGGGGGAGGGGTAACATCAGCAACCAGTCTCTTAATTTTTTAAAGTGAGACTGTGGTGGACAAACGAAATACAAAGACAATGAGCACATTAGTTTTCTTTTAACATTGGGGAGACAAATGCCTCCTGCTCTAGGGGGCCCAAATTCTTATTCCTCCATTGCTTGTTATTAATGTTTTACACCAGGCAAATAACGGATATTGAACCAGAAATTCTCATCCAAATGTACTGAGTTCAAATGCCAACGGCAGGAATTTCCCTAGTAGGTTTTCTTTGAGTCCTCCGTTCGCATTGTGTTGTAAACGAATTTGAAATTTAGAAACAGTGATATCGCGAGTAGTATTTACTTATTACGTAATGTTGAGAAATGAAAATTTTTGCCATACCCACTATAAAACAGCTACTTTATATGTATGTATAACGGCCTGTAATGGGTCACTTAACAGGCAGGTGTGTGGGAAAGTTACTTTCCCGCAAGCCTACACATATTGTGAGAATTTTTGAAAAAACTGCAAATGAAGTGAAAGGCAGTTATTTTACAGGGGGTATGACAAAAAATAGAATATACAGCGTGTCCACGAAAGTTCTTTACAAATGGAATTTTTTTTTATTAATTATTCCAATAATTAATAAAATTAATTAATAAAAAAATAAAAATAAAATAATAAAAATTAATTAATTATTGGAGCAAAAATTTTTTTCTGTGGAAAAAATCTGCTTCGTCCAAAACCTCTAAAACACCAAAGAAAATTTTGGAAGGAGAACTGTTCTTTGTATGGAGAGAGATGGAGGACATGTTGAATTCTGATTTATAATTCTGAATAAATAATTAGATACTTAGAAGTTAGTTATGTTATAATTTTGAATTAAATTTGATTATGTAACTAATTTTGCGAAAATCTTGAATATCACAGATAATTTTTATTTTTAGTAAAATAAAACTTTTTGATTTCCCTCGTATAACTTTAGGCCGAAAAAAATTTTCTTTGGTGTTTTAGAGGTTTTGGACGAAGCAGAACTTTTCCACAGAAAAAAAATTTTGCTCCAATAATTAATAAAAAAAAATTCCTTTCGTGGACACGCTGTATATTTCGTGCGTAATTATTAATCACTCGTGTGTCTGTTAAAATAAGCGCAGCGAGTTTTAGCATAGTGTCACTACTCGTGCGTAATTAGGTACCTCATTACGACACTAGATATACAATCTACTATAACGCATTATGATTTTTCATTATTACTAGTATTATGTATTTTTACAGCATGTCAGACAGCAGTTCACAAAAAATGCCACGACAAGTTATTAGGAAAATGTCCAGGTTCAGGCAAAGATTCCGAAAGTACAATAGTAAGTATTGAAACGAGCATATTAACATTTATATAGTAAATTATGTTCTGTATTTCCGCAGTACTTGAGAGAACGGTTCAAAATCAACCTACCGCATCGATTCAAAATGCATTCGTTTATGTCACCAACGTTTTGCGACCACTGTGGATCATTGCTCTATGGTTTGTTTAGACAAGGCTTAAAATGTGAAGGTAAGATTATCTTTACGTAGTTTTAGTTTATTAAAATTATAAATGAAACGTTTTAATTGTTAGCTTAGTTGATAAAAAAAACGTTGATTCATATTGCAAATATTACATCTTAATAATGAATTAAGATGTACTATTTGCAATTTTGATCCATTTTTGCGTCAATACGTTAGTTGCGTTCACGCGTTCATGTATAAATAGTTTTTCCTATCGTATAGGCAACCAAACTTACGGATCTGTTGCGTTACGTTGTATTATGCTTCCTGTTTCATGTTTGTGACCATCGTGACGTATTGACGTACAAAAATTAAAATTATTCAGTTTTTTTTGTAATGAGCATTAGGTATTTTGTTTCGTCTTATCGAATTAATACCTATTTGGTTTCTTATCTCCACGAATAATAAAAAATGTTTATTAAATAAAATTATGTTATTTTCCAATTACTATAATTTTTTCAATTTTTTTTTCTTGTTTTTTAAAACATTAAGACGTTTTTTTTTCAACTTGACTTAATTTATCAGAGTGTAATAGTTTTTAAGTTATTATAATTTTCTGGCTTGATATTTTATATTTACGTCAGTATTCAAATAACCATATATTTGTAAGGGTTATTGCAAAAAAAACCGGTCAAGTGCGAGGCGGAGTCGCGTGGCGACCCAGTGGCGAACAATTTTTATAGCCGCGAATAAAAAAGTTTCACTTGTATACAGGAATTCACGAAGTTCTCTCGATATTTTAGGAGAATTTTATTTTTCACGTTATTCTCGAGAACCACTGAACTGATTGTTATGAAACTTTCAGCGTAGGATTAAGTCATTTTATTTATTTATTTTATTAAAAGTCGTATCAACTTTTAGCACGAGATATACATATATGATATTTTTTGCCATACCCACTATAAAATAGCTACTTTTCACTTCATTTTCAGTATTTACAAAAAATTTTATCAATTCATTTGAGTCGCCAACTTCAAATTTGTAGCAGGCCATGAGTAGATAATAGCGGGCGGATCAGAGCGAATAAACATAAATCACTATGGAAACTGTTTATTTTCCACACTAATGTGTTTTGAAAACATTTTCAACACACCTGCCAGTTAACTGATCCATTCCATGCACACATTCACGCATGTATAAGGCAGCTATTTTATAGTGGGTATGGCAAAAAATATTAATGCATTAGAGAAAATCGTTTGATTTATGCAATATCCACTGAACCAATAATAATAACAATATTCTAATTTAAAATAATTTGCTGTAATTCATTTTTTTTAATTAAAATATTGATGTGAATGTGATGCATGTTCAGATGTTGCGTTTTAAGTGAAATGATTGTCTCTAAAGGTTTTCAATAACTACCAGGTAAATAAAACTCGCCTATGTTGCGTCTTAAGTAAAATTATTCACTGTATGAAAAAAATTTTTTTGGAAAATCCCCATTCGCGGTGGACCACGAAAAACTACTGACGTTATCTTTAAATGAAATCTCCACAAAATAACAAAAGAACGTCAACAGAAATTTTAGGATTATTTTTCTACAGTGAAAACAGATTTTTCATCTGGCACAGTAACGAGAGATATAAATCTACGAAACGTTTTAAAAATGGAAAAGAGGATAAAAATCTCTTTGTAATATCTCTAGCGCATGTCTACTTCAAAAATATAAATTCCAACAACATTTTTTCAGGTACTGACCCCCTTACATTAACATTGAAAAAAATAGTTCACGGGAAATAAAAACGTATTTTTATAGCTTAAAAACTAATGAAAATACAATTTCACAACTTCAAAGCATTTTGTACGCCGCGGTTAAAATAAATACGTGCATGTTTTAGTAAGTAATAATTAGGCAGATACATTGCTGTACCCGGCACTGTAACTACTATAATAATATGCTCTCTATCAAATGGATCATAATTTAAGGCAAAACATTACACAATATTAATATGTTATGAACAAGAACAGAAATTTTGCGAGGTTCTTGTGGAAGGTTTATTTGGGAGTCCCTGCGTAAGGTTTATTTGCGGGAGCCCTGTGCAATATTTATTTGCAGGGCCCTAGGCAAGGTTTATTTGGGAGATTCTGTCAAATCTATCGATAACAAGCTAGGAAGTGTATTGAGTGAATATTGAAGGAAGGTTTGGTTGAGGGTCAAAATAATGAAGCATTACCAAAATATCGCTTGTGGCCAACGTTTCGAAATATTTAATTTCATCTTCAGGGCCTCAAGCCAGTCAAATAATGATAAATTGTTCCAATTCTAAATTGCATTATCATTTAACTATGGTTTTACAATTTTGTCACATAAACAACACATATTTTAAAACTTAAATTTGATTAAATCAATTATTAAAACTGTCACACTTTAAAACTGATAAATTGAAATTGATGAAAATATTTTTTTATAAAAATATATAAAAAGGCGTTCTGCAGACTGAGTGACATCACAATAGTGGTTGAGCTTATACACAGCGTTTGGTAACCAGAGACCGGCGCGGCACGGTGGCACGAATTTTTAATGAAAATCTTGTGAAAAGATGTAAAAAATTTAGAGAAACAGTGTTACAGAGAATTAAATTTCCTACATAAAACTTTATATGCAAGATCTACGCGTATCTTCAGTCGATTGTCACTCTCAAGTCTATAAAAAGTATGAAACATGGAATACGTACTGAAGATTTAAGTTATAGTGAGCTAGTTTCGGAATTCCGAAACTGAGAACCAAATATCCAGTTCCGGAATTAAAGCTGAACCGATATTGGAGGTCCTTATCGTATGCGAGACCCTTGTCAATAAGCCTTGAAACTTGCAAACCGCTGTTATTTCTCCAAAAGTGAAACTTTGAAAAAAAAAACACTCACTTGCAATCAAGTCGTCAAGTTTTGCCTTAACACCTGCCTAATATGCTATAGCAATATGCGCCGCTAACCCAATTGGCAACACTTCTTACCGTTCATCATCCGAAGCGTTGCATTGGAAGAAAAAATCTAAAAATACAAAAAATGACCTTAACGTCTAATTCGTCATCTTAATACTAAATGACATTTTAAATACATGACAAAAACGTGTCGAAGTATCATTTCAAATTTGCGTTGTTCATAATAAGATTTGCTTTATGGTCAACGATTCAAGTTCGGAGACGTAAACAAACTCAAGTTCGTGTTTGAAGTCGGACATGTGGATTCCAAACACGAAACTTTGAGCGTTGAGTGAATGAATTTATTTCACTTAACGCTTCGAGATTATCATTGTGTATTATCAAAGTGTTCTGAACACATGTGAGGCACTTCTATTAAACATACAAAAAGAAATTTGAGTAAACTATTTACGTTTTATACAACTTATTATTTCAGTTGTTGACCCAAAATTGGAAAAAACAACATTTCAAAAGCTATTAGCTTGTGTTCTCATAGTTTTCTGTATTTATAAATCTTTGAACCATCTCCAATCCTCGAGGGAATGTTTTCTTTACACCTTTCTTATTATGCGTCGTTAGGTCTAGGTTCGAAGAATTATTGCTAATGACCTCAGTTGTCGAACGTCTTTAATCTATAATCTCCCAAAGAATTATTCATGTCAAATTTCGTTAAAATATAGGGATGAAGTATAAAGTACCACTTTAGACGAGGGGGAAGTCTTTCAGGGGAGGGTGCATGCCTGTCTTATGGACATGTCCATGCTATGCATGTGCCCACGTTCTATTGGCTGCGTCTTTGCGCATGCTCAATTGCGCCAGATGTAGTCGTCCGCGTCTTTGCGCATGTGCTCAATTGTTCGTACAGCACTTGCGCAACTGAAGCGACCAATAGAATGTGGGCACACTTGCTTCCTCACCGGCCCCCACTCGCTTGTACTACGTCTCTAGATTTCTATGTCTATGGTATAGTTAAGTCTTAAGATTTAACTACGTTGCATCAACGGATAAAATATGATGATTTTAATTGTAATTGAACAATTATTTGATTTGATGCCAAGGCTATTAATATTTAATTGACCACTGATAGTTTTGAAATATTTATCGTTTTGTGGGTTGTTTCTCAAAGGGATTCTCATTAAGAAAACCCGGATAATCAGTTGCACCTGTGATACAAAAATAACAACGTAAATTATTGTTGTAATACCTGTCACATTGTATGTCATGCTGCAATTATTTGTCCCGGGAGTTCAGAGTTGCACCTGTTAGATTAATAATGATTCACTTCGTTGCATTGATACAATAAATGCATTATCGGCCAGTTTAATCAGAATTTAAATCAAAATTAAAAGTTGGCGAGCTGCTTCTTTGTACTTTAATTATGCGAATGGGTGGATTTCAAGATGTGGGGGTACAGAACACTGGAGCATATAAGCCAAATTGTTGGTATGTACTTATTTTTTTTGAGGAATAATAAAATTGAATTGAATTGAATTGAACAATCTTTATGATGATCATTTTCTGGTAGCATAGGTGCCTGCGCGTTACATCATACGAGCATAGTTACGGCGCGAGCAGCACTATGTACCCCGTGTCCGGTCTCAAAGGCGAACATAGGGATTTAACATGGTATCTATTGTTAATTTTTGCTGATTCGTGTTCGTCAATTCAACGTACAAGAAAGGTAATGGTACCTATCGAAAGATAAAATTATTGCGCATCAAATGATTCTAAAAATAAGACCAAAAATGAAATTTTTACTTTAAAATACCAATTTGAAATTTACCGATTTTGCAGTAATGATTCCAAATTAAGTAGGCGAAAAACAGAACGTTAGAAACTATTTTTATAACAGACTGGGATATTGTTTAGTTGAAAATGGCCGGTTATTTGAATATTTATTATAATTTTATTTTCTTTTTTAAGTATTACTTTTCGTTGTTTAATAATAAAAAACCAATTAAAATATTCATTACTTAGATAGGTACCTATTTGTTTCCTTATAATAGTCTATACAAGTAGAATTAAAAGCCAAAATATTTAAAAATGACACACAACGTTAAATCCCTATGTTCGGCTTTGAGACCGAACTCATGCTTGTAGATTGTAGAAGAAGACATGCTAATTCTAGCTTACACTGTTCATCCACCTTATATGTCATAGCGTAAGAATTGTACCATAGCCTTGGCTTTTAAACACTGAACTGTAATAGTAGACTGTATTTCTAGTGTCGCAATGAGGTATATTACTGACAAGTAGTGACAGGATGTTAAACCAGCGATTTAGCGAGTTTTAATAGTCACTCGAGTCATAATATCATTACACACGAGAAATAAAAGGTATTTTTTGCCTGCATCCCCATTACAAAATAGCTAATTTTCACTTCATTTTCAATAGTTATTTTCAAAAAATTTTGACAGTTTATTTGCGTCGCCAACTTCACTTTTAGTAGTAAGCCATAAGTAGCTGCTGCAGTGCGCACACACAGTAGCAATAAACATAAATCACTATGCAAACTGTTTAATTACCACACTAGTGTGTTTTGAAAACACTTTCAACACACCGCTGCCTGTTTATTTATTTATTGTAAATTATATAGACGCGTCGACAACTTAGGTCATTAGCGTCTTGATTACATTAAATAACAACACACTTAAAACTAAATGACATCACAAAACATCCATGAGGCCGCGACGCTAACCACTGAACCATACTGTCCTCACACCTGCCTGTTGACTAACCCATTTCATGCATATATACACGCATGTAAAGTAGCTATTTTATAGTGGGTATGGTAAAAAAGAATTTTTCAAATCGGTTCTGTAGTTATGATATTTCCCTCGAAAAACAAAGAATTATAAACATACGCACTTTATAATATCAGTTTAGATATTGGATTGTATTTAAACGTTTTCAGTACTTAGGCACTTATCTAAAGTTAACACCAATATGCTGATGAGTGATGACACATAAGTTGCATAAGTACAATATCTAATCCTTCCAAGTTATCTGATAGATTTATTGTTACCGATTTTACAAACGATGACCTTCATTAAATGAAAATTTTTACTGGAAAAGCAGCCAATTACATAATTGATTCCTGCAAATATCGGAAAAAATCATTTTAATAACCATAGTCACAATCAGGAATCTAACCTGAACTTTTTTACTATCGCGGCGGAATGAGCTTACAATTTTCAACCGTGACATGATTACCAATCTAACATTCTCCATATATGCAAAGGAATCAATTTATTGGCTGCTCTTCCAATAAAAATTTTCGATTGCAAAACAGCCGTATAAATCTATATACCTTCATTAAATACAATTATTTAATTAATTTCTATATACTATTAATATGCCATAAATTAGAACAATGTATGTTTTTAAAAATAATTATTTGAACTTGGACCATTAATTTCAGTGTGAAATAGAACAAAAATAACAACGCGTCAGACGTAAAATTGACGAAAATAAATTAGGTTGTTGGTTCTTTGACATTAAAAAGAAATATGACACGATGAATAACAATGCTGCGCTCATTTAAGCACGATTTTTTATCATTTAGTTTTCATAATATCATGAAAAATCTCTCATCGTACAAAAAGTAGCCCAAAGAACACCTCAAATTTAAAAGGTGAAAATGGTTGGAAAAAATGAATTTACTTTTAGAAACACCAGCTTGAAATTTACACAATTTATAAGTTGAAAAAATTTGTCTGCCTGACAATTTTTGTTAATGATTAACATCTGACAGACCTTTTGTTATAAATAATTTTTTTTTCGTGAAAGTTCACTTCATAACAAACAACACAAACCAAGGAGGTGTTATGAAGGGCACTTTCATGAAAAAAAATCATTTATAACAAAAGGTCTATTAGATGTTAATTAACAAAAATTGTCAGCCAAATTTTTTCAAAAATGATAAATTTTTTATCACAAATTGTGCTGGTGTTTTTAAAAGTAAAATCATTTTTTTAGCTAATTTCAAAAATTCATTAAAAATATAGCAATTATTAAGAAATTTTTACTTGTCTGCCGGGCATAACATATTTTCCAACTATTTTCACCTTTCAAATTTGAGGTGCTCTATGGGGTACTTTTTTATACGATGGGAGCTTGGACTATCAGCAAAATATAAGAAAATCCTGGCTGGCAGACATATATTAGTAGATACGTAAGTGTATATCTGAACGTACATTGCAAATGATTTTACTTCAAAATAGCATTGAAATGCACTTGTTTTGTCTGACGTATTTATTTTTCTAATTGTATTTTCATGTATTTGAAAAATTCATTGTGCGAAAGTTCTTGGAAAATTGTATTTTTCAAGAATTTTGAAGGATAACCAAGCTGTTGAACGGAAGTACTTACATTTGATAATACGTATTAGAATTTAATATAGGTAGTGCGTGACGTACCTAAATTTAAAATTGATACCCGTTTCCACCAACATCTGCTTTTATCGGACTTTAAATCGCGGTTGCAATATAAATACCTAAATTAATTACAATAGATATTTTTTTATATGTTGGTTTCACTACACGAATAGCCATTCGATTAAAGCTCGATTTATATTATCCGGTCAAACACGGCGCGGGAACGTAGCGTTTCCGGCAAGACAAATATTTTTACATGCATTTCAAATACGAGTATTGATACATGTCTGAACGGACGGGATCCGCTCAGTATAAAATATATTCGTATTTGAAATGCATGTAAAAATGCCGGAAACGCTCCGTTCCCGCGTCGTGTCTGACCGGATAATATAAATCGCCCTTATGGGCTAGTTCAGATACTGCGAAATCCGCGCGGATTAACCGCGCGAAGCTTTTTTTCATTAGCGTCTTCATATTCGTTCATACATGTCCGCGCGGATTGACAATCTATTTTCCGGCGGTCGAGTGCCGTCACTCAACCGCCGGAAAATAGAACGACGAGGCGTCCGCTCCTTTTTATCACTATCGTGCCGTATCAGCGTTCAGTTGCCTTGCAGAGGCTGCGTATTTCGGACATTTACACATTGCTTCTTCGACTTCCATCTTTGAAATGAGGTGTATGTAACGTCGCCCTCTCCTGTATATATTCGCACGCTCATCATGGCTGTCTGAGCACAGTATATTGTTACAAAACTGTTTTCCGAGTTGGCGGAATAAATATTTATTTACAATAATTGAAAATACATAACAATGAACGCAACAACTATATACAAGGACTATTTACATCACTGTATTTATTTCAGATTTATTTCTAACGTTTATTTATGTCAGTCATTTACTCAGTTACTTCAGTACTATTTATTTATATCCACTCCACTATTTATATCACTGACTGATTAATATTTATATCCACTTGACGGCACGAGTCACCATTGACTGCCTAATATTTATATCGGACGCACTTGATTGCACGAGTCACTAATGACTGCCTAATATTTATGTCAGACGCACTTGATTGCATGAGTCACTAATGACTGCCTAATATTTATATCAGACGCACTTGATTGCACGAGTGACTGCCTAATCTCCGTTGAACTGATTACTTGCGTGAGTCACCAACTGATTGCCTGTTCGCTTCACTCACTCGTTTATATACCTGCGCTGCCCAGCCCAGTACGTTCTCGCGTCCTCCAGAACATTCCGGCAGGTACTCGTATCTTCGATACCATTCCACGCCTCACCACTGTGACCTTTCCCTCTCGTCACTTCTATTGGAGGCAGTGGCGTAACATCTTGGGGTTTGCTACAATATTTTTCCGCGGTTCAAATCGCGCGGTCGCAAACACGCAGATTCCGATGTGTGTGAACTAGCCTTAACACTACATACAACTTACCGATTATGCAATGATTAACGACCACCTTCTTGTACCCATTCTCTGTTAAAAATCTGATTTGTGACATATCTGAAAATACTTAATTGAAAAATGCGCAGACATCAGCCATAAATGCAATCTATCATTTACAAGATCGACTGTGAAGTGTGAAATAGCATATTTATTTATTGGAGCTAATTATAACAATTACATGATTGATTAAAAGTGTAGGACGTTTATAAAAATGCTGAAGTTTTTTTAAATTTTTCTTTTAAACGTATTTAAAATGGCGTTTCTTCGAATAGACATTGTTCAGAGCTGTTTACAATTCAAACAGATGTTATTTTCAATTAAAAAAAATCCAGGTGTTGATATCTATTTCAAAACTTTAGTTTTGCTCGACCTTTACATTCTTTTTGTTTGTAAATACAGTTGAATCTGTCAAATTACATACATTTGGCACCGGATGTGTAATCTCAGGTTGTTCTGAGTATGTCTGTCCGTCCGTCTGTCCGTCACAAGGCTCTATCTCAAACGGTAAGGGGTAGCTATAAGTTTATGGATAAAGTATACCTATTATATGACACCTAAACGTATTTGTTCGTCTGTAGTTTGTATACCCACAAAACTCGAGAACGGTTGCAACGATTTTGATGAGACTTAATACATTAGTAATTGGAATGATTCAAACTGTTTTTACCCGGCTACAATCCGGTTAAGATAAGTTTTCTGTCAAAACATGAGCAAGGCCGCAAGAAAAGTGCATAAAAATATTGCATGCGATTTATTATATAAAAATGAAAATAGTACAAAAACATAATATATAAGTCGAAATATTCTGAAAATAAATAAAACATTTCGAAAATAAAAACTGCGTACAGTAGCGCACAAATGCATACAAAATAGTGTACCTATAGATCCAATCATCCAGGCAGACGTATTATACAAGGTGGCGCAGAGGAAACGCATGTTTTTCACGTAAGCATAACATTTTTTATTTTCAAGATACTGTTGTTTTAATTACAGCTAAATGAAGTAATAAGAATGCACTTTTAAATCAATGATGGAAAATAATGTCAGCCAAGTGTCGCCCTAGTTCGCGGTCGCACATCTCCAACCGCTCTTGAAAGTTGTGCATCACACTTAAAATCATTTCTTCTGGTACTCTTGCGATTTCTTGACGAATAGCAATTTTTAGTTCCTGTAACGTACGGAGCTTGTTAGCGTACACTTTAGACTTAAGGTAATCCCACAAAAAGAAGTCGCATGCAGACAACTCTGGGGAGCGTGAGGGCCAAGGAACATCGCCGAAACGGGAAATCACATGTTGAGGAAACATTTGTCGAACACATTTCATTGATGCTCTCGCTGTGTGAGCTGTGGGACCGTCTTGTTGGAACCACAGTTCTCCCATGTTAATTTGTCGCCGTTGAAGTTCAGGTAACAGAAAATTGTGTAACATGTGAACATACCTTGCCGAAGTCACTGTTATCTATCCATTCAGAAAGCATGCGTTTCCTCTGCGCCACCTTGTATTTACGGATGAACTGACGGGGCTATAACCCATGACGGCAGAATTGTAGAGGTGGCAAAATTCAAACATGACTAATCAATTTCTGAATTGGACAAATACTAAATTGCCATTGATAGAAAACAACAATAAATACATAAGCAGCGGCAAATTGGCACGCGTATACGAGATTTTTCGTTTAAATACTAGCGGTGGGGGGGGGGCTAATTTCGAGTAGCCTCGGGCGACACTAAACTTGAATACGCCACTAGATTCAAGGTCATATTTGTGTTATCTGACAATGTGTTAATTTACAGCTTTGACTATTATAATCGGTTCGAAATTTGAAATTTGAAATGACAAACGTGTAACCTGCAAAAGGAAAAAAAAGATATATACTAGAATCTACGCGATGGAAACGATCCAAAGAACGATGTTAATAGTCTTACAACTTTTGCACTCGTGATTAGTGATGACTGGAACAGGCCCGTACTGAAATGTTATAATTTTCAATCGATATGTTACTAAAATAATATTTTTGAATTTGTGTTTTATGGAAACTATAAAAGGAAATTGCAGTAAAGATAAAAGCTACTCTAAGAAGCAGTAATAATAAAAAAAAACTTTTTAGAGACAAGCTTTTATTTAATGCACTAAAAAGGAAAAAATAATTTTTAATTAATTAGGTTCATAATTATAAAAGCGTGGATCGTGAACTCAATGATAGTTTGTTAGTTACGATCCACGCTTTTATAATTATAAACCTAAATTATTAAAAATTATTTTTTCCTTTTTAGTGCATTTAAATGAAAGCTTGTCTCTAAAATTTTTTTTTTACTAATATATATTTTGTTCATTTTAGTCTTTCAAAATCCAGTATTACAAGTTAGGAACTCCAGTGGCAACTAGCATTACTTATAATTATTATATGTAAATATATCATAGCTGTTAAAACAATATAGTACTTAAATCATACTTATCCTACTAACAAATGTAACCAAATTGTACCAGTGCTAATGACCTTAAGGTCGATGCACACATTGCTTTTTGTTAATAAAAAAAAAAAAAAAAGTTAGGACTGGGGGTTTGTTATAGACGAGCCATGAAAATGGCATATAAACAACCGAAGCCCTACGATTTTGGTTATTTTCAACCCAATTATTATTATGAAAATAGGACGGAGAAGAGGTCATCAAATGATCAATTATTCTTGAATCCACTCCTGAAATTTGAACGGAAAGAAAGGAACGTAGGTACAAAACACATAACAGAGCGAACATTTTAATGTACAAGTAGGTTTTCTATTGGCATATACGACGTCATCATAAGTCACACAGTTTGTTAAAAATAGCCGTAATAATATTGTTGTGGTGTGGAGCGAGATAACTGCTGTGAAGAAGCATATAGTCATCTCCCGGTAGACATTCTGGACCGCCAGGCTGTCCTATCAGTTCGTAATGTTTGCTTGTCTCGGACGCTCGCTTTGAACACGGAACGTTCAAATTAAAATACGTACGATCGCGATTTATCAAATTGCATAATCGATATACTTATTGAAAAGTGAAACGTGATTGATTATTTGTTTCTAAACGGTCCCAACCAACGCTTTATGCTCAAAGTCACATGTGACAGATTTTTTTTTGTTAACAATGAAAATACTATGGCATAATTGATTGAAAAGTTTTTATTGTTTTAAATAACATAACAACGTGATCGGTTCATTATTGACTGGATTAATTATTATTCAACTAATTTAGACTTATTTATTTTCGCAACGTGTCTATACGTGTGTAGTTGCCAATTATTTAAATTTTTCGGTTCTCCTTGTAAACATATTTTTTAAATAACAGTGTCTTGAAAACATTATGTGAACACTAACTATTGCAGTTAAAAATAATGAGTGATTATTAAGTAACTACCACAATGCCTTTATATTCGGACCTATCGAGTATGAGCCTCTATTATGGAGGCTCAGTAAATCCTTATGTAAATAATCCTTACGCTAATCATTCATCCTTAATCGATACAAGTACTTATCGATCTCCCTTGCCATCCCCTCCCTCTTTTTCATCCACGTCTCGCGCCTTTACTGCGAGCCGCTATGCCCCCCATTTGGCTACGATTTCTGAAAGTGGTAGTCCGCTTATTGGAAGAAGAACCGGACTTGGTAGGATCAATTCGCCGAAGTTGTTAAGACATGTGTCGCCTAAATATAAAGCTCTGAAGCCTATTTCAATTAATACGGCTGATATAGATGTTTCCTCTAATCGATATAGAAGGAAACTGGAAAGGAGTAACGTTACTTCCCCAAGAACTCTTAGTAGGAATCGTAACACTACGTCTTCTTCACCTCCTGCGTCTCCAATTTCATCACCGGCAACTTTATCACCGACTTCGTCGATGAAACAATGTAATGAAGAATCGGAAAGACTTAAAGAAGATCGAAATAATGAAGCAGGTGATGGTAATGATGATCCAGACAATCCGTTCATGCCTAGGATTGACAAGAACTCTCGGTCAACTATTAAAAGAGGTAGGACGGTTGTTAGACTCCATACGGTACATTTGAAAAATAATCCTTCTTTGGAAAATGCATCTCAAGATGCAAATAACAATGTCAACGAAAATAATGCAAATATAGAGGATAAAAGTAGCTCCATCGTTGAAAGTCCCCCTGAAAAGAATACAAGAACATGGAGAGACAATTTCGATCCAGATGAATTGAAAGAACAGAAACGCGAAGTTAAAAATAAAAAGACGGCCGGTGAACGTTTAAAGGAAAAGTTCTTAATTAAAGATAAAGAAATTGAAGATAAGGCGAGACAATTGGAAGAAGAAAGGAGAAGAATAAGAGAACAAAACCTTAACGCTTTTGTAAGTGAAGAAAAGAAAATTCGTAGGAGATCTAGTAAACGATGCAGTGTTAAGAAAACGCCTAGTTTTCATGATATTTGTAAGTCTATTAGCTCAGAAAGTATCAGTGAAGATTTAAATCCTTCACAAACTATGGTCAGACGAGCTTCGAAACGGCAAAGCAGAAAACATTCTTCAGAAGAAATTTTAAAACAGATCAGAAGAAATTCTGCTGATATTTTACAGGAACAAATTAAAATGCTCGATTCTATTTTGCAGAATGAAAATATTGCACCTGAAGTCGACCTAGAAAAATCTAAAAGTTCCCAGGAGATTCGTGAAGAAAGTAAAGATTCGACTGTTGTTGCAACAGAAAATAATTCAACCGAAAATAAAAAACCCGATAGAGGTAGTGTCAAAAGAAAGAAAAAACAGTACACTAAAAAGAAATCTTCTGGAGAATTACCGATAGAACAAACCGAAAACAAAAGTCAGTTACGCAGAAGACTAACGATGAAAAGGTTGAGGAGATCTTCTTCCGAGAATATGGAAAGTATTATTGAAGTAGTGAATTATAAACGAGATTCAGTTAGCTTAGACAGATTGCATTCCATGGACACAATATCAGAAACACTTCAGGTAACGCCTAAAATTACTGCATGTACTCAAATAGAACAACCAAGTCAAATGTTGAAGTTTGTTGTAGATGATATTAAAGTAGAAAGTACACCGTCGCCAGGGAAAACAAAAAAGTTCAAATTTAATATCACTGTTGACTTAGAAAGTCCCAAAAGTAGTTTTAAACAAGACTCATTGAAAAAGGAGTCAGATAAAACAATTCTTTCAAAAATCGATCAAGGGCCTAAACAGGAGGACAAAAATTTAGATACAACGATTAAAACTTCTCTTGAAAAAAGCGTTGAGAATAAAACATTAACAACATCGAAAGTTGATCCTAAGATTAAAGCTTCGGTTGAAAAAAGCATTGAGAATAAAACAGTTGCAACTACAAAAGTTGATCCTAAAACAAAAACTTCACTTGAAAAAAACGTTGATTCTAAAACAAGTGTAATTGCGAACGTTGATTCTAAAACAAAAAATGAGTCAAAAGTTGAAAGTAAACTTGCCGAGACTAAAGAAAATTCTGACAAAAAAACAGTCCCAATCATTGAAAAAGTAACTGAGGAAGTCAAAAATACTGACATTTTGAAAAAACAAGACGCGTCAGTTAATAAGACTGCGCAAAATAAAGCAGACGATACAATTGCTATTAAAAAAGGAAACGCATTACAAAATAAAGAGGAGAAAACAGTGTCATTATTAATAAAAGAACCCGAAGAATTGAAGGTCGTTTTAAACAAACAAGATACGCCAGCTAATAAGTTCACACAAAAGAAAAGTCAAGATAAAATTGCAGAAAATAAAAATGACGATACACAATTAGTTTCTAAAACAGACCACAAAAATGTTTTAATAAAAGCAAAATCTGAAGAAAATTATAAAACAGAGGAGACTAAAAAATCCGAAGAGAAAAAAACTGTTAAATTACAACAAACTAATAAAAATCAAACTTTACAGAAATCTAAATCTGAAGGGAAAGAATCAGAGTCAACCACTTCAGAAATTAAAATTGAATCAAAAAAAATTGATGCAATTACTAATAAAAATTTCCAGTTGAAAAAATCTGAGCCGCAGGAAAATTTAAATAAAAATACTTTGCTTAAAAATAAACCACTTCCGAAACAAAAAACAATAAACGAAAGTAATGTTGATGATGGAGATTTCTGGAAAGTAATTGGAACTAGAGAAACGGTTTATTACAAAAACCGAAAGAAAGTATTAGACTCGTGTTTACTTAAGAAAGATAGATTTTGGGATCCGTCCGAATATGAGGAAGTGGAAGAGGAAGATGTGGAAAATACTAAAAAAGTAACTGAAGAAAATATAGTAGAAAGTATTAAACAAAAGTCCACATCGACACCTAAGTTTTTAAGTAAGAAAACAGTTGAAGACTTAAAAATTGTACTTGATGATACTTCGTCACCTTTGCAGAGCCCTTTAAGCAAAAGTAAACAATCAACTCCTATTAGTGTCGAATCTCCTAAGGACAAAATTTTACCAAAAAGTCCAAATAAAACTGATCAGAAATCAAAAATAATTTCTCCGAAAAGCCCAACAACTAAAGCAATCGAAGAGAAATTACCTGCGTCTCCTTTGACAAAACAGAAATCTGAGGAGAACAAAAAAGATTCACCGACGTCTCCTGTTTCTAAAACTGAAAAAACTTTGGAAATCTCTTTAAAATCGCCTACAAAAGCAGTCGCGAATGAAAACATTTCAATAAGTAAATCGGAAATAGAAAATTCAGAAAAAAGTAATGACAAAACAAATGATAATTTAAAGAAAAACGTTGCTCCATTAAAAGATGAAAAGATTTCGCAAAATACTGCTAAAATTGTCAACAAAAAGGATTCTGCAACTACAGAAAAAGTAACACAACCGCAAAGTCCAACTTCAAAAATTCAAATTGGTTTAGATAACAATAAAAATAAAATCCCAAATAAATCACAACCACAAAGTCCAAAAGAAAAATCTAGTGATATTTCACAAGAAAAAGTCGACTCTTCGATACAAGTTGCCAAAAAAGAAAACAAAACTGACTTAACAAAAGTGCAGAAAACTAAGTCACCTCCACAGAGTCCTACAATGAAAACTGATAACTACTCACAAGAAAAATATAGTGTTACAGCTATAAATACTACCAATGAAAATAAAAATGTACCTGTTGCTGATAAAAAAATAAAGTCACCGCCACAAAGTCCTACAAAGATTAGTAAATTGACAGAAGAAAAATCTATCTGTCCAACACCACCACTCAGTGAAAAAATCATCCCTGAGAGTTCAAATATAACTGCATCACCACTACAAAGTCCTAAAGAAAACTTGGCGCAACAAAAAATCAAAACTCCTCCACAGAGTCCTGTAAAAACTGCATTTGCAGAAAGAAAACAGGTTGAAAAGAAAGATTCTACCCCTAAAAGTCCCGTTAGTAAACTGGCATCAAAGGCTGACCAAATTAAGCCGGTTGATAAACCAGAGGATTCGAAAAAGCCAGTCCAAAGTCCGACTGAAAAAGTGGCACCCATTAAAAAAGTTGGAAATGTTTCAAATGAAAACAAAATTTCTACTCCAAAAAGCCCGACAAGTAAATTACCTACAAAATCATCGCTTGATGACACTGAGCAAGATAAACCTGATTCAAAAACGCAACCTGAATGTCCAGCTGACAATAATTTAGATATCGATAAACAAAAAGAAAATTTGCCTGAGCTTAAAAAGGAAGAAACTGAAAATAAAGACAAAACAAAGGAATCTAAACCAGAAAACGAGAAAGAAGAAGCAAACTCAGTAAGTAATAATATAAAAGAAGAAGTAAAATCCGGAAGTAAAAACAAAGAAGATGATAAAGAAGTAGCACCTTTCCGTATCCGTTCAGCTGTCAAATTACTTCCTAAAACCAAACCAAAACCCAAAAAGTTTTTCGACAATCTCAACGACCTTCCTAGTAACGTAGTTTTACTGGCAACTCCTCGTGACTTAAGCAAAGTGGTTCGGCGTCCGATGCCCGTTTATGTCGACTCGTCATCGAGCGACAGCGAAACCGAGACCGAGTCTTCGAGTGAGGAGAGCTCAGAAGAGGAGACCGAAACTTCAAGTGATGATGAGACACCGGAGAATAAGAAGACTGCCACCGGCGATAAGAGAATCAGTACGTCATCAAATGATTCGGGTTTTGATTCGTCAGCGCCGGGAAGTCCGGCATCTGCTATTAAAAATAAGCACGGTTAGAGTCATTATAACAACAGATCACAGATGTCACTAAAGCTTCAAAGCATGCAATCGTCAGAAACAGTTCAAATGCGTGTAAAACAGGGAATCCCGGTTTGTGAATTTTCGTGGTTTTTAAACCAATTCTTGAACGGGAAATGTTTGAAACATAGTTAATATTGAGGAAATAACTCGGATATAAGTGCTTACATAATAATATATAATATAATTGAAATTTCCATTTTATTTGATATTTACAAATACAATTATAACTTATTTGCGTATAAAATATTTCTATCTTGTAGTAACATTTTCATAGCATTGACAACAATTATTCAAAATACAATTTACGAGATTCCTTTTTTCACGTTACTGTTTCGGAAACTAAAATACAATTAAAAAAAAATTTAGCAATTTTAAAATTCATAAAAGTGTATCACATTTTTGTTTCTGTTATTAAAAAAATATTTGTTGATTTTTTCCTAATTCATACGGTTTCTTTTTAGGAGAAAATAAAAACATAAGATTACTAATAAATAAATAACAGTCTATAGAATAGTTAAAAATACATTTTGAAAAACAAAAATACATATATTTCTGTAGCAAAATAGTCTCAAAATAAGTATTGTTTATAACTTTTGTTTTCGACGAATAAGATCCGTATGAAAGGAAACTAACTAAAAATCCATTATCGCACACGTTTTATAATCAGTTATTATGAAATTGCTTTGATAATTACTAACCCTTTTTAGCCAGCCACAAACACGCCTACATGTCTTAATTCATCACCGTTCCCGTGTGTATATAAAAAATATCTACGTGCATCTCCGTCGCACATACATCAATTTCACCACGTAAGGACAAATCATTCACATTTTTCACGAAGATATTCATTAAAGATGAATGACGTTTTTAAATGACATACTTATCTTAAGACGTTTCAAGTACGTACGTCTACAGTGGCAAGTCTGTTCTAGTCTTAATACCTCAACGATAGAGTACTCTTGAATCGATTTTTTTATTATACATAACGAAAATACGTTGCGTTCATTTGAACCAAATTCTAAAATATAAGAAACATGAACGATTCGTCAAAGCACAAAAAACAATAAATTAAAGTCGCTGTGCAGACCTGCGACGTCATTTATCTGCGCTAACGTCAAAAGTGCTTTAGTAAAATTAAGATTTCTTGTTAATGCACTTTTCAGTATTTGCATCAAAGTGATGTTCATAAAAATATAGTTTTACTGTTTACTCGAGCACTTTTGACGTCAGTGGTATAATGTTTAAATAGTAGGTACCTATAGAAACTTTAATAAAATATTGCGCCACAAAGAATCCATCAAGTTTTTCGCGGTTTAGAGTTTTTTTTTAATTTGATGTATATTTTCGATCTACATAATAAGATGAAAAATTCCATGCAAATACTCTGTTTTATTTATTTTATTATAGATTATAGACGCGTCGACAACTTAGGTCATTAGCGTCTTATGAATACATTAAATAACAATTCTCTTAAAACTAAATGACATCACAAAACATCTATCAGCGGAGGTGGAATTCGAACCCACGACAGTGTGATCCAAAGGCCGCTACGCTAACCGTTACACCACATTGTCCCCAAATACTCTGTTACTCATTCATTGCTTCTAATGGAGATACGCACTGAAACTTGACCGCTAGGGGCGCCAGCCATGTGACCACCTCAGTCTGTGGGCAGTTCATAGTAGTGTGTCCAGAATAAGTTTATTTAAAATAATAAATCGTTAACAATGCCCATGTGCTGTGTTTACCAATGTTCAAATCATAGAGGTTTTGTATTTCCGGAACTGAAAAGAAGTGGTTGCACGCTATCAGAAGGGGAAAAACTTGATTTATCGCGAGTTTTTCTATGAAAACCAATGATAAATTAGGTGGCTATAAACCTGCTGCCATCTATATTACGTTTCTTATGTGCCTATCTCCATTTTAATAAAATTGGAAGAGGCTTAAGGCGGAGATTTACGTGTAACAAGAAATGTGGAAATTGACTATACAGACTGCACTGGCAAAATAGACCACGATAGTAACCGTTAACCTAACGTTGGTGAAGCAATATTCGCCTCTTATCACCTTAAAATTATTATTTTTTGTGTAGACGAACCGACGTTCTGGCCACTTCTAATAATATTATTCGACTTACAGCTGGTGATACATTAACGTATAATAATAATTTTTAACTTGGTGCTTTTTTCATTGTATATGAATCATGCAGTACTAAAAGCTTGAGACGCAAAAATACCACTCAACTATAATATAACGTGTAAATAAAAAAAATTGATACTTGTCTTCTTGTACCTATAAAGGATGATTAAAATATTAGGGCTTAGAGCCAGATGTAGATCTGGGCAATTGAAAAAAATGTTCATTAAAGATTTAATCAAATTATGAAAGAATTTCCTGCGGCATTTTTATATTAACAAGGAAATTAATCATCAATATGATTAGACTCCTACACCGCAATTAAATTCACTTAGTGAGTTACACATAATACATCAGATGACCTGCCGTCATGATATTTCATAGTGACAGGTCGTCTGATATATTATATGTTATTCACTAAGTGAATTTAATTGCAGTATAGGAGTCTAATCATATTGATGATTAATTTCCTTGTTAAAATGTAAATTCGAAGTTGCTATATTTAAATAGAGCAATTTGATCCTTGAAAACAGTTTTAAGATTGTTGGAAATGAGCACTTCCGTGGCACAAAGGATCAATGAAAAAGCAATACTGATTTTTTTAAATTTGCATTTTACTAACGTTTCTGTATTCTTCATACCATCTTCAGATTAAAAGTAACTTATTTAAAGAAATAATCGAAGTGTAAAGAGGTACAACACGGATTTAAATATTTGCTTGGCATTTATATTTGAGACATTCTGTATAATGTATATCATCTACTGCATACGGTAAAATTGAAAAGGATCCAAACTTGCTTCACTGTTTTTCTTATTTATTACATAATTACATGTGACTCAGATTGCTTTCATATTTTCATGAAATATCGTCCATAAAAATGACACTGATGTTTTATATTATCATTGATTAACATATTATATGGGAAGATAGTGATTCCATGTACTGAAAAATATACTATAGCTGCCCGCTTACGTTTCATTCCCCTGGCCCACAAACTCAATGTTGACTTGTGCTTCCACCTATATTATTGTTGAACTAACAGCTCAGATATTGTCAATGCTACCTCTAACTGATCCTAAATAATGATATAAGATATTTACATCATTGCCGCAGCTGACATTATTTTAATGTTTTGAAATTTGTTGAGACTGTATAAAACTTATATAAAGTGAACTTAGTTTAGTTACATAATTTATCTGTAAACGCTAACTGATTTTATATTTCTTTGTCTCTGAATAAAAATTGTTCAAACACTCGTAAAATATATTTTGATGTATTCATAGGCTAAGAGCTGATAACACTTTTTTCATGTGTTTTTATAAGACTTGGAACTTTTTTAAAAGATGAATTTTATATATCTCTACAAGGGGTATATAGTCTGTCATTCCAAACGCGGGGCAAAACCACCCCATATTTTTTGTTCACTCTTGCGAAAAAAGACTTATGTGTGTTTATCATTAGTAAAGTCTAGAAAAAGTTTTGCCCCGCGTTTGGAATGACAGACTATTTACCCCTTGTAGAGATATTTAAAAGTTATCTTTTAAAAAAAGTTCCAAGTCTTCTAAAAACACATAAAAAAGTGTTATCCGCTCTTAGTCTATCATAGCAACTTATACTAATTAGTTAACAAAAGCAAGCAGTTTAAGAGAATTAGATAATCAAATTCATTAAGATTGTAAAATTTGTTGTTAAATAAAAGAATTTAAAATAAATCTTTCACAATTTTTCCAATCGTTAGGGGCCTACACACGATCAGTTTAACTTCGCAGGTTATCTGTGCAGTCAAACTGCACAGTTGTGTGAACTGTACGGTGTGTGGGCTATTTCAGTTTGCTCCTCAATTGTTCTCAGTTTGAAGAGCTGACGTGCGTGGCTAGACACGACTAGAAAGGGAAGTTCGGTTTTGCGCTCAGATTGATCTGAGCGCAAAACCGAACTTACCCAAAGACTACACATGACTGTGCCAACTGTTCAATTAACTGAGCTGACTTCGCAGTTTATCGGTGCAAAGTAGACTCAAATGCGCAGGCCAAAAGCCTGCGTTAAAATTTGTCGGAACTATGCAGTTATCTCAGTTTATCGCTCAGACATGACGCCACAAGGGTTAAACTGCGCAGTTAAACTAATCGTGTGTAGGCCCCTTTAATGAATTTGATTATCTAATTTTCTTATGTATGAATATTTTTAGTTTGACATAATAATGATTAACATTATTAAGTTTAAAATTAAATAAAATATCAGAATGGTCCAAAAGTCTTGCCCTAAAGTTAAATCCAATTAAATTCAATATAATGTCTATAGAAAGCCGGAATCAGTTGGCTAAAGTGCCGTAACGCTGTCTGGTCATCAAACTAATTCTGTAGACTACTGCAAAAATTTAGGATTATACATAGACAAATACTTAGTGGAATCGCTCATTTTATCATCTTTTAATTATTGTGATATTGTGTACGGACCATGTATAAACCAGTCAACATCGCAGCTTATCCAAAAATTTTAAAATATATGCTTCAGATATATTGTATACAACATAAATTTACATATCGCATACTTCGTAGACAACTTGATCACAACCGGGCAGCCAGATTATCTAAATTGCAATTTAAAATATTTATCAGATTATCATAATAATAATAAAAATACGATGTCACAGGATACAACATTGTCAATAAACTTGCATGAAACAAATTTTTATAAAAAATCTTTTACTTATGGTTCTGCCTCTATATACTTATAATAATATTCCTCGTAAATATATACATCTCAAAAAAGAGGCGTTTCGAAAGAACGTTAGGGGTTGTCTATTAATAGTCACCGCGAAATATTATGCAATATGAACCAATGACGCAAGATTGTCTTAAATAAAATTAAGATGCTAGTCACCAGATGGCCTAACGATTGTCAACACAACTCACTTCTGTAAACTCTACAATTATTCTGTACTCAAAGATTAAATAATAAAACTTAGGATGCTAGTCAACAGATGGCCAATAGTGCGACGTCTAGCTGCCTCTATTAAAAGTGGCCTCATTTACGCTCATAAGGATCAAAATCTTCTAGTAATATGTTAAACAATGATATTATGTTTAAATAACAGACCAGCTTGGTGCTGATTTAATTCCAATAAAAACAAATCGCTATCTCAAACAAGTGATAGATTCGGCTGATCATACGATTTAAAAAAAACCGCTTGTTTTTTATATTGGTGTGTTTAGTTCCACAGTATATTTGTGTAAATTAAACCAATTTTTATGGTTAGAGACCGGATATCGGTGTCTGCAACTTTTCATTTATGCTTAGCGACATAAGCAACACGTCTGGTACGAGCTGACATATAGAAATTATATTAGGAAACCTTAAGCAACAGTTTGCTCATTTACCCGTTTTGGTAGTTTTTTGAAAAACCGTCGAATATGTAATTATTTCCTAATTTTTTAAGATTGGTATTTTTCTTAGTTTAATTGTCGATTTTAACAAAGAACACTCATTTCAAATTTGGCGCTTCTTAACTCAAGCAGTTTTGGAAAAAGCCTTTAACTTGAAAAACCCACCCCACCCGACAAATCGTCAAATGTGTATTTCTTTATTTTTAGCTATTATTTTGAAAGACTTGTATAATCCCCCGCGTTGTGCGTCCAAAATATTCTGCTGATCGCGACTACATTAGACAGCATCAGCTGTAAAAGATTTAAAAAACCATCAATTTTTATGACACACATTGTATAATATTACGAACTTGGCCACTAAACAGCGACATTGCTATTGAATAATATACTCGTTATTAATAATTATCCCCGAAATATTGACAAAAATCATTTATCATACCGAATAATTATAGAATAAAGTTGTAACCGTAAATCTACTGACGTAATGCAAATTAATTTTATTCCGCCTACGTTGCACATGTTAAGCCGAATGTGACAACAAAAAAGTTCTTTTACCCCTTTTAAAAATATTATAGCAGCATATGTTACTTTAAACATAATTTAATGCTTTCATTTATGTATGTTTCTCAAGGTTTATTGATAGAGCGTCCTGCTGAAAGAACCGCTGAGATTTACTAATTGAGGACGTACGAAATCGTCATATTTTAGTATATAAATCATAAATTCACAGCACCCGGGCGAAGCCGGACCGGGCCGCTAGTATAAAATAAATATAACTTCCACTGTTATACAGGTACTTAGTTGGCAATAATATTGTTTATAAAAATTATTATAAATGACAAAAAAATTGGTTACACTTTTAACAGTTTGTTCCGCCGATTGTACTTTCTGCGAACACTATTTCTGTTGCATAGCGGATGTGCAATGTTCTCTTTTGTGTAATTATCAAAAGATACCCAAATTTAAAACGTAGATGACTTTTTATCTGGCTACAATCGATTTTTGATAAGGTTTGTATCAAAACCGATATTAAAAACGAAGCCGCGGGTAAAGGCTAGTAAAGATATAAACAAGCAAAAAAACTCAAAACACAAATATTTATTTCTCGCTACAAAATTTGTAAATGACGTTCAAAAAAGCTAAGGATAAACGTTCTTAACAGTACAGATGTACAAAAATCATTCCTTTGACAAGAGGGACATACAGAGAGCATCTTTCTAAGTCAAGCATTAATCTGTCGTAGTGTTATAATATATCAAATTTGAAAACATGTCACACCAAATAAATTGTTTGATGTTTAATAAATTCTAACGTGAAATAACATCAGGATTTCCTGGCCACGAACAAAGTTTATACGAAAATATAACGCGAAAAATTCTGAAATTACCTAAATATTTTAAAAACCGCATAATCATAAATATTGTTCATTTCTTGGACAAATTATTCCATTACATATTTTTTTTCTCCGTCAAATACAATTTGTAGATACAGATGTGTGTTCCAAAATTTCACGCGCATTTTGGTGATATAAGGCGAATTATATGTAAAAATTTTACTTCCCACCTCTACTATGGTAGGGAAGTAATGGATTCAGTCCGAAAACAATATTTCGAGATTTTAACAGATTTTCACGTTTTGAGACCCTAGCAATCGTTTAAGATCATTTTCCGACTGATGTCTGTATGTGTGTGTGTGTGTGTGTGTATGTGTGTGGTCAATTTTTCGCCTTCGATATCTTAAGAACGGAACAACATACGGGCATGCCGATTGTTCTATTGTGTTTATCAGCCTTTAACTTAGATCTGATTAGATTTTGAGTCAAATCGGTTCAGTGGATCCTGATATATTCAAAAAAACGACCTCAATGTCACGTATTAACATAGGTAAAAAAAATATAAATGAATTATAGATGTTATAATATGAAAAAAATGTAAATATTTTTTTCTCTAAAATGTATAGTTTTCGAGAAAAAAAATATTTTACTAAAAAAAATAAAAATTGTACGTAAATCAAGGTAACCATGATTTTTGCTATATTAAGTTAGCCATCAGTAGATCACCAAACAAAAAAGAGGGCCATGCTTTCTTCAAAGAATAAAAATTAAATTGTGTTTTAAAGACCACCAACAGCTAAGGTTAATTGGGCCTAGTCAAAGAATAAAAAAAAGAGTGTTTATTTTTTGCAAATATTTACTAGGTGGGAAGTATAGGACTGGTCATCAGTCGAATTTTTTTTTACGAAATATCATTATTAAATAGGTCAAATTTTGTTCGGTGATGAAACGTCTTTTCATACTTCTGGCAAAATCCAACTACGTAATCTCTGGACTAGCAAAAACCAATTGAGTTCACTGAATTGGAAAGAAACTCGCCTTAAATAAATGTGGGGCTTGACTTTAAAAAATCATAAATTTATGGAGTTTATTTTTTCAGAGGCAACGGTCACATAGACCGCGTTTAGCCTAATATGTTTCAAAAATTTATATGAAATTCACTATGCAAAGACTTTCGGGACACCTGTTTATAATATAAAATTAAAACATTAATTGTTTTTTAAAACAAAGATTTTATTTCTCGTCGATATAACTTATAAAAAAGTATATGGTGGAAGTGATGAGACGACCCGTTCTATTTTATTTATAATTAATAATACTAAATGCAATACATAATGATAACAAATCACAAATAATAATTATAAATAATACAATTAATATCGTTTATTGTTATTAAAAGCAGTGATTTTATAATTCCTAATTGAATTTCAAAGATATGTCGATTTGAAATCACATGGTGGAAGTAACGGGACTATCGGAATTATATTTTTTTTCTAGTTGATCAAGAAAAGTCCTTTGTTTTTTTATAAAAAAGTGTTATTTTATAGGAATGAACTTATTATTTTTACGTAAAACATCTGTATTTCAGTAAATTATTCAATCGATAAGTTTTATTGAGAAATAATCCTATAGCTCTTAAGAGTATTCGACAGCGGAAGTTACCCCCTGCACTCTTCATCTCAAATCCTTTCCCCTCGCCTATAAAACGGTTCCCCCTATTTTAAAGCTAAAGGGTTCGGGTAAACGCCAAATGAAGTCACACTACAGATCCTACAGGCGAAAAATTGAAAAAAAATCCTGAAAAAAACACTTTTAAAAAAATTACATACTCTTTCACACGTATCCAAAACTTTTTTTCAAAAAATTCTCCTGTAGAATTTGTAGTGTGATTTTCGGTCCTTCATTTGGCGTTTACCCGAACCCTTTAGCTTTAAAAATAGCGTCGGGAGAGCGGGAACTGTTTTATAGGCGAGGGGAAAGGATTTGAGATGAAGGGTGCAGGGGGTAACTTCCGCTATCCAATGCTCTTAATACACGCTTTTACACTTTATCTCTTGGTCACTACTGTTAGGCCTAATATCAATACTGCATACTGTTGATATCATAATGAACTGAAAAATAATTGTAGATATATACCTATACTTTCGCAAAATTAAATTTGAGAACTGGCGAATTATTATCCCGTAGTATTCAAGTTCAACTATGCCAGGGCTGTTTGGACTTTGAAGTAATTCGTGTTTTCATTTTATTTTTAATTTTAATAATAAATTAAAAACCCAATTGATACTTTTACCAGTTCCAGGATTAGAACCTGAACGTTTAAAACAGGCATAAACTCACCATATAAACAATTGCATTCCAAATAGTTCAGATAGCCTCAAGTTCTCCCGTCTCTAAATTGTAGTTTAAGAAATTCTCAGAGTATCAAGTAAATTTTAGTTCTATTACAAATGGACGAATTGTGGTAACAGTTTCCTAAAAATCGCGACCATTTCAAACCCTATATTTTATTTTTATTGACAGTTTACTATTAAATGAATTCCATAATATTGATGAAACTATAATTTATGATTGACACGTGTAAATGGAAATCGCCAAATTAATTATTTATATGACGTATATAAAACGGCGGGATATAAGAAGCCGCCAAAGAAAATATCAAGCCAGAAAGTAAATAATAGAGATTTTATGATCGAGATTTATGTACTAGTTTGTTTATATTTTACACCACCAGATTGCGACGTTAACTGCCATAAAAAATGTGAAAAACTGACAGCTAATTTATGTGGCGTCAATCAAAAACTGATCGTGGAGGCGCTGTCTTCAGTCAGAAGAGGTAGGTTATTATCAAAGAAATTATCCTTTGAGTCGAAAATTTATTATAAACCAGATACCCGGCTCGGCTTCGCCCGGATAATAGTATAGGTAAGCCGCGGATCCGTGGTCGGTCCGGATTACAAAGTATACATAATACAAAATTTATATTTTTTAATTATGTCCGTATTACAAGAACATCCGGATTAGTGGAGGTTTACTGTATATAAAATGGTAATACGGGCGCCAGTAAACAATGAAAAATGTAGTGGCAGAATTGTTGTCAGAGAGTAGATAAATTCCTAGATACGGAAAATTTACAAATAAATTATTTACAAATGTATACAGGACTGCTTCTAGTCAACGTTATAATACTTGTAAAAAAACTGAATGTTAGGACACTCTTTTTGACAGCTTACCTATTTGTTGCTATAAACTATTTACCGATTGTCGATTACAACGAGCAGATGTTTTAACAACACACTGTGACCGATAGCATATTTTTTTCTCGAATTTGGGATTTGTCCAAGTTTACAATCACATAAGAGAGATCGACATGTACAATAACTATGGCCACAAGGCATTGAGGCAATGTAGATTATTTAGAGAATTTCTTTTACCTGTTTGTGTTAGTTTAGATTTTAGAAGATGATTGAGTTATAGGTAATATCCTGGTATAAAATTAATCTGTTAAATTTTGATATTTTTAAATGTCGACTTTTCAACAAATGCCTAGTTTGGTCATTTTCAAGACATTGATATTTGATACCAAAGAAGAAAAATGTAAAGTTAAGTTTTATAACTGTACTAGCCGCTACCCGTGGCTTCGCTCATGTATATTTCGATTTATGATTCATTATCCCCCCCGCGAGAAATTCTCCCCCTGCGAAGCGAAGTCGGGCAAGTGGTGTTTATAATATTAGTAGGATTCCACCTATACGCTAAAATGCAAAAGAATTTTACCCTTCGTTAGTAGTAGAGAACCATTAAAAATATAACTGATTAATTAACTCAATTTATTAAAAAATTTTAATAAAACATAGCCTATAGCACTTCTGGAACCGTAGGGAACATTTTAAAACAAATTTCATTAAAATCCGTCAAATAGATTTTAAGTTAAATCAGGACAAACATACATACATTATACATATATACAAAGAATTTTATGTATTAGTATAGTAATCCAAGCGGCAAGTAATAAATGAAGGGGGTTACCTGTAAAGTATTCCGAAGTTAATGATATTTTGGTGTGTTGTTTGCGGGTACTCTGTGGAGTAGAATCTAAGTTTTCGACCTCGAGGACCCTGTGCTAACGTGGGGGGAGCCAAAAAACCGCGCAATTTTACCACCTTTTTTGCTTTTTTCGAAATCTCTCAGAAACGGCCGACCTAAGCAATTCTTCCACTATGTAATGTTTTAAAGAGGATTACATTTCCTGCAATTTTCATTCCTACAACTTTTCTGTGGTATTAATGGTAAGCGCGCTGCAGCTTCTTGAAAATTACAGCGTTTCATTAATTTTTGAGTCGAGGTCTTTCCAATTCACTACCCTCGTGAAAGTTTCCGTTATATAAAATTAAGCTAAAAATTGTCTGAAAGAACAAAAAATAAACTTAAGCCATTCTGCTTTGAAACCACACATAATGCATACATTAATCGTTAAAATATTTTACTGAACAACTATTCTTATCTATTTTTACAAAGAAAAGTCATTACTCGTAAAATAAATAATTATGTCTGGTTGTTTGTACAAATACTCAGTACCGAAACATGGGAGGCTAAAAAAACTTTAGAAAATTGATTGCTATTCTTTGAACAATAAAAATGTTGTTGAGCCACTGCTTTATAGTGATAAAATAATGCGCAAATGACTGCAACAGTTTACATATTTAATCAGGCCCGGACTTAAAGACCCAGGGCCCCTAGGCACTTGACAGTTGGGCCTCCAAGCCCAAAAAAAAGGGAAAAAAATGAAAAAAAGGAATTGGATGGAAATTTAGCAAAAAAAGTCACCAATTGGGTTATCTTACAAAATTTTTGGTCTTTTTTTTCTTTAATTTCCATCTTCGCCCTGGCCGGGGCCCCCTTGGCGGCTGGGCTCCTAGCCCGGGTCCTTGTTGGCCTAGGCAGAAATCCGGGCCTGTATTTAATATAAATAAAACAATAATAATTTAATCATCAAAATCGGTTCTCAAATACAGGAGAAATCATAAGAAAACTTAGGTCCCAAATATAGAATCTCCTCCTTTTTTGAAGTCGGTTAAAAAACATTTTCCGAGCATTCGTGTCGGATTAAAGAGTATTCTCTACCGAAGTTTACCCCCTGCACTCTTCATCTCAAATCATTTCCCCTCACCTAAAAATGGTTACCGCTCTCCGACGCTATTTTTAAAAGCTAAAGGGTTCGAGTAAACGCCAAATGAAGGACCAAGAATCACGCTAGAGATCCTGCAGACGAATTTTTTGAAAAAAGTTTTGGTTACGTATGAAAGATTACGTAATTTTTAAAAAGTTGTTAGTTTTTACAGGAAAATGTTTTTCAATTTTTCGCCTGTAGGATCTGTAGTGTGATTTTCGGTCCTTCATTTGGCATTTACTCGAACCCTTTAGCTTTAAAAATAGCGTCCGGAGAACGGAAACCCTTTTTAGGCAAGGAGTAGGGATTTAAGATGAAGTATGCAGGGGATAACTTCCGATAGAGAATACTCTTAATTAAAGCATACATCTTTTATTTATTTTTGATTTAATTTCCGCACAATGGCTGTGCGTGCGGATGTGTGTCTGTCTGTGGCATTTTCTTTCGTTCACAATAACTTTTTTCAACAAAAATGCACTTATTTCAACGATTTCTTTAACCTTTAAATCTTTAGGGCCTATAGGCTTATTGATTTTGATGTCGCAGTGGCTTTAGAAATATACACAATTTTGTGCATATTTTTTTTTATTTAGTAAAATAAAGTATAAATAAATACAATTTAGTCAAGCTCCAAAATTTAAAATAGTGAGTCATGCATAGTTCGTAACAAGCTTTATGGAGCGGAGAAGCATTGAAACAGCAATGTAAACATACGCGTATATGCATATACGTCCCATGCATAAAAACTGTGCCGCTTATATAAATAGTGTATAAGTCCATATCACTATCTCAAATTTTGGAACTTGACTATAAGTATCGTATAAACTAGGTAGGTATTTCTGGCAAATTTCACTAAAATTTTTCTTTTTAAAAATTATTTCGAAAAACGATTTTGGAACATTGAAATCATGTATGTTTAATTTAATTTATTGTAGATTATAGACGCGTCGACAACTCAGGTCATTAGCGTCTTCAACACAACAAATAATCCATTTGTGTATTTGAATTCGCTAGCCGACTGGTACGAGCTCGGGTCCCTGGGAGCGCTAATTCCCACAAAACATTGGAATGCAAACTACATTCTAATGTGTCCCCTGAGGGAGAAATCATGTATGGATCTCCAAGTCAATTTTTTAATAAAAAAAAATGTCCTGGGCCGTCGGCACTGTGCTTAATGGATACCGAATTTGGCTCGACCTACGCGTTCCATCCTGTAGCACTAAATCTAAATGCTGAAAGGTGTATGAACTTCGACAGAATTTTAATTTTTATATACTCGTACATCATTTAAAATTACATATTTTATACAAAAATAGCCACTCTCAGCGTTTATCTTATTTAAACATCTGAATTGTCGTCATCCTTCGCAATTATATTTAACTAGTTAGCCAACTGTTTAGAGAGAAAATATATTGTCTTTTGTTATTATTAATGTACATAATAAAAAGTTTAAAAGTTTGTTTTTACTTCCCATCTCTACTATGGTAGGGAAGTAATGGATTTAGTCCGAAAAAAATATTTCGAGATTTTAACAGATCTTCACGTTTTGAGACCCTAGCAATCGTTTAAGATCATTTTCTGACTGATGTCTGTATGTGTGTGTATGTGGTCAATTTTTCGCCTTCGATATCGTAAAAACGGAACAATATACGGCCATGCCGATTGTTCTATTGTGTTTATCAGCCTTTAACTTAGATCTGATTAGATTTTGAGTCAAATCAGTTCAGTGGATCCTGAGATATTCAAAAAAACGTTCTCAATGTCACGTATTAACATAGGTAAAAAAAAATATAAATAAATTCTAGGTGTTATAATATGAAAAAAATGTAAATATTTTTTTTCTCTAAAATGTAGTTTTCGAGAAAAAAAATATTTTACTAAAAAAAAATAAAAATTGTACGTAAATCAAGGCAACCATGATTTTTGCTATATTAAGCTAGCCATCAGTAGATCACTAAACAAACAAGCCGTGAGGTGGGTCGTTTATTAGGACTAAAGTGCGACCCTTGAGGTCCACACGACGAACTTCCCAGTTTGATAAATATTTAATAATAATAATTAAATTAGATATTACACAGAAAAGTAATCATTTCAAACATTAAAACATCAATAATTTAAAAAAAAAAAAAAAAAAAAAAAAAACGGCTGAACCGATTTTTATAAAATTTATGTCGGATCAAAATGACGTTAACACGCCTCGATTGACACCCTTACGAAGTCGATATAATTTTTTATTCGCGAGATATTGTGTAAAATCTACTTTTTTGGAGGTTATTTGGTTAAGAAAAAAGAACGGCTGAACCGATTTTGAAAAAATTTCTTTCAGATCATATTTACGTTAATACGCGTCGATTGGCACCCTAACGTAGTCGATATCATTTTTCGTTCTCGAGATTTCGTCTTTGAAAGAAATGTACACATACGTACGTACGTACGTACGTACGTACACACACACACACACACACACACACACACAGACATCCTTCTAAAAGTAGTGTAAAAATAGTGTAGTGACCTTGAAACATAAAAATTTTTTTTCCTTTTTGATTTCGATTTTCGGACCCATTACAATAACTTCCAGTGGGAAGTTAAAAAGAGAGCCATGCTTTTTTTCAAATATTTTTTTTTTTTTTGCAAATATTTATTAGGTGGGAAGTATAGGACTGGTCATCAGTCGAATTTTTTGTTTCCATTACACAATTATTAGTGTATATTTGCCTATATGACACATACACTATTGGCGTCGGTTGGATATTGGGAGCTAGAACTCTCAAAGACTTCATCGATTTAACGAAAATTTGGTGCATATTATTTTGGAATATGTACACCTCACGAAGCATATTTAAAATTTGATACTCCACAAAAAATAGTCCTGCTAAGTTTTGATTTTTGCATTTTGACAATATGGTGTCTAGCAGACTACAGTTCGCCAGATAAAATTTACGTAATGTCATAATATACCCACACATAGTGTCACTTGTGAGATTATGACTCTTTTAAAATGCCCTTAAGTTAGTGGTTCTTCACCTGCGGGGTGTGCCATCTTAAGGGAAGCGGTGACACAAGGAAGACGTAAGATTATTTTCTCATTGATTAAAATTCTAAAAAAATTTTCGTTGAAGATGGTCTTCAAATTGGCTGAAAGATCCAGAATAAAAACGCAGTTACTGTAGTGAATTTAGCATTTATTAGCTGACGTTTCGTGAAATATAATCACATCCGCAGAGTTCAAATGGATCGTTAGGAAGAAACAGTTAAATTTTACAGTAATTATTTTTTTATTCTGAATCCTTCAGCCAATTTAAAGACATCATCTTCAACGAAAATTTTCTCATCTATTCTCAGGATCGCCAGCTGTCTGTTTCATAGCAGATATTCCCACAAATAAAATTCTGAAGTTCATAACTCTTTGATTAATTTGGGGAAGGACGGGAGTTGTGAAGGTTAAGCTTCACTTTTAGCGGAAGTGCGGAGGAAACCATTCAGCTTGAGCAAACAGTCAACTGTCAAAACACATGACGATCGCTCATTTGGAAGACAGTCGTTTTCCTCACCGCTCACGATTTATCTGTATCTAAATAATCAAGAAAAAGTACAAAGCATAATTTGACATGAGTCATTGGTGTTGGCATCCTTGAAATCAAAACAAATAGTAGTATCAATTTATTGACATTGAGCTGTAGAGGTCACGCGCGTTACACAACATGGCCGTCGGGCAGGGCTCGGCGCAATAATAATGTATGCGTTTAATTACCGGCGCGACTCTATTTGAAAAGACTGATTTTATCTGCCAGTCAAGCTGTTGTTTCGTTTAACAGAATCTACTCTGCTGGCAAACACACTATTTGTAGACATGTACGTATTATTTGTATTAAAGGATGCGCAAAAAACCAAATAAAGCGTCCATTTTGTTTCCTTCCTGGTTTCTTAACCTTAAAACTGATTGAGAAACAAAATGCACTCGCAGTTTTGTTTTTAAGATGTATTCTGGTATTGTATCAAAACAAATAAGCTTTCATTTGTTTGAAGAATGCACGAAAAACAAAATATATTTTGTTTTTTTGCACGGAAGCAAAACGATAACTATATTAAAGTCATGTCAACATATGAAAGCTGCACGATAAATAAAGTTGTATTCGTTTTTAACCTCAAAATAAAACAAGTTTTCACAGATGAAATAATTGCACCATATTATTATGTCATACATTTATGCTCAATGATGTAATTTCATAAGCTTTCACAGCTGTAGTCTTTTCATATTTTTTAACTTTGTTGTTTATTACTTCACGTGGGATATTATAATATGCTTGTCTACACCCATACACAAAATATATATCTCTTTAATGTCTTGCATTTGTTTACATACTTTTAAAAAATGAAATCGTCGCCATTTTTATATTTTTGTTTAGGCTCATCATTGTTTAATTTGCCATTCAGTTTATTGTTTGTGATTTGTTTTAATTTCTCGATATAATAAAAGAATATAAAAGGTTTTTGCGGCGATCTTTAGTTACAGGTATAATTCGTAATCTATTTAAGCGAAAAAGTAAACGTTGAAAAAGTAATATTTCACTAACACGCAATTACTAGAAAATGTAACTTCAAGTAACCATACTTTTTCTAGTAAGACAGTTGTAATTATAATTATTAGTTAGATTTTTATTTACTAAAAAATAACTATATTTATTTGCTTATAAAATTCTTTAATGGCCAACGTTTCAACACTATAATTGTCTCTTTTTCAGGACATGAAAATTAGAAGACTTTCAAAAATTATGAAGAAACTTTGTTGAAAGATTGGCCTTTAAATAATTTAGCAAATAATAATTGTTATTATTTCGCCTTGTATTCTGTTCTCCTAAAAATAAACTTCATAGAAGGTGTTTTAAGAAAATTTATGTTTCGACTATATAATCGCGCTTAGAAAATGAAATATCTATAACTTCTATGGAAAATTCCCTGTACCTACTTAAATTTCGTTTATCCGCATTTAAGACTAAGCTGAAAATCGAATTTAAAATTTAAATACAAGCGCCGCAAAGATACCTTATGTAAATAAAATAAGCGCGTTCGCAAAAAAAAACCTATAAACCTCAACGACCGGGGTACGCAAATGTATTTTTTGACATAATATTTACAAAGTTTAAAAAGCGATTGTTCCGTACAGGTCTAACGCAAGCCAAAGACGCTGTAAAAATAAAAAAATAATTAATAGATGACAGTTCCCTATATTTTAACCAACTTCAAAAATTTATTGTGAAGCCGTTTTAAGTGCTGGACAAAAACATCCAACGGCATTATTTAAGTTAGACGGAACTTATTCCAATGATTTAATAAAAAAAAGTCGTTTAACTGACTCATTGTGTCCAATCCCTATATAATAGCTGATTGTGTTGATTGTTGAGTTACTCAGGGGTATATTATTAGACTAGCAAAGTTTGGCGCGTCAGTGGCGTAGGCGATATCGCTAAATACGTTACATACATTTATTATGCTGATTTATTACAAATACGGTTTATAGCAGCTATCTGCAGAACGCTCTTTAATATAATAAAACAACTGCAAGAAGTTAAATACAAATTTTTTACCACCTGTTCCTTTTTTATCAATAATTAGTTTAACTCCCTCTAGAAAAATTAAAATTAAATTATTTTTTCTCGGGTTATGCTAATATTTTTAAAATTAGAAAAATTATGGTTTTTGTTTTCATTCTCAAAAGCTCGATAACTCAGACAAGCCGATTAACGTTACATTTCATAATAAAACTAGTGCTTCAAAATTTCAACTATCAGTTGGAATGTTGAAGCACTAACGTGCAGACTGCAGGTATTAAATAAAATAAATGTTTTTAATTGTTGTTACGATATACATTGTAGATTATTCGCTGTGAGCAGATGCATGTGGAGGAAATTTCAGACTGACTGTTAGCGCGTAACAACGGATAAATAGAGAAACGTGCGGTAGTACCTAACTTCCTTCTCAATGGTAACTGCTAAGCATAAATACGTCATAGTAAACAATAAAATATAAAATGTGCGTGAAACTGACATTCTTGTCAAAAAAAGTTTGAATTTTTATGTACCTAGAAAAAAATGTAGGGAATATGCAAGAAGTTCATTTGCTTTTAAATTTATTATAACATAACTTATCATTTTTTTTAATTATTTAAAAATTATAAAATAATGTTTGGATGTATAATTTAACTACATATTTGACATTAAGTCTCTAATTTGACAGCTGAGTTTTCGGTTTTGCGCGTAGATTTGATAAATTGTACTTACCGAAATTGCTTTGCGAATAATGAAAAAGAAGGTTTATGATTTATATTGTTCACAGAATTTCACAAAACACACTTTTCACGTTGCTATTTTTGAATTCAACAGAATCATTGAATAATTACATTTTAACTTTAGCACCCCCGATTTGTGCTATCACTCACCAGACGGCAGGACCATGCATCTGCTCACAGCGAATAGTAGCTGTCTGCTGTGTTCAAAGAGCCTTAAGAAACGTACCTCCGATTTACGCTATCACTCACCAGACGGCAGTGATTAAGTATTAGAATATATATTTTTTATAATATCGACGAATGTATAAAATTTTCTTATGAGTCCCCTGAAGAAGTTTTAATTTGGGGATGAAACGTTGACTGATTAAACAAAATAAAATACATAATTAAAGTTCTCTTCCCATAGGTACTGATTTATCTTAATTAATTATAGTTTTGGTCATTTGTATAAATGAAGTGGGAAATAATCAGAAATCATCAAGAAAAGTAATTCATACATTCACACATTTTAAATATGCTCGATATTTTTAATTTTCTTAAAATACACAGAATATTATTTTTTTATGATCATTTTAATGTACTTGAGAGACAAGCGAAACGTATCAATAATTTATAGTTTCCTTCTTTTTCATTATATCAACATATTTTTATTAGTGTATTTGCCATAATATGGCACATACACTATTGGCGTCGGTCGGATGGCGGGACCTAGGGGTCGGACCAAAATTTCTCGACGTTTCATAGCCTCCTGAACAATTTGGCACCATTTTTGAAAATGTTTATATATATATGTATGTATATATATATATATATATATATTTATATATTTATATATTTATATATTTATATATTTATATATATATTTATATATATATGTGTGTACACGATAACTCTCGACAGACTTAATCGATTGAAACGAAATTTGGTACACACATTGGAACCCATCACCGCAAGAAGCCTATTTAAAATGGGCCCGATCGGACCACTTTCAGGGTTGTATTTAGGGGTTCCAAAAAGTTTTTGGGCCCAAAAATACCGAAAAATTTGTCAGAATCGTTTCAAAATTGAAATTTAACTCTTTAGTAAAGATTAAAACGTGCTGCTAAAATTTTAATAAAATCGGCCCGACAGGACCGGACTTTCAAATTTTATGAAAACACTAGTTTGTTGATACGGATTTACTTATGGATATGGAAGGGTGCATTTAATATGGTACAGAGGTTGCATTGATAATAATATTGAAATTAAGAAAAAAATATTATTTTAAGGGATGTATTAAGGGGTTAAATTTTTTATTTTGTCCAAAAACAAACTTAAGTTCACGTATTAAAGCCACAAGGCCTGTATTAGGAAATACACTATATTGTCGGCAGGGTTTGGCACTGCGACCCGAGTTTTTTATTAAACTGTTCTTAAATTAACCTTCAAAAATATAAACTTTGCAAGAAGACCAATACAAAATGATTCACAATTTCTATGCGTGTTGTAACGAAATTATTAAAATATAAAAAAAACGTTTGCATATATAAAAGTAAATTAAACGAATATCACTTTGTAGGCGGTTTTTTCAAATACAAATTATGTTTTATGTTATTTTTATTAATGTACAGACAGGTGCTTGCTGAAGTTGTAAAGTTTTGGAAAATTGTCAAAGCTCTTACATTTCAATACACGTCAGTTTCTTGTAAGACTTTTATATTTAACAAACATTTATAGATATTATAAATTGCCAATCAAAAAAATTTAATCCGTGAGAAATTTACATTGCGGATATGATGTTGCATGTCAATGTCGGCTTGTATAAAGTACTAGAGAGAGGGCACAAAATAAACATTATTTTTTAACGCAGTTAGATTGCTCGCACGATTTCACGATGTCACCAATGACACTGGCACTCGTATGTGAGAAGGTTCATCTCTAACAATATCTCGGAAGATGTGATAATTATATTATACGAGTAGTAACAGTTGATTATTTAGAATGTGTCACTGTAGAGTGTAGAGTAGATGTTAACTTAGCCACCGCGAAAGTGGAAGATTCGGGTTTGGCGGCTCTCACACTGAGGCAACAAGCAATAAGCAACTAGCAACTGTCAATAAGCAATACGCAATATTATTTTGGTTCTCTCTCACATTGAAACAACAGTATTGCCAGAAACCTCTGATCATCATGTCATCCGACGACTTCGATGACATGATATTACTATGGCGGCATTTAAGAAAAAATAGCTTTCCACGCTTTTTCAATCATTTCTCTTTTGCTGTGGTCCTTTCGAGTGAAATCGTAAATACAGGGATATTTTTCCACTATTTCTACGAATTTTGTATTAAAAATTGGATCGTCCGACATATTTTTCGAACAGTTTTTAATAATCAAATAATAAAACGTAGCTATCTATGCACAAACTTCGTACGTCACGACTGCAATAATTATCGCTTTTCAACATGCACGGTGTATCGCTAGAAATAATATCGCCGCAACCAACAATATTTTTGGTTCGATCGATATCGAGTTGCTCTAATGTAAGACCCCCAATTTAATTCTATGTAAAATACTTGTTAGCAATATTATTGTGTGTTGCGTATTGCCAGTTGCTTATTGCTTGTTGCCTCAGTGTGAGAGCCGCCTAAAGTTCCGACGGTACATCTTATATATAAAATTCTCGTGTCGCGGTGTACGTTATTGAACTCCTCCGAAACGGCTGGACCGATTTTGATGAAATTTTGTGTGCTTATCGGGTAGGGTGGAGAATCGGACAACATCTATTTTTCATCCCCCTAAATGTTAAGGGTGGTCCACCCCAAATTTTTTTTTTTTATTTTTTGGACAAAATTTTTTGTTTTAATTTTTTCATGATTCAGCATTGAAAAATACATACAACTCTAAATTTCACCCTTATACGATCAACCCCTGATTTTTAATCGCGATTTTTATATTAAGCTTCAAAAAATACATATATGGCGAACGAGCGAAGCGAGTGAGTAGTGTATTTATAATATTCAAGCGAACGAGCGAAGCGAGTGAGTAGGCGAAAATATTCAAGCGAACGAGCGAAGCGAGTGAGTAGTGTATTTATAATATTCAAGCGAACGAGCGAAGCGAGTGAGTAGTGTATTAATAAAATTCAAACGAACGAGCGAAGCGAGTGAGTAATGTAATTATAATATTCAAGCGAACGAGCGAAGCGAGTGAGTAGTGTATTTATAATATTCAAGCGAACGAGCGAAGCGAGTGAGTAGTGTATTGCACCCGGGCTTTCTTAGCACCCGGGCGAAGCCGGACGGGACCGCTAGTATAATATAGATTTGAAAATGATTTTTTTCAGTGTTGCATTGTAATGTTACGTCATTTTCGATGGGTGTTTCAAAACACTAAGGACCGGCGCATACAATCAATTTTTATTCGCACAACTGTTGTTGTTTGTCAAAAGGCTATAGGATCGCAGAAGGGACTGCGCATATAGTATCGACACTATTTATTAGCTGCACAACAATAAAAATCATAAAACAGCATCGATCGCCTTTTGACTTTTCTGTTGAACAACTATCGTCGGTAGCTTATGTCCACAGTAGTGTATTGACGCTAGCTCGACTAAATAGTTGTTCGGCGACCCATTAGTTTAATATTGATGATATTACTATATTACAGCCTTTAAGCAAATTTAAGACTGAACTTTTTAAATACCTAATAAACCATTCATTCTATTTGTTGATGAATATTTTTGCGCATAGTCCTCGAATTGACATGTTCCACACTTTTAAGTTTATGGAATAAATTTATTATTATTATTATTATTATTGAAATTATGGCACAACTGATTGATTGTATGCGCATCTCTAACAACTAAACAGTTTAGTCGAGTTCAAATCGCGACATGTACATTGTACACAACTCGACTAAACTGTTTACTCATGGAAACAATTATGTGTATGCGCCTGGCCTATAATGCTAACTTAAGCATTAATTTGTATTATTTTTTAAATCGTAGTCAAAATTAATGGCTTCCCGACCTTTGGAGTATAAACAATTTGGTTTAACCACAACATTAAAATTTTAAAATAGCTCTCATCTAGCGGAATTTACATTTAAGAGCATGTGGAAGTAACTAAAGCGAATCTGGCAGTTTCGGGTTTGAGTTCCGGCAGTGGCATTTACCATTTTTTTCTTATATATAGCCTTGTAACGTTCATGGCAACATTGTTTTCCGGAAACAGTAATTCTCTAATAAAAGTGAATTCGATTGTGGGAAGGCCGGTTATAATCACTCAAACTAATATTATATAAATGCGAAAATGTGTTTGTCTGCTTAACAACTGAACCGATTTCGACGAAAATTGGAAAAGAGATTCCTTGAAGCCCGGCAAAGGACATAGGCTACTTTTTACCCCGGAAAACTGTTCCCGCGGGAGAGCTTTCAAGTCATGTATCAACACTACTGTGCAATGTGCATACCTATGGTGTTGGAAAGACAGGAGGTCATGAATTAATGATGCGTTCTAAGCTTACAAAGTTGCGCATCAATATTTTGGAAAATATATAATTGCATTTTTAACTGTCAAAATAGTCATTAAATTCATAACACCCGGGCGAAGCCGAACCGGGCTGCTAGTATTGTTAATATAAACTAACATTCATAATCAAAATTATCTCGTATAAAAATAAAAATTATTAACCGTTCATTTAGAAACATTCTTCTAGTATCATTTAAAATCGTGAAGTATATCAAAACAAATAAATATTAAATTTACGGCCCTGGCGATGGTAGTACTCAAATACTTAAAAGAATCTAGGTATTTAAATACGAAGTACTCGAAGTTGAACATTTTATAAGTTTCATATTTTATAAAATTTGTTTAAAAGTTAATTTTAAATTTCCGTAAAACAATCCAAATTGGACCTCGCGTTTGCTAAAATAGGCTCTGTCCCATACCATAGCTAGTTAAATCTGTAAAAATTCAAAGTCTGCAGAAAATCAGTGCAGTGCATCTGAAAATATATAATTTCATACAAATATACATACATTTTTAGTTTTTATAATATTATATCCTTCATTGCAGATTTTGATGTAGTATAGACTATAATGACCTCAGTTGTCGAGCGTCTATAATCTATCTATGTTGACGAAGTACCAATTTACTTCAGTGTTGATTAATAAATGTTCTAAGGGAGTTCTTAGTTGTTTTTTTCACTTTAATTTTCGATAACAGCAGCACATATTTTACACTCGAAAACCTGTAACAAAACAATTATTTTGAATTCAATGTAAAATGTATCGAAATATTTTTATAAAATTTTCGTAAAACCTTAGATGAATGTTAAAAATAACTTATAAATATTATTATGCAATTATTTTTGTGACAAATTTAAATGTGGGCGGAGATAAACATATTTTCTGAGAATGCATTTCTTCCGCTATTTTTATTTGTAACGGTCATCAACCTGTGTTATTTAGTGCAAATGTTTAGAACAAGACTCTGACCCAAAAAAATTACGTAAACATTTCTTTAGTTTTTGATGTTCGTTTAATGGGTGCATAAATTCATTGTTTTTTTTTCGTTTGTATATGATAAAAGGCAAATTTTTGAGGAAATAAGCAAATCTATAAGCCAAATCTATACAACTAGCAGTTGTATTTTCTTGGATGTTTATAGATGTTTATAATTTCGGTAGGTAGTTGTCAACTATCTACCGAAATTATAATGCCAAGGGTATTATTCTGGAAACGAGGGACCGATGTCCGATTTTAATTTTTAATGAAATTGCACTCAATTAGCCCACGCTTGGGTTACGTTATGGTTCCCATCAAAACCCACATTAACTGAGGAAAGCAAGACGTGTGCAAAAGCTAACAAAAATGTATCCCAAAAATGCGTATTTAAAAACACAATAGAAAAAAATTGAGAAATTGTGTATATTTAATCAGTTAAGCTTAAAGGATAAGCTTGGTGTCCCAATAAAACTATCTGCCTAAAATTTGCCGTCCTCTAAATCTTACAGTACATTGAATAAAATACAAGTGTCTGTTAAAGTTGCTCTGAGTCATTGTCTAAATTTACATCATGTCAGACATTAAGAAACGTGCAAATCTGTCGGGTAATTTTCACCTCTACAGACAAATAAATAAAAACACGTCTTCATAAAGCATAGTCTATTTGCGTTGCTTGCTGATTTCAATGAACGCACTTCCAAATTTCTGTGAATATTGTAAAACTTTTTGCTTAGTCACTTCATGGTCTACCATTTCGTAAATTCTATTTTCGTTAAGAGCTTTACAAGTGAAACAGTTGTATTTTTGATTTGAAACTTTCACAATAATTATTGGATTTAGTCGTGATGGTTTTTCAAGTTTCAGGCTTGCTCAGAAAAAGTGAACTTCAATGTTCACGAAACGTCAGCGTTTATAATCTATAATATCTATCTATCTATCGATACTATTTAAAACTTAATATCCGTTCGTTAATAGACATTTATGCAACAAGTGGGTAAAGTGACGAAATACATGTTGCGATACGAGCTTAAGGTGGCGAGCGCGATCACACGAGTACTGGTAGATATAAATGCAACATAACATTAGGAGAGTTATAGATATTATAAAATCGCGGCTGCAGTCAGATTCGTCACTTTAGCCTAGTGATGTGCCGGATATCCGTATCCGTATCCGCGGATATCCGAGGGAAAAGAAAGATCCGTATCCGTATCCGTTAGTTTTTTGGCGGATCTTTTACCTTATCAATTTTCAATTCATAGATAAAATTTTATATATATAGGTGATTAGGTAATAATGAAAAACAGTTAAATTCCATTCAGATTATTTTTTATTTTTTAATATCGTGGTCAATAACTTTTTCCCATAACAGATAGTCTCTTTCCAAAGGTCGATGTGCAATATTTAGTACTCTAAGAACTCTAAGTTCTCTAAGTACTCTAAGAAAGTTAAGATCCGTATCCGTATCCGTATTCGCGGATCTTGAGACCAAATATCCGTATTCAGATCCGTATCCGCGGATATACATTTTTAACGATCCGGCACATCACTACTTTAGCCACACGTTACATACAATATTTTTTGCAACAACCGCTTAAAATGTTCAATTTTAAGCAGATAAAAAACAACAATTTGAATCAATATTTTATTTTATTATTAGAAAGCAATTTTATATTATAAATAAAATGATTAGTTACTTCTTTTCTTTATTTCAGTGACATTATAGCACAATATAGTATAAAGACGTATTACTTTACACAGTCATAAAACAAAACAGTAGAAGCTTCCATAAAGAATCACTTCACAAACGCTACATAGCACTCTAAAATTGAACTTTTTAAGAAGGTGTTGGAAACAAATATTTTATTAGTACAAAAACATCGGAACATATAATTTATTAGTTCTGTGACTGAGACCCAAAAGTTAAAATTAAGTTTCAAGTTCAACAATGTCGAAAGCTGCAGCACGTAACCTTCACTCATATGATCATGTCCCGTTTGGAACAATGACAATAGGTCCGATCCTCCTGTCATTTACCGAAAAATATTATTTTTACCCAGTATACTTTAAAATACGCTTATTAATAAATATTCGCAAAACATAATCTATAATCGTAATTATTATATCTTACATTTATGATAGCTTCCATCATATGTACCACATGTTCATTAAAATTGTGCGTAAGAAGACGCTGTAGAAATTTAAACGTATAAGTATGATGTTCGTGGTTAGATTCATAAGCATAACCATACGTATTCATGTAAATAATATTGTAAAAAATTGCTTTTAACTGAAGCTGTTTAGTGACTTACGTTACAATTTTGTGTAGCCATCGGTTGAGGTGTGTCAAGCGGAAGCCGATAATTTCATCTACTATGCATGATGGGTCAGCAGTCGGTAGAAGTTCCAAACTTTTACCGACTGCTGACTAGGTCGGTTCTATCAAAATTATATTCAATAATTTAACACTGTACCAAATTTCCGCTGACCGCTTTTACAAAACACTAGTTTTTTACATATTTTAAAGCGCCCTGACGTATATCTTGTTTACACCCTAAATCCTATCTAATCTCAAAATTCTTACAATTTTTTACCACGACCTTGTCGACTATTCCGTTTTGGTCACAAATATTTATCGACAGCCCACTCATAGTGGACAACAGACTTTAGTATTCCATTCAGTACGAATCACGTGTGCTTATATTTAGCCGTTACTGAAACCAAGTATATAAATCCAGTTAGCTGTTGTAAAGTGTAACCGTAAATCATGTTTGGAATCTACAAGAGTTATGAAACTATCTAGTTAATGTAAGTTATTTATATAATCATGCGATTAATACGCATGTTTATTTAGTTCTGTATAATATTTAATTTAATTAGAGATAAATTGCATGAAATCATTTAACAGTCAGTTGACTTGACTGTGAAATGAACTCATTTTAACTGATTGGAAGATGGCCATTTATACGAGACTGTTTTCAGTGACGCTCTTTAATTGATTTTTGACTTAGTTTTAATTTTTTATCACCAATTTAAACCAAATCAAAACATAGTAGTTTAACGATATTTTCAGTAAAGCCTTTTTTCTCAGTGACGCTAAAAATATCTTTTACGTGTCGATGAAAACAAGACAAAAAATCATAAAACGGCCAAGTGCGTGTCGAGCCACGCAAAGACTAGGGTTCTGTACTATATGTAAGCTATGCTAAACATACAATTTTGATAAAATAAAAACACATTCATAATCTCAAAAGGCCTTTTTCAACGATACCCCACAAGAATAGGTACAAAAAAAATTTGTTTGCCCCCGTTTGCATAATATATTGGCGCTTTCTTTTTTTCTGTTTTTAGTATTTGTTAATACTTGACGTGAATTACAGCTTTATAGGTAGCGGCGTTGTTAAATTCATAATCTACTCAAAAATCCCTTTTCAACTATACCCGACAAGAATAGGTAGAAAAAAAAAATTTTTGACCCCCGTTTGCATGAAATAAACCTTTTTAATCTTTTGTTATTCTCTCCATTTTTGGGCCGCGCGGTAATACATTATTATGTGTGAATTTCAAGTCCCTATCTCATTTCGTTTAAGTTAGAGGCCTGTAACTGACAGACAGATATACAGACATCGTTGGCACAAAAATTCAAGGAACAAAAAAATCTCAAATATATCCCATCAAATACATGACGATATCCAAATCAGAATATAACAATTCAGTCTCGATATTTGTATTCTCTCCTGAGAGAAGTTCAATTTGAAACAAAATTATCCCAAAAGAGTGTAGCGTCGCTGTGATGTAGTGGTGAGAGAACGAGAAAGAAAAAATTGTAGATTAAATGTTGGAAGAACGTTCTTCCGCTTTCAGTGTTCTACAAGTCTCTTGATACGTAATATTTTTTAGAGCGTCCTTGAGAATAACGGAGATCGTATACGGATGCTGTTATTTATACCTATGACGTTACCGGTTACGGCTCGTATTTTACAAACCCCCAATTCTAACCTGAAAACTACTGAAAGTACCTATTGAATTTTCAATGTACTTTTCTAAGGCCATACACTGTCAGAGTTATCTGGGCCTATTACCAATTTATATATTCGATTTGTGATGATTTTTAATAACAAATTGAAAATCCAGTTCTTGGATTAGAACTTGAGAACTGGCGGCTTGTAATAGAGGAGCCATGGAAACGTCCTATACATAAACAACGACATATCGAAAATATGAATGAACCTGATTACCGTAGCAAATCTTTAAAACATAATTTTTAGACACATCAAACTAGTGCTGATAATCAACTGAAAATAGTTCCGTATAGACGCAAACCATTATAATAAATTGTGAAATGTTTAAACGGTGTTTTGTACGTATTCCAGTATCGTCAGAGAACCGTGACTCGCCAACATCGGCGCCGGCTAACAATCCGGCGTACGCGATCGAGTCAGCCAGTGCAACGGATGCTGCTCTGTTGGAGACGTCATGTGTCTACACCAAGTACCGGACATCCGGTCGAGTTACGCCGCCGGCCACTACGATACCTCGCTTCCGCAAGTATTGCGTCGACGATTTCAATTTCCTCAAAGTACTCGGCAAAGGAAGCTTCGGAAAGGTAAACATACTGTAACTGTGCCTTTTTGTGCCAGATTCGTCGACAAATATAGTGTTTTAATAGGTACTAATTATAGCTACGTTCTTGCAATAAAGAAATTAAATTTTAAATTAAAATCTCGTTGTGATCTCAGTTTGTGTAGTTAGTTTTGAGAAAGAATATAGGGTTTCATCGACTTTTATAATTCATAAAAATGATCTAACAAAATAAGTAGAGCAAATTAAATTTAATAATTTCAATATGCTTCCTGTATTATTTTTCCGAATATCTTTAATTTATGAATACGTGCTTTTAATAACTGGGACAAGAAAATATTCAAATACTTTTAATATTTATAATATGTTTGTTTTATAAATAAATCATTTCTTCGAAAATCTAATCAAAGAAATAAATATAGGAAGGAAAGACACCAAGTGACAAAAGATTATATATTCTATGAATGCGACTATTTTCATAAGAATTCACCGACAAATGTCGAGAGTATTAAAATTATGTTTGATGTGGTAAAATAATGAAACAGCAAGGAAAGATGTGTTTGCATATGTTTTTCAGAGGTCTTTGACCATACTTATTGTCGAAATTGTCACGAAAAATGTGTGTCACTTCCGTATAGAATAAATCACAGTATTAAGTCAAACAAATAATATAATGACGTAATGCAACAGGGGCAGGGACGTAGTTAAGGGAGATTTTAAAAGACGCACAGCCCCCAAAAATATGCTAATAGCTCTGCAAATTGTTATCCATAATTTTATTGATGGAAAATGTAGTCGGTAAACTAGGTCAGATATTGAATGATTTAAGTTAAAAGTTTTAATTTCTCGGTTTGAGGGTGGTTTTATTAGAGAAGTGAAATAAGGAGCATTTTCAACTTTCCTTTAACAATTTTTTATCTTTGCGAAAAACTGATCAATGAATTTAAAACGAAATTTTTTATTTTTGACTAACATGTAAAATGCTGTTTTACATGGTTACGGACCGTGCTTTATGAACGGTCGCATGATGAGTGGTGTGTAAAAAGCCCTTTTTACACACGGATGCCACTTTGACGCACATCCGTTTACATGTTTTCGTTATAAAAAGTATCGTGAACCGTGACAATTTTTCAAACTCGTGCGTTGTTTTTGAAACTCGTTTCTGACGAAAATCGTTTCCAATTCGTTCCAAAACATCGCACTCGTTTAAAAAAGGCAACATTTGTTACGCATTTTATTATAATTTTTACATTGCAAATGAACGACCGAACAAGTTGCACATTTTTAATTCATTTTTATGGACATAAAATAATATGATTTGGGGTTAATACAAAGAAAGTTTAAGCTCTCTTATAAAGATGGCAGGATAAATTAGGAAAGTCGACTGCGACCCAGAGGATTATTTATTTCAATTCTTTTCTTTGGTTCTGTTAGGCTGTTAGCTTTCTCCATAAACACAAAAAAATTGCATCGATGCTCGAGCACCGCAAGATTATTTTCTGATCTATTTCAAGTTCTGTGTTAATATTTAGAATATAATATCCTTGATAAGATTACATACGTTCCACCGTTTAATTAAAAAAAGTGGGCGCGTGTTAGAAGTTATATATGTCCTTTAAAAAATCACCAAAAATCGTATGCCAATTTGATATCAAATAAATAATATCAAATAAATTTCAAGTGGAATATGAAATACTTAAAAAAAACTATAATTAATGTTGCTGCACTGAAATTCGAACCCGGGACATATTGCGTATGAAACGGCAGTTCTTACCACTACGCCACGCAGACCTTAAATATATACTTATGGTATCGCGAGTTGGACGGTTTAATACACAGCAATATATAGAGTATTATAATGGAAGTGGTTTATAATGACTATGACGGTGACGTTTTTTCTCGGTTTACTCCCCTGTGCCCAAGCGCATAACGTCCGTAAAAAGTATAACTCCAAAAAAAACATCAAGAAAATAATAAAAGTAAGGTCTTCGACCTACCGAATTTTAAGTAGTGCAAAAAATGTGTCGTCACTTTCGCTAACGTAATGCTTTAATGTCAAATTAAATATATAACTATTGTACTCAGTAAAAGCAAACTGACACACGTACAAGAAATGTATTTTTAAAATAAAATATGGCTACAGTCATGATAACATGCCATCCACGAATTGTCGTCTTTCAACGCGTTAATTGAATTTTAATAAACTTAGAACATACAACTGCTTTCTACAAAATGAAACTTTAAACGAAGGTCAAATTTTTTCAATTTGTTCAGTATTTTTTTTTTATTTAACGATTATTTAGGTCGACTATTTATATTTTTAATTTATTATTATTTTTAATAATAAATTGAAACTCCAGTTGACACTTTCACCAGTTTTCGAATTAGAATAGATTCCTTAGTTCTATAGAAATAAGAAAGAGTAACTTAAGTAGAATGTAGATAATAATGAATGTTAGTTTATAGTAATAAATGATTCGGGTTCGTGTCGCGGCATTTACATTTTTACTTCCCCCCTCTACTATGGTATGGTAGGGAAGTAATGGATTTAGTCCGAAAAAAATATTTCGAGATTTTAACAGATCCTCACGTTTTGAGACCCTAGCAATCGTTTAAGATCATTTTCTGACTGATGTCTGTATGTATGTGTTGTCAATTTTTCGCCTTCGATATCGTAAAAACGGAACAACATACGGCCATGCCGATTGTTCTATTGTGTTTATCAGCCTTTAACTTAAATCTGATCAATTCGGTTCAGTGGATCCTGAGATATTAAAAAAAAAACGTTCTCAATGTCACGTATTAAGGTAAAAAAAAATATAAATGAATTCTAGATGTTATAATAATATGAAAAAAATAATATTTTTTTTCTCTAAAATGTATAGTTTTCGAGAAAAAAAAATTTACTAAAAAAAGAAAATTGTACGTAAATCAAGGTAACCATGATTTTTGCTATATTACTAGCCATCAGTAGATCACCAAACAAAAAAGAGGGCCATGCTTTTTTTCAAAGAATAAAAAAAGAGTGTTTATTTTTTGCAAATATTTACTAGGTGGGAAGTATAGGACCGGTCATCAGTCGAATTTTTTTTTGATGTAAAACATGGCGCGGGTGTAAAATCGTTTTAATGTTATGTCGTTCAGAACGCAAGACGCATCTTCCGCACTATACTGTTATACACCGTCGCTATGCTATACGTGCGTGACGCGTGTGTGTAAATATCTGTATATTGCTGTTTCAATACTTTCACAGGGTAGTTTCTCGCGGGGCGGGGGGGGGGGGTAATAAATCATAAATTCTTATCTTTGGAACTACTGAACCGATTCTAAAAATTCTTTCACTAATTATCTTCGCAAGGAGGAGAATTTCTCGCAGGGGGGGTTAATAAATCATAAATTCTTATCTCTAGAATTACTGAACCGATTCTAAAAATTCTTTCACTAATTATCGCAGGGGAGAATTTCTCGCGGGGGGGTAATAAATCATAAATTCTTATCTCTGAAACTACTGAACCGATTCTAAAAATTCTTTCACTAAATATCTTCGCAGGGGGAGAATTTCTCGCGGGGGGTTCATAAATCATAAGTTCTTATCTTTGGAACTACTGAACCGATTCTAAAAATTCTTTCACTAATTATCTTCGCAGGGAGGGAGCTATGAAAATATTTCACATCTGCCAGGCGTCCCACGACGGCTCACATTTTTTTTTCTTATATAGAGCCTTGTCCATTAATGGTAACATAATTGTTTGGAAATTAATGTACTATTTTTTCTCGGTTACCAGGTTCTTTTGGCTGAATTAAAAAGCACTGACTATTACTATGCCGTGAAATGTTTGAAAAAGGACGTTGTCCTTGAAGACGACGATGTAGAATGCACTCTCATCGAGAGGAAGGTCCTTGCTTTAGGAACGAAACATCCATATTTATGTCACTTATTCTGTACTTTCCAAACAGAGGTAAGTTTTTCGCAATTCAACATTTAAAAAATACCAGTAATAAGTTCTAATTAATAATAAGTTATTTTTATTTTACTTTTTTTCAGTCACATTTATTTTTTGTTATGGAATATTTAAATGGCGGTGACCTGATGTTTCACATTCAACAGTCTGGAAGATTTCCTGAACCTAGAGCACGATTTTACGGCGCTGAAATCGTATCTGGACTTAAATTTCTTCATAAGAAGGGAATTGTTTATAGGTAAATAACTTATGCAATTCTATAAATCTCTAATTCACACGCCCAATTAAATTTAGTATACATCGAGTATACATTAATATTGATTTAAATCCCCCTATATTATTAAACGAGTAAATCTTGTATATATGTTTCTATGTACCTATATAAATATTTTCTCGAAAACGGCTCTAACGATTTTGATCAAATTTACCGAAAAGGGGTTTTCGGGGGGCAAAAAATCGATCTAGCTAGGTCTCATCCCTGGAAAAATTCGTTTTCTTATCGATTTTATCATTTTAAAAAACAGTTTTTTTAACGTCATATAACAGTGTCGTATTGTGAGTAGGCTTTGGAAAAAACAAACTATTTTCATTATTTATGTCAAAATTACTTTGACAGTCAATCTTTAACTTATTAAAATAATCAGTAATTATCTGAAAAGTAAAAAAATAACAACAATAAAATCTAAACATAATTATGTAAGTAGTTTTAGCTAATATTTAAATAAATAGGTATGTTATTTTTATATTAGTTATATAAAATATGTATATGCACGTTAAATATAGTATGACGTATAATCTTACCTAGACTTTTTTTTCTCAAAAACGACTAACGATTTTGATGAAATTTACAGAATGAGGATTTTTTGGGGCGAGAAATCGATCTAGGTAGGAATTTTGGTCCCAGAGAGGAGCAATTAAAAAAAGGGGTTTTTTACTTATAACTCGGTCAATTGTCAAATCGATTCGAAGCCTATTTCTACATAGATTTTATATAATATATCACAAGAGTTAAAACTGTAAATGAACACTAATATAAGAAGTGTCTTGTACAATATGTAAATAATGACAAACCGGCGGCCCGAAGGGCCGCACTTTTGGCCCCGCGAGTCTGTGTAAAAACACATCGATTTTTGAAAACTATTGTTAAGATACATACAAAAAAGTTTTGCTAAGATGACATCACAGAGAAAAAGTACTTCAATAAAGTTGATATTTGGAATCAATGTTTAAAAATGGATTATTGAAACGGCAACGGCCAAGCAAAATTTCATCTGATTCGAACATTTTTACAAGATATTCAATCTATGAAAATCGGTTTTTGCGAGTTCTTCAGTCAACAAAACAATAACGGCGGTAGATTTGAAAATGGCGACCTAAGTAATATTTACAGGAAAAAATGCTTGATTCAAGTTGATGCTTAGTTTTTACGCTTAAAAATACACATAGGTATTTAAAATATTTAACAGAAACAATTATTTTAAATTATGTTTCAGAAATAAATTCGTTTCGGAATAATATTCTGAGAAAATAATATCTCACAGCATACAAGTACTATTTTTATTGAACTCATCCGAGCAAAGCTCGGCACCCAGATATTTATTTAATTAAGACTCGATGAATACAACCCAAAAGTAATCGTGTAGTTTCGATTATTTTCGGTAAATCTAATGTTACAATTAGTTGCATACACATATTTAATAACCTCCATTACCGAGTTTAATCGAAGTTTTCCGATCATTATGACAAAAACATCTTTCATCTACCAATCGTTCTAAAAACTAATTTATTTGCGAAATGTTTATTATTAAAATAAATTAATAACTATAAACATATTATATTTCGCATAAAAGCCAAAGAAATAAAAAGTTGAACGTTTGTTTTTATGATTTTTTATTATTTCGAATGTTTACAAAATCATTTCTGTATTTATTTGAAGAAGAGGTAATTTATCCATAAAAATTGTAGGTACGATTTGCAAGTAGGTATATTTCAATTTTTTATTCCTGTGTGCTTAAAATTTCCTAAATCTATACTTTTCCTGGGGGGTAATTTCACATTTACGCACGTCAATTTTACAATTTCAAAATACACAAGCTTGGAATGAAGATCCGGGCTTTTCTAACTTACGTAATCGCTGTGGTAACTACAAAGAAGTTTTTCTGTTAATTGGGTATATGTAAACGATTGACGCAGTCAGTAATGTTTATTTAAAACTGATTTGTTAATATTATAATTTAATTGCTACAAGTTAAGAACTGTTGATTTCAGAAAGTGTATTTTTATGAATCGCGAGACTGCTTTTTTTATTATTCTACCACAAAGGCGCGCAAACTGGGGGGATATACTTTAAGATGATAAGTGGGTGATGGATGAAAATTTTAAGGGATCGCAATTTTTAATATATTTTGAATTTGAAAAATTTTTATTCATTCAAAATTCTTAGTTTTCTTGCTAGCACTGACATTTTTTATGTTCATATTATGCGAATTTGCAGAGCCGTGAATAAAAAATTAAGGGAGAGCGCAAATATTTACGTAACGGCTAAAAAGGTTGAGCATACTAGTAATCTATGGGAAGTTTGTGACTAAACTAAGTAAATTTTAGATGCAACTGAAATCAGAGAATAGATTATGAAAGAAAGGCGTGGCGGAGTCGCAACTGTCTCCTTCTAACTAGAATCTGCGTTAAACGTACGTTCGCTCATTGACGACACAACTGTCAAATTTCATTCATTCTACTGTCATAACCTCGTTTTTTTAAACACGTTGTCGTTAATAATTAAAGCAATTTGTTATGGGGTGGCGTTTTGTACTTGAATGCAGTTATAATGAAAATTATGACTGCAAAAAGTTTAAATTTCCGACTGAGGAAAAAGCTAAAATAATACCTAGATATCCAATCCCTAACTGATGAAAACATTTTTTTTATCCTTTTAGCCTGCCCTCCCTTGATCCATTTCAACATAAATCTATTTAAAGTAGAATCGTTTAGAGAATATAGTAGCGTCATTTCTGACCACAAACGAGTTTCGGGTCGAACGGGTCTATGTTTTCTAACGAAGAGTGGCCAATGATGCTTCTCGACTGGCGACAAGCAACTAAATGACCATTTTCATAGGACCACCCCTTGTTAGAAATAATAGACCCGTCCGAGCCGAAACTCGTTTGTGCGCAGAAATGACACTACTATCTTCCCTAAATACTACTCTACACTCTGCAGATGTAAGATGAATCCTTTTAGACTCAGTTATTTTATTTGAAATAAAATTTGGAACTGATTGCAATATGTCTATTGCTTTCAGGGATCTAAAACTGGACAACATACTACTAGATTTCGATGGACATGTACGAATAGCTGATTTCGGCATGTGCAAACTTCAGATTTACTTGGATAGAACAGCGGATACCTTCTGCGGAACTCCAGATTATATGGCTCCCGAAGTAAGTAAATATCGTCAAAAATAGTTAATAGGTTCAAAAACTTTACTAATAATCCTTACATTCAAGAATCTGTAATTGCACGCATTTGTTGAATGTTTAAAAACATCTCATATTCAGATAGGTATTTTTAGTGTATTTGCCATATGGCACATACACTATTGGCGTCGGTCGGATGGCGGGACCTAGGGGTCGGACCAAAATTTCTCGACGTTTCATAGCCTCCTGAACATTTTGGCACCATTTTTGGAAATGTCTATTTATATATGTATATATATATATATATATATATGTGTATATATATATATATATTTATATATTTATATATATATGTGTACGGGCTATAACTTTCGAAAGAGTTAATTGATTTTCACGAAATTTGGTAGGCACGTTGGAATCCATCACCGCACGAAGCCTATTTAAAATGGGCCCAATCGGACCATTTTAAGGGTGGTTTTTAGGGGTTGAAAAATGTTTTTGAGCCCAAAAATGCCGAAAAAATTCTCAGAATCGTTTCAAAATTGGAATTTAACCTTTTAGTAACGATTAAAATGTGCTACTAAAATTTTAATAAAATCGGCCCGACAGGACCGGACTTACAAATTTTATGAAAACACTAGTTTGCGGAAAGTGCTTTACTTACTGAAGGGTGTATTTAATTTGGTACCGAGGTTGCATTGATAAAAATATTGAAATTAAGAAAAAAAATAATTTTTTAAGGGATGTATTAAGGGGTTAAATTTTTTATTTTGTCCAAAAACAAACTTATGTTCACATAATAACTGCACAATGCCTGTATTAGCAAATACACTATATTGTCGGCAGGGTTTTGGCACTGTGACCCGAGTTTTTTGTATTTTGTGTCTATGTTTATGTCTATATTACCCCAAAACTCTAGAACCACTGAACCGATTTGAAAAATTCTTTCACTGTTTAAAATACATCTTTGCATTTCTCTGACTACACCACTGCCATACAGAGTACCTACCTATAATAGTTATTTTTGAGTCGCCCGTTTTGTAAATTCGCCACAAAAAACAAAACAAAATGCAGAAGTCAGAACTTTCGACTCAACTATTTCTCATTTTACATGCCGTCAGAGAGGCGCCATCTTTACCTGGCGAAGTGAGTAATATTATAAAATAAGTGCTGAATCCATTAGCACGTATTATCACTCAGGATATATAGTTTCAAAACAAAGCACCTTGACTACCCACGCATTTTCTAATACTTCCCACGCATACTCAGAATAGTACATTGGACGCAAAATAATACGACAATTTGTTTTGAGATCTGGCATCTTTGTTTCTATTTAGCTCACGTCGACATTGCGACTTAAGTTTATTTTTCAAATCCAAAATAATGACACTTCCCAGGTAATTTATGCTAAATTATAAAGAATGGAATGCACTAAATATTGTTTTCAACACGGTACATCTACATACCTACCTAAAGTAAATACGTCATTGGTGTTGAAAGATCAATAAGTCGGCTGTTTTTCTATAATTTATTACTTCAATGTCTTACAAGAGTGGATTTGATCCCCTATATCTCAGAGCAAATTTCGTGCTTTATAAACAATAAATGCCCGACTACTACAGCCAATAGCGTCTATTTGCTCTTTATAGATTTGATATCCTGTAGTACCATCACACATACTGATATGCATTTTATGTAAAGCAATATTTAGTTTTCACAAAGCCGCTATTGAAAATTCGATTGAGCGATTGAGTCGCATATAATACTCGAAAACGTCAAAAAGACAGACATAACCCCACAATATAAATTTCACATGGATCTGGCAGATCTAATATTTTTGCGGCTTTTTTGCGCGCCCAAATTGCAGGCACCTCAAATCGAATTGTCAATAGAGATGATGTGAAAAATAATATGCATTTACTCAGAACAAAACACAGCGTTTGCAATGCATGTAAATTGCTGCCCTCGTTCTAGTCGCAAACGCTGTAGTTCGTCCCTTGTAATGCAATATACTATTTCCTCCGAATATGATCAGGTATAGTCAATCGGCTTCGAAGCCGCTTCTATAAAACTTATACTTAACGTACATTTTGTGTGTGTTTGGTCTCCAAGCCACGTTATGAGTATGTAATTTGTAAATAATTGAATACATACCTTTGTCGTGTAGCTTCTTTTTGTATTTATTTTATTACGCGTTTCGGCAACGGGTTGCCATCTTCAGATGAAATTAATTAAATGTCACTCAAAGGCAACCATGTGAGTGATACTTAAATAACTATACCTATCTGAAGATGGCAACCCGTTTCCGAAACGCGTAATAAAATAAATACAAAAAGAAGCTACACGACGGAACAGAGGTATCTATTCAATTATTTACTAATTACTTATACTTAACCCTCACCGGCCTAAGCCTCCAGATTTTAGCAATCGATGTTCAAAATTTCATTTCAAAATTTTGACAATTACGATTTTTATTACAGATAATCAAAGGACTGCACTACAACCAATGTGTTGATTGGTGGTCGTTCGGGGTACTTCTGTACGAAATGTTGATTGGCCAATCACCGTTCAGCGGATGTGACGAAGACGAACTATTTTGGTCTATCTGCAACGAACGGCCGGTGTTTCCAAGATTTCTGTCCACTGAAGCCAATAGCATACTAAATTTGGTATAATATTCATTTCATACTTATCTTACTATAGGCTATTGATTATGTCCTAAAAAGCAGGGCAATAAGGAACTAAGACGTTCACGGGTTTTTATTACAGGAATCGGCCAATGGGTCATTTAAGAAGAAAAAACCGCGGAGTGCTATTAAATTAGAGGGTGGAAATTGGAGATAGGGGTGAAAATGTACCCTTTTCATTTTTTCAATATATCTCGCAAACGAAGAAAAATTTCGATATACTTTGTATGAAACTTTTTGTAGAGAATTGAATTTCCCATCGAAATGGCTTATTTAAAAAATTTAAAACATTTTTTTTATGTCAAAAATGTTGAAACAAAAAGAAAAAAAAAGCCAAAATTTCGATTTTTTGACTTTTTTTGCGTAGGACTTTTTTTGGGTCAGAGATAGGTATAGGCATTGCTTTGTAGGAAAAAAAGTAGACAAAATTTCCTTTAAAATGCTGGGTCGAAAATTTTTTTGGGTTAAACATTGACCGAAATATGGCCACTCGAACATTTTAAAGGAAATTTTGTCTACTTTTTTTCCTACAAAGCAATGCCTATACCTGTCTCTGACCCAAAAAAGTGCTACGCAAAAAAGCAAACAAGTCAAAAAAATCGAAATTTTGGCTTTTTTTTCCTTTTTGTTTCAACATTTTTGGCATAAAAAATGTTTTAAATTTTTTTAAATAAGCCATTTCGATGGGAAATTCAATTCTGTACAAGTTGCTTATAAAGTATATCGAAATTTTGCTTCGTTTGCGAGATATATTGAAAAAACTGAAAAGGGTGCATTTTCACCCCTATCTCCAATTTCCACTCCGCGGTTTTTTCTTCTTAAATGACCCATTGACCGATTCCTGCAATAAAAACCCGTGAACGTCTTAGTTCCTTTCTATATGACATAATCAATAGCCTACTATTGTTGTAAACCAAGTTTAAATTTCTTAGCTTTTCTGGTTTTTAAGAAAGAGAAAAATGAAACCGTTTTTGTAATTAAAAAACTAAGCGAATTGAAGTTTCTTATATTTTTTATTGCACTGCAAGGCTAGGCAATTTTTGAGTTTGGTCAAAGTCTGAAATCGTAAATTATTTCGAAACTTAAAGGTGTTAATAATAATGGATCATTTATTTTGATTTATAATATCTACAATTCTAGTTATTTTTAAGATATTTTATGTACTCTTAAATTTAAAGTCCGTATTTTTGTTGGCAATATTTAGAAAGGCAAACAAAAGTCTGTAATAGAACGTTGCTTAAATTATTTAACCTACTCAGACTCAAGAGCCGTTAACAAAAATAGAGGAGTATTCTTATATTTTGAAATTCTACTTTAATCACATAATCTAATAGGGATTCCATTTTTTTAAACAACATCTAGTAAATATTTTGGTTGAGAGAGGAGATTATTAGAAAGTCACCCGGTGATTAAACCAGCTTAATTTATTGTTACTAGAATAAAATTTCTCACATAGCAAATTATTCGTATTAAGGTAGTTGTCGTGCTATGGGCATAGTGTCAGAAAATTCTAAATTTTCGTATACTCATTAAGGATACTATAATACAAATACCATTAAAATTTGAAGTTGATTGACCATCTCTAACTCGAGATAAACTTAATTAAAGTTCGAATAATTAACACGGAGAGCATAGGAAAGGTTGTGTTTTTGACAAGTTTTTTAATTTAAAAAAAAAGTAACAGTCAGAAATTTTCAAAAAACTAACTGTTCATTGATGTTTTTGTTCTGAGTTTAAAAAAGAAAATCCAAAAATTATTGACCTTTTTATTGTTGAGATATAATAACGCAAAGTTCAACAATTTATGAGAAAAGATTGATATTTTTATATAATCCAAGCTAACAAACTAAGTGAAATATGTGTTACTATGTGAACAACAGTTTTGGTACAATCTCTAACAAAATTTTTTTACATTTAACACTATACTTATTTATTGTTTTACAGCGTATTATGAACGAAACTTTTGGATGTTATTGTAGCACGACAACTACCTTAAGAACAAAATAATAAAAGCACTACTCGATTTGTCGTTTCATTTTGTATTCTTTATCCTCAGTTAACAAGTCAAATTGAATTCGTAGTGAGAACATGTTCCTACGCACTGTTAGAACAGCGTTTTTATATTTGTCACTTTGAAAATCCCGGGACATTTGACGGTTCGCACTAAATGACATTTAAACAGAGTTAATAAAATCGGAAATTCCTCGGGGAAATCAGTAAGAATATGTTATAGGATCAAAAAATTAACCTTTCTAAAAATGAAATATTTTCGCCTAATTTCTTATTTCTAAAAATCCGTTGAACGTCCGCGTCTAGTTATTGGGATTCGGCATTTTCTTGTAAACACTAGTAGGTACTAATAATAATAAAAACTTTTCTCAGCTTCTTGAAAAGGACTCGTCCAAGCGTTTGGGTAATTTTGAATGCCCAGCAGGCGACATTATCGATCAGCCATTTTTCAGGCCCATCAACTGGTATCAACTTGAAGCCCGTCAGTTGGAGCCACCATTCAAACCAAAAGTGGTATGTTTAAATTTTTGAAATTGCAAGGGTAGTGAATTGGAATACCCCTTTTTTGAAGTTAATAGTAATAGTAATTTATTCGTGTCGTAATACTTAGAAAGTATGTGAAACATGTCAATTTACAATGATTAAAACTGCGATACGAATAATTATACATTGAAGTCAGCCATTGCACACCGATCATTCAAAAACTTATTTAGGCGCGAAAGGTAACTCACTAACAGATGGTAGTAAAACATAATTGAGAAGGCGTTTAATCTGTTGTATAAAACTGTCCTAGATGGCACACACTATTTTTTTTATATTTTTAAGTATTTATTTTTGCACACCAGTTATTTAATAGCATATAAATTAAAAACTATACATAAATACATTCCTAGCAAATCCCGCAAAATTTCTACATTTCTTTATATGAAAAATCGTTGATTTCGTTGATTTGACATGTAACATGGACGACCCTACAGGATTTAACTAGGGCTGTACATTTTCTTACGTCAAAAGTTCGCACGTTGCCAATTTAATGGCTTAAAACATGGCCGCTGCTGTTGGCTATTCCAATTGATATAAAACGACAGGTGCCTATTGAAAAAGCTTCGCTTATTCAAGGTCACACAATCACCTGTTGTACACATTCGAATATAATTTTTAACATTATTTGATTTTATAATTATAATTCTTACGTATTTATATACATTCAGGTAAAAATATCACACGTGGTAACTATTAACTTTGTAGTTTTAAAAATAATTCACCTTTAAAATGTTCATACTTCTATTATTAGAATGCACCTACAAAACCAAATTTTGGCAGTTTTTATTTAAAATAATATATACTTTTGTATTTCTCAGTGTATTTTTAATCATCCATAAAAACAAAACAAAAAGAAATACATAGTTATAATAACGGAATTTTATTTTTACTAACACGAAGCAGGGAAACTTTCTTAATCAGTATAGCCGAGAGCTAGTGACAATTTTTTGGTGTTATTTATTCAAGGCCTTATTTTTGTGAAGATGTTGAGGGAGGCATATTAAAGTGCCCTGAGTAAGAGATTTTGCTATTTAGCGGTATGGGAGGGATGCAGACCGCCCCCAACATGTAACAAAAAAAATGGTCGCAATTATTATTGCTTCAAGGCTGAAATTGTTTGTATAGCTTGTCGGTGACCCAATAATGCCATTATAATATTTGCAGATTGATTGGTCAGTATTAAAGGGGTGGCAGATCACGCTAAATGTGTCATGTACCCGACGAAATTTATATTATTAGTTCAAGGCTCAAATTTTAATATGTTGTTACGGCGACTGTTTTAAGCATATATTTCAATTTGCAGAACAAAATGTCGGTATTAACCCCCTTGCAGAATGATATAAACACCTAGGCGAGCAAGTTTCCCTCTAAGAGAGGGGGTTAATACCGACATTTTGTTCTGCAAATTGAAATATATGCTTAAAACAGTCGCCATAACAACATATTAAAATTTGAACCTGAACTATTAATATAAATTTCGTCGGGTACACGACATGTTTACGGTGATCTGCCACCCCTTTAATACTGACCAATCGATCTACAAGTATTATAATAGCATTATACACTGAAATTGGTTGAGTAGTTGAGGCGTGAAAGCGCAACAAACAAACAAACAAACTCACTTTCGCATAATATTAGGTAGGGTTTTTTATTCGGCTTCGCACGAGTTAAGATAAGGTTTCTGTCTAAACCGTTATTAATTCGAGCGTAGCAGTGATTAAAATTTAGTTATTTATGAAATATTTCTGGTAAAAATTGTTTAAAGAAAGCAATACCGGTCATCATATAAGACACCGTAATGGCCTGTCGTTTCAATAAAAAGTAATAATAGGAAAATTATTTTGTCACGACATGTGGTCAAACAGTCAGATACGTAAATAGTAAGAATTTGTCAGTGCGCCAAAATTGAAAGGTCGTTAATTTAAAAATGATTGTTTGATTTAAATACACATGAGTAATTACACAATGATCTGTTGAATTTAAATATACAGAATTTACGAAACAATGGGATGAATTAAAAAAAAATGTTTTTTTTGTTACAGCAACATCCTCTTGACACCCAATATTTCGACAAGGCGTTCACAATTGAACGTGCGAAATTGACACCAATAGACCGAGCCATTTTACAATCAATGGATCAAGCCCAATTCCAAGGATTTAGTTACACCAATCCCAACGTAACTGATCAGTGAAGATTATCTAAATATTTGAAACGATAAACGATAATCGCAGCTTATATATCAAATCATTCATGTGCAATATTATCGAATGATTTAATGCGGAAATGAAATGAAAATCGATTTTGTACTTCGAAGCCCGATAATGAGATGTTGATAAGAAAAAAATGAGTACGACTGTTAACTTCTTCTTTTAAAATTAATAATTTAAAAGAAATTGGAATTTGATTCGAATCCGCATAATATGTTCTTACACCCATATATTTTGTATTGATCAAGAAAATACAGTTGATCATTTTACTATTGTCAATATGCTGATTTAATTCACGATTTAGTAGATAATTGGGTAACTGTAATGTAGAAAAAAAGCATTACTTAATATAGTGCTTCTTAAAAATTGTCAATCCTGGACCCCCTAAATTAGATAAGAAATTTGGAAGACTCCCCAGTCACGTAAACATTGCGATTAGTAAAATCCGGTGGTAACCTGTAAGAACTTCAAGTAAATTATGAAAATTTTGACTCAAAATAAGCAAATTACGTCGATTTTGAGACATCATTTTTAATTTAATAACAACGCAGCTCCCTAACTGAAACTTCACTGCTTCCTGAGGGGTTGCGGCTTACATTTTGACCTAATGGAATCAGTGTTGAACATAATTTATGATTACTAGAATAATATTTCATCACATCAGTGACGTCGATGTATATTTTTCAATCAACAAAGGTGGAACTAGAATTTCTAGTTTTGTTTTAATAGCAAAGAATTTGGCACAGAATGTTAACCAGGGATGTAGTAACTTGTCGATAAGCCCGAATGGCGGATACCTGAGTAGTATTTTCAATAATGTCGTTAAAGTTAAAAATTTTAACGTGGATAGTTTGGCATCACATTTAATGGAAAACAAAGGACAATTTAATGTCTCATGGAAAAAAACAAGACCAAAGTAAGCTACAATCTCTAAATTATAGACATCTTATGACTTGTGGGAAACCATTCCGCACGCCCGACCAATCTTTCTCTCAGAAATGATTTAGCAGGAGAAAAAATTGAATTTATAGCATATTTGGTGCTTTACTAATTTTTTTGGGCTATATGTGGGCTTGGAAGCTACGATTCTTTGCATTCAGGTATCTACGCCCCGGACGTCCAACCGAGAGACTAGATAATAAAATTTAAAAGTTATATTTCCTTATAATAATAGTTGTTTGATACTTTTTGTGATTACATATCAGTTTTTGAAATAGAGAACTGCAATTTTGACAAACAACATTTAAGCTTACGAAAATATCAGTTACGCCTTTTTCGCACCCAGCGCCTCGATTGTGAAATAAATTACTCGCTTAAGGCCCGTATTCACCAAGCCTAGTTAGTTATTTATTCCGTTGATTTATTCCCCTGGTAACTATCACACGGAATAAATAGTGATAATTCAAATTACCAAACATAGTTAAGTTTACTGCAGATATAAATCGTAAGAATAGCTATTCTGTCCAATTTCAAGGGTATAAATATTTATCCGCCTAGTTAAATAGGGTGTGCACGAAATGCATAAATTACTTTATGGCCTGGCTACCTTTTCAGGTAAATATTAATTTCATATCTTACAGGTAAAGGTTTTTGTCAGTAAAATATGTCAATATTCACCATTTTACATTTTCGATAGATGCGCCATCGATCGGATCTTTGGTAAACGTGCTTTATTTGACAAAATCTGCAAGGCGTATAGTATATAGTAAATTTTTACCTGCAGTTACTATTCTATCGAATGAATTGCTTGGTGAATAGAAAGTTTATTTTATTCCAAAGAATAAATTTATTCTAAGGTTAGTAACTTCTATCTTTAACAGTGTTTGGTGAATACGGGCCTAAATTAACTAAAAATTTTTATTAATTAATATTGAATCTCTACGTTTTAGGAAAATACTGATGCAGTATCCTTCAACAGAAATTCAAACTTTAAAACGTTAAATAATTATTATAATTTTTTTATGTACGTTACCTACTGTATGTATTTTCTCAAAATCTGTTAAAAATTTTATTATTTTTTGAAAACTTGAAAAGACATTTTGTAAAGAGAGATTTGAATGAGGAATTAAATTTAAAATGGCGAAAAATTAAAAAAATATAATGAATAGATTATTAAAACAGAAAAGTCAAACTTAGAATATTTTTATATTTATATAATTAACAAAATTATGATTTTAGTTGGAAGTTTTGAAACAACTTTTGTATTTTTTTTGTTTTATGTACCTATAATTAAATTCACATTAAATACTGTTTATGTTCATAAAGTTTTATTAAATATCTTCAAAATAAAAATAAGAAATATAAAGTTTAATAAGACATACTCTTTTGAACAGCCAGTATTTCGAATGCGCACACTGTAAAACGGATACAGTGATGGCTCGATAAAGTGAACAAGGTATATGCATATAATATTTTAATATTAGCTAGGTTTACCAAAACATTATTTTTCCGTATCATTAAATGGTACTGGGTACCTATTGTGTAACTCGTTTTTAGTGATTTCACTCATGTGAGATTGCTCACGCGATTGTGTATTTTCACACAAGTGAAAAGTGAACTTTTTCACGTGACATTATTCACCATCGAATTTGTCCGTGAAACGTGAAATAAGAGTGAGACAGAGAATAAATTGAAAAAGGACACATATAAAAATACCTTAACATGACAGCTTTGTTCTTATAGATAGATAATAAAAGAAATGCAATAAACGATAATACAAAAATTTGAAATATCTTAATTTTTTAAACATAATAGAGGCAAAGACACATTATGAATTTATATATTTATTTATAATACATAAATTTGAAAATAAATTTCTCTTCAATTTTTTAAACATAATTATACGCAAAAACACATGAATATATAATATAAATAAGATCGATAAATTAAATTACAAAGTTCACTTTATTTATATACTTCATCAATTTTTGATTCTCTTTACGTTCATTGTTATTTATCTGTCAAACACCGCATAATATAACCTCATATCCGCATTAATTTGTATTTTTAAAGTGAAAATATCCAACAAAAAATAAAGTCCCTACTTTGTGGCCTAGTGATTTCACGAGTGAATCCATGTTACACAATTGAGTGAAAATTTTCACATGACATGAAAATGTGAAAATGAACACATTCACAAAAATTACACAATAGCTGCCCTGAGAATTCATAATTTTGTCTGATTTCCTTCACGAGCCATCATTGGAACGGATATACCATTAATCTAGTCATTATTTGGATGTTAAATGGTTACTAATCAATAGTAAATAAATAACTTTTTGTTTTTGCACTAATATAGGACACGAAACCAGTTTTGGATAAAATATTGCATTGCATAATAACCATTTAAAAATGTTGCTGCATATTTTCCTATCAAATAAAAGAATGGGTGAAGGAACACTTTTCATCAAAACTACTATCTTTTAGTAGAATGAAAATAGTAAAACACTAAATTTGCTTCCAGAACAAGATATAAAACTCTTTATTTAATCATAAGAGATTGACGACATGTTTCGAGAGCTTAAGCTCTCATCATCAGGTCAATTTAAAAAACAAAATTTTACAAGAATTGAAAATTGCGTACAAATAAGTTCTTTGTTACTTTAAGCATCTTGAGATATTGTCATAGTAAATTTGTAATCAAAAAATTGTGTGGACATTTTGAAGTAAAAAATATGTCCACACAATTTTTAACTTCCCATTGGAAGTTATTGTAATGGGTCCGAAAATCGAAATCAAAAAGGAAAAAAAATTTTTATATTTCAAGGTCACTACACTATTTTTACACTACTTTTAGAAAGATGTCTGTGTGTGTGTATGTGTGTGTGTGTGTGTACGTACGTACGTACGTACGTATGTGTCCATTTCTTTCTAAGACGAAATCTCGAGAACGAAAAATGATATCGACTACGTTGAGGTGCCAATCGACGCGTATTAACGTAAATATGATCTGAAAGAAATTTTTTCAAAATCGGTTCAGCCGTTCTTTTTTCTTAACCAAATAACCTCCAAAAAAGTAGATTTTATACAATGTCTCGCGAATAAAAAATTATATCGACTTCGTAAGGGTGTCAATCGAAGCGTGTTAACGTCATTTTGATCCGACATAAATTTTATAAAAATCGGTTCAGCCGTTTTTTTTTTTTTTTTTTTAATTATTGTTAAAAATAAATAATAATTATGTTTTAATGAATAAAATGATTACTTTTCTGTGTAATATCTAATTTAATTATTATTATTAAATATTTATCAAACTGGGAAGTTCGTCGTGTGGACCTCAAGGGTCGCACTTTAGTCCTAACAAACGACCCATCTCACGGCTTGTTTGATTACAAATTTACTATGACAATATCTCAAGATGCTTAAAGTAACAAAGAACTTATTTGTACGCAATTTTCAATTCTTGTAAAATTTTGTTTTTTAAATTGACCTGATGATGAGAGCTTAAGCTCTCGAAACATGTCGTCAATATCTTATGATTAAATAAAGAGTTTTATATTTTGTTCTGGAAGCAAATTTAGTGTTTTACTATTTTCATTCTACTAAGTATTGAACAAGAAGCAAAAAACGAAGTCTCACTATACACAATACTATCTTTTAGTTACAAACAGTCTCAAATGATAGTTAAAATATTTTTATCCAGTAATCAGTCTCGTGGTCTTAGGGGAATAGTGCGTAAAAATAAATGATATATTATTACGTCATGCAATGTAATAATACGTAACATTTTTTTAATAATCTTCGATCAGTTTGTCCATCAAACTATCCAAAAAAGAAGAGTCTAGAAATGTATTAATATAAAAAAATGTACTTTATTCAGTTGTTAATAAAAATATTATGTATTGTATAAAGATTTTAGATAAATAAAATACTGTAAAACCTTTAATATAACCTTATATTATTTTCGCTCATTGTGATTGGTCTACATTCCGCGTGACCCGTCCTATAGAACGGTTGTTAAGAACCAGTTTGTTTTTCATTTCAATGGTAACTACAATTTACTATTTGCCATGGGAGTGATTTTAGCGCTCTCTGGTGGTAGAAAATGAAAGTTGTTCATGACTAAGTTGTAAAAAACATATCAAATTTGTATATATAGAAAAGTAAATATTATTCTAGTACATTGAAGTTAATAAAAATAATTACTGGTAGGAAAAAATCAGATTTGCATTCTTCGAGAAGCATATTGCATTTTTAATGTTTTTAACCATTTCTTTCTTCAGTTTTTCAACACTGGGAAATTTATGACAACTAGATAAATCGCACTGCCTTTTTTTACATTGTGGCACGTCACATTGTTTAAATAAATTCTTATTTTTTATTAAACGATTTAATGACAGCTGACATGTATAAATACGCCTTAGTCATGTTTAACTTTCATTTTCTACCACCAAAGAGCGCTAAAATCACTTTCCATGGCGATATGTCATACCTACGCTACATTAACAAACAAGCAAACAAACACTCTTCAAGTCATTACATAATAAAGACCAAAATGATTGGCCTAATGTTTCCAAGAAAAAACTATAGTTATAACTTTTTCACATACTGAAAGCAAAAAACCAGTCAAATTGTCTCGTTTCAGTTGTATTTCAACTAGAGAACTATAGCTTTATAAGTATGATACATGTTAGCACAATTATTAAAAATTGAACTTAAAGATATATAAACCAACAAAGTTTTGAAGTTATACTTCTTTAGCAAGAGTGAATTGGAATGACTTCAACTCAAAAAAAATTCAACTGATGACCAGTCCTATACTTCCCACCTAGTAAATATTTGCAAAAAATAAACACTATTTTTTATTCTTTGAAAAAAAGCATGTCCCTCTTTTTTGTTTGGTGATCTACTGATGGCTAGCTTAATATAGCAAAAATCATGGTTACCTTGATTTACGTATAATTTTTACATTTTAGAGAAAAAAAAATATTTACATTTTTTTCATATTATAACATCTAGAATTCCTTTATATTTTTTTACCTATGTTAATGCGTGACATTGAGAACGTTTTTTTTAATATCTCAGGATCCACTGAACCGATTTGACTCAAAATTTAATCAGATCTAAGTTAAAGGCTGATAAACACAATAGAACAATCGGCATGGCCGTATGTTGTTCCGTTTTTACGATATCGAAGGCGAAAAATTGACCACATACACACACGCACACACATACAGACATCAATCAGAAAATGATCTTAAACGATTGCTAAGGTCTCAAAACGTGAAGATCTGTTAAAATCTCGAAATATTTTTTTCGGACTAAATCCATTACTTCCCTACCATAGTAGAGGTGGGAAGTAATTAATAAAACGCTGTAATGCAACACTGACAAAGTTTCAAAATAGTGTAATATTGTAAGCAGGCTTTGGATACTTACGTATAGATGTTATGTTATCCATGGATTTTATTAATAATAATAATTTGTTAATTTTAAAAATGCTGAGAGGGGAAAATCAAAAATGTAAATGTATAAAGTATAACTTTGACCGTGCGCACATGTGGGTGAGGCACATATCCTTTTTTACACACATATTAAGCATATTTAGGATAAGTAAGAGCAACTCTAGCTTTGTAATTAATCATAAGTCACACATAGGTATAGTAAAATTTAAGACTGCTAATAGAGGGAACCTGCTCTCTGCTCCTAAAAAATGTGGGTTCCAAAAGTATACAGTGATGAGCGGACTCTAATATAATGTAGTAAATATTTTAAACAAACTTGATTGAAAGTTTGCAACATAACTTAGTTTTCAGGGCAAATATTCTACTCCAAATGGAAATTGTTCCGGTGACCAAGCTTTTTTGGGTGCTCTGATGGTATATGGCTGTACGGGTTGAACTTGTATTGGTTCAATCTAAAAAATAGAATTAAAATTATTTCCGATTTATGTAAAACAATGTACTTTTGCGATTTATCTTCACGCATGATTTTCCGCTTACTTGAGTATGTTTGACGCCTAAAACGGATTGCAACGTCCGAAGACCTTGACCAGGCTCCGGCCGACGTCCAATGTAAGGCACCAAGCTCAAGTCGTAGTTGGGTATGTATTGACGACGACGTTCGTTATCACGGAGCATGCGTAAAAGGTCGCCACGTTGGCGCCGTACCATGCAGCAAGCTCGCACAAAGAAGTAGTAAAGGATTTCAACGCCCGATAATAAGCTGAATCCGAGGAATAGGCCGGCTATACCTCCAAATGATACTAATATAATCGTGGTTTAAGATTAAATTTAATTAGTTTTTTTTTTTAATTTGTTAAATATATATTTATGAAAAGAAAACATACCCACTAAATCGACCCAGCCAAAAATAACCTCTCTTTTGTAACGTACCATCGGCCATGACACAAACTCCGTTTGTAAACCACATCCATAATCTGTTGTGTTACATTCTAAGAGTTTTAATAGCCTTGAAAAAATTATAAAAGTATTTATTTTATGTAAAACAAGTTATTCTTCCTCTAGAATTTGTAGACAGGAAAATAATTAGATTTTGTATATTATGAGATTTCTGATAACGGTGTTCCTATAACTCGTTATTTATCGTAAGTTCAATTATTTTGATAGAAGTTGCTGTTTAGCGCGAACTAGTGATGGCAGGGCAGGCGCATAGTTACGAAAGGGTCAAACAAGCTATTACCCAGAATGGGGAATTTAGAGGAGGGGAGCGAGAAAATCACAAATTTCACGAAACAATTCCCAAAAATATAACCAGATGATTCAAACATTAATCCTGGAAATTTGACAATAAGCGATTAAATATTTTTTCTCCTACTTAGGCCGAAAGTTCGTACTTTCGTCCCTGCCAAGCGGGAACAAAGTCGCTCTTTATTCCCGTGGTACGGACAAGTGTGCGTGCGCAATAGTACTTATGCCGGCTCTCACGCACCTACTTCTGTCTCCTACACATTAAAATTATTTCCTTTAAAATTATTTTTTAATAATTTTAATAATAAAATAAAATTAATAATTTTAATAATTTTTTTTTTCAATTTTGCGAACTTTCGGCCTGGCAGGAGAAAAAATAGTATGCGCAACACGGGAGGAAATTACTACATCTCCTCCCGCGTATTTGCCACCCGAGCCGAGCGGGAGGAAATGTAACACTTTCCTCCCTTGTGGCACAATGTACTATGGCTTATTAACAATTTCAACGGACTGCAAATCTACAAGTTTTAAATTATCTGTATACCAAATCATATAATAAAGCTTAGATGAGTTATTCTAAATAAAAGAAGCTTTGGTCAACAATATTTGATGTAAAATACATACTCGAATTCAATAAACTTCTCAACTTCGTAAACAGTATTCGTACAACTTAACTCGCAATGACAATTAGCCAGTGAAATTATTTTCTCTGCATGATCTGCAATGCAACTCAATTCTTCTAAAGTGCAGTATCTGAAATCTTCTAAAAAAAAATCTTCAAGATAAAAACTAAAGACGACATAAAAATGTAAACGAAAAAACTCTATACAATAATGCAAAATCATAATTAATTGCCTTTCAAAATATATTACTTATTTAAAATTCCTATAGCTTCAAAAATGCGACCGAAAGCTTTAACAACATTTCCTGTCAAAATGAATCAATGTTCCTTCGATACGATATTTATAAACGTATATATTCAATTAATTTTTAGGGATGTCTATTGGGAAGTAGGACGGTTTACCAACATTTTTTAATCGCCGACGTTTCGTCCTTTATGCTGACTTTTTCACAGAAATATCAGTAATTAAAAAATAATCATTTTGGTGAGCCGTTCAAATTCCCAATAGTCATCTCTAATACCTGATAATGGACAAGAACCGTCATATATTCAATTAATACGTCCACAGTCCACAGATATAGAAGACATGCAAGAGGAATATCCCTTGGGGTAGCCTGAACATATAAAGTATATACAGATGAGTCAAAACGAGATCACAAAATATCCATCAGCAGAGATGGGATTCGAGCCCACGACAGACTAATCCAAAGGTCAGCACACTAACCATTACCCCAATCTGTCGTCTTCACCTTATTTTGAAATCATGACTTAAAACAGGTTCTTACTGATTTCTGGATAGAAAAATGGAACACAGTTGCAGAATTTACGTGCTGCTTCCATCCGACATTGTCTGGTGCAAGAAAAGTATGTGTACGTGCTGTCGATCTTGAGATGGATCTCGTCATCGAAAGCACACCGACGCTGACGGATGCTTAGCAGACGAGCATCCTCTGTTGTGTATGTATGTTTCACGGAGAAAAGGATTCGTTCTACCTGACGGGTCCAACGATGCTGCGGACGCACGTCTTGACCGGGGACTTCGTTATGACTGTTTATGTACACCTAACAGAAATGAGGAGAGTTCAGGTACTGCAGAAAGTCCTTCAACAATTTAAGAAATTTGATATAAATCGCATTTGCTATTATTGTTATTCCTTCTAAAACTAAAATTCTCGATACAGGACGCGCATTTCCAAAGTTCTTCAAAATTAAACACATAAGACTTCCTTTGGTTTCGCCGAAGTTGGGTAATAAACTTTCAATGAGAAGAGTTTTCAAAGTCTTGCTTGTTAATTTATACTATTAATTATGATTAATACCAATGAAAAAGAAATACTGAGTTATCCTTACATCAAACGGATTTTCCAAATTTTTCGAATCTATTCCCAATAACCAACTAGTATCAGATTCTTCAATCCCTTTAACTTCAAATTCAGGCAACTTTTTTCGAAGCCTAAAAATAGTTAAAAAACGTTAGACGATTTTTAACTGGCAGAAATTATACTAGTTATACACACCAGGGCCAATAAGTTTCCGAGTGCCTTGAATTGAAAATGTAACAAAATCCGTTTTCAGTAAAAACTGGGAAAAATCCTTGACAGCAATCGTAGTCCAAACCTCTAAATGTACAGTGATGCATAAAGTCCTCGCAATGTGATACTACCTTTACAACAAATCAAAAATCAATATTTTACAAATGGATATTTATTATATTTATAGGATTCCTGGTTTAGAAATCCAAAGACTTTTTTTAGAATTATCAAACTTTTATTTTTGCACGGATTCAACAATCATGTTAGTAGGTTGGTTCTTATGGCATGTCCATTTTATCTGCAGCGAAAAAACTAACAGAGTCGGCGACTAAAATTTTTAGCCCAATACGATGATTTTGGGGCTCAATCGCAATTACAAAAAAATATTTATGTATCAATCGCGTTTATCAAACTGACGTGAACTGCTTGCAAAACTTTGAATGTTTGTGATATTTTTTTCAAAAATTTATTTTTAATGTAAAATTAACAATTTGAGATAATTTTACTAAAATAGTATTTTGCAGCGAGGTTGCTCCTCATTTTCCGGTAAAGTTGTCGCTCCCTTTCACCGACCTGCATACCAACATCTATTTTGAAGAATGAATCCAACCAGAATAATGAATTCCTACCTTACCTCAAATACAATGTCTCGTAAATTATCGTTGGGTAAATTTCTGTCCCCAGTAAAATTCTTAAATTCCGTAATTGTATTGTAAGACAAGGATGTAAGTTTCTTTAAAAACATAGCGAAATAGTCGCGTTCAGATTGAGAAATATTTGACCATCTCCTGTAAGTGAATAAAAGAAGCTTACGACTTATGATTGACCGACGACTGATTCCAATATTATGAAGTGTTATAGAAATACCTTGTGTTATGTGAATTTACACTACGCGTTTCAGAAACGCGTAGTGTAAATTCACAACAAGTCACAAGACGGACATAATACAAGGTATTTCTAATACTTCAAAATATTCATATAGTGACTTGGAGACCCAAACACTCTAAAAATGTATCATCTGATTCCAATGGTTGGTATAAAATGCCTGCCTAAACAAACGATTTATTTTCTGTACAGTAATCCTCTCAGTTTTTTAAGTCTCTCGGAAGCTCATGTATTTTGAAGGTATATTTTAAACTAGGGCTTATATGAAATATAAGTGTATATTATATAGAGTGAATCCTCAAGGAGAAATAATCAGTTTCCAATATTTTGTATGAACAATTATAAAATGTTATATCTATTCAATAAGATTACATAATAAAGAATTTTTCTTTAATGTGAATTTTTATTTACAGATAAATAACCACAAATTACTCTGGAATTGTTAATCTAGCGAAATTATTTTTTGACGCTAAACTCAAAATATTTTTTTTTTGATTTCTTTGATTCTGGATGAAGTATCCCTACGCTAGTTGAGATAAAATAAACATTTCATATTACTGATCAATGAAGGTATCAACGTAGCTGGGATTAGTCGGATCCTCTTCACAAATGGTGATTGCCGGAAATGGTATATCAAAATTATGAAAATCTGTGTCGAGACCAGTAATGGTTGGATTAGTCTGAAATTTCTCCCAAAGACTAGAAATGATCACCATAGTGGCCACAGCACCGGCCGAAACAAAACAAAACCACATAAATCTGAAAGAAGTTAAGTCAACTAAAGTTTATAATCAATACCAGCACCGCTGCTGTATTAAAATTTCTCTCATAGATGCGTCATCAACTTAGGTTATTAGCGTTTTAATTACATCACATAAAATATCACTTAAAAGTTAAAACCAAATGACAATACAAAACATCCATGAGCGAGATGAGATTCGAATCCACGACAGCTTGCTCCAAAGGTCAGCACGCTGACCATTAAACCAAGCTGTCCTCAAGGGGATTTTTAAGTATACTTCACGTTATCAACTATTTTTGGTGCCCTTTAGTTGTTTAATCGTCTGTTGATTGAAAAACTTACTTTTCTCGAAAAGGTCTCCCATCTTCGGCTATATATCTCACGCCGTGCAAAGTTGAATTATCAAAATATTCTCTGGTTTGATATCTCCAACTCGTTTTCAGTAACTTATAATTCTTTATTGCTTTTTGCATTTTCGAAATATTTCAATTTACTATAAAAAATTAATGCCAGTAAAAGTATTTCATTTCATACGTTAACAATGCATTGATTAAATTATTTTAAAAAAACGTTGATATTTTTCATTAATCTCTAAAATATCAAACAACCTAAATTTATTTTTCCAGTACAAAGTTTGAACTTATACGACCTATTGTGCTTTTATCAATGAAGTGAATCAGTGAATATAATCCATTATGATTCAGAATACAATGGTAATAGACACAATAGCTTCTACATCAGCTTAAAGATTATTATCTGATATTTAGAACTCCGCATTATTAGAAGTCATACATGTGATTTGTAATAGATAACGGTTATATGTATATCACGTACTAATTTACATTCTCTTGGGTTATCTATAGTCTATAAGTCAATACTAATATTATAAAGACGAAAAGATTGTATGTTTGTTTGTTTGTTTGCTTGTCGCGGGTAATTTCAGGAACTATCGAAAAATTATTTTAAAAGTCTGCTTCTTCTCGAGTAACATCTCTACATAGTATATATTGAAGTCGCTTTTCGCGTCTGTCTATATCTGTTTAACCGCTAACTCCTCCTAAACCACGCAACGGATTTTGATACGGTTTTCACCATCAGTTAGATAATTTTTCACGGAAGGTTTATATACATATAAATAATAATAATTAATTAATTAAATTCGTAACCAGACCGTAAGAATTCGCAACATGCTTATATATCATAAAGACGACCGTAATCAACTGTTCCACTCGTAGCGCAGAGGTTACATCGCAGCGTTCTATGCACAGGGGCCCGGGTTCGGAAACTGATGGCATCGTACAATTTTTGGCTTTTTTCTAAATTCTACATGATATTTATTTATTTATTTTTATTTTTGTTATATTCTTTCTTTGACAATAATTATAATTTTTTTAGTTTTACAGAATTCCGTCCGATGTCACTATCCCTACATTAATCCGTCTATCTATCTTCTTCTCTACATAGTATAAAATGAAGTCGCTTTCGCGTCTGTCTGTCTGTTTAACCGCTAACTCCTCCTAAACCACGCAACGGATTTAGATGCAGTTTTCACCATCAGTTAGATAATTTTTCATGGAAGGTTTATATAAGTACTTATATAGCGAACGAGCGAAGCGGATGAGTAGTGTATTGCACCCGGGCTTTCTTAACACCTAGGGGCGAAGGTATATATTATTACACTGAGACAAAAAGTGGATGAGCACTGAGCAATAAGCGAAAATGTAGAGCAAGTCGAGGATCTCACACGCGAATTCTGAGCTAAATTGGTGTAGTTTGGCTAAACTATAAGACGTAGCGTATAAATAATATAATATTATATTATAGCCACTCGGGAAGAAATTTATACTTGACATTATAACACAAAAATTTTTAGGTGTAAAACATCTTTTTGCCATCATCATCATGAGGTTCCGTATCCTTTACAGGATTTGGGAGACCACTCGATTCCACCAAACCCTGTCTAGTGTAGCTGTCTTGCCATACCCACTATAAAATAGCTACTTTACATGCGAGTATGGAATGGATCAGTTAACCGGCAGGTGTATTGAAAATGTTTTCAAAACACACTAGTGTGGTAAGTATAAACAGTTTTCATAGTTACTATAAAAGTAAAGTTGGCAACGCAAATGATCTCAAATTTTTTTGTAAATACTGAAAATGATGTGAAAAGTAGCTATTTTATAGTGGGTATGGCAAAAAATACCATATATATCTCGTGCGTAATGATATTATGACTCGTGTGACTGTTGAAACTCGTTATCGCACGTTTTTACATATACTGTCACTACCGTCTACTCGTCAGTAATATGCCTCATTACGCATCTAAATATGCAATTTACTATTACAGCATTCCCTCCCCCGCTGGAGTGAATTAATGCAAAGTTTCACTGTAAGGTATATTCTCCCTCCTTGATCAGCTGTAAAAAAATGTGACGTTACATGTAGCTGAATCTAAATATTTTTACATCTCTTGAGAGTACCTACCGGGTACTCACCGTTTTTTTCCTGCACCTGCACAGTCATGCACACACAAGCGACTAGGCCCTGCAGTAACGGTCAATTCTGATTGGCCGAATACCCCAGTTTGATGTCGTTTGACACACTCATACACACCTAAACGAACGTAACAACTTGCTAGTGAACTCTGTATACTAACATAGATAGTTGATAGCGATTAAAAAATGGTTTTTGTATGTGGAGAATGTTCAAACACATATTCTTCAAGTCAGGCATTAATGTTCACAAAACTAGAATGAAAACTTCAGGTAAGGCTTGTAATCTAATTCTTTCTATAAAAGTCGATCAAATTTTTGACATTTCAAAATAAAACCTAATTTAATATTTTTATTTGAGATATTATAGGATGTCCAAAATTTATACAATAACAGTGTTCTTGAGAAATTGGAATGGAAAAATAAATTTTAATTAAGTTTTATTTTGAAATGTCAGAAACTTGATCGACTTTTATAGAAAGAATTAAATTACAAGCCTTATCAGAAGTTTTCATTCTAATTTTGTGAACATTAATGCCTGTTTTGAAGAATATGTATTTGAACATTCTGGATATACAAAACCCATTTTTTAATCGCAAACAGCTATCCATATTAGTAACAGAGTTCACTAATTAATTGTTACGTTCGTTTAGGTGTGTGTGCGTGTGTCAAACGACATTAAGATGGGATATTCAACCAATCAGAATCGATCCTGACTGCAGGGCCTAGTCGCTTGTCAGTGCACACTACATGGAATCGGTTCAATACAGCATATTGTATAACTGAGCAGATCTTCCTTTATTATTGTTTTCTAAAATTGCCGATTGTTTCGTGCTGTTCCGAGTCGATTCAGTGCGCGTCTAGCTTTACCCAACATTCGTCTATCAAATCTCACAAAAACAGTAAGCTTGAGTATATTAAGTTCATTCCACGAATTACCAAGTATTCTATTAACATTATAGACATAACAATGAATTTATACAAAACATTGTAATGCGTTGTTACGCTAATATTATAATTACAGATCGGATAATGGTGATCTTAACCCCTTATTTATAATAAGCGGTGTTATGTAAGGCAATGCTACTGTTACGAAGTGCTATCGTAATTACTCCTAGCGTGTACTACAGATGAAGGGTTAGTAGACCTTACTATCCGGATTCTAATTTGACAAGTAAGGCTCGATTCACACTATAGTGCCGGTCACGGTTCGCTCTCGCTCCAATCTCGGTTCGGTAAAATCTTACTGTATCCACACTATCATCTGGGTTCGATCACGGTTCAATCTCGATTTGCACACTAGCCTCTGGTTCAGTATAAAATCGTTGATGGTCGAAGTCGGATGTATTTCCTTTGCAATACAATTTTACTTTATTTCATTTATTAAAGTACAATTTATCTATCAAATTATAACTGGGAGTTCTGGGTTCGATTCCCGGCGGTGCATTTACATTTTTGCTATATAGCTTTCTATTTAAATATCATGGCGATAATTCGTCTGATATTCTTATGTTAATTTTCACTAATATAGTGAATTTAGTTACGGTATAGGTGTCTAATCATATTGATTGTATTTCTTATGTTTACAATTTATCTAGTTGTCTGACAATGTCGTTCGATTTTTCAATTGAAGAATTAGCTGTTATAGCTATTCTTCTTGATGAAGATGCGGCAAAAAAAAAGAGTGAAACGCAAGACAACGAAGAGAAGAATGTGGGTGCATCCAAGCTTATTAGCGAGGAAAACGGAAGACGAATACTACTCCCTGTATCGTCATTTAATAGACGATGAAGAGAAATGTCTGCAATACTGTCGAATGGATTCCGATCACACTCCAGCAAAATATTCTTCTAAACGGATCGGTGCCGGAGCGTGATTGGATCCGAACTTGAGCGGTGCTGATAGTATGAATACGCTCATTGTTTCTTGTTTAGGAATCGTTTACCGAACCGAGACTGGACCGAGACCGAACCGTGACCGGCACTATAGTGTGAATCGGGCCTAAGTGTTCAAAATGCGTTCGTAAAGTGAAACATAATGTAAACGCCATTTCGAACGCTAGTAGAACGAATTTGAACACGGCGTTGATCTTAAAAGCTGTTGACTCAAAAGTCATTTTCCAGGAAACTATAATGGTTGAATAAAATCGATAAACATTAGGTCATTGACGGATTATCGTATAGACGCAATAAACGCGAGCTTGGAGTTCTCAGTATCACAGGGGTGTCAAAAAAGCAAAGAAAAAACTAGATTTTTTTATTTTCAAATTTTAGTTAATTGATAAAAATTTAAAATAATATTAACTATCGACAATTAAAATTTCAGCTGGGTTCAAATTTTTAAAGAATGGGCTCAAAATAATACTGCACTTAGAAGGCTCCAAAAGCTTAAATCTTATAAATAAAATGTTATAAAATATTAAAAAAACAAAATAATTTTTTTTGTAAAAATAAAAAAGTTTTACTATAGGATATATTTTTAAAATGGCATTTTTATATTGTTTATACAACAATAAAGCAATCATTAATATGAACAAAAAGTTCACAAAAAACAATTAAAGATTCGTTTGATAATAAAAACTGAATAAATTCGTTTTAAATAGTTTTAAAATAGAGAAGTATTATAGAAAAATTTATATCATTTTAGAATATAGAATATCTTTGATGACCTACTTTATATTTTCAGTAAATTAAAATTTATTTATTTCTATAACTAACTAAGAAAGTAGGATTTAGAAATAGTTTTGGTGGAAAAAAATGATTGGTTTATCAACTGAAAAGTTTTAGTAGAAATATAAAATGTACAATTCTTATAAAACATGCCATACCTACGTAAACATCAATCTCATCGAAAACATGCTTTTTTTCCCGATACTATATTCTTTTGTTCTGTATTATCTTCTGTTTTATTTAGCCAAGCAGCAGGTATTGGGAACGCTATAAAGAATCTTGTTTTATTGTCCTGTACATAATGTGTACATTTTTGTTAATAAAATTTGATCTTATCCGTATAGGAACTCAACTAAAAATACGGAAAAAATGTATTTCATATTTGGAACCACAAACCAATACAATTGAAGCTTTTGGATTTGAAATAATGGGACAATATTATTGTACAAGTATTTTATGTTTGCCACTACTATTAACAAATAAATAAATTTAACACAAAATAAAATAGCACAAAAAAATATTCATGCTGAAATGAACACTAATAAAATTGTGTCAATAATTTAATAAAACATTTTGTAATCCTACAGTGATAATGAAACGTTTTTGTTAAGGTACATCTAGTACGGGGGACTCCTTTTAAATGTGTCTATTATTTTTTCTGATATATATTTTTTCATTATATAACAGGTTTGAAAATTTTTTGGAAAAAATAAATTTGATTCCGATTCTGATTTCACTTCACGGTAAAAATTACGTTGTGATTCTGTGGTAAAATTCAACATTGATGTAAAAGACCACAGGTCATATTATACAATAATATTTAAACAGTTTTAACGTATCAATACGTTAAAACTGTTTTAACGTATTAATGATTTTTGAAGTGAAAACTTACTTAGGCGCGCTTTACTTGGGCTGTTAACAACAGTGATGTGAAACGCACTCGACAGTGATAATCGGGGCTACACGGCTCAAACACAAACACGTATTTGCAATATGCTGGTATTAGTGTGTAGTTCATACGAACACGTATTTGCAATATGCTGGGTGTGTAATTCATAAGTGTGCTAATAGATGACACTAAAAACTTAATACGAGTAAAAAGTCATTTGTAGTTCACAAGTGCGCTAACAGATGACACTAAAACTTAATATTATCGTTAAGGTATTATATTCATAAATTTTATTGTATAGGGCATAGGCCGATTTTAATATATTTATGACTAAACTGCGTGATTAAAAAATTATATATGTATATATTTTAAAATTAGAAAATCTGAAGTTTTCACTTCTGTAGTGTGGTCATAAGCACACACCCATTTTTTTAACGCGCAACTGCAAATATCACATCAACAAACAATATTATAGACAAGATTAGCGATGTGCTTCTATTTTATTTTAGTCGTTTTGTACTCTACAAATACAACATAATGCAATTTTCGGCGCTATTAAACCGTTTTTATAGTTCAGTAAATAAAATTAAACACATTAACAGCATTAACGTGGTAGACAGATCGTCATATAAGCATACGTAACAAAACAGGACTGGTGTTTTATAATCAAAGAGGATTTTTCAAAAATCTATCAAGTTCCGATTTCGTTTGTACGCAGAGGGTTCCGGACTTGCAACTATTTTATCTCATGAGTTTCTGAAGCGCTTGTTTCAGAAACCACTGGACCAATTTTGATTAGTCTTATCTATAGTTAGATGGAATGGTGAAGACTGTATATCTACCAAATTTCATTTTTCTATGGCCATTTTGCGGGCTTGTGTGCCAGCTAGACCTCTGTACATACGGACGGACATCCAAAACTCGTTTTTTCGGTATGTAGGTAGGTTAACGTTTAATTCAATTAAATCCTAGAATTTTATTTTTTTCGCTATTACAAAACTTTTCTAATCCTATGGCCGCTCGAAAGTAAAAATTAGCATTTGTTTGGCTTTAGGCCATCAACTTACGTAACGCATGATGTCAATTTCATTATTGTAGCACTTATAGTTTAGGAGCTAGAAGGCTGTAACAGACGGACGAACAAACAGACAAGAAGAATAGTGAGAACGATTTGAGTACGGATTGCGGAATCCTAAAAAGTTTGCATGGCCACTGGCCAGTATCACAATTGACAACAAAGCATGGATTAACAAAATTACAATAAAGAGAGCACACTATTTTTATGCAATGTACTTAATGATATTCTTATATTATGATTACCAAAATATTATAGAGATATAAAAATAAGAAAACAAATAGTGCGTATAATCTCACAACAACTGGACTGTATTTGCCATTAAATAATAATTTGTGTCAGCTGTAGAGCGTCTATAATCTATAATATCTATCATAGGTGTCAATTTGTAGGAAAGTCCAAGCCTGCATTCTCTCTATAAACCGTTTTATATACACACATGACACAAACTTTCGTGTAAGAGGAGGGCAGGGGTGAGGAATAAACAATTGTATTTCTGACATCTACAAATAAATAACAGATCCGCTTAATAGCCTTTTTTATGGAGCACCATCTCTCATACAGGAATGGTTTTTCTGTTGTTTCCACTGTTTGTTTACTTTTTCATTTGGTGATTTTCTCGTTTCAGTTTGGTAATATTTACTCACCAGCCTCCGGTCTTATTTAATTATAGCTGAATATCAAACTTTGGAAATTCAGGTCCTATTTAAAGAATTTTTATAAATTTGCTAAACCGACATAAAACAGAATATCTAACAGTGTCGCTTTTTTACTATTATTGAGTCTATGACACTTTTTTCAAAGATTTTGTCTCTGTTCTACATCAATTAGAATTCAAATTCATTATAACCACATTTTGTACAGATACGAAAACCCGTGTTTTGGCGTGTTTAGCGTCACCTCAGTTTAAGAGGTCTACCCTCTTCCCTTCCGCCCAAACTTTATTACACGCTTCCAATCGTATCCTTGTTCCGAAGAGATTTTTTTAATTGAAGCTAACTGTTCCCTCTTGGGGCGATACAAGTTAAATTTTGAATTTAGGTCACATAACGTCCTTCTGAATATAAAATGATTTTACGTCAGCTCTACTGAAAAAACTTTTCAATATTTTTAAGACTACTTGGTAGCTCGTCAATATGCATCCTTTATTTTTAATTTGAGACCAACCTGGACTTTTTAAGTTCAAAAATAAGGTGGGGTGTAAATGGTTAATTCTGTTTTTTACTTTTTTACGTTACAAACGATGCACAGTATAATTTTTGTCCTTACCGGCGACATTTAAAGGTATTTTTTATTGGAGTCATTATCGGTATTTCGCGTATATTGTTATTTGAAAGGAGTGAGAGAATACAAACTCGGTTGAGAATAGCCGAGAGTGTAGCGGCGCTGTTGTTTACATGGCGTTGCTATGGTTCCTCTATTACAAGTCCCCAGTTCTCGGGTTCTAGCCCGAGAGCTGGATTTTCAATTTATTATTAAAAAAAAAAAAAATAATAATAATAATAATAATGAATTGAAAATATGAATTGGTGCTAGGCCCAAATAACATTAGCTGTTGGTGGTCTTTAAAACACAATACAATACAATACAAACTCGGTGTTGAATTCAAGTTTAGCTCTACATTTTATAATTAGATAAATTACACAGTTCCTCATAATACGCGTTTCCAAATAATTACTAATATTTTGTACGAAGCAACGGAAATAAAAAATACCTTCGTAATTATTAATTTATTTTTAATGACCAAAAAAAACCCTTTTTATTGTCGAACCAGCAACTTTGCGAGACAGCCGACATTTTTCCCATTTTCCGGAGCTTTGTTTCAAAGTAAATATAAATACGAAACGAAAAAAAAAATAATGAGAAACAGTCAAATAAGAATTTGTAGGTACACAAACATATTTCCCGTTTTATGTTCTATTTATAAAATTCGCCCTTGTGAGTGAAATGAATAACACCCAAGCTTTAACAGAACCAGGATTGCTTGTATAGAGAATAAGGGGAACAAGCCTTGTACAGTGCGTTGAATAGAAAATTGTGTACATGTCGCAGCCGAATTTAAGTCGCTTTATAAAGTAGATTTCCAATATATCGAATAAACAGACAAATTGGCCTGTTCGAGTTAGCATTGGGGCAGCGGCAGACGAATAGGAAGCCACAATTATTATTATTATTTTAGTCCGCCTGATAATTACGTCACTTCCGGTCATTTTTAAAGTGAAAATTTATTAGCCCCGTTTTTTTCGTTCGATTACGCATGTCGACCGTAACGTCACGTCGAATCGAAGCGATCGACCATACCAGCACTCATCGAAAAGCATTGCGGTACGGTTATGTTCATAACTAAATATTACGCGTCTACACTCTACGAATATTCAGTCGAGCAGCACATCAAATACCCATTGACCACCAACGATAGAATCTGAATTCTTATATTCGTCTCCATACTGATCAGGATTCAAATTAACATTACCAAAACCACGTAAACAAAATTATATGTTTGTATTGTCCTCGATGTCATAAACTACAATAAAAAAAATTGTCTCAACGATTAAGCTTTCACTCATCATGAGTCATGGGGTGCTAGAGTTCATCTTACCACAACCACTTGGCATCCCTAATTTTTCAATTTCTTTTACTGTTTTCGTGTTATATTAATATCATTAATTAAATTTTAGTAGTGTTGTTTATTTATTTGCTAATTGTGGATTATAGACGCGTCGACAACTTAGGTCATTAGCGTCTTAAATACAACAAATATCATAATATATCACTTAAAACTAAATAACATCACAAAACATCCATGAGCAGAGGTGGGATTCGAACCCACGACAGTCTGATTCAGAGGCTGCGACGCTACCAACTGAGCCATACTGTCCTTCAGTAGTGTTGTTCGACAGATTTTTGTATGGCGGGAGTTCAGACTAAAACGGCAATGATACGTTATAATTTTTTTAATGAAATATAATATAAAACGACCGCGATAGTGGAAGTTTCGGATTTGAGTCCCGACGGTGACAGTTTGAAATTAATTTTTCTAGGGTGCATTGTAACGTTACGTCATTAATCCGATTCGATGGCTAACTTAAGCAATTATTTGTGTAAAAAAATAATAATTTTATAGCCTGTTATTATGTAAACTTTTGTTTATATAGCTAAAAATTATAAGTTTTGCTATAGTATTGTTAAATTTGTGAAACGCCATTTTGTGAGCATTGCAGTTAAATGGAATACATATTCCAAAATGTAATTTCATTACGTCATAAAACATGAATTCTTAATAAAATGTACATATTGACACCATTTTCTATTCAACATATTGTATTAAACGAGCGCCCCATGTTTAAATCACAAATTAATGACTCGATTTTAACACAAGAAGCAATAAAATGATTCTATCTAACCAAATGACTCCATGTTATCATATTTTACGTAAAAAGAACGGTTTTATTACATAATCACAAGTTTATTTTCCTGTTCTAAATTACAGCCAAAAAATACGCAGAAAACTATGTTCAGAGTGTTGACATCCCAGATAAATATAGGATAATATACAAGGTGTAACATTCAACCTTCAAATATAATTTCAGCGAGACAAACATTTATATTTTTACTAGCTTTTACCCGTGGTATTACTGCGTTATTGCCTGTTTGACCTTTGGCTAAAGATCTTGACAGAAACCTTGTCTTATCTGATCGTAGCAATAGTATCTCTGTACCCCAGAATAAAAATGTGTTAAGATCGGTCGCTATATAGATTCTATAGCGACCGATCTTTGAAGTAATACACGAATCTTTAAGCCTAAAATTTTTCCCTAGCATTTAGCAGCCACTATATTATTTTTTTTTAAATATTGTTGTCCAAATTTCTGTACAGCAGCATGCCATATAAAATACATAAAATAGGTACATTCAAATATATAATATAACAAATTGATTGCTAGTTATCAGGGATAACTTTTACGCGGCTTTGATTGCGTTAATGCCGGTTTTGACAGAAACTTTGCCATAACCCAATCGTAGCCGGATAAAAAGTAGCCTTATTTGCAGTTAGTGAAACTTTGTAGGTACCCTACAAAGTTTCACTAAAATCGGTTCAGCCATTCTCGAGTGATGTTAGCTAAACAGAGAGACAGTTAAACATTTTGATACCTCGTTTTGTTTTCTAAGTAGTAGCATACAAAATACCTAAAAATCCCAATAATACCGCAAGAAAACAAAATTATGGATAGAGGTTCCCTTACAATTTAAAGTATCAGTATATTGACTACGCTTTTTCAAAAATAATTTGCCGGATAATGGGATACTGACTTTACTTCCGGTCATTTTTTGCATTGTCCTCTATGTCATCGACTACAATAAATAAAATTGACTCAACAACTATCTTCATATCATTATGAAGTACCAGAATTCATCATGCCGCAAACCCTTGGCAGCCCTATTTTTTCAATTTCAGTATATTGACTGCTTTTTCAAAATTGTCGAACGACAAGCTATTTATTTCACTTTTTTTATTTACTGTTTTCTATGCTCCAGTGTCTTAATTTTAATAACCATTTATTAGTCAAATTTTTGTTGTAAATCGTCCCTAGAATACCTTAAACAAGGTCTGTCAAAACCAACAATCATTCATGCGAGCGGGCCTCCGGTACAAACTCGTATGTTAATAATTAGTTTCACGTAATTTATTTATTTTATTGTGAACTTTTATAAACGTTTAAAAATGCCAACAGGTATAAAAAAGTTTATAAGTTTCCTTTGAAAATTGCTTCTCCGTGTTGCGCTCATTATAAACCGAGATTACAAATCCGGCTTTAATTTTTTGCAATCTAACACAGTCGACTGTCTGTAATCTAATTTCACAAAAAAAAATCGGTTACACCTTCTCGGTTTTCAAAGACTCTAAAACTGTATTACATTTAAAGGTGTGCAATGTGTGTATAAAACAGAGTCTAGACGCATTCATATTTTCGCCATGTGTTTCTTTCTTACACACATAGGAGATACGTTACGTGGTACATGAACATGTGCAATACGGAGAGAGTGAAGCTTAAATCTCCTCCATTCAACAGAACTCTCAGTTGTCTTCACGTTGTCTCCTTGAGTGGAACATCCTCCCTCCTGACAGTTGATGCTCGCGCCAATCCGGGTTGTTTCTTCCCGTAACAGTGCTTCTACAATATTGTGCGCGCCCTCAACCGTGGTCCTACCGCATCGCGTCTTGTGTTGCCGTCATCTCATTCTGACAGTTTCAAACTAGTTTGTGTTCAAATGACAACTAACTATCATTCCCTTATTTGACTCAATTAATGTTTGATAAGTTAGTTAATCTAAATATTATATCGCATCACGTTTTCTGTGTTATGATGACGTCAAATAATTCGTGTTTGAATGACGTCTAACAATCGTGCGTTTATTTGAATCAGTTGTTTCATAAGTTAGTTAATTTAAATTTTTAATCGTATAAAGTTTTGTATTGAACGTTATTTTATTATGACGCTAAATAGTTTGTGTTCTATGGCTTTGTATATAGTTTACATTTTAAATTGATAGATAACATTTTTACAGAAACCTACCATATTTCAGTCGGAAAAATCCCGGTAATATTTCTTTGATGGAAAAAACGCCTACTTATATCAAGGCATTTAGTAAATCTTTTAAATTATTCTTATATTTGTTTTGATATTCCGGAAATTCTGTATTCGTCATCGAAAAATGTAATTCGTTTGTAAACTATTTTCGTCGTTTAGTAGACATTTGAACGTAAATATCTAAATTTTAATTTATTATTTTTATAAATATGTAGTTTGAAATACTAGATAATGATTTTTCAGACTTAGGGGAAGAGAATAGCAAAGATCTATATGGGGGGGTGTTCATTTATTACAAACTTCTAATCTGAAAATTAGTAAAAATATCAAGCGGATAGGGCTTATATAGATATTTACCGGTGCGGTTTAAAAATAATAATAACACGAAATGTATAAGATTTCTTATTTTTAGGGAAATTATTGGTGTTTTCAGAAACATTTTGACTACATCTACAATAAACTACCTGAAAAGTTAAAAAATAATACCTACTCAGTTTTCAAGGAAAATATAAAAAAATTATATTATTAGAGCGAGCATATTTTTACAGTGTAGATGAATTTTTATGTTACCAGTAATTTTATATTTCTTTTAATGTGAACTTTTTTTTGACGTGTCAAATAGATTTATATCTCAATTATTGACAAAATAAATATCTATCTATATCTATCTATCTATTGCTCCCCGTTATGATAAATTATAGACGTTCAATAACAGAGGTCATAAGCGTCTATATTCCACGTTGTATGCGATATAGAATAGAATATTGTCCAATACAGCAACTATAATACTAATCAAGCTTGATGGTTACGGAGTCATTATAATGGAATTTCGTATAATTTTGTCCTAAATAGCAAATGTATACATTAATTGTTCTTAGAAGTTGTCTAATTTTGGTATTTTCTAATAGTTGGAGAAACTGCATCGTGCTCCCACATACGACTACGGACACCAACTTTATATTTTGATAATTCCTTTAATAATTCTGTGTACTTATATCTCTATTGATTTTTAATTTTACAGTGAAATAACATAAAAAATAAAAACAAAAAGTAGTTGATAAAACAAATGGATATGTTTAAACAATAAAAAAGTTACAATTAATTATTGTCTATGTGTTTAGAACAAAAAATGGCTAAGTGTATTAAAAAAGTCATGAAAATTAATCTTTTGTGATAAATTTAAAACGCGACAAACATAATGAAACTGTGGAAAGCATTGGCAAGGAACAGTGCGGTGTACAATTCAAATTTTAATCCTATCAGCAATGGCATTGAAATGAATGGTAAGTTATTTTGGTCTTATATAATTCTACTAGCTTTTACCCACGGGCCACGGCTTCGCTCGTGTGAACGTTGATCCAGATTCGAGTGCGTTCATGCTGATTTTAACGAGAATACATTAACTCTTAAGCGTATCCGGTTAAAAAACGGGTATGTCTGTATCGTGGGTGCAGAAAGATGTCGTAAATACCGTTAAACACAAATATGAAATAACTGCATTAGTTGATATGGAAAGATATATATTATACATCCACTTTTATTTTATAAAATCGAGTGTTCGTAAAATATAATAAATAAAATATAGTTGTAATTTTATTTTTTATATTTTAAATTGTTATCCAATACCTATTTATATATTTTCATAATTAAAAAATAAATAAAATATCAAAGCCTTCGGGAATCGAACGTGGGCTTGGCGTTTATAACTGTCGGTAGTTTCTTAATTTACCACAGGGCCACCTAGCTTACTGTGTTTGATACCTTAACATAGATATACATTAAACATGCTGTGTTTTGTTTCACATGTCAACAACTTCTGACTATTTCCGTAACATCTAATATTTCTAAAATGCCACCTCAGTATGAGACATTATACTGTTACAAAACTGTTTTCTGAGTTGGCGGAATAAATATTTATTTACAATAATTAAAAACACAATAATAATGAATTCAACAACGAAAAGTCAGTTCTAACAATCAACACAAGTTAACAATAACTAAACAGTAATTCTTAAACAAAACAATAAATAGCACTAAACTAATAACTCGTAATTATTACCACTACACTAGTATTTATTTTATCAATCTATTTATTTATATCACGGCACTACTTATATCACTGATCCACCGTAGACTTGACTGCGTGACTCACCGTTAACTGATTTATTCACTCACTCGCACTGACTGTTTATATATGCTGCGTGGCCTAAGCCTAGTGTGTTTTCGCTTTCTCTAGAACTTTCGCGCAGGTACTAGTTGTTACAGTAAGCAGACCCCGTTTCTCAGAACTCTTGCCTGCCGTTTATATACAGGGTGATCCGTAACAATACGTTATTCACGTCAAACACTCTGCGGGTTGGTAACAACTGAACGTGAAAAATTGTAGCAGGGTAATGGTACCAGTTTCCGATCACTTATTTTTTCGTGTGTATATTCAAATAAATTTGAAAATCGCTGGACCAATTTCAGTTCGATTTTTACGTTTGTATAGAATATAGGAGTATGCTTCAGGTTATTTTAAATTTCAGGTTCGTATTTTACCATAGGTAATATTAAGCTCAATCGTTCCGAAAAAAAATATTTTTTAATTTATCTTCGCAACGACAGAGTAAATTATCGGCAAAATACGAAACTATATAAATATTTAAAATAAAATGTAGCGAATTTTTTCTGTGAAACGATTATTTCATAGCAATTAACAATATAAAAATTCAATTTGGAATGATGATAAAAACGAACGATTCTATTGAACCACCGCGATATACAAACAAATTTAGCATGTTTCCCCTTAATTTACATATTAATTGAATTTGTAAAGAGTATTCTGCAATTTAAATATGAATATTAATTTTATGATATGTATAGATCGTCCAATTTTTGTCTTTGATCTTATTTTAAAAAAAAATAACATTTGTATTTATAATTTTGTGAATATTCCAAATTTTCTCTCGGCAAATTAAAAAGTATTCCACAAAATTAATAGGTTTATAAATATAGCACGTCACTAAATTGGTCACATTCAGTAGATTACCGACATTTAAAATGCTTTAACTATTAAAAGTTTTAGTTAATTTCAATTTTCACAAAGATGACGCTTACATTTTAATGAATCATCAATTTAATTGGCGATACACATACAAGCTTAAAAAGAAAATGACCTGACAAAAAGAATAGTTATACTATTATTTAATGGCCAATAATATTGCATGTCAACGTCAATTGATTGTCAGGGCCGGATTTACGAATGTGAGGACGCCGGAAACAACAAATTTGAGACCCTAAAAAATAGCAAAGTTAAAGAATAGTAATTTAATTTTACAATCAATATTACACTTCAAGCGTGTTATAGCCGGAGTAGGTATGAAAAAAGTATTAAAAAAATAAATGTCACCAAGTAGGTATGTTATATGTGAAGAACCGGGAATTCTAGCTTCTCCGTAATACGGCTCTATGTTAAACAAAAAGATTTTTAATCACCACAAATAGTATAATATTGCATTATAAGGGACGAAGCACAGCGTTTGCAACTCTTGTGAATTTACTGTCCGAGGAACGATAGCAGCAATTCACCCGCTTTGCAAAAGTGTTTCGTTCCGAGTAAATGTATATTATTTTTCACAACTCTATTGACAATTCGATTTGAGGTACCTGCAATTTGGGCGCGCAAAAATATCAGGTCTGTCAGATCCATGTGAAATTCATGTCTGCCATTTTGACGTTTTCGAGTATCTATTATATGGGAATTGAAGTTGGCGCGACTCAATCGCTCTATCTCTCTCTTAACAACATTAAAAAACAGAGAAAACCGACAACTGAAATCGAATTTTCAATAGCGGCGTTGTGAAAATATTAAATTTAGTATATCTTTCATGACTGAATATCGGTGTTGCCAGATGGAGATGTGAGGAAAAAATAAATGTATGCCCAAAAAATCCCTAGAAATTAGAATCTATAGGAATTCCCTAGATTTTCACTTTCAAATATTTGTTGGAACTGTTGTTGTATGCATGGAAGACAAAAGAAAATAAAATCGACTAAAAAAAATCATTATCACCACAGAAGTGATGACCTTCTTTGGCATCTATGTTAGGGCCGGTTAATTAGGTTTATAAATTCGACGGCACAATATACACAAATGTATATTATGTAAAAGAGGACAAAAATCAAATCTTTTAAACTTGTTTAAAGTTCTTACAATACGTTCATATTGAAGAAATGAGAAAGAAAAACAGAAAAAGAAAACATAGATATATTTACAAAATTAATATGAATGCAAATATCATACTATAAAGCAGTACAGTAAACAGTATTAAGTTTCTATAAATATCTTCATTAAACTTCTTTGAATTCTGCAAAAATGTCACCAAAGCTAACGCGTGAATCCGTTATTAAAGATATTACAACGTCGTTTGTGCACAATTTAATATCAATTATAATTGATTGAAATGTAGCATTTACGACTATTCTCAACAAAAAAATTGCTTTCATATTTTAATGAATATTAAAAATAATTTGAAATAAAATTTTGAAGCCTTTTCGACCCAATTTATAGACAAAATTCTTTATGTTTCGATGTTACATAGCATCATCTTCAGACTTTTTATATAGATATCCAACAATAATTAAAATATTAAATTATATAGGTACCTTGAAATATTATCATAACATTTTGTTAAATTTTAAGAACTTTTGCATAAATTAAAAACTCGGGTCGCAGTGCCAAAACCCTGCCGACAATATAGTGTATTTGCTAATACTGGCATTGTGGCTTTATTATGTGAACTTAAGTTTGTTTTTGGACAAAATAAAAAATTTAACCCCTTAATACATCCCTTAAAATAATATTTTTTTTCTTAATTTCAATATTTTTATCAATGCAACCTCGGTACCAAATTAAATACACCCTTCAGTAAGTAAAGCACTATCCGCAAACTAGTGTTTTCATAAAATTTGTAAGTCCGGTCCTGTCGGGCCGATTTTATTAAAATTTTGGCAGCACATTTTAATCGTTACTAAAAGGTTAAATTTGAATTTTGAAACGATTCTAAAAATTTTTTCGGCATTTTCGGGCCCAAAAACAGTTTTCAACCCCTAAAAACCACCCTTAAAATGGTCCGATTGGGCCCATTTTAAATAGGCTTCGTGCGGTGATGGATTTCAACGTGCCTACCAAATTTCGTCAAAATCAATTAACTCTTTCGAAAGTTATTGCCCGCACATATATATATATATATAAATATATATATATATACATATATAAATAGACATTTCCAAAAATGGTGCCAAAATGTTCAGGAGGCTATGAAACGTCGAGAAATTTTGGTCCGACCCCTAGGTCCCGCCATCCGACCGACGCCAATAGTGTATGTGCCATATGGCAAATACACTAAAAATAAACACAAGACACTAAACTACCAACACATTTTAGTTTTTATCATTTCCTGATGATGTTAACATAGTTAGCGAAACGTGCGTGAAAAAATCGCAAAAAACAAGCTGATTCCAATTCCCAATAAGCGAAAGAAAATTGTGTAGCTCTTAGTTTAGAAGCTGGCGTTCAAAGATTCTTTTTACAAGCTTTCAATGTATGTTAGTTAGTTTGTGTGTTTGTTTAGGTCAAATCTTGCAAGTCAATTTTGAACGATTTCCACGTATCCGATCGATTTGAAATTTTGTACACATACCTATGTGTTCCCGATGACAATACATGTATAAATCGTTTTTAGAAATAAATTCAACCCCAAAGGCCTTAGAGGTTCAAACAGGGATGTAGGGTTTTTTTGACTAATCAACGCCCAAGCCAAATCGCTAAAGCTAGGAACTTGAAATTTGGACAGTTGGTTCCTTTTCTGACGTAAGCATCCACTAAGAAAGGATTTCTCGAAATTCAACCCCTATACGGGTGTCAAAGCGGGGTAAATTTTGAAAGACTAAAATGAACAATATTAGTAAAAAAACTCTTCAGAGACAAGTTTTTATTGAAATGTACTAAAAAGGAAAAAATAATATTTAATAATTTTGGTTCATAATTATTATAAAAGCGACTAATATAGAGATTACAACTCCCGCTTTTATAATAATTATGAACCAAAATTATTAAATGATATTTTTTCCTTTTTAGTACATTTCAATAAAAGCTTGTCTCCAAAAAGTTTTTTTTTAATAATATTTTATTAATTTTTAGAAAATGTTAAACACCCACAGCTTTTAAACGACATTTAAATAATGTGTATTTTTCCAGCTGGAAAGTATCAAAATATCGAAATGAATAACGACCTGAGAACATTAAATTAAAAAACGAGATAGGTGTCTTACCAGAAAATAATTGCTCACCTAAATGCACTCCTGTACTAAATATATGGCATATTAACAAAGGAATAATACCTCACGGCTCGCTTCTCAATGGCAAAACAAATAACGGCATTCTAACAAAAGAAAACAAGAATAAACATTGATAGTACTAAATTTCACGCTTCTCGTTTTATTTTTGCTGTCTCTGTATACTGCACTAATTACTTTGCTCTCTCAATCTGCATTGTCAACATAATTAAGCAGGCCCGTATTTGTAAGAGTCCTTTCACGCTATCAGGTTTAGCCGGTCAGACTTTAAACCTTAAGAAAAGCGGATAAGTAATGGAGTATTTGTTTAAATGTTCAAACTATCAGGTTCAGGCAGGGCCGGATTAACCATTAGGCAGAGTAGGCAACTGCCTAGGGGCCCTGCATCGGCTAGGGGCCCGCGCGCGCACAAAAATTGAAAATGTTTCATAGAGTGAAAATTTAATTGGAAAATTTGTATCCTCAATGCTGTCAATTGATGAAATACTTCATACTTACAGAACAGAGCCATGATCTAGTTTCGAGTAGTAGAACTAATAATATGGATGCGTTACGTAGCGGAAACAAAAATTTTGAAATGCTTGATCTGTAATTGCGATTTGTGAGTTTTGAAAAGGGGCCCCGAGAATTGGATTGCCTAGGGGCCCCGACATGGTTAATCCGGCCCTGGGTTCAGGCTCACCGACCGGCTGCAGCCGGATCGGTCGACTGAAGCAAGGTTCCCTGACGCCGAATAGCATTACCCGAGGGCAATGATTTTGAAAATAAGAAATGTGAGTAACTTGTGAATAACAATAAATGTTAGTACACCTATACTAATAGTACCTCAACCAGCACGAACCTGAAAGTTTCGGGTTCGAGTCCCGGCAGTGGCATTAAATTGTTTTTCTTATATCCTTGTATAACGTTCATATAGCAACATAGTCCGCTAAGGAAAGTGAATTCATATTGTGCGTGTAGCATTTAATGATATCCAAGTTTATTAGTGTATTTGCCATATGGCACATACACTATTGGCGTCGGTCGGATGGCGGGACCTAGGGGTCGGAACAAAATTTCTCGACGTTTCATAACCTCCTGAACACTTTGGCACCATTTTTGGAAAAGTCTGTTTATATGTGTATATATATATATATATATATATATATATATATATATATATATATATATATATATATATATATGTGCGGGCTATAACTTTCGAACGAGTTAATTGATTTTGACGAAATTTGGTAGGCACGTTGAAATCCATCACCGCACGAAGCCTATTTAAAATGGGCCCAATCGGACCATTTTAAGGGTGGTTTTTAGGGGTTGAAAAATGTTTTTGGGCCCAAAAACGCCGAAAAAATTCTCAGAATCGTTTCAAAAATGAAGTTTAACCCTTTAGTAACGATTAAAATGTACTGCTAAAATTTTAATAAAATCGGCCCGACAGGACCGGACTTACAAATTTTATGAAAACACTAGTTTGGGGATAGTGCTTTACTTACTGAAGGGTGTATTTAATTTGGTACCGTGGTTGCATTGATAAAAATATTGAAATTAAGAAAAAAAATATTATTTTAAGGGATGTATTAAGGGGTTAAATTTTTTATTTTGTCCAAAAACAAATTTAAGTTCACATAATAAAGCCACAATGCCAGTATTAGCAAATACACTATATTGTCGGCAGGGTTTTGGCACTGCGACCCGAGTTTTTTTTTGAGTTTTTTTTTGAAAAGTTACTAACTATTTAGTTTTAAAATTACAAAAAGGTTTGTTCTTGTTCAAAATTGTTATATTTTATGATACACTATAAACAAATTTATATGTAAAAGCCTTTACTCGCGGCTTCGCTTCCGGGAATGTCGGTTTTTTTTGGCGACTATACTCAGCTCCCTTCAGTATAAGCGCGATGAATATTATACCGGGTGCTGATTTGCTTTGCTGTTAATAGGAATTTTAATATGAATTTTCCTGCTTCCCTATATATTTTGCTGAAAAAAAACAAATACAAAATTTGTTCATAATTAAAAACTCTATTTGACACGTATGTTTGCAAATTACCAATGTGCAGTTTTTAATTACAAAATAGTAATTAAGGAGCTGCGATTAAGTTTAAATTAAAAATATTTTATCCGAATAGCCATAACTTAAACAAAATCATGGCTATTCGGATAAAATATTTTTAATTTAAACTTAATTACAGTTCCTTAATAATTATTTTGTAATTAAAAGCTACATATTGTTATTTTGCAAACATACGTGTCAGGTAGAGTTTTTAATTATGAACAAAATTCATAAAATTCATAAATGTGATTTTACATGTAAAATCCCTATTACCCGCAAATCAAATCAGCACCCGGTATAGCCTATTCTATTCCCTGATGTATAATAACAGACAGTATAGTGAAAGTTCGATCAAAATCAATTGAGTAGTTTTTGAGTTAACCCGGAACAAACAGGCAAAAATTCTGAAAATGGATAATATCGAAAACGTCCAAACAGTTTTTATCCTTTTCAAAATACATCTGAAATAATTTATAGACTCAAAAGTATACAGTTGTGTACGTCTAAACTCTAAATTAAGAAAGAAACTTTGAAGATATGTATAAGCAATTGCATTAAAATATTTTCTTAAATGAATTTTTATGACTTTTGTAATAAAAAAAATAATGCATTTTTTAAGTTAGTTGTATCTGTCACATAAATTATAATGCATACCCGTTGAAAAACTATAATTAGTTTAACTATTAAGCTGTAATTGGCTTCACAATCACATCTATAATCAATTATTGTAGAACGCGCAATAAAAAAGCTGACACTGATGGAAATCCCGTAAATTAATACGATGGATCCACCACAAAACTTAACCACATCATCATAGAAAACTACGTTTGCAGAAGATAAACGAAGAGCTAGACATTTTTAATATAAAATTAGAACTATAATTAGAAATTAATAGTATTGTAACCTACACCTAGGCTTTTTGCGTTTTTGTTGGTTATTTTAAGTAAACAGATGTTTTATAAATTGGTCACATTAATAATTTTATTGGCAGATCTTGTTTTTAAATGACAGAAATTGGTAACTTTTACATAGCCTGAAGATGACATTAAAAATGTCGAAACATGTCGTTAGTTGAATAAAAGTTCTTCAACAGTTTATCTTGTGTGGATTTCCTTTATTAACCATATTAATAAAATTAGAATATTATGAAGTATTAGAAATACTATGTATTTTGGTGTCCGTCTTGTGACTTCTTGTGTTGTTAACACGACGCGTTTCAGCAACGAGTTGCCATCTTCACGTCACACCTGAAGATGGCAACTCAAGAAGTCACAAGACGGACACCAAAATACAAGGTATTTCTAATACTTCATAATATTCATATAGTGAGTTGAAGACCTAACATTCTAAAAAGATTAAGATTTAAAGATAAGATAAATCTTTATTCACCCCTAAGCACAGGCAGAACCTGTGCTATCAGGCTAGTCAATTTACAAAAGTCAAATAAACTTAATTTGTAACTAACATTCCTAGACAACGTAAATACTGATGTATTCTACTGCAAGAAATCATTTACTGAGTATAAACAGGCGTTAACTAAATATTTAAAAAGTAGGTTTTTGAAAGCGTTATAGTTAGGTATCTCACTAAAAAGTTGTATCAAAAAATGTACCATAAAATTAGAAGTTTTAAAATACATATCTCCAACATAATCTCCCTCCCCCGATCTGGAATAAAGTATGAAAATCCATTGAGCTTACTTCATACTAATCTCTATCTATTGAGCTTTGGCACCTGAAAATTCTTCGAATTGTACTCAGAACATTTAGACTATCGTTTATATAACCTAACTGCAGCTTATAACCGAATGTCTGATTAAACTTTCTGCGTACGCCCTTGCCTCAAACAAAAGATAGATAGATAGATATTTATTTGTTTGAGCACCACAGCTACGTGGCATAACATCGTCAAATAATAACAAGTAACAGTAACAAAAGTTATCAAAAAATAACAGTTCTGTTCTTCACAAGTTATGCGATATTCATCTTGGTGACAACGCAAAGCAATCACTTCTACCTTTTATAATTTATCTGTGATAGATGCGCGGGAGTTTATATCGGCCTGGCCTCTGTCAGATGTGTCGTTAACCTTTATTTGTTGTCTCCGCTGCAAGAAGCAGCGTTATGTTTCCTCCGAGAGACAAAAAATAAACGCACTCCCGACCTGTCCCCATCCATGTACACAGAACATACATACTACGATATACATTGTACTTTGTCGCTTGGGAACACAAAAAACTAGACGGAGATTTAGGAACACGAATAAAATACAGGGTGGAACCAAAAAGGTTATATATTATAGAGTCGAACTGCAACGTTAAAAGAACGTGACTAGAAATATACCACTAGCGTACGTACGCCTGCATACAGAACTTTAGGCTAAGTGTATATAAAAAATATTTAAAAATTATAATACTTATACTATATACTAGGTACTTTCAACACAGCAGACATAAGGAGACTGGAGTGGCTTTATTTCTGAGTTCTGACACAAACCATAATAACAATAATAGCAGAATCGTCTCGCTTGTAACCAGTCAACTTATATTCTACTGACGTTGTCAGTCTATAATGTACATAGTATATGGTGGAAGGAACATAGTAGGAAAGACAATAGGCTCTACAGTCTACACCTAGATCGTTTCCTTTATCAATCTTTCAGATTATTTCAAATTAAATATTACTTTTCCCGTTGAGTACCTATTTGTTGTAAAAAAATGATCACTTCAAGTTTTATCTTTTAATTTGTGTTAAATTTTATATTTGACTTACTAGAAAGAGACCCTTTTTAATATTAAGAATTCGCGGATTTTGAATTTTAGTTTATAGGGACATTATCTATAAGCATGCTAAATTTAAATTCTTTAAAATTTTCTGCTTTATGTATTGAGATTATGATTTGTATGTATTTATATACGTTATACCCACCTGTCTGTGTACCTAAAGTTTTAATATACTTAACATACCTAGTTATTATTTGGTAGCAAACAAAAAACTGACACTGGTGCTAATTTTTCATAATGGCTAAGTGCCAACTCCATTTATTAAATTTGAAAGGAAAAAAGCTTGTCTATAGGATGTAACAAAAATATGAACCGCAAATAAGAAAAACGTTCTACAAACTTATTTGCGTTGAAAATACTTAATTTTAAAATGTATAATTACACTAAAATTATTTTACAACAAACATTCAAAACCGACAATGAAATAAGAACCAATTTACAGTTTTTGATTATGTGCATTGGACAACAGAGCTGCAGAAAAAAAATATAAAAAATACCTAGCTTATAGATACACGATACTGAACAGTCAAATCTTTTAAACAAACAAGATACTTCGCATGAAATTACCTAAAAAATTATACTTTATACTTTAAAAGTATATTCTAAGATACCTACCTACTGAAATTTCTAAAAAAAAACTTAAAAATATATTAGATACTTCGAATGTATCTTAGATACTTCAAAAGTATCTTAGATACCAGAGACTTTTGAAAAGTATCTTCATTTTCGGATACAGATACTTTCAATAAAAAGTATCTAAGATACAAATATCTATGATACAAAAACTACCTAAGATACTAAAAGTATCTTCGATACAAGATACCCCCAACTCTGTTTGACAATACAAAGCACACGTCCCATTTTAGAAATTCACCTCTAAAATAAAACATTTCTGTATAAACATGTTCTTTTTTTCGATTCAGAATTTGTACTGTTCAATTTTGTTAAACCCTGTAAACAACTATATTTATTATCACAGAAATTGATTTGTGGTTTAGGGACTTTCAAATTAATTTGTTATCCATATCAACTTATATAAATAAAATTGCGGCACTCAACATCAAAAACAAAGTTGTTTATATTATGTACTAATAAATGCGACGCATATTTTTGATATACAAGCAAAAAGGAGAATCAACGTTCACCCACTTTGGGATGAGCTGAAATGCAAAGAATGAATACAAAATAAACCTTACCAATGTCTTTAAACCATTTAGTGGACGCATAGAGACATTTACAATAAAAAGAGATAGCGGTATCGGTCATGCCACAGTAGAACAATTAGTAATTTCACTCTTGTCGGAGCCTTTAACCTTTTTGTTCTCGATCACGTGACTCTCCACCATGTTCCTGGTCCTCCGCCATGTTCAGTATCAAGTGTTTCAGCGTGCATGTTACTACTACATTGCGCTACTACACACATAACTTGCGTCTTATTGGTGGTACCCTTGAGGATTGAACATGGCATTTAGGGAAGGGATCAGCGCAAACCGACGAAATCGCTGGAGTGAAACTATACTGGTTGTACAACGGTCGAGGTATCTGTTTGCTACACGAGTGTCGCGAATAACGAGTCGAACGAAATTCAATCACTAACTTATATTTTAAATCTAAATAATGAGCTCTGCATGGGAGTACACCAATTCGAGTAGCAGAAAGGTATTTATTCCTTTACAAGAAAAATGTACAATTATTGGCTAATGGAATTGTCCTATGCAATGCCAGTCTAAGCTAGGAATTCAAATTACTATATGGACAACCTAATTTGATTACTATCAAAGTTATTCTACAAGAGGTGACGATCGCAACAAGGAAACTGATTTTCGACAGAGACCGACGATTACGATCAATTTGAAAGGTCTGTCCTAGATTTTCGATCACATTAGGTTCAGTACGTAATTTCACGCATTTTTATTGGACAAGATCGGCGTTTTTCTCTGTCCAAGACATAGGGAGTGAAACGATAGTCTGAAGTCTGTACTCTTATTTACCGACTACCCTACCTACTTTTATAAATGTAATAATTTGTCAACGCAAGTTTTGTTATGTGATTTAAAAATTCTAAATTATACTTAAGAGAGAGAGAGAGAGAGAGAGAGAAGAGGGGAGAGAGAGGGAGAGAGAAGAGGGGTGAGGGAGAGAGGAGAGAGATTTTAGATTATAGACGCTCGACAACTGAGGCCATTCTCGTCTATAACCAATCTAAAAGGGATGAATATTTCTAAATCCTGGAAAATCAAAAGAACTACTCATAGTGTCGCCTTTTATAAAACTCGCCTACTCTTTGTTTTTACTTTAATCCACTCGACCATTGTAGGGTTAACATTCTAGAGATGCGCAGAGAATGGCGCGACGCGACAGGCACGAAAATTAGCCACAAATACTGGCGACGATTTACTGGAATGCAAAAAGTGTGTTAGATTACGAAAATAATAATATTTAATATCATGCAAGGATGTACCACGGCGGCGCCTTCTAGCTATATAAATAATTGTACATCTACCGAGTTCAGTTCACTGGTTTTTGTGACGTTTATTAAACTATGATTTATTATTCTGACGGGCTGTCATAATTGAAATCATTTCAGATATTTCGTCGCCATGGAACGAATAGTCACTCATTTTCAGAGGCGTAACTTGGCTGGGGCAACCTCGAGGTAAGGGGCCTCCAACACAGGGGACATTTGCATATAAAAACTATGAAAAGGACTTATAAAAGTGGTTCTGAAAAAAGGCAGGATAAAAGGAGGAAAGATGCTGAAGCAAAAATGGGTTCTTTTTGTATGTCTTCCTGGCTAACTCAGCAACCCACCGAAGATACAGAAAAATGTCAAATATCTTCTTTGGATAAATGGTACTTTTAATTTATAGTGAATATAATGCATAAATCCAATATCTTACTGTTTTATTGGGAACAAATTTATGAAGCGTGGGAGGGGAGGCTTCAGAAAAATATGTTTCATTATTTACTCAGGGTGCCTAATTGGCGTCCTTGCCCCGGGGGCCCCAAAATGCCTAGTTACGTCCCTGCTCATTTTAATTAAATTAATTGAAACTAGGGTCTCAGCCATAAAACAGCATAAACCATAGGGTCACAGTCCAATGTGCATATATTCCTTAATTTTATAAACGCGCCATTTAATCTGCATTAGCTTGTTAAATTCAGGCTTGCATAAAACAGTTCCAAAGATGGAACGAACGTGAAACGTTTCCTTTGTTTTCGAGAAACATGTCCGAGGAACGAACTCGTTCCATTGTTTCACTGCGGACACCTTTGAGTTGAAAGAAAGAAATGATGTCAGTGGATTGCGGACCGATCTCGTTCCACAGTTCTAAAGTCTAAACGGACAGAAATATTATGCTTTGTTGTGTAAAACGCTGAGCCTACCCAAACGGTGAACACTCTCGATATAGGGTGCGTTCCACTTGGCGCCCGCAACGCCCGCGCCCACGACCGCACATTTAGCCGTTCCACTAGCTTACAAACGTTGCGAACGAAAACTGTAGTGGTCAGTGGAGCGACTTGTGGGCGACAACAAACATGGCTACCATTATCCCGTCAAAAAACAGAATATTTTGCATCTCAAAGTAAGCTTATATTTTTCTCAGAAAAGATCAATCAAATGTTATGATAGGTATTTGTTTTGCATCCTCCACAGACATGTAGAGCTCAAATTCATTTCACTATTGTAAAATATAATATATTCTGCTGTCATCTCTGTGACATTAAAATTCGTGGGAAAATAGTTAACGACCGCGTCGATCCACACAGAAACGTGGGCGTCGTGGGCTCGATGCGAGCGCTATCCATGACGCCATGCATGACGTTTTCATCGCGACCAAAGCGACTGCGGTCGCCATGTGGAACGACGTACGGTCGTTGTGGGCATTTCGGTCGCCAAGTGGAACTCACCCATTGTGCATATTATGCATTCTCATTCGGGAACAAACGAATATTCATACTGTGACCGTTGGACTTTGATTCGTGATAGAATAATACATTCAGGAGTATGGACATGTTTTAAGATTCGTTCCAAGGAAAGATAGGAAACACCTCCGATAGAGGGATTCCTGGAGCTAAGCAGTCAGGAACTACCCAAGTCTAGTAATAAAATGACATTAAAATGCATTAGATCCGGTAGAAGAGGTCTATTCAATATACTGCACGCACATATAAATATTTTCCTGTTAAATTGCATTAAAATGTATTAGATTCGGCAGAAAAGGTTACTCTATAGTCTACACGTATACAGTAGGTATATTTAGAGCCAAATTCGGCAAACACTGACTGTGTGTATATTAATACGAACCACTACTACTTTCGACCCCCCCCCATAACTAAAAAAATATTGGACCTACACACTTGTAATTTTGCAATCCTAGTAAGGCCCTCTTGAACACCTAGATTCCCAAATTTCATTAATAAACCTGTTATAGTTCTTGAGTTATTAAGGTCTGAAAAGTGCCATTTTTATCACTCACTCACTGACTCACTCATCGAAAACCTAGACTACTTCTAGGTGACTTAGAAACTTGAAATTTGGCATCAAGACAGATCATTAGGCGTAACCTTTGAACGAAATGTTACAATTACCACAAAACACCAAACCATAACAAACACTCTCGACGTACGTTTCGCCAACCAAGTTGGCATCATCAGGAGATGATTAAAACTAAAGACTAAACAAAAATTACTGCCTATTTATAGGCTACCTAATTTTAATTACCTGAAAACTAAACTAATTTACTAAATCAAAAAGCAAGTAATTAGTAAATTAGTTTAGTTTTCAGGTAATTAAAATTAGGTAGCCTATAAATAGGCAGTAATTTTTGTTTAGTCTTTAGTTTTAATCATCTCCTGATGATGCCAACTTGGTTGGCGAAACGTACGTCGAGAGTGTTTGTTATGGTTTGGTGTTTTGTGGTAATTGTAACATTTCGTATCTTTACACCAAAGGTTCCACCATTTTTTATTGGTAACCTTTGAAGTTTAACCTTAAAAATATTCTTTGTTTTACTTTTAACTGAGCTTAGTAATGAACATATTTAACTAGCATTCGGAAAGTATATCAATCCCCGCGGAGGCAGATATGACATATTAAGATTGTGCAGACGCTAATGACCGCAGTTGTCGAGCGTCTATAATTTATAATTCATTCATTCATTAAGATTGTGCACTCGCCAAGAAACGGTTATTCCTTCATCAACCATCTTATCAAGGTTTTCTCCAGTAATTCCAGATAAATGTCAATAGATGTTGTGAATTATAGACGCTCTACAGTTCAGATCGATAAGTGACATAATAGTTTCATATAAAAGTCTTTGGTCCTTCCTATTCCTGTGCACCATATAATTGTTTTAACATTAAACACACAAAACAACAAATGCCCATCCTTAAATAATATTTGTACTTTGGTAACTGGAAAATAATATTCTCTTTATAAATCAGTGGCGTAGCTGCATCGTGCTTTAAATTAAAACCAATCTTTTAATTTATTTTTAATTTAACTGCGTAATCATGTTTTTCAACCAAATTTTGACATACAAAGATGAAAAGCTTGATCGAAAGTGTTAACTGGATTTAAATTTTCTAAATTTGAAAAATGGTGGCTATAAAAACTATTTGAAAATTAAATGCGTGATTTTAACTGGACAAAAAAGTTGCACGTGGAATTTTACAAGAATAAAAGACGAGTACCTATGGGCCAGCTATTATAAATTTTCAAGCAATATTTGCCCTTAAAATATTATGTTTTACTTTTCATCACCTTCAGTGAATGAAAGTTAAGTAATCGTACAAAAATTCGGAATTCAGATTTTGACCAATCTTGACTAATTATACATTAAAAAACATTTTGCGATAGATTTTTTCGATCTGTACGGTCCGTCTGTTGTCGTCGTAGGCGGTGTGCAGAATCCATCGATGTACGTAATATTTTGAACTACGAAACCGATCAAGTTCAAATTTATAGAACACCTTTCTACGATGCGTAGAATGAAAATGCGTCAATAAAATTTTTGAATTTTGAGCCCCAAATGGCGTTATTTTCAAAAATCTCTATTTTTCGAAGAGAAGTGGGCTTAAAATGCATTTTAGAGGAAAAATTAAAAGAATAAAAAATATTTGTCATCTTATTTTGTTATGTTTTTTTGTGCAATTTTAAATATATTTTTTTCAAGATACTAAAATTCCATGTAATAAATCGACATTAATATTTTTTAACAAAAATACAACATACGTCATTTTTCCTTGTGACTACATGTATATATATTTAGAGCACTATATATCGACTAATTACACCAGTTTCCTAATCCTATATCATTTTAATGGCGCCATAATTCAACTAACCATTTTCCTGTAATAATTGTTAATGCGCATACGTCACTGACGCGCACACTTTTTGTTTTTGTTTTTTTTTTTAATGGCGCAGACTGCAATTCATTATTTATAATATCTTCGCTCATTGCATGGAATTATTTATTAACGTACATAGTTGAAATTTAGAGAAATTGCACCCGTGCTCCAAATAGAGGATGATTCAAAACTGTCCGTGAAGAATAGGGCGGATTCATAATATACGTTCCTTGACTTATGAACTTTGTGCGTTCGTAAGTTAAATTGTATTTCCGGTATGTAATATGTTCGTAGGTTTGTAATTAAAATAGTAAATTGGTTAACTGTTTTGTCATTAACATTAGATGCTGCGTCATTTACCATACTCAAAAGAAACCAATGGCGTAGTCAGCGGAGAGAATCCTACAATTAATTAATAACCTTTCAATCTATTGTATTATCAAAGAAATGCGTGTTTTAATATGTTGTGGAAAATGGAATGCAAACTTTCAAAAACGAGTAGCAATTTACTTGCTAAATTTTTTAATGTCTACGTTTCGACTTCCAATTGTGTCTCTTTAAAATCTAAAAAGAAAAAAGCTGTAGAAAAACACCGTACTGTACCTATGTAAATTAAGTAAGCTAAATATATGTGAGAACGAACACTTCTACATAATGTTTAACACACGCTGTTTGATTTCTTCTAGAATATATTCATATTTCAAAGCTATTTATTTGCTTACACAAATCATACATATTTCGCAACTAACATCATTATACCTAGGTCTTAAATTAGTATGATTTCTCAAGATTTCGGTGATATGAGATTTACGAATCTTCTCTATTAGATGTTGGCGCAATTAATTCTATATCATTTACGTCGACTTTTTATTGAATGTAAGTAGGCAATAAGGAAGGTGAATATAGGATCGACCTGTACAGTGTATATTTCTCATCATATACTCAATATCATGTGTGTATTAAAGCGACAATCCTGCCAAGAATGTCCCCTCATTTGAGGAGATGCGCTGCATTGACTTGTCACGCAGACCACAATTTGTTTTACGAATTAAAAATATACAATTTACAAGCCTCATGCAGATCCGTATTGACGTCTGATTACAGCTACCTATATACAGTTTAACACGTGCGCCAAGTCACCAATGAAATACACTCTCATTAATCCACCCCCACTAAAACCAAACTAGTGGCAGGTTATAATTAGTGATGTGCCGGATATCCGTATCCGATCCGTTTCCGCGGATATCCGAGGGAAAAGAAAGATCCGTATCCGTATCCGTTAGTTTTTTGGCGGATCTTTTACCTTATCAATTTTCAATTCATAGATAAAATTTTATATATATAGGTGATTAGGTAATAATGAAAAACAGTTAAATTCCATTCAGATTATTTTTTATTTTTTAATATCGTGGTCAATAACTTTTTCCCATAACAGATAGTCTCTTTCCAAAGGTCGATGTGCAATATTTAGTACTCTAAGAACCCTAAGTACTCTAAGTACTCTAAGAAAGTTAAGATCCGTATCCGTATCCGTATTCGCGGATCTTGAGACCAAATATCCGTATTCAGATCCGTATCCGCGGATATACATTTTTAGCGATCCGGCACATCACTAGTTATAATGTAGATACCTGTCGCAGGCAAATGGCTATTCCAGACAAATGGCTTTTGCCTAGGCGAATGCTATATTTACATGGGCAAATGGGTTTTTCTCTTTTTTTTTTGCTAAATGACTAGGCAAATGCTATTTGACTAGGTTTATGGTATTTGCTTGAATTTTAAAATAGCAACTATTTTATAGTCATTTGCCCAGACAGATATATCATTCTCCAAAGCAAAAGCTATTCGCCTGGAATAACCATTTGACTGCGACATATCCATGCGATAAAAGATACTGAGCAAGACAGGTGGCATAGTGTATTTTTGACGTAAGAGGTAGATTACAGAGCATAACATACATAACATAAAGAATTTTGGATATGCCTTCAATTAATAACATAAAAAATTATAATTTAAAAAAACTAAAAAACACGCTTTAATGAACTAAAAAGTAACAAATAATTAATTTTATTGTAACAAAGCGTGGGTGCTTTGTATCATATTTTCATACTACCCCACGCTTTTTTACAATAAAATTAATTATTTTTTACTTTTTAGTTCATTAAAGCGTGTTTTTTAGTTTTTTTAAATTATAATTTATTTTTGCTTTTTAGTCCTGGAGATCCTGGTCAGGATAATGGGACAAACTTATGGAATTATTGTATTGTAATCGGTCCTTGATAAGTGTGCAAAGTTTCAGTTCAATCTGAAGTTTTTTGCTTTTTTTTAGTCCTGGAGATCCTGGTCAGGATAATGGGACAAACTTATGGAATTATTGTATTGTAATCGGTCCTTGATAAGTGTGCAAAGTTTCAGTTCAATCTGAAGTTTTTTGCTTTTTTTTTTAGTCCTGGAGATCCTGGTCAGGATAATGGGACAAACTTATGGAATTATTGTATTGTCGTCGGTCCTTGATAAGTGTGCAAAGTTTAAACTAAATCTGACCGTTGAAAGTTGGTCAAAATCAAGTTCAAAGAAGTCGGTTACAAACTGACAAACACACAAGCCCGCAAGCATGCAAACATACAGGTGAAGCTAATATAAGCGTGTTAAAAACGGCAATGTTTACGAATAATCGAGTGGCGAATTAAATAAAGAGTAGGTACTAGATTAGAAAGAAACAAATTAACATAGTCCGAAAAAATGGTCTTTTATGACGTTCTTTCGATTTTATAATGTCGAAAAACGAACTTTTTTATCATTATATTTATTTGCGTATTATATAAAAGGATTATAAATACGTATTTAGTTTAAATAACAAAATCGCAATATAATTAATAATATTAATGAATAACATATGCCATATGGTATGAGAATAAGAAATAGTTAAGGTCGTCACTTGTCAGATGTGACATTTTATATGAAACAATAATACAGAAGTTCCAAACTCGCCGTCGGGATATTCATTTCCTTTTAAATGTCAAAATAATATATACATCCATGCACTACACATGGTCAAATTTACCATAGACTAAGAAGGCTGAAGCCTAGGGTGCACTTAGGGGGGGAGTTTAGAAAAGCTAAATAAATTTGACATCAAATTTTTATTGTACTTTTTCTATGGATTGAGTATTATTTATTGTCTGTTATGTATCGTTTATATATTGGATATTATTATATAATGTATTTTTTACATGATGTATCATAGTTTATTTCTGTGCTTTGTGATTTTTATAATACTTTGGTTTATTTATTTTATTTATTGTAGATTATAGACGCATCGACATCTAAGGTCATTAGCGTCTTTCAACTACACTAAATAACAACTAACTTAAAACTAAATAACATCACAAAACATCCATGAGCGCAGGTGGGAATCGAACCCACGGCAGTCCAGTCTAGAGGTTGCAGCGCCAAGCATGCTAACCACTAGGCTACACTGTCCTCTATATTTAATACTTTGGACGTTTTCCTGTACACTTTGTGCATGTTTGAAAATAAATAATATTCTATAATTCTATAGGTATATGGATGTTAATAATTAATAACAAGTGAAACATTGAAGCATTATTTTGACTTTCACAATATTTATTAAAAATGATAAAAAATAGAGTCTGGCATGGACAAATAAAAGAACGGTATCCGCTTTAGAGCCCGCGCAGCAAGAATATTTAATCCTCCCCTGCCCATTTAAATTTAAAAAATTGAAAATTTACAATACAGTGAAATTAAATTTATTATCTATAATTTGCTATTAATTTCTAAATCAACTTTGTGCTTCAAACTGACTTAAGTTTGAGACGTCTGCATTAGAATGAACCTAATTCGCGAATTGACCTCATGACCTAATTTTTTTATGTCGACATGTTTTTTGTTGAAATCATTAAAAACTGTCAATTAGCACAAAACAAATAGCAAAAAATAACATAAAAAATTACTCATTATTGTTTTCAAGTTATATTAATATATTTGAACTCAATTTTTCAATTAAATTTGAATCTATTATTCAGCCATTAATTCGATATTCGGCCACTTATTTCTGTATTCGGTATTTGTCGAATTATATAATAATAATAATAGTAATGCGTTTAACGTCCGTTTCTCGACATTATGTCATGTCGAATTATATATTTGGAATTATATATTTTGGAACATATATATTCGTTCCCGGAAATAGGGACTAGAGAGTCAATATTATTATTATTAGTGTATTTGTCATATGGCACATACACTATTGGCGTCGGTCGGATGGCGGGACCTAGGGGTCGGACCAAAATTTCTCGACGTTTCATAGCCTCCTGAACACTTTGGCACCATTTTTGGAAATATCTGTTTATATATATCTATATATGTGTGTGTGTGTGTGTGTGTACGGGATATAACTTTCGAAAGAGTTAATTGATTTTGACGAAATTTGGTAGGCACGTTGGAATCCATCACCGCACGAAGCCTATTTAAAATGGGTCCAATCGGACCATTTTAAGGGTGGTTTTTAGGGGTTGAAAAATGTTTTAGAGCCCAAAAACACCGAAAAAATTCTCAGAATTGTTTCAAAATTGAAATTTATCCCTTTACTGAAGATTAAAATGTGCTCCTAAAATGTTAATAAAATCGCCCCAACAGGTCCGGACTTACAAATTTTATGAAAACACTAGTTTGCGGATAGTGATTTATTTACTGAAGGGTGTATTTAATTTGGTACAGAGGTTGCATTGATAATAATATTGAAATTAAGAAAATTATTTTAAGGGATGTATTAAGGGGTTTAATTTTTTATTTTGTCCAAAAACAAACTTAAGTTCACGTATTAAAGCCACAAGGCCTTTATTAGCAAATACACTATATTATCGGCAGGGTTTGGCACTGCGACTCGAGTTTTTTTTATTTTGGCACCCCCTGATGATATGAAAATACTCATTGAGATCGAAATTTTGACGTCAATTTTATGTATAAGTCGATGAAATGAGAAGACAGTTCAAAAAATGGTCAGAAGTGACGTCATCATCCCATGATTCTGCTGCAGAATAAAAATATTAGTAAAAAAATACTTTTTAGAGACAAGCTTTTATTGAAATGTACTATAAAGGAAAAAATAATATTTAATAATTTTGGTTCATAATTATTATAAAAGCGGAGGTTGTAATCCATTCCCTATGATAGTTTATTAGTCGCAACCCCCGCTTTTATAATAATTATGAACCAAAATTTTTAAATATTATTTTTTCCTTTTTAGTACATTTCAATAAAAGCTTGTCTCTAAAAAGTTTTTTTTTACTAATATTTTATTTTGTTTATTTTAGTCTTTCAAAATTTTACCTCCCTTTGACACCCGTAGGGGTTGAATTTCGAGAAATCTTTTCTTAGTGGATGCTTACATCAGAAAAAAAGAACCAGCTGTCCAAATTTCAAGTTTCTAGCTTCAGCGATTTGACCTGATGGGCGTTGATTAGTCAAAAAAAAAACCTACATCCCAGTTTGAACCCCTTAGGGGTTGAATTTATTTCTAAAAACGTATTCATGTATTGTCATCGGGAATACATATGTGTACAAAATTTCAAATTGATCGGATACGTGTAAGTCATTCAAAATTGACCTAAACAAACAAACACACAAACTAACATACATTGCAAGTTAAATAAAAGCTTGTAAAAATAATAATAATTGTGACTCCGTATTTGTCTGCTCCAATGCTAACTCACAGACAAATTTGTCTGTGTATTCGATACATTAGGTACAGGAAATCTGACGGTGGGCTCTCTGTCTATACTCTATAGTGTTAAGAGCATCCTGAATCTGAAGAACAGAAAGCATGCGACATTATTGAGTTAACGGCGGCAGTCTGAAGAGACGAAGGCTTTCAAGATCCGGTTAAAATGATAACAACAGTCGCAAAACGTGCGTCTGATGTATGTTTTGTTCGCTTCATTAGCTGTTAATGACGTTTATATAGGGATAGTTCAGAGAGCCTTATGTCTTTTGTACATGTAATGTTCCGGCACAGATTATTGCAACTAACAAATCATTGACCGAGATAGAAAATGTATACAACTTGTTTAGCTGTCATTTTACACAATCTGCGCTAAAACCTCTCCATCCTCGTTCTGATAACTTTGAAATTATATTGGATACCCCTATCCAATATAATTTCAAAGATATCAGAACGAGGATGGGAAAGTTTTAGGGCAGATTATGTAAAATGACAAATAAACAAGTTGTATACAGGGTGTTTATCAAACATACGGCAAAGATTCAAAGGGTTATTCCCTTGACTATTCTATAAGAATATTTTGTCCTTGATGATTTTTGAAAAGCCGCTTTGTTTCGAAGATACAGGGCGTTAAAAGTTTTTCTACAAAAACAATATTTTATTACATAAATACAGTAAAGCTTCTTAATCTACAAGAACTGCTGAAAATTTCACTACCATCAGGTCTGCTAGGCTGCATAAATTCAATCGTCTCCTCATTGGCTGTCGAACTCTTTCAAAAACACCAAAAACAAGTCACGATCGAAACGTAAATAGCAAAACAAAACAAAGCGGATTTTCGAAAATCATGAAAGAACAAAATATTCTTAAAATTACCAAAGGTATCACCCTTTAAATTTTTGCCGTATATTTAATAAACACCCTGTATATTTTCTATCTCGATCAGTGGTTTGTCGGCAGCAGTAATCTGTGCAGGAACATTACAAGTACAAAAAAATACTGTGTGTGTCGTTACACACGGCTGAAGTGAATACTTCTTACACCAAATTAGTTGAATGACGTAGAAGAGCGAAAGAGAGAGAAACGTTGACCTTGCGTACTTGATACTAGTACGGCGGACAAAACTCCCCGTACTCCGCGTCTACCTCTCATAGAAAGTAGTGGGGCGAGCGCGTCATCGTTTACGCTTTGCGCAAACGCGTCCGTAGTCGCATAAGAAGTATTCACTTCAAAAAGTAGTGGATTTTCCTTTTCGAGTCGAGTATTTAATAATAAATACTCGATTATCGAATTTATTCGAACCAAGCATTACGAAGGGAAAACTAATTTATACACTGAGGATTTTTAACATTTTTGAGTCGAACATTTCCCTCCATTACACGACTCGACTCAAAAAGAATAGTCGCGTATTTGGCAAAATTTGGATTCGGAATAAAAAATCCAACAATATAGAAAGTCAGTAAAACGAACTGAAATTTGCTCTCAGAATTAGATCCTATATTTTTATTTTTTTTGGGGTTTGATTTTATTAATAGGAAAAACTATTAAAAATTATAATTTAAAAAAACTAAAAAACACGCTTTAATGAACTAAAAAGTAAAAAATAATTAATTTTATTGTAAAAAAGCGTGGGGTGCTTTGTATCATATTTTCATACTACCCCACGTTTTTTACAATAAAATTAATTATTTTTTACTTTTTAGTTCATTAAAGCGTGTTTTTTAGTTTTTTTAAATTATAATTTATTTTTGCTTTTTAGTCCTGGAGATCCTGGTCAGGATAATGGGACAAACTTATGGAATTATTGTATTGTAATCGGTCCTTGATAAGTGTGCAAAGTTTCAGTTCAATCTGAACTTTTTTGCTTTTTTTTTTAGTCCTGGAGATCCTGGTCAGGATAATGGGACAAACTTATGGAATTATTGTATTGTCGTCGGTCCTTGATAAGTGTGCAAAGTTTAAACTAAATCTGACCGTTCAAAGTTGGTCAAAATCAAGTTCAAAGAAGTCGGTTACAAACTGACAAACAAGCAAGCAAACAAGCAAGCATACAGGTGAAGCTAATATAAGCGTGTTAAAAATAAAGTTAATTATTGTGTATATAGGCAATTTTTTGAGCATAAAATATGCAACGAGATGGCCGGTACAGAAATACCCACACTACTGATTAATGAGTTAAATCAGTCATTTGGAACGTGTTGCTTTAAATAGTCGTATAATATTATGCATACAAGATAATACAATACGTTCCAACAAAATAGTACAATGTGCCACAAGGGAAGAAAGTGCTACATTTCTTCCCTCGTATAAAATTGCCACCCGAGCCGAAGGCGAGGGTGGCAAATACGTGGGAGGAGATGTAGCAATTTCCTCCCGTGTTGTGCATACTATTTTTTCTCCTGTAAGGCCGAAAGTTTGCAAAATTGAAAAAAAAAATTATTAAAATTATTATTTTTATTTTATTTTATTATTAAAATTATTAAAAAATAATTTTAATGTGTAGGAGACAGAAGTAGGTGCGTGAGAGCCGGCATAAGTACTATTGCGCACGCGCACTTGTTCGCACCACGGGAATAAAGAGCGACTTTGTTCCCGCTTGGCAGGGACGAAAGTACGAACTTTCGGCCTAGGTAGGAGAAAAAAGGATGATATGAGAATGTTTAAAGTTTTTCCCCATAAATGACAAGTGTCGCTATAAACAAGCTATCATTAGTATAAAAATAATAATAATAATACATTAAAATAGAAACCAAATATTTAGTTGAATTTAAAAAGAAAAATTCATGATAATATAATAGTCACAGCAATGTTATCGATAGCTGCCATATATTTTTGAAGTATCTATTTTGTCTCGAATTATGATAAACAGATGTTAAACATATTACCACAATGACGTCGTCATATGAGATGCTTTTTTGGTAACACACTGTATATTTATGTATAAAATAAATGATATGTTTTAAAACAAGTGTATTTCTGTTGCACAGCTTGTCACTTGTCTTGTAGAATTACAACGATTTGATTACTGAGCTTCATTTGAACCATAAACATACAAATATATAATGTTGTTCATTTGTAAACCGTCTCTTACTGAGCTTAAAGATGCCTTTATGACATATGTACAAGTAATGTTATGTATATTTAATAATGCATATCAGTCAGTTAATAAAAAATTCGACTGATGACCAGGGTACCTATTGTGTAACTCATTTCTAGTGATATCACTAAAGTGAGATTGTTCACGCGAATATGCATTTTTCGCACTAGTGAAATAGAACCATTTAACGTGAATTTATTCGCCATCGAATTTGTCAGTGAAACGTGAAATATTTCACGTTTCACTGACAAATTCGATGGCGAATAAATTCACGTTAAATGGTTCTATTTCACTAGTGCGAAAAATGCATATTCGCGTGAACAATCTCACTTTAGTGATATCACTAGAAATGAGTTACACAATAGGTACCCAGTCCTATACTTCTCACCTAATCAATATTTGCAAAAAATAAACACTCTTTTTTTATTCTTTGAAAAAAAGCATGGCCCTCTTTTTTGTTTGGTGACCAACTGATGGCTAGCTTAATATAGCAAAAATCATGGTTACCCTTATTTTTTTTTGCAAAATATTTTTTTTCTCGAAAACTATACATTTTAGGAAAAAATAATATTTACATTTTTTTCATATTATAACATCTAGAATTCATTTATATTTTTTTTTACCTATGTTAATACGTGACATTGAGAACGTTTTTTTTAATATCTCAGGATCCGCTGAACCGATTTGACTCAAAATCTAATCAGATCTAAGTTAAAGGCTACATACACACGCACACGCACACACACAGACAGACATCAGTCAGAAAATGATTTTAAACGATTGCTAGAGTCTCAAAACGTTAAGATCTGTTAAAATCTCGAAATATTTTTTCGGACTAAATCCATTACTTCCCTACCATAGTAGAGGTGGAAAGTAAAAATTAAATTAAAAAGAGTACGTGTAACTTTTACGCACGGTTGAAGTAAAACTCCTTTGGCGTTGTGACAGATACAGAGATCACTTTTTTTACGAGGACGAAACCGTACCGGTCAATTATTATATTTCAGAAACCTTCGCGGGCGTGGGCACAACAACTCACTAAAGTTTCTTCGCAATCGGATGAGTAGCTTCTGAGATCACTTTTTTCATTCGGGCGAAGCCGGACCGGCCAATTATTATAATTCAGAAACTTTCGCGGGCGTGTGCACAACAACTCACCAAAGTTTCGTCGCAATCGAATGAGTAGTTTCTGAGATTACTTTTTTCACTCGGGCGAAGCCAGACCGGCCAATTATTATAATTCAGAAACCTTCGCGGGCGTGTGCATCAGATATTCCTGTTTAACTTGTTACTACATATATGCCTACGACTGCATGTTATCATTTGATCTTGATTCCATCTTTTCAGTTCGCTTTTGACGCGCAGTCGGACTTTTTGATTTTTTTAATTTAATTTTTTATTTACGTCTTTTTAGTTTTTTTAAATCGCCTCAACGAGACCTTACTTTTGATAATGTATATAAAAGGAAAATTACTTTTATATTCTGACAAAATGGCGTCTAACGTCCGCCATATTGATTTTTCCGTGACGTCATATACCCTATATCACTCTCGGGATTAAGACGAATCTAATGACACCTCATTTATTAAAATCCATCCAGCCGTTTAGATGATACGAGGAAATAAAGAACCCCACGTACATAGATAGCACGGAAAACATACCGGTGCCTTTTCTGTCGCGCAGCCGGGTAAAAAAAATTCACACCCTACAAAACATTCACTAAAAATTATTCAAACTAAAATTGTCTTCATAATTCAAAGATTGTATCAGCAGGCAACCAGAACGCTATTAAAGTTTGATAGTTTATTTCTTGATAATTACAGACTTAATTGATACGCCAAAAATTTTGTATAACATTAGCCGCTGGGAACGGACTTGGGGGGAATTATTTAAAAAAGAAATCTAATCTTTCATTCATAATTCCTGTAAGTTGTTTATCAACAGATTTTTTTTTTTAATTTCTAAGAAACTTATTTTTTATTTTCTAGATGTGAAGTCAAGGTCACCAACATTTTCTGAAGATTCAGGGAAGCATTCCAATGCCAGTTTATTGTCCGATAAAAGCGGTCAATTTTTAGTGACAATAGAATTGAAAAAAAAGTTAAGAGAAAATCTGGGCATCATTATTGCAAGTAAGTAATTAATTATAATTAATTAATAGCAGTCTATCAAACTCCATTAAGCTGTCATTCATTATAATATTTTAATTCGAATTTCTACTGCATGTAAAATAAACACGTAGCGTTTTTAGAGATGAGACCAAAATTAAATTTACCTAATTTACTTACGTCACTACGTGACGTAATTTAACTTTGTTACATTTTTCTACGCTTTAAAGATTTTTTTCACGAGATAAAGTCATTTAATTACAAAACAAAATATAAAGCGTCCTGGAATAACACCACCACAACTTTGTGTCTTAATAAGACTGATTTTGAAAGCACGTACAGAAAGATCGCAGAAATACTGCTCGGCTATTTTTGTGCTATCACCAGGGTTGCTAGATTTGTCTAAAAAACCGAATATTGAGACCGTGGGGGAGGGGTATTAACAGGGTATAAACGGTATTACCAAACATAGGGCAAATAACATTTAGAACATTTACAATTTTGTAGTAACTACTTTATGGGCTATAATTTACAAGCATTCGTAGTTCTTTGAAGTGACGAGAAATTTTCAGCCCTAATTTGAGATGAAAATAGCGAATCGTCGTCAGTATATGCAGAAACAAGTTAGTTCAGAAATCAGAACGAATCTCCTGAAAAATACGTAACTCTCATAAAATCTGCCCCCCCACCCCCCGAGCGAAAACCTGGATCAGCGCCTGACATGTACCAGCGCAAGAAAGAATTGAATCGCGACAACTGGCGACGGGCAGGCATATTGCTCTTCCTTCTGGCCCTGCAGACCAGAAGAGAAAGCTTCGAGGGCCGCTTATTACCAATCGCTGGTCTAGACACTAAAATACTGTGCTCAAATGTGTACTCGCCTTTAACAGTTGGTAAAGTAATTTCTACATTCGAGATATCATTCATCGTCTCTGCAGAAGTCTTAAGAACTTTTTACTTACCACCATAAATGTGCGTGTCTGTACAAATATTAATCTAAATATCACATGTTCTTCTTCACGCCTTCAACTTTTGTAATTTTATTTATGTATATTTAAAGCACTAAAACAAATGTTATAATAATTTCAATGCACGTAAATTAAGTCTATATTATTATACTTCAGTGCTTTGAGTTTTATTGATCACAAATCTGTTTTATTTTCAATAAAAATTTATAGTAAAATTTTATAGCAAAATTCGCCATAAATCTTTTTTGTGATCAATTTCTAACTTCCCATTGGAAGTTATTGTAATGGGTCCGAAAATCGAAATCAATTGTATAACAAATTTTTATGTTTCAAGGTCACTACACTATTTTTAGAAAGATGTCTGTGTGTGTGTACGTATGTACGTACGTACGTATGTGTCCATTTCTTTTTAAGACGAAATATCGAGAATGAAAAATGATATCGACTACGTTAGGGTGCCAATCGACGCGTATTAACGTAAATATAATCTGAAAGAAATGTTTTCAAAATCGGTACAGCCGTTCTTTTTTCTTAACCAAATAGACTCCAAAAAAGTAGATTTTACACAATATCTCGCGAATAAAAAATTATATCAACTTCGTAAAGGTGTTAATCGAGGCGTGTTAACGTCATTTTGATCCGACATAAATTTTATAAAAATCGGTTCAGCCGTTTTTTTTTTAATTATTGTTAAAAATAAATAATAATTATGTTTTAATAATTAAAATGATTACTTTTCTGTGTAATATCTAATTTAATTATTATTATTAAATATTTATCAAACTGGGAAGTTCGTCGTGTGGACCTCAAAGGTCGTACTTTAGTCCTAATAAACGACCCACCTCACGGCTTGTTTTATCGTCTTTTTTACAAACGTTTAGTACTGACACGCGGAATAAAATTTTTGCAGTTATTTTTTTTTTTATTTTTTTTTATTTTTGTTTTGTTACGTAAAAGAAGTATAACTTCTGACGTGCGTACATAGTACACACACACTCTTTTTTTTCATAGCCCAATCTTATAAGAGCTATATATTTAACACAAACGTTTATAAACCCTCGTCACCCCCATGCTGACTTCAAAATTAAAATTCTTTCGGAACTTTGTTGAGAGCGTAAAAACCTATCGTTTGATATCAGAAACACACATTTTGAAATATTGTTATTTTCCGATTTACCACATGTTTTGCCTTCTCTGCCTGGAAATATTCATAAATCAGAAGCGATCAGGAAAAAATACAGACACGTTTAGTGAGAGAGCGTTCTTAAATTTGCTCAGTGGTTCTCGAATTTTGTTGTAACATAGGTACAAATTACAAACTTGTTCTTTTATTAGTATAAATTAAAATTGTGTTTTAAAGACCAGCAACAGCTAAGGTTATTTGGGCCTAGCACCAATTCATATTTTCAATTCATTATTTTTTTTTTAATAATAAATTAAAAATCCAATTGACACTTTTACCAGCTCCCGGGTAAGAACCCGGGAACTGGAGACTTGTAATAGAGGAACCATAGCAACGCCATGTAAACAACAGCATTTCTACACGCTCGGCCATTCTCAAGCCCTTTTTATTAGTATAGATAGATTAACGATATTATATTCATAACAAAAATATTTTCTATATTCAACGCATTCAAGAATGAACTGAGAAATGCATTTTGTCGGGATTACTTCACCTACTGGTGTTTGGTAGTCCTTATAGAGAAAGATTATTGAGGGAATTAGTCTTTTCTACTCAACATAATTTTAAATTTTATTTAGGATTGTCATAATGAAAACAATTTTGAAATGAGATTTATTTTTAGGGTTCCGTACATTCGATGAAAAAACGGAATCCTTATTGGATCACTCTCGTGTCTGTCTGTCTGTCTGACTCTGTCCGTCTGTCACAGCTTATTTTCTCCGAATCTACTAGACGAAAAAAGTTGAAATTTGGTACATATATAAAGTTAGGTGACCCAATCATGGACGTATAGCGTAAATGAACGAATTCTGATTTTGGGGGGCAAATTAGAAAATTATAAAAAAAAATTTCAAGTGCATCATGTGACATATCAAATGAAAGGGCTCGTTATGAGAAATACAAATATATTTTTTTATAACTTTAAAATGCACAGTTTAAAAAATATTAAAGAAAAATCGAGCATCCCCCCCCCCATTATTTCTGAAACTACTGAACCTAAAATTTTGGAAAAAATAGGCAATATAGGGTCTTATTCATAGTTTGTAGGAAAACCTAAACGAAAATCCTAAGTCTTTAATTCCCACGGGAAACTGAATAGTACGTAACCCTCTCCACGCAAATCCGACTCGCACTTCACTGTTTTTTTTTCATTTTCAACTACTTAAGAAAATTCAACTATAAAATGTTTTACTTGCTTCACAACATCAATGCAAATTTCTTTTGTGATGAAAATTCAGATGTGGTTGTATTTTGATTACAAATTTGTTGTACAATTTCGTTACATGCTTTATAACAGTGCAGGACCGTCCCAAAAGACATATTTTAATAAATTCAGAATTTTTAGAAAATTTTAGTTGCGTAGGCGCTGATTATGAGATTGCTTATAAATTACTACCTTCCACCTACAACACAAGAGAGAAAGGCTGCCAGACACATGGGGAATACTTATACATGCATACAATGATTATTAATACCTATTATTTTGTCCTATACCTAGACACTTCAGAAAATCCGTCGCTGCCCCTTAGACTATAAGGACATAGCGCTTGAGAATAGCCAAGCGTGTAGCAATGCCGTTGTCCATTATGGCGTTTTCACGGCTACTCTAAAACAAGTCCCCAGTTCTTAATCCCAGTACTGATATCGATAGGGTTTTTAATTTATTATAAAAAAATAATAAATTGAAAATATGAGTTGGTGCTAGGCCCAAATAATCCTGACTGTTGGTGGTTTAAAAATAAATATATGATTCGGCTTGAAAATCTAAAATTACTTAGGGCCAGCGCACACATGCTATACTTTTTGTAGCGAAAACGCGCGATTTAGTAACTGTATCGCGATTTCACAACAACATAGAGACGATCAGTCGCATATTCGCGCGATCTAGCAATCGATGCGTTTATTTCGCATTCGCGCGCCTGCGCGTAAAGTGTACAGCCCAATCAGAATCCATTACATGGTGTCGCACGAACCTGCGACCAAGTGTGCTATATGCGTTTTCGACAATCGCGCGTTTGCGATACATTAGTTGCGTATTTCAGTGAGTAGTGTGCTGGCTTACACTGTTGGTTGCTGCGACTGAATCGCACAATCGTGATACAAAAAGTAGCTATGTGCGCTGGCCGTTAAAAACTTGACGCGGCTCGAGGAGGAACATTGAGTACCGAACACCCCTAAAAATAAATAATTTATAATGTTCGAAAACAAATTTAGTCTAACAACAATGAATTATGATAAGTCAATAGCGAATTTCAACGCGCCACCCTTATAAAACCGCCGCACTGGGTTGGTGCGGTCCTGTGTCAGCGCCTACATAGAGTTAAAAGCTAACAAAAACCTTAGATGGATGTACGAGTATCTTATAAAGTTATAAAGCATTCGGAAAAGCGACGTGTGACTGGAATGGGAAAATAGGCATGGGAAAAGCAATTAAATTTTCTCTATACGCAGTACATGTTTATTTTGCGCGTCTGAAAATTGTTTATGTAGCTTATATACACCTCATTTATTTCAAATTATATAATATATACTGGGTGTAAGAATCATTTTTAAGACAAAAGGAAATAACATGTGAAAATGTTTTTTTTTTTTTGTTGTAAATATTGCTCTTTTAAGCATTTTAAACTAAAAAGGTACTGAGACAAATTTGTTCATAACGAAAAAGTGTATCTAATGAACGTTTTAAATTTGCAAAAAATTGGCTAATAAAAATTGTATCAAAAGAACTTGGGATTTAATGTTTTTAATCGTTTATTTTATCTCTTATTACAATGTATCCATTTTTTGCAGTATTATTTCTTTGGTAAGCATTTCTAAAAAACAAAAAATGTAAATTTCACAGTGCAAAAAATAATCGAAAAAAATAACTACATTAAAATTTCTTTACTGATTAAAAAATAATTTTGATATAATGACTCGGAGAAATGTCACGGAAGTGATGTTTGTAGCTGGCATTTCGAACTTTAATATTACATCCTCTTTAGTCAGCTGTCAACATTTTTTTGAGGTTATATTATATAGTTGTCATGGTATTCAAATCTGAATATTTAAACATCTCTTGAGGGTACTGTTTTTTTCTTTTTAATTCTAAATAAATATCGACCGAACACTACAGAAGGATAAACCATAGGAAGAAGGGGATAATGGAAAGTTTCGGTCGCTAGAGCAGGACGAAAACTTAGGTGACGAAAAGTTATGTAAAAGAGTTTTTTTAATGGAGGAATACAGTTTCTTTAAATTTCGAGTTCAAAAATTAATACGACTCTGAATAATACTTTAAAATACGTAAGCAAAAAATGTTTATAAAATTTCTTATGATACCTACATGATAAAAAAAATAAATGGTGCAAAAAAGTTGTTTACGAATTTTTATTTTAAAATAAAAAATATGTATCACCGTCCCTGTATTTTTATATTGTTTGTACAAGAAAAATATTGCCTAGTTTCTTATTTTTAGATCATTATTTTTACTATGTTCCGGTTTATACAAATAACATCAAAAAAACTGTAAAAAAAGAAACTTGAAACAATAGGCAATATAATAAAACAGTGATAGTTAAATCTGGGTTTACTCAGTAAAAATTCTATTTGTTTTTTCATTTCTTTCAACACGGGCATTCAATGCGAAGTTATTGTTTATTTATATAAATCAAAATATTTACAATACATTTCGTAAATACTTAAAAAGCATAAAAAGTTTCAATTTTTTAACATAAACTGCGACATAAATGTACTCAATCAGAAATTTTAATTATTTTTATAATGTTAAAAAAAATAATGACGTTTTGTTAAAAATATGAACAGTTAACTAGGGTGATCATTTCATCTTGTAAACCTCGCCAAATATGCGTAAACATCTAATCAGTTTTATTATTTTTAGGGTGCCGTACCTAAAACAATGAGACTTTTTGTCCGTCTGTCTGTCACAAGTCTCAACTCCTAAACGGTTGAACTTATGAAACTTGAAATTTTGTAAGTATTGTCAGGGGTCGTTTTATCAAAAAAATTCTTCTTCTGCGGTCAATAATTTTTAACTTCCGCTAAGAAAATTGAAAATTTTCAAAAATAGGGAAGTTATTGATTTCTCCCCGATTTCCGAAAATCGAGTTTTCATTAGATCTCGACGTTTTGTGATCGTAGGAAGCTATTCTGACTATTTTTACGATGATGTCAGTATGTCTGTATGTATGTGTGTATGTGTGTGTGTGTGTTGTAAACCGCTCATAACTTTTGAACGGCTTGACCGATCGAATCGCGATTTACGGCATTCGAAAGGGTTCCACTAAACTTAGATTTCCTGAAAATTTGAACCGATTCGGCTTAATAGATTTGGAGAAATTCCAAAAAAAAACGAAAAAAAAACGAAAAAAAAACGATGTTTTTCCAAAATAACTTCTAGAATATTGTACCGATTGATTTCATAATCTAATCAGCTTTTTTCCTCAGAAAACTGCATTGAATTCCGCTAAGCGGATCAAAATCGGTTAATCCGTTCGAGAGATTACATAGTCAACAGATTTCGAAAAAAGTTTTTTTTCAAAATAACTTCGAGATTTTTCAACCAATCGATTTTGTACTTCTTACCACATTTTTTGAGCTTAAAAAACTGCGTCGAATGCCGTTTTAAAGATCAAAATCGAACAACTTTTTCAAAAGTTATAGCTTTTCAAAACCTAAAATTGTGTTGTTATCAGCAATTTTCAGAGCTCAAAAATCTACTTTTGGGTATATTATCAAGTGCTTCGAACTCAAAGCGCTTGAAAATAGCGGGAAGTTCCAGGGATGGCCTGCAGGGTCAACCGATTTACAGATTTTTTTTTAATAAATAGATTATTTACTAAACATGTAACATATCCTTGGAGAGGGCTCACATATATTTACCTATAGGTTATTTTATAAAAACGTACCAAAAAAAGCATTTTCCCTCCTTATTTTCGAAAAAAATTTGAAAATGCCAATTGCCAAGTATATAAATATAGGTTGGTAAAGATTACAGGAAAACTACAACGAAGGTCAGATTTTTATAAATTTTTAAGATTTAGCGCAAAATTAATTACTACTAATATTATTGTAATTACTATAGGATGGTGGTAGTAAAGTGTTGTTCAGCATGAACGTTTACCTAACAGCGTGTCATACACGAACTACTCACTTTATTGTAAAAGATGTTTTCCAGTGGATTACATTCTTTTTATTTATTCTTTCTTTTGGAAATAATTTATGTACGTGACCCTTGGCGCATTAAGTACATTTATGCTTAACCGTTATTTTTTTACTATGTGCAGAATTTACTCGATAAGATGGACATCCTCTTTACCCGACTACGAAAAAAAGGAGGGTTATTAAATTTTTTTTTTTTTTTATTTTATTAGGAAAAAAAACGAAAAGAAAATAATATATTGTGCTTCAATCATGCGAATTAAATTTTTATGGAAGACATTGATGCAGTTATAAAAATACTACTATACAAAAACGGAGAAAATGAGATTGTTCATGTAACTAATAAAGAAAATGTGCCAAATTTTGTAGTTATCTCTTTTTGGCGCACATTTTCAATGAATTGTGTTTTTACCACGAAGTGACAAGATTAATATACAGAATAAATAATACAAACATAAATAGAAATAGGCTTTAAATCATTTTGATTATTTCTTTGAAAAAGTTGCGGCATGTGTTTTAGAAATCAATAAAAAAAATCTGTTGGAACGGAGTGAGAATCAACAGAGGATGAAAATAAAAGAAGAAAAAAAATGTAAAGCGAAACCAATCTAGTTTGGACTTCATTAGTGATCTAAAAATACAAAAATTGTACTGTGTCTAAGATTAGAAGCGCCAGCTAATCGGCGGTAAAGAAGGTTAAAATGCATCTAGGGTGTTTACTAAATATGTGTCCTAAAGTTTTCAATCTAATACCTTGTCATTAATTAACGTGCTACCTAAATTCCATTGAGGTAAAAATAGAATTATAGATTTTCTTTATTTAAAACTAGCTCAGCAGACTGCACCACTTACTAACTATTGTTGTATAAAGGGTTAACACGGTCATAATATTTAATTTTCATCAAAAATATTGGAACAAATACAATTTTAAAAATTCTTTGTGATTAATAACAAATTACGGCCAACATTTTAAGAATTGCCAAAAACATGTATTATAAGATTTATATGAGTTCTAGCGATATTCTTAAATTACAAAATCATTACATCAAACTAAAAGTCAAAATTACCAAGGGGTATATGATGAACCAATTTTTTTTTATAAAAACATTAATTAGACTTTTAATATACTTACGTAAAAGCAATATGACTGTGCTAATTGATAAGTAGGTATTATAAGCCGAGAGCTAGTGACAATTTTTTTCTGCAAATTGAAATATATGCTTAAAACAGTCGCCGTAACAACATATTAAAGTTTGAACCTTGAATTAGTAATATAAATTTCGTCGGGTACATGACTCGTTGTGATCTGCTACCCCTTTAATACTGACCAATCGATCTACAAATATTATAATGGCATTATTGGGTCACCGACAAGCTATACAAACAATTTCAGCCTTGAAACAATAATAATTGTGATCATTTTTTTGTTACAAGTTGAGGGCGGTCTGCATCCCTCCCATACTGTTATCTAGCAAAATCCCTTACTCAGGGCACTTTAATATGCCTTCCTCAACATCTTCACAAAAATAAGGCCTTAAATAAATAACACAAAAAAATTGTCACTAGCTCTCGGTCTATTATTAGATCACCTGAATTCGAATAATTACATAATATAATGTATAGAAATTTGTGCAAGGTATTACTTTACTGTCTACATCTACCCATGTGTTTTGAAAAGTTTTAAAATAATGGATGCGAAAACTTACTAAATTTTAACCATGATAAAAAAACATTTTTAGGTTTCTTACTTACATTAAAGTGAACGTCAAAAAGTATGACTTTACCAAAGCACTTATGACGTAAGCACGGTTAAGAGACGTCACACGCTGCTTAAATAGTACAAAAACTTTTATAAATTATTTCGTCTCAACGAATTGTTCAATGTTTCTCGGATTTTAGAGTTTTGTTCAAATTCACGTATATTTTCGTTCTGCATAATAAAAATGTGATGATAAATTCCATGCAAATCGTTTTTTAAGGTCTCGTAGGATTATTAGTACCGATAGTACTTACAGTTCGGAAATAATAGAGAGTGAGTCATGCATAGTTACTTGCAAGGTTAATGGAGCGAAAAAGCAATGAAACAATGTAAAGTATACGCGTCATATGCATATACATATAAATATAGTGAAGTATAAATGCATGACTCAATCTCTTATTATTTCCGAACCGTATATACTATAGCACCAATTTATATTTTCAACTTATTATTTTTGAAGTGAAAACTTCTTTAGGCGAGCTTTGCGTTCTTTCTGAATAGTAAACGAAAGTGAATCGTCACGCTCGGGTCGGTGACGCTGAATCGGGTTTACTCGGCTCCACTCGACATCAAGCGCGCTCGGATCGGTAACCACGTTTACTGTCTAACAAGGAGCGCATCGTTTCAAGAATTACGTTTTTGTTTCTTGAAACGATTACTACGCATTATAAGTAATAATAAAATAATATTATATATGTTTTGCATATAATCAAGTTTTCACTTCTGTCGTGTGGTCATAAGCACACATCCACTTTTTTTTTGATAATAAATTGAAAATCCAATTGATCCTACTTTTACCAGTTCTCGGATTAAAACCTATATTCTTCATTAAAACTGAAGAGCAAGATTCCGGGAATAATTATCTAATCCCTGACTTTTTATCCCTTTCTGTTAAAAGCCAGCAAACCCGTCACTCTTTGTGTTAAAGTTCTAATGTGTTTATATGAAGAGTTCACCGATCTTCAACTAATGTGAAATCTTCAAATAAATACCGATTTCTTTAATTGGTTTGTATTTGTTATCGTTATAGACTTCGGGTACATATAATAAACTTTCAAGTTAATTACAAATGGCTGTTACCGAACTAATAAAACAAAAAACAGACAGAAATTATAAATACCATATCGATAAAAATCGCATTAGTATCGATTAATATTGATAAATAAAATAGTTACCGGACCTCTATGCTAGCGGTATGACACCTAGACGGAAATAAAAGATTGTATATCTAGTTGCGTAATGAGGTATATTATTAACGAGTAAGTGACATTATGTTAAAACGAGCACAGCGAGTATTAACAGTCACACGTGAGTCATAATGTCATTACCCACGAGATATATAATATATGGTATTTTTTGCTATACCCACTATAAAATAGCTGCTTTTCACTCTATTTTCAGTTTTTCCAAAATTTCTGATAGTTCATTTCATTTGCGTCGCCAACTTCACTTCTACAGTAGGCCGAGAGTAGCTGTCAGTAGGTAATAGCGGGCGGATCAGGGCGAATAAACATAAACCATTATGGAAATGGTTTGTTTTCTCTCACTAGTGTGGGAAAGATACATTCCCGCACACCGGCCTGTCAAAAGTCACTTTACATACATACATGCGCGCTCACTTGTATCTGTATCTTAAGTATTACTGTCTCTCTCTGACTCACACGCCGCATCGACCGTTCAGCGCGCGTAATAAATAATAAAAACAGTGGTTAATAATGAAAATTTTCTTATTCTCGCTTACGGATTTTATTAACTGTAGATAGTATAAAGAATATAAAAAAAAATTTATATCGCATTTTAATGACTCAAAAGTTTCCAAAATCATAATTTTTCGAACTTTAAAAAAATAATATCTTTGAAAATATTGAATTTATCGCATAAAGTCATAGGACTTTAATTTTATATTCGTATTTAGTCAAAGATTACGAGAAAAATTTGTCCCGTTCAAAAATTTCATTATCTTGCAATTGTTTAAATGATTGCGTTTTAAACAATATATTATGGCACCAAGTTGCCCCGTGGCAACATGCATTTTTGTAATCAATATACTACATACTAAAGAGAATCACGCAAAAACATACTAAAGAGAATCACGCAAAAAAAATGTTTGACCGAATAGTTTTTGATATTCATGCGCCAGTACGTGCTGGACTAATAATTTGTAGTCTTGTAGATAAATTTCTCTATAGAGAACGGTAATACGCGACTTATAAATTCTATAAAATACATCATCTATATGGGTATTTATATCAACTTTAGGCCAGATTTACACTTTTTTTTATTACACGCTTTTTAGTGTTTTATTAAAGGTATTTTTGTTATTCATTAAAAAGTTTCAAATATCTTGAATTTCATATCCGTAAATTTGTTTTTTTATATGCTTTGTGTCTTCGCGTGATAGAAATGAACCTTTCAATACCTCGTTTTTCAAAATCGGTCCAGTATTTAAGGCTGAAATCTTAGCAGTACTTTTGGCAATTGGCTCTTCGCTGCAGCTCTTACAATCAACAACTTCTACTTAATTGCATTTTAATAAATATCATCCAAAATAAGACACACTGTAGCGATATGATTTATTTTAATGTGTTTTTACCTCATAAACTTTTCATAATATTCATATTTCAAAAACATTTTGTGTGTCATTCTACAAAGAAAACGATATTACGAAATTCTGAATAACATCCAGCTGCAGGTGTAATTACTAATTAGTTATTCATTTCTAACCTACGCCCACTCATACTTTTCAAAATAACTTCTAAAAACAGTGTTTGATATTGCAAAATATCTTCACACTATACACATTTGTGTTCCTGTTTCAAAGCCAAATCTGTGTTGCCGCAGTTACTTTGGAAAAATATCCCGCTAAACTTATTGAAATTTCGTATTGCAAAAAGTCGAACTAAATAATCTATGCGCACAGCTTTGATCACAAAAAAACAACAAAATAATTTTTAAAAAAACAAAAAACTCGACTGCGCAAAAAAGGCACTAAGTAAAAGGAAGAAAACAAGTCGGAAAACCTTTTTAACACCCTCTTCATATTAATGGTTTGTTAGGTATATCAGTTTATAATATCAGTCAACTTCAAGACGCAGCAGGCGGGAACCCATTCAAAAATAAATAAAAAAAGAGACAAATTAGGTCTCCGCCTCCTGTGTATTGAAGTTGACTGATATCATAATAATGACTGTTCTAATGAGCCATTTTCCTGAGAGTAGTCCTTTCAATTATCCACTAGAGGCGCACTTGTGGTAGGTACAAAATTATTTATTCCTCATTAGTGTCGTGTCATTTTAATGGTATAACTTAATTATTAAACTATTAGTATTATTAAATTAATTAAATAATTTAGTTATACCACTAAAATGACACGACACTAATGGGGAATAAATAATGTTTGTACCTACCACAAGTGCTGCCTCTCGTGGATAATTGAAAGAACTACTCTCAGGAAAATGGCCCATTATCCTGTAGGTATATGCAGTTTTCCGATTTGTTTTCTTCCATTTAGTTAGTGTATTTTTTGCGCAGTCTTCTTGTTCAAACATGGTAAGTTTGAAAAAGTTCTGAAAGATTTCGAATTTTATAAAAAATCGCATTTTTAAGGTAGGTATATAATATATACCTTAAAGGCATATTATGCCTTAAAAAACTAGCAAAAATTGAAATTTTTCAAAATGAGGACCTTTGTAGAAAAAAATACGCAGATTCCAATGAGCACAAGCACATTTCTTTATCTCTTTTGGTTCAGAAGTTATGTGTATTCGAAGATTTTTTTTTGTGAATTTTGGGAAACCAGAAAATTACAGACGTTCGCCTGTGATCATTGGATTCAATTTGTTTTGCATGGTGAGTTTGAAAAAGTTCTGAGAGAATGAGAGATTTCTAATATTTTATCACTACCTATTCGAGCATGATCCCTATTGATGAGTTTTTTTTTTTAATTTTTGATACTGTGGTGAAATTTTTTTACAAATATTAATCATTTTTATTAGTTATAAAATAGAACGTAGTTTATAATTAGCTCAGTCAATGAGTACTCTAAAGAGGGGTCTAGCCGGAAAGTCAAAAAGCGCAAAAATCGACTTAGGGACTTTATTTGGACTGGTTAGTAAAAAAACATATTAAAAGTCCTTGACCGTCGGGTGGGCGCAAGAGGGGGGAGGCACTTCAAAGGTTTCTTTTTTTGGTTTTTCGCGTATATTTCGAATACAGTTGGTCCTATGAAAAAATTCATTACATGAAAATTGTAGATGACAAAATTTCCTACTTTCTATATTTAAGGATTTTTTCTTTAATTCTTCACAACTTTTTTTTGTAAAATGAAAGGTTAAGAGGCGTTAGAGAGAAAAAAAATGTGCGAAAAATATTTTTTTCGAAAAATATCGGTTTTAGAAGCTCGTTAACGGTTGGAGATAGAAAAAATCTCAAATATAGAAAATGTAGGAAATGTTGTCAGCTACAATTTTCACGCATAGAATTTTTTCGTAGGACCGACTGTGTTTTAGGTACGCGAAAAACCAAAAAAAAGGACCTTTGAAGTACTGCACCCCCCTCTTGCACCCACCCGAGGGTCAAGGATTTTTAATATGTTTCTTTATTAGCCAGTCCAAACAAAGTCCCGAAGTCGGTTTTTGCGCTTTTTGACTTCCGGCTAGGATCATTCGTTGAGTAGACTAAATGGATAGATTGTAGATTATAGACGCTTGACAGCTGAAATCATCAACGTGTTTAAATACTAGATACTAAAACTTAAAATTATTTTTTTTTTAAATAATACTCGAAAGTCGAAATGTATAATTACGCAGCTCAAAGAACGCTGAGGACAGAGTGGCGTAACGGTTAGCGTAGCTGCCTTTGGATCACACTGTCGTGGGTTCGAATCCCACCTCGGTTCATGGGTGTTTTGTGATGTCATTTAGTTTTAAGAGAATTGTTATTTGATATATTTAAGACGCTAATGACCTTAGTTGTCTATAATCTACAATAAATAAATAAATCAAAGAACACTGCGTGTGTGCACGGATCTTTATTTTGTACCCATTATATTCTTACGTACACAAAACGGTTCATTCATCAATCAACGTCACAGATACGTCAGATTGAAATTCCATGCGACGTCACGACGTGTGTTGTCATAAGTGATTGTGTATACTTGTCAAAAAATTTTGATCTTTTTCCTTTGCAGGGATTACGAAAAATGAACAAAAGTAATTATTTTTATTTTCCTAAAATATACATTACACTACTGAGAGAAGGTCTGCCATCGAAATAATTTATTTACCAATTACCAGGTTTGGCAAAGAACGGCACGAAATAATCTATAGATACTGTTAGAAACCACAAGAACAAAATATCATATCATATGAATTATCATACCATATTATTATATATATTATATATACATATTTATTACTTACTGTAAGTGCTAATAACGTAAGTTGATGCACATGACTTTATGTTGTTTTGTTGTTTTTTTCTTTTCATTACTACTAAATAAAAAATAAAAAAAAAATAAATGAACAATATCGGATCGGTTCTGTGTCGAATGTATTCGACATAGTCTGGGGACTTTCGTTTATTCTTGTGTTTTCGAAAATCGCCATCTGTTCTATGCCCTGTTGGAACGCACGAAAAACCTATCCGATGTAACTGCAGATTTACGTTATTGTGTATCCTTAGTACCCACCAGTTTTTTGTTGCCGAACCGAGTCAATTTTGTGCGCATGTATTTTCTGAGGAGCAGATGTTTAGGGTGCAGGAAGAGGTAAAAATAGATCAATTGGAGGTAACAAAACAGAACATTCTGTGTCAGATGTGAATTACTCGAATTAAATAGGGACTTAATATAAACAGCCTACCAGATAACGTACAATCAAGAGCGGATGTGTAATCTCAGAGTATCCGGAGTGGCCAACACGTGTGGGGCAAAAGTGTTTCATACCATTCATCAATATAATTATCAATTTAAAATATTACTTATGGTTTTTTATTTATACCTATATACTCAGTCAATGAGTGCTCTAAAGACGGGTCTAGCCGGAAAGTCAAAAAGCGCAAAAACTGAGACAGGACTTTGTTTGGACTGGTTAGTAAAAAAACATATTAAAAGTCCTTGACCTTCGGGTGGGCTCAAGAGGAGGGGAGGCACTTCAAGGGTCCCTTTTTTTGGTTTTTCGCGTATATCTCGAAAACAGTTGGTCCTACGAAAAAATTCATTGCATGAAAATTGTAGCTGACAAAATTTCCTATATTTTATATATTTGAGGTTTTTTCTATCTCCAACCATTAACGAGTTATACACTTCTGAAAACTTTGGATCAGGTTAAGATAAAATGGTAAACTGATATACCATTTCGAAGGAAATTTAATTCTCTACAACTTTTTTTTTGTAAAATGAAAGGTTGAGGCGTTAGAGAGAAAGGTTCGGCAAAAAAATGTTCGAAAAATATTTTTTCGAAAAATAGCGGTTTTCAGAAGCGTGTAGGTGTAACTCATTAACGGTTGGAGATAGAAAAAACCCTCAAACATAGAAAATGTAGGAAATTTTGTTAGCTACAACTTTTATGCAATGAATTTTTTCACAGGACCAATTGTTTTCGAAATATACGCAAAAAACCAAAAAAAAAGGAACCCTTGAAGTGCCTCCCCCTCCCTTCGGTCCACCCGAGGGTCAAGGACTTTGAACATGTTTTTTTACTAACCAGTTCAAACAAAGTCCCGTAGTCGATTTTTGCGCTTTTTGACTTTCCGGCTAGGATCATTCGTTGACTGGACTAACACCAAAACAATAATATTATAATTTATTGTAATAAATAAAAAAAATAATAAAAATAAATAAATAAAAAATATGACACTGGTACAAATACATACAGATCAAACGCAGTGCGTGTACAGAACAAAGGTATGTTTGTAAACTGAATTTCATATATTTTTCACTGTATCATTGGTACGGAAAACTAATTTCAGGTGGGTTTTCGATATTTAGAAATATGGAAAGAAGATTTTTATACGAAAAAAGAAGATGAAGTAATGAAAAAATTAAAATCCTTATGTTTCTTGTTTAGAAATCTAAAAACTGTGCTTAGTATATAGACACTCTATTGGATGTATACTATGCTCACGTCTATTCTAGACTGAGGTATGGTGTCACATTTTGGGGCAATTCGCCTTTTGCTAAAGATGTTTTTATCTGGCAGAAGAGAATTCTCAGAATTATATTTGGAATTAAACAAATAGATTCATGTAGACCCATTTTGTTTAAGCTACCGGCTACTTACTTTGCCATCAATCTATGTTTTGGAAAGTCTTATTGCTACCAAAAAGAATCTTAAAAATATCTGTTGTAATAAAAATGTTCACAATTATCCAACAAGACGTGGTAATGACATAAGGTTGCCTAAACATAGATTGGAATTAAGTAAGAGAGGTCCAAATTATATGGGACAAAAATTTTTTAATCACCTAAATGATAACATAAAAAACATATCTAACCCCAAACGTTTCAGGACGGCTTGCAAAAATTTTCTTATAAACAAGTGCTGTTATAAAGTTGAGGATTTTTTTTGTAAAAAAGTGTCTGTACATTTTAAACAACAGTATTAGAGACATCTTTTAAAAATCTTTTAAAAATTTTAACTCTTAAATTATTTGTTTGTTCATTGTTTATATTGTATTTTGTATTGACATATTTCATACTCCATTTGAGTTTCAAGAAATAAATAAATTTTGAATTTGAATTTTGAATTAATAATGACTGATCTCTCAACAACATTCTATATATTTTTCAAATAGGAATTAATAATAGATGAATACTTCAGCATCTCTTTATCTGTAGTCATGTAAAGTCTAGGAGTCGATTTCAAAGTAAACCGTAAACCTGTCAGTAAATCAAATTATAAAGAGACAATCCTGATTCGTACATGCGCGTACCTCAGTAATCATGAGAGCATCGTAGTTACTCATGATGAGACGATGCAGACTCATAGAGATTTCTATCTGTTTTAAACAAGACAGGCGTTAAATTTCGCTATCTTTGGCGACATTTAAATGAAAATAATGAACTCTTAATTCACTGCCGGCGACACGTCATCCGTTGACATCAATAAAATAAGACTGTGCGCAGTGACTAACGCACTGTCATGTAGAGTGACTGAGATGCTGGTTCAAACTTTTACACCCGACAACGACGTTAAGGATTAGAATAGTACCATGGGCGCACGTAAAGGGGCAGGGGAGGGAATCTGCCCCCCTTCCCAGGATTTGAATTAAAATGTGAAAATTCGTGAAGCTTACTTCATACTTTTCACTCATATTTGCCCTTATTGAATTTTCGCGCCTAAAAATTCCCCGAATTGCGCAATGAACGTTTCGTTTTGGACTATCGTTCATGACGTAACTGCAGTATGATACCGGATCTTAATGTTTAACTCTAACCCCCCCCCCCCACAATATTCTGCGTACGGCCTTAAGTAGTACAGTATGATTTCGTTTACGCAAAAAAGCAGCAGCTGACCGTTCAAATATATGAAATATTAACAGCCATAAGAATAATAACGAATGTGATCACCGTAAATACCAATGTTGTAATCTGTTGATGTTTTAACCGACTTCAAAAAAAGGAGGTTTCTCAATTCGACCGTATATATTTTTTATGTGGTTATGTTTTATGTATGTTCGCGGATAACTTCGTCGTTTATGAACCGATTTTGAAAAAAAATTTTTATTTGAAAGGATATACTTTCAGATAGGTCCCATAGAAATTTCATCAAAATCGGTTCAGTAGTTCGGCTGATTTTAATAAAAAAGTAAGTAACGGCGTGTGATTCTTTAAGGTAAATGTTACTTTTTGACACTAAAAAGTAAAAAATAAAAAACTTTTTAACAAAAAAAAACCTTCTTCAAAAAGGCACTAAAAAGAGGAAAATAATGAAATTTTGAGGTCTGTGCCAATTAAAATATGAAGTCGGTTAAAAAGTATCTATAGTATATAGTGATTAATATCTTCTTTTTAACCAATTTCATATTTTAATTGGCACCTCAAAATTTCATTATTTTTCTCTTTTTAGTGCCTTTTTGAAGGAGGTTTTTTTTTGTTAAAAAGTTTTTTTGTAAGTTTGTTGTGCTTCTGATGGTGGAATAATATTCCGAAAAAACGATCGTGGAGTAAATTAAACTTTGGTAGAACGCATCCAAGTGTTTGTTTTAATTACAGTATGACCATGTTAATCTGTATAATTAAAAATCAAGTTAATTCAGACTAAAAAATAAAAAAATTAAAATACGTTTTTTAAATGAAAAAAGTTATAAAAAAACGTCAAGATAATTAAATAGTTAAAATTTTGCAGTAAAATAACATTCTTTTATATACTAATATTTTGTCTTCTTATAGTTTTAACTTTACAAAACTCATAAAGCGAACATAGTGACTTATTTTTGGTTTTCACTCCGCAACTCATATGAAAACTTGTTGTCGATTAGTGCGAATAGTGGCTAATGACCCTTGTTGTCGAGCGTCTATAATTCACAATTCAATTCAATTCATAGTCTATATACACGCAACCTTGCACATTATGAAATAATACCGACAGTATAGATTGTGGATTATTTGACGCTCAAAAAAAAAAAATACATTCCTCATAATTTGTCAACGAAAGTCCAATGTAACCAAATCTGTATTTTTTATTAATAACCAATTTTCGAAGATATTATATTTCATTTTTACTGTCATAAACTGAGTGTTAATTTTTTGTTAACAAACGCTATCGAAGCCAGCCAATCGTCTTGTTTTTTGCATCCAGTGCCAATGTTTCACAATAATATAAATAAAGTGAAGGTAAACGTTAATTTTTTGTCCTTTGTGTTATGTGTATTTGCCATATGGCACATACACTATTGGCGTCGGTCGGATGGCGGGATCTAGGGGTCAGACCAAAATTTCTCGACGTTTCATACCCTCCTGAACACTTTGGCACCATTTTTGAAAATGTTTATATTATATATTTATATGTATAGTTATATTACCTATATTTATATATGTGTTCGCACCATAACTCTCAAAAGATTTAATCGATTTTAACGAAATTTGGTACACACGTTGGAATTCATCACCGCATAGGCCTAATAGGACTATTTTAAGGGTGGTTTTTAGGTGTTAAAAACTGTTTTTGGGCCCAAAAATACCGAAAAAATTCTCAGAATCGTTTCAAAATTGAAATTTAACCCTTTAGCAAAGATTAAAACGTGCTGTTAAAATTTTGATAAAATCGAACGACAGAACTGGACTTAAAATTTTATGAAAACACTGATTTGCGGATACAGATTATACTTTCAATGGGTGTATTTAATATGGTGCAGATGTTAAATTGATAATAATATTGCAATTAAGAAAAACATGTTATTTAAAGGGCTGTATTAAGGGGTTAAATTTATCTATTTTATCCAAAAATAGACTGAAGTTCACATAATAAAGCCTTTACACTATACTGTCGGCAGGGTTTAGCAGTGCGACCCGAGTTTTTTTTATTTATAGTTTATGTCTAGCGGATATGAATATATTTCTCTTATTTCCTATGAGGCACATATGCCAAAAAGAAAAAAGAAACCACACTCTTACACGTAATATTGTATTTACTGTCTTAAGTTATTACACTGTGCTTCCAATAAATTGTACCTACTTGATCGTAAACCGTTTTATATTCATTATAATTTAAACAGAGTAAATTAAGTTAGGCATACATAATTATTCCAAACGCTCTAAAAAAGAAGACGGTTTTCGAGGAAAAGAGGACGCAACCCTACTTCACCCAAAGAACATTTAATTTATTTATTTATTGTAGATTACAGACGCGTCGACATCTAAGGTCATTAGCGTCTTTCAACTACACTAAATATAACAACTAACTTAAAACTAAATAACATCACAAAACATCCATGGGCGCAGGTGGGATTCGAACCCACGGCAGTCCAGTCTATAGTTTGTGACGCCAAGCATACTAACCACTAGGCTATACTGCCCTCTAAGAACATTTAACATATTCCTATAAACTTAATAGTGACGCTCTGAAATTATTGATGAAAAAATGGGTGCATAACCGTCACCGTGTTGGAAGTGAAATTTCTAAGAAAAAGAGACTTACTGACACCTTGCTACAACTGAGAGCGTAACAAAAATTGAAACACGTTCGTCTTACTTTACTCGCAGTTTACTTCTCTCCTCTGCCTCTCACTAATGCACTGAATGTTACAACATGCGAACTTACACTACCGTGCCAACGCCTCATCGACGCGATAAAGCAAGTTTCTAGGTGCAGCAGAGAGTTACGCCACTTCGTCTTATCATAGATGTTATATGAAATCAATTAGCAACTTAACTCAAAACCGCCAATTTTCGAGTTACGCCCGTTCATCTTGTTAGTGACAATTAGTGATGTGCCGGATATCCGTATCCGTATCCGCGGATATCCGAGGGAAAAGAAAGATCCGCATCCGTATCCGTTAGTTTTTTGGCGGATCTTTTACGGATCTTTTATCTTATCAATTTTCAATCCATAGATAAAATTTTATATATATAGGTGATTAGGTAATAATGAAAAACAGTTAAATTCCATTCAGATTATTTTTTATTTTTTAATATCGTGGTCAATAACTTTTTCCCATAACAGTCTCTTTCCAAAGGTCGATGTGCAATATTTAGTATTTACCGCCGCGTACTCTAAGAAAGTTAAGATCCGTATCCGTATCCGTATTCGCGGATCTTGAGACCAAATATCCGTATTCAGATCCGTATCCGCGGATATACATTTTTAACGATCCGGCACATCACTAGTGACAATAAGAAGTTTTACTTCAAATTTCCATAGAAGTACACTGTGTACACTATACTGCACATTTGATTTTCTAAAATTACGGAACATTTGCGTCTAGCCTCCGGTACATAACTAACGATCCTGGCATATGACAAGCGCAATGGGACAGACGTTCTTGTCAATGCGTATACTACATAGTATACCATAAAAACACCACTCTATTAAACAGCTCGATGACCAACCTGGTAGCGCGCTTACCTCGCATGCAGAAGGTTCCCCAAAAAACGTACGTGGGGGTTTTTGGTGTGATGTGGCGTTTTGTGCGAAGTGAAAGGGGAATGCCGGAGGGAGTTCTCCAAAAAACGTACGCTAGGGGTGGGGGTTGTGCGATGGCGTTTTACGTGGGGTGAAGATCTTAGTGCATTATTTTAAGACAGATCTCAAATTTGCAATACTTACGCTATTGCACATGTCATTTAAGCCAGTATCGTTAGTTATGTATCGGTAGCTAGACGTTAATTTACGGAACCGACAAATTAAGCGTGTCACAGTGCATGATGTGCGTGTAACCCGGACACACTCAACTCTCCTCTCGAAACGCAGCATTATAAATATAAATAGAAACGTGTGCTCAGTGTTTGTGTTTTTGTCTCTCTGTGTCGAATGAGGGCGGATTCATGAACTCTCTTATTGCCACGACCCCCCTTTACTTTCCTTTAGGAATGACGACAAGAACCCGATTCTATTCAAGTACTTGGTCTTGAAAGCTTTGCATGATTCGATATACAAGGTGTATCACAGGATTTAGAACATATAAAATTAATGAATACAACAAAGATGACATAAACAGAATGAGTAGCGCGTCAAAGTTGCAATCATGACTTTCTAAATTAAATTAATTATAAACATAAGAAATACAATCAATATGATTAGACACCTATACCGTAACTAAATTCACTATATTAGTGAAATTAACATAAGAATATCAGACGAATTATCGCCATGATATTTATATAGAAGGCTGTATAGGAAAAATGTAAATGCACCGCCGGGAATCGAACCCAGAACTCCCAATTTCGCGTCGGGAAAGTTTCCAGTTACTACACAGTGGTCATCGTTGCATATATAGGAAGAATTAAAATAGGATTTCCTATACAGCCTTCTATATAAATATCATGGCGATAATTCGTCTGATATTCTTATGTTAATTTCACTAATATAGTGAATTTAGTTACGGTATAGGTGCTAATCATATTGATTGTATTTCTTATGTTTATATTAAAAACCGTATATAGATTTCTCGTTATAATTTAAATTAATTATCATTTTTTTTATAATTGAAACTGGCCGGCCCGGTTTCGCCCGGGTGAAAATCGGGGGTAAATTAATCTCAGCAGACCGATTTCAAACAATTTCCACTGTTCGATACTTTGCTTTAGGGCATATGTTATAATAATTGGTCGGCCCGGCTTCGTCCGGGTGAAAATCGGGGGTAATCTCAGAAATTACTGAACCGATTTCAAATTTTTCTCCATATTGTTCGATAGGTGAAAATCACAAATTCATAGCACCCCGGCGAAGCCGAACCGGGTGCTAGTAAAATATAATTATATACATACGGATAGAATTGATAACCTCCCCATTTTTGATCGGTTAAAATGTTATTTTATGGGATTATAATATTGTTTATTCTAGTTTATTTTACATATTGTTACCGATCACCCTGTATATAAACGGCAGGCAAGAGTTCTGAGAAACGGGGTCTGCTTACTGTAACAACTAGTACCTGCGCGAAAGTTCTAGAGAAAGCGAGAACGCACTAGGCTTACGCCACGCAGCATAATATGCTGCGTGACTCACCGTTGACTGATTCCCTCACTCACTCGTACTAGCTGTTTATATATTATATAAACAGCCAGTACGAGTGAGTGAGGGAATCAGTCAACGGTGAGTCACGCATTCAAGTCTACGGTGGATCAGTAATATAATTAATAGTGCCGTGATATAAATAAATAAACTGATAAAATAAATACTAGTTGTTTTGTTTTGTAATTACTGTTTAGTTATTGTTTACTTGTGTTGATTGTTAGAACTGACTTTTCGTTGTTGTATTCATTATTATTGTGTTTTTAATTATTGTAATTAAATATTTATTCCATCAACTCAGAAAACAGTTTTGTAACAATATTATAGATAGATAGGTATAGATATATTTTATTGCTAAGACAATATAGGATAGGGATTCAATCCTGAGATTGGTCTTCCATCTGTCCTTCATACAAAAATTCTTGGGTACCACCGCACGATACAAATATCAATACAAACAATAATTACTATAAAATATAAGCAGTATGTATACGTTTAACGATTATCGGCCAATCTAATTTTATTGCCATTGATAGTAAGTTGTAAAGAGGGATTACCTGTGAACAGTTACATCCTACATCATATGGTTACAAGAAAACAAAAACACAACACGTGGGTGTGGGTGGTCACCGGACAGTCTTTTGAAATATTGCCAACTTAACCGACGCTGTTTCATTATTTATTTTAATCCCGATTCACAACTACCTACTATACGATCAATCTATAGAACTTTAAAGTCAATAAGCCATTCAGCGCTGGATTTACACTAGGGGTACTAGGGGCTAGTGCCCAGGGCGGCAAAATTTGGAAAGTGAAAACATTAATAAATTAAAATAAATAAAATACTTTTTCTCATTATTAAGAATCTGTGTAAAATTATGAACACCGCAGTTTTATTTACAAAATTGTGAAAAAAACTTTAGAATGGGGCGGCATTTTTCACGGCGCCCCAGGGCGGCACATAGGGTAAATCCGGCCCTGAAGCCATTGCATTCGAATAAGTAATTAATCCGAATTTAATCAGTCTTAATAGTGAATTTAGATTTTTCATTTTAATAATTTAATAATTTTACATTCTGAAAACTTACTAATATTTACAAAATTATTTATTAAATCCCCGAAATAATTATTCTTTATACAATAAATAGGTAAGTTCGGTTTTGAGCTCAGATCGATCTGATTGCTCTAATGCGTTCGAAATTAACATTTAGGGTAAGTTCGGTTTTACGCTCGATTGATCGAGCCGAGCGAACAGATTTTTGGTCACGTGACAAGCGAGCAAATCGAGCCATCTAAACAATTCCGAACGTAATCTAGCAGATTTTTCCAAACGTCAGAATAAAATGGCCTCAGCAAGTTAAATTCTCATTACTAAAGCCGAAATACATTCTTTATTGCTCCTCATTTTAATTTAATTCAACATTGTTATAATAATAAATCATAATTCAGAATTTTTTTCGTTTTTATTCCTTTATTTTAAAATTAATAGTACTACCGGTTGTTGATTTTTTCGACCCATAGATATTATAAATATTTTATTTAATCATTCTGTGCGATATAGACTTATTGGTTATTACTATTCTTTGAATAAATATTATTCGTGTATTTTTACCTATTGAAAAATTACCTCATATAAATAAACTTCGAAATTTATCCATTCTCACAACAAGGGTTTCCGCTCATTTTTAAAATGAATGCTCTGAAGTTGGTTAAATCTGCTTGCTCGCTCGCTTTTCTCGGAGCAAATCGAGCGCGCTCGATCTGCTCCAGATCTTAAAACCGAACGCAGGATAGAGATCTTTCAGAGCATATAAATGTTAAATTCGAACGTATTAGAGCATTCCGATCAATCTGAGCGTAAAACCGAACTTACCCTTATATGCTCTGAAAGATCTCTATCCTGCGTTCGGATTTAAAATCTGGAGGTGATCGAGCACGCTCTATGAGCTCCGAGGAAAGCGAGCGAGCAAACAGATTTAACCAACTTCAGGGCATTCATTTTAAAAATGAGCGGAAACACTTGTTGTGAGAATGGATAAATTTCGAAGTTTATTTATATGAGGTAATTTTTCAATAGGTAAAAATACACGAATAATATTTATTCAAAGAATAGTAATAACCAATAAGTCTATATCGCACAGAATGATTAAATAAAATATTTATTATATCTATGGGTCGAAAAAATTAACAACCGGTAATACTTACTATTAATTTTAAAATAAAGGAATAAAAAGAAAAAAATTGTGATGATTCATTATTTATAACAATGTTGAATTAAATCAAAATGAGGAGCAATAAACATTATATTTCGGCTTTAGTAATAAGAATTTAACTTGCTGGGGCCATTTTATTCTGACGTTTAGAAAAATCTGCTAGATTACGTTCGGAATTGTTTAGATGGCTCGATTTGCTCGCTTGTCACGTGACCAAAAATCTGTTCGCTCGGCTCGATCAATCGAGCGTAAAACCGAACTTACCCATTATGTAACATACCGTTTGATTCCAAGAATTATTACCATAGATAAGAGAGTTATATAGATAGCCCACTCTATCATGAATGCTCTGACCCTTTTAGTACTGACTGCAAAAACTTATGGCGCTAGTGTGCAACCATAGATTGAGTAGTACAGATATCCCACTCTATTCTTTTAGTACTGATTACTGCCACTATGGAGTATGGCGCTAGTATGCAACAGTGAAAGAAGCGGTAATTTCAAATATTTTACTCGTATCTTTAAATTTAATTTTCCTAGAAATGATGTACAAATTGAAAAGGTTAATTAAAAAATAAAAGAAATGTTTTTTTCCCAGTTTTATTTCAATTTTTCATAATAACAAACTATATTAACATTAAAAAAATAACATTTGAATACGAAATAAGTCACTAAATTATTATAATATTATCAAGTCATGTAAATATAAAATAATACAATAAAATATTAATAATACAGTTTTCAGAATTGTTTCATAATAATAATATTGATTTGCACGGCTTCATATTTGCAATCTTCAGAGAAATGAGCTTCACACACTTGGAATTTTTTTCGGACTCGATTCATAGGTCTATCAAGGAAATCCCTACGATTGATCGCAAAAATCCACTGATGAAATCTCTGTAATTAAAACATTATTTTAAGTATTTTAAACACTTGTCTATCCCAGATTTTTAATATTTTAAACATCTGTAAATATTATTATTTAATTCAAACAAAATATAACGACGTGGAACTTGAATAAATGTGATTATGATTTTTAAGTTATAATATCTTACTCATGTCATAGTTATAGATAAATAAATTATTCTTACCTCAGTTTCCTTAGGAAATGAAAAAAAATCTAATCTTCCCACTATTAGCATTATTGCAATTCGGAACACAACACCTGAAAACCATTTTTTCACTTTTTACAAAACACGAATATAATGGCTGCATCAGTATAGTGAAACACCCATTTTGACAATGACGTAACATAATGCTGTAGTCAGCATTATGTTATGATACAGTCATTATGCATTCATTTAATAATATTATACTACGTTACCTAAGATATTGTGATCATTAATATTCAAAAGTTAGCAGCGCCAATAATTTTGGTTTTTGCAGTCAGAACAAACATGGTCTGACCTTTTCTATAAGATTGAGCACAGCATGATTATTACGCCTCAGTAAAGTTGGCTGCCTGCACGTAACTGAACTAATCCGATTTGAAGTAACAATCTTTGAATATTAGTACAATAGTACTATAACAATATTTTCTGGGATATTACTGTAGAAGTGCAGTTTTAATATTACATTGCTTTCAAATGGAAGTGAACAGAAGTAGAAATGCCTTCTGCAAACCGCTAAACTCGTTCTTATATAACCTAAAATAAAAAATAGGAAATTAATAAAATAATCAAAAAATGAATGTACATGAATTGTATATTTAATTCATAATTCATTATTATCTCAAACATACTTACCTGACAAAAAATAATATTATGTTAAAAGGATATCGATGTACAGAATGTAGTAAGCGAGACTTCCAAAAAACATTGGGTACCCTCCTTCGGCAGTCGGGTAAAAACCGCGACGTGACGTTAGTCGACTTTTTGATTAAAACTTATTTTTTAAGGCCACCAAAAGCTACGAGCCTAGTACCAGATTATATTTTCAATTTATTATTTTTTGATAATAATTTGAAAATCCAATTGATACTTTTATACCAGTTCTCGGATAAGAGCCTAGAAACTGGGGGCTTGTAATAGTGGAGTCATGCGGAAACGCCATATAAACAACGGCATCGCTACACGCTCAGCTATTCTCAAACCCTTGTTTAAAACTAATGTCGCGAACAATTGCTTCTATTCTTTCATTTAAACCAATTCTCGGATAAGAACCTAGAAACTGGGGGCTTGTAATAGTGGAGTCATGCGGAAACGCCATATAAACAACGGCATCGCTACACGCTCAGCTATTCGCAAACCCTTGTTTAAAACTAATGTCACGAACAATTGCTTCTATGCTTTCAAACACTATCAGACAAAATAATATATATTATGTGATAAATCTTATGTAAGTAGAGCATGCCCTGCGCCCCCAGAGAAACAGTCTCGCAGTGTCTTAGCTAACTACAGCTGCCAGTTGTACCCCGAGGGAGACCTTAAAACAACCAACACCAAATAACAAATGCGAGATCGGGAGTTATGGGAGGGCCAGACGATATTTAGTCGAAACGAAATGGAATACGAATCCACGACGAAACAAATATTTTACTCTTTGCAAAAACAATGAAATTAATAAAACTTCTCTAAAGAAATATTTTAAGTAAAGAATATGATATTTTCTTAATTAATCAGGGTTCCGTACCTCAAAATGAATAAAACATAACCCTTATAGGATCACTCTCGTGTCTTCTGTCTGTCCGTCCAACCCCCCCCCCCCTATCTCCGAAACTACTAAGTCTAAAATTTTGAAAAAAATTGGGAATATAGAACCTTAAGCATAGTTTACAGAAACATTTATTTTAAGGGTTAATTTTGGGGGGCAAATTAGAAAATTAAAAAAAAAATTTCAAATGTATCATGTGACATATCAAAAGAAAGGGCTCGTTATGAGAAATACAAATATATTGTTTTATAATTTTGAAATGCATACTAGTTTAAAGGATGTTAGAGGAAATATACGAAAATCGAGCATTCCCCTCCTTATCTCCAAAACTAGTGAGCCTAAAATTTTGAAAAAATAAGGAATAGGGCCTCACGCATAGTGTACAGAAAAATTTAAACGAAAATCCTAAATCGTTTTTGGGAGGCAAATTAGAAAATTATTTTTTGCTCTATCATCGTACTGTTAATAAACTGTAGACTTAAGTATAGACAGTATGCACAGGTATGCCATTGTATCTGACGCAGTGAAACAAGCACTCCGCAACGTAATGATTAGCACGCTCGCATGTCACTACGAAGAGCCGGGTTCAAATCCAACTAACGATACGTGATTGTTTTTGTTTGTTTTTTCTATAATGTAAAAATTTTGGAAATTTTTACTTTAAAAATTAATTTAATTAAATTTGATACGGAAAATTTTTGAAATACTTAAACTTTTTTTGCAGTACGGAACCCTCAATGCGCGAGTCTGACTCGCACTTGGCCGGTTTTCAAGGATAGGACACATTATTTGACTAGATGATATCAAAAAAAGAAATAAAAATTAAAAATATCTACAAATTAACAATGTAATCAGGCAAAAAAAAAGGAAAAATTACCAAGAATTTTTGTTTTTTTTTATTGTAAAAGTTTAAAAATAATCAAAACTAAGTGAGATATCGTTGGGGCAGAGGACTATGACATGTCTCTCCGCCCTGCTGAAAATAATTAAAGAGAAATCGGTGTTGAAATTCCTTTTAAAATATGTTTGATGATTTAGATTTCAAAAGTATTTAGACGTTTTCTGAAAAATATAAAGTGGTAATCTAATATTATAGTTTGCAAAAAAAACATTTAAAGCCAGGAAAAAATTAAATGCAATACTGCTGTGTACAAAAAGACACGAACAGATTCAAAATCATAACAAAACAAAAATATTCAAAACCAAGAAAAAAAAGTAAACTGCCTGCGCTAAACTGTCATATAAACTGATACATATTAGAAGAAATAAAAATTCAAAAAAGACTTAAAAAATAGTCAAGTTTCAATCAACACCGATTTCCCCTGGGCAGGCAACAATTTGTCCACCTGCCACCGTTGACATTTTTGTAGAGACAATCCTTCAGGGTGTACACGTTGGAAACGAGAAAGGAGTAAGGATTCACCAGTTGGAAGCAACTTTTGAAACACGAGGAACATACGGCTTGTTTTTTTTTTGACAGGATAGAAGGCAGAAAATCAGCAAAAAGTATCCCACCGAGGCCATAAATAGGACAATCACACTTTTAGGACACGTAAAACATAGGACGACCGGAATATGAAGGGTTACAGTTGATAAAAGGTTGGATAGATCACAATTTGTTCTCTATCACCGCTGGTAGTTGGGCAGAGGACTCAAAATGTCCCTCCACCTTTGTTGGAACCCCTCACACTAAAGGAGTCCTTCACGGTATCACGGTGTGGAATAATAATCCCTCCAAACGAGCTCTGCTCGAACCACCTCACGCCCCCGGATCAACTATGGCCGTGTATGCTTACATGATCCAAGGCCTCCTGAAGTATTTAGCCAGTGCGTGGTTCAACCCTAGGTCCTGTTCTTAAAATAAACCCTATAACGCGCAAGGACCTTATGCATTCAAAAATATAGCTAAGCTAACGCGGCAGTTTCGTCGATCCTGTGGATCATATACCGAACCCTACACAACAGGACAGTCAAGGTCACTGATGTTCGAACCTAAGCCGCGGAAGGTGAATCTATTACAAATGGAACGAATCTTCAACTTGTGTTTAAATACCATGTTGGAATATTTCTGAAGAAACCTTCGGTAATAAAAGGCGAACGTTTAGTACCTAAGTATATAATAATAATAATATAAAATAACAATGCAGACCACGGTATTGCAAGTGAGTTAACGTAATTACTTACCGGAACCTGCATTGTAAATATACAACAAAAAATACAAAATATTGAACATCTTCATCTTCACGGAGGCCCTAGTTTAAAAAAAAAACGCGACACGTAAGTAATCAGAAGGAATTCGATGGATCTCGACTTTACCGACACCCAAAAATAAATTTCAACCATCAGAGAATTGGTCAACAATAGCAGATAATATAATGCTCATAAAAAATAATATAATGTAGGTATTTTCTCTAATGCATAAATATTTTCCATATACCATCCAGAATTATATATAATTTATTAAAAAAAAGAAAGAATTTGTTGACAAACTCGAAACGGGAAAAAAACAAAATTCACTCACCGAAATATCTTTACAGCACCAAAATCTGAAAACCGAGAAAAATAATTTAGAATAGGTAGCAACACTTTTTTGATATCATTATAGAATACATTTTAGATCTAAATAAACCCGAAATAATGCGATCTCCCTAGAGGACCTTACCATTTTTGCAAGTAAATTTAAATTTTTACTATGCATTTAAAATCTAAATCATCCAATTGGTCATTTTCGATGCTCGCATAGTGAAAAGGTACCTCAAGGCACCGGTAAAAAAAAAACTATAGGATGACCCACACATCTCTATTGAAGGGTTAATAAGCCCTTTTAATTATTGCATTTTAAATTTAGAATGTATCCAGAGATGAACATTTTCTCACAACAGAGTTAAGAAATCTATACAAAGCCCAGATCTGCTGGTGGCTGCTGAAGACATAGGAGAAGTTGCAAAAAATATCGGCATACGTGATTTTACTTTGTCGACACAGATATAGAACATTAATCATGATAAGAAAAAAAAGTGTTAAAATGGAACGAGAAGGGCGAGAAACAAGAGCAGAGCAAGAATACAAATGTGTTTGTAAGTTAATCTGCCCGTTAGTTGTGTAATTGACCCCACATATACCTAGAGCACTGGATGCTAGAGGCAGTCGACTCAACAGCAGCGCTTACCTCGCGGCGTCGATCCTCGTAATACAGTGTTATGGTAGCGTCGCGATGCTCACCTCACCTCCACACTGACAGAAGCGCTTTCGCTACTCTACAGTGAAAACCCGTTATAAAGCAAAAAAGTAAACGCTTGTAACGTTTTTGGCGTCGTGTTCTTTTTTTAACGTTATTTTTAAAACAGAATTAATTTAATTATGTTAAATATTTTTTTAAATAGTTGATATACAGATATACTATTTTGTCCTGTTGAGTATTAATATAAATAAATATAAATAAATAATTTAGTTCGATACCAGAGTTAAGCGTACAAGTCAATGTTGTTTTAGAAAATTAGTTGACAATTCACATTTATTAATATAAATATTAGACTTGATTAATGAACCCAATAATAGTTATAAATATTTCTAATATTTTTAAGTGTGATAAGTCTAGTAGTTACTGTTTAAAAAAATGTGAGATAAATGAATAATTTTAAAGGCCCCCATTAGGGTGGGTCAAAAAAATCAATTATTTTTTTTTACAAGTGACACGGAAAAATAGGTTGTTTAGACACCTTAAAAAAATTCTCACCAAATATGAGCTCTTAATTTTAATAGGAAGATCCTCCGCATCACAGTTTTTTATTTTTTTCTCAGTCCAATAGAAAAAAATTCATACCTCATCATTAATTGGTTGTACAAAAAAATGATGATGATATTGAAGATTTAAGTTTGATTATTTTAAGACAAATTTCATTTTTGTTTATGAATTTTATAACTCGACAATAAATGACAATTATAAATCTTCAATATCTTTCAAATGGTGAGGTTTGCGGAAAAAATATAAGATACCTTTTTTGTAGAGCATTAAATTTCCTACAAAATTCTCTTAAAACATTTTTTTGTACAACCAATTAATGATGAGGTATGAATTTTTTTCTATTGGACTGAGAAAAAAATAAAAAACTGTGATGCGGAGGATCTTCCTATTAAAATTAAGAGCTCATATTTGGTGAGAATTTTTTTAAGGTGTCTAGCAACCTATTTTTCCGTGTCACTTGTAAAAAAAAATAATTGATTTTTTTGACCCACCCTAGCCCCATACACCTCGTTCTTTTTTAACAGTTTTCCCCGTCGGGTAAGTCGGTTGGAACGAACTGTCGGTAAAACCGAGGTGTGTGTGTCAAACACGTCGTGTTTACCCGTCGTTCAAAAATATCCAAAGAGTTTGATATTCGTCCGTTTTCGAGTCATCCGTTCGGGTAAACACGAGGTGTGTGACTAAAAACCGTCGTGTTTTCTCAGTGGCGTTTCTTGCAGTCAGTGCGTAACATATTTACGTTGTTAATTGTTGATGTAAGTATGTCGGACATTCGACAAATGAACAGAGCTTTTATGACTGAATTTATAACAATATATAGAAGTCTTCCATGTTTTTGGAAAATCAAATCGTCAGATTATAGCGATAGAATAAAGAAAAATAATGCTTATGCACAATTACCGAATAAATTGAAAGAAGTTGATGCCAGTGCTACTGTACAGACAGTAAAGAAGAAACTTGATTCATTGCGTGGTACTTTTCGTAAAGAATTTAAAAAAGTTTGCTGCCGCCAGTCGCCACTGCCACTAACTGCGACCGGTTCATCACGTAAAACTGGATTATAAAAAACCGATGTGTGTGGAGTCGACCGACTTCGTTCTATCGTTCCAACCGACTTACCCGACGGGGAAAACTGTTAAAAAAGAACGATGTGTATGGGGGCCTTTACACAGAAAAAGACCATTTTAATGCCTTGACCTTAACAAGGTCGCAATCACAATCAATTAAATAATTGGTTTCATATTGTATAATTTATTTTATACATTTTATGAACAAAATATGCTGATTTTAAAAATTTTATTTTAAATTTTATTTCAACGTATGAAAAATTAATATATTCATAATAAGTTGCACGCTCTATAAAGTTTTAACTGATTTAGATTATTTAAAATTGCTAGAAGATTAGGAATGAAAAGATCATTTTATGTTTAACGAAGGCTGAACTTTATCACACAGGTCGAATGCGCCTAAAAATAGTAATCCAGTCCTTATTATTATCAAAGAGCACAGCCTCAGGCACGTATCTACAATTTGATTTCTGGAAAGGTCCAAAAGTCTGTTCCTGAGTATATAGTTACGAAAATAAGAAACCGCGCAAAGTACAATAATATACATTTAATAAAAAAAAATTAAAAACATACTACAGTGTGTAAATTTATAGTCTTGACAAATCCATATAAAATAGTTCCAGATCATCTGCGGTCAAAATCTTCGGACGCATTAATTTTATTTTTTAACGCGCATCTTTTTTTATAGTAGTCCATTTTTAAGCCCCACCCCTTTCTGCAATCACGTCATCGCCTTTATTTATGGAACCCTCCAATTTTTTTCAGATTTGGGTAGATTATCAAATTCCGCTTTCAGCAATACGCCATTATTTTTCGATACAACAAGATCGATTTAAAATTCTACAATGCTTTTCTTATGGATAGATATGTGTGATCACAATCTAAAGGTCAAAACAGATTTTATGACAATGCATTCTGCAACCCAGTCAGAGCTGAGCAGTGCTGAGAACTTAGTGCTTGCAAAAATGCTTCAAGCACTTATAATACTTAAAGCACTTTGTAAAACAGATGCTTTATGCTTGATGCTTTGAGCACTTGCATAGAGACTTGCTCCTTATTAACAGAGCTGGGCGTGTAATCGCGCAAAAGTAACTAATTACAGTTACCAATTACTTTTCTTAGTAACTGTAATCGATTACTTTTGAAAACGAATGTAAACTGTAATCGTGCTCAATTACATTTTTGTGTAATCGGCACAGCTCTGCTTATATTAAGCACGTAAGTATTATAAATTGCTTAGTAAGCATTAGTTTAGTGCTCGATGCTTTTAAGCATTTTTAACAGACTTCAAAAAAAGGAGGTGGTTCTCAATTCGGTATTTTTTTTTTATGTTTGTTACCTCATAACTCAGTCATTTATAAACCGATTTTGAATTTTTTTTTTATTTGAAAGGATATACTTTCAGATTGGTCCCATAGAAATTTCATCAAAATCGGTTCAGTAGTTCGGCTGATTTTAATAAAAGTGAGTAACGGCGTGTGATTCTTTAAGGTAAATGTCACTTTTTGACATATCAGACAGCGTAAGAAAGTCGGTTTAATAAAAGTGAGTAACGGCGTGTGATTCTTTTAAGGTAAATGTCACTTTTTGACACTAAAAAGTAAAAAATAAAAAACTTTTTAACAAAAAAAAAACCTCCTCCAAAAAACCACTAAAAAGGGGAAAATAATGAAATTTTGAGGTCTGTGCCAATTTAATAAAATGTGAAGTTGGTTAAAAAGAAGATATTAATCACTATACTATACTTTTTAACCGACTTCATATTTTATTAAATTGGTACAGACCTCAAAATTTCATTATTTTCCTCTTTTTAGCGGTTTTTTGAAGGAGGTTTTTTTTTTGTTAAAAAGTTTTTTTTTGAAAACGAAAGTGCTTGAAGCTCGGTGCTTTGCTCAACTCTGAACCCAGCACTATTGTGTAAACTCGCAACTTTGTTATAGCTGATCTATACTGTACACAGACGCTCAGCAGACAGACAGACGCGTGACGACATCGCGTTCTATACTCTCTTGCTCGTCACACAAAGATATATTTAGGTTAATTTTAAACCTTAGAGATGATTTTGCTTTAATGGAACTTTAGAGCCGCCATCGTGTAGTTCGCATCATCAAAACAAGTTGCTGTTTAAATAAGCGCACAGATTGCGTATACAATGTGGGATCAACGCCTCAGCTGTTACAATAAAGGCTAAGATTGAACAAACTTACATGTGTAGTAGTGCATATTATTATGTTGTGTTGTTACACTATCATTTATGTGTTACTAGTGCGTTATATCGATAAAAATATATTATTGTCGTACTTTATTTATGAAAGCTTTCAAGGTTCTACGAAATAATATACGCGTCGTATAAAAATAAACTTGTGGAAAATATGAAAAAAATGTGTTTACGGTCCTGTATAATGATAATTGCGTGACAGGACCGCATTTATTTTTAAAATGTGACTTTCTAAACTATAAGTAAAAATATGACTATTTAATGTGAAAAAAATACATCCATGTTTCATCAAATGGTAAAATGGTGATTGTGTGATTTTAAGAATAGTTTTCTGAGAACAAAAATAAAAGTACAGTGGAAATTATTTTAACGAATTCGGTTATAACGACGAAAATTCATAACGTTGGTTGAACCTCCAAATATTTCAGTATTATCGAAATTTTACTCTGTTGACAAATAAATCTATTTTCGGTGTCATTAAACTAAATTTAAATAGTAATTTTGAAATGTCAAGGCGTGGCTTCTCTAACACAGAAAAACAGGTTTACTGCTCAAACACGTGGAATATTAGCAACAGAACCCTGAAAAAAATAATTTTACCACAGAATTCTCAAAGTACTTTAAAAGAGATACAATGTTTTTGAAACCTTCATTGCAAAAAAAAACAGTTTCATTATATGAAAAATTAAAAACGTTACTGGCTAAAATTTTTTAGAAAGTACCTTTTTTGCTTATTATATTTGTGAACTAGCGGTTACCCGTGGCTCCGCTCACGTATATTTAGATTTTTTATGCCTTCCCATATAAACTTCATAACTCCGTTGGACTCCTCTTAGGTGTTGTCTTAAAAAATCCTAAAATACGTGTTTTATAAGTTGATAAACGCTGGGAATACGATTTTCTATACAAACATTTTCACCCCATTTCACCCCCTTAGTGCATCTCTACACCCTGTAAGGAACATAACTTCTAAATTTCATGTTTCTATCTTAAGAGGTTTAGGCTGTGCAATACGCCCCTTTTTAACTCCTTTATGGGTTGAATTTCGAAAAATCCTTTCTTAATGGGTGCTTAAGTCACAAAAGGAACCTACTGTCCAAATTTCAAGTTTATGGCTTCGGCAGATTGGCCTGGGCATTGATTAGTCTGTGTAGATGAAGTCACGCCCTGCCCTCATATTATTTCGACATCCAATAATTTGGTATTTAAATTTAAAAAAAAATATTAATTTTTTCTAATAATTTAACATAAATAATATTGAAAAACGAAAAGAAATTTTTTTTAAAGCCATAGATAAATTACTAGAAATTAATTAAATTGTATAATAATTTAAAAAATATCACGTGACTTCAAAACGCGCCAAGAATGTTTGTGACGTCGTTATGTTAAAATTTGTGTGCATTTGTTGGTATTTATGTATGTGTATTACATATACTATCAAAAATAATAAATTTTTAACTTGGTAACCATGGATACAAAGACCATAGATAACATAATGACGTCACACGCGCTCGGGTTCTTTCGGCGCGTCATCGGAACTGAGTTTAAAAAATAATTTTTATTTAAATATAACTTTTTAATTAGTAAGCAAAAACATTAAATAAAAACAGTTTTACTATAAAACTTGTATGTGGTCTTTCCATTTAAGTAAAAAAAAAATTCATTAACAAACCCAATTCCGCGTAAAAAAAACTGACATTCGAGCGTGCAGTTAACACATTAGAATTTCAGTTGCAAAACATGGATTCCTCAGCTTCTTTTTGCTTTTTTTGACAATTTAAATTGTCTGATGTTGACCTTCATAATATGTAAGTCGAAACCGGCACCAAAATTTTGTTTTAAATAAAATATATTATATAGGTACCTAATTATGAGTTTTTCATACTTTAACTAAATTATTATACTTCGCATTCGAGAATGGAAAATACATTTTAAGTCAAACACTAATAAACTCTTTTATTAATGGATGTACATTTCAAGAGCTAAGCTCCCATCATCAGCAAATACTAAACTCTCAGGAGTTTAGTATTTGCTGATGATAGGAGCTTAGCTCTTGAAATGTACATCCATTAATAAAATTATTGTGGTTAGACGTGACTAAACTCTTTATTATTAAATCAAACCACAGTGCTCTTAATTATTCTTACTAATAAACTCCAGAAACTTATTATTTAACTAAGAAAGAGTAAGCTTATGGCTAACAATACCCAATGTTAATTTATAATAATAAAGCATAGTGACGTCTTGTCTGAAAACTGTAATTCACAAAATATGAAAGTGAATTCATATTGTGGAACGGATTTGCACACATTTATTATCATAAATTAACATATATTATTATAATATTTGGGTAAAAAGTTTTCTACGTTTTAGAAATTTTTAATAAATTAATATTTGTAGAATTGACTGCGAAAAAATTAGCGACGCCAGCCAGTCGTTATTCATCAGTAACGCGTTTACTATAAAATTGTCACATCGGTAAAAGTAAACACATGTGTCCAAGGTGTTTAATATCAATGCTTCTCTATTTTTACTTAATTAATTTTGAAATATTACTTTCAAGTTTCAACCGACTTTCAACTTAAATTCTGTGGCCACAAAACAAAGTGGCGTAGGGTAAAGGCTATGGTTCTCGACCATTTACCATGTATATAGGTAAAACTACTTTGTCTTGTTATTTCTCAATGTGTAAACTACACTAAACAATTAACCAACTTTTTAATTGAAATAAATAAAAAAAACCGGCCAAGCGCGTGTTGGGCACGCACGTGATAGGGTCCCGTAGTGTGCGTGTGACGTATTTATAAAGTATAAGAGCTATTTCATCTTGACAAATTCGCTTGCTTCCGAAAAAGAGTTATTTCGAAATTTTTCATAAACTATTTTTACTAATTCTCACTATTCGTTATAATTTTCTTTGAAAGTGCTATAACTATAAAGGCTACATTCAGGAATTATTTCAGATATTTTACATCGATATTTCAGAAATTAGAAAGTGGGGAGACGCTTTGCCAACAACTTTGAAATAAAATATCTCATGACTGAAGGGTTAAAATCAAAAGGTCCTAGAATATTTTTGTTGCATTTTAGCAGACATATCAAGACACCCCACTCAATGGGGTAAGTGAAAAAAAATATTGAGTACACTTTCAACTCTAAGGGGGGGGGTCCAAAAAAATTATTTTTCTAAAAATGTCATCATTTCTGTTTTTGGATCATCAATCTACGTTCGTATACCTCAAAGTTACAATAACTTTGCGTATACCTAACATCTTAATAGGTACATAAATGAGAGGATGGAAGGGATGTGACATACAAACAGACGGAACCGTAAAAACTAAAAATTTAATAGGTTCACGAGAACAAAAAATGTTTATTGACAAATGAAGATCATAGCTTAAAGATTGCACTTTTTAAAAATAACATCTCTTAAGTGATTATCCGCCGAAGGCGCTCAAAGCAGTACCTTAACATGAGAGCAACTACGACGTATACTGTTTATTTTTCTGCGGATTTTTGTCTTTTGATTTTGGTAGCGTTCTAAATTCTTAAATTCTCTACAATAAACTTTTCCTTAAGGCTGAACTGTATTAGCTGGAAATCCTATAGACATACACAATCTATCTCTTTTCATTAAAGCGTACATCAGACAGAAACTAGCTACCTCTTACCGTTTGTTCTATTACAAGTCCCTAGTTCCCGGGTTCTAGCCTGAGAGCAGGTAAAAGTGTCAATTGGATTTTCAATTTATTATTAAAAAAAAATAATGAATTGAAAATATGAATTGGTGCTAGGCCCAAATAACCTTAGCTGTTGGTGGTGCGCAGCCTATAGTCGCTTGTGTCAGTACCTATTTCGAAACGACTCAACACTACTTGATGAAATTTATACAGTCTACAGATTATAGAGAAGTATCAATTATTTACAATTATCAACGTATGTCTTGCAATTTTTTTTGCATAGGTACCTGGCAGATCTCAAATTGAACTTTTATCTATTTAGGGAGAGATCTGCCAGGTATGCAAAAAAAATTGCAAAGCAGACGATGATAATTGTAAATAATATTGATACTCCTCTATAATCTGTAAAAAAATTCATCAAGTAGTATTAACCCTTATTTAAGATACTAACAACAAAAAATGATAAAAAAAATTGAATTAGTCTGGCAGTTGTCACCAATTTTACATTTTGTCATAATTATCTGTTAAATTCAATTTAATTTTGGTAGCGTTGTTTAGTAGACTTTTGTACGATGGACGCTTGGACTATCTTGGCATTTCTTATATGAATGGCAGCTATGGTACCATTGCGAAGTTACGTACCACTGTCATTTCAGAAGACGAACATTAGTGTTCAAATTCCCAATGTTTTTACAATCGGTGACTCATAACTTACTTTTGCTACAAAAAAAAGCGTCACGTCACTGTTAAGTAAAAAAAACACATTTCTTTCACAAATACACTTTCAATCTTTTCATCTCAAAGGGTATGCGGTTTTTTTACATAAATAAAAATTGAAATAAAAACACATTTCTTTTGAAAACACAATTTCGTTATAAAAATAAGACATAAAATAATAGTAAATAGTATAAATAAATAATAAATCGGTGCACCTCGAAAACTTTAACGACGCGTCTTTTGAACATAAAACAGTGTTAGAAGCGGTCATTAAATATTTAATATGCAAGTATAATAAATCTCGTTCATTTATATTTGGTGTAGCGATTCTAAAGATTGAGAGGAAGTAATATGTAACTGTCATTTCGGAACATACACTGAACAATAAAACCTACCTGTATATTCAATTGACATAGGCGTCACAAGTGGGAAATCGGTCTCAAAAGCGTTACAAAAAACAAATAAATAAAGGGTCAAGTACCAAGACATTTAAAAGACCGTTACAAGTACAAGTACCTTTTTTCAAGTACTTGTACTCAGTACAACCCAGCGGGCTTGAGAATAGCCGAGAGTGTAGCAATGCTGGTTGTTTACATGGCGTTGCTATGGTTCCTCTATTACAAGTCCCCAGTTCCCGGGTTCTAGCCCGAGAGCTGGTAAAAGTGTCAATTGGATTTTCAATTTATTATTAAAAAAAATAAATAATGAATTGAAAACATGAATTGGTGCTAGGCCCAAATAACCTTAGCTGTTGGTGGTCTTTAAAAACACACACACAAAACCCAGCTCTGTAAATATAAAATATCTATTACCTATAATTAAATTAAAAATTGAATTTAGGCCGTGCGCATTAAAAAAAAACTCGGGTCGCAGTGCCAAAACCCTGCCGACAATATAGTGTATATACTGGCATTGTGACTTTGTTATGTGAACTTAAGTTTGTTTTTGGACAAAATAAAAAATTTAACCCCTTAATACATCTCTTAAAATAATATTTTTTTTCTTAATTTCAATATTTATATCAATGCAACCTCGGTACCAAATTAAATACACCCTTCAGTAAGTAAAGCACTATCCGTAAACTAGTGTTTTCATAAAATTTTTCTAAATTTCAATATTAGACATGGATATTATTAGTACACCCAATTAAATTCACCCTTCCATAAGTAAATCCGTATCAACAAACTAGTGTTTTCATAAAATTTGAAAGTCCGGTCCTGTCGGGCCGATTTTATTAAAATTTTAGCAGCACATTTTAATCGTTACTAAAGGGTTAAATTCCAATTTTGAAACGATTCTGAGAATTTTTTCGGCATTTTTGGGACCAAAAACATTTTTCAACCCCTAAAAACCACCCTTAAAATGGTCCGATTGGGCCCATTTTAAATAGGCTTCGTGCGGTGATGGATTTCAACGTGCCTACCAAATTTCGTCAAAATCAATTAACTCTTTCGAAAGTTATTGCCCGCACACACACACACACACACACACACACACACGTATATATTTACTTATATATATAAATAGACAGTTCCAAAAATGGTGCCAAAGTGTTCAGGAGGCTATGAAACGTCGAGAAATTTTGGTCCGACCCCTAGGTCCCGCCATCCGACCGACGCCAATAGTGTATGTGCCATATATGGCAAAGACACTAATAATTGAACACTACAAGTTCAAAAACCTCATTACAAAATATAGATATTCGGACATAAGGCACTTTTATTGTACTGTTCTTGGAATCAACGTAAAGCTTAGCATCTACCAAATAAGTATAATCGAAGAGTTCTAACGCATTTTACACTCATTAATGAGGCTATATGAAAATGACAATTTTTTAACTTGTTTTTCTTCCCTACATTAAATGTAACACTTATTAAAATTTCGATTGAGAGTAGGGATTAAAAAAATAAAATTCCATCAAGGAAAACATGAAAGAATATCATGTCCATAACTATAAAATTTAATACATAATAAAATTGATGGAGTGTATAGTTCTGTTTATATAAAATACAATTTACATTGTTTCGACTTACATTATTATGCTTTATGAGAACAATAAATTATTTATAGGATTTATAGTACCTATAGTTAATTCCGTAGGTGTATAATTCGTACACAAATCGTTTATTCATAGCCACATTACAATCAATAAATTTAAGACTTAGCTACATTGAATCAAAAAGACATGTGAAATGTTTCTACTTTCTCAATTCTTAGACAACTATTTTATTTTTACAAATGAAATTAATTTTTATTGCAATGAAGTTTTTTGAAATTTTTTTTTTTACTTCCCACCTCTACTATGGTAGGGAAGTAATGGATTTAGTCCGAAAAAATATTTCGAGATTTTAACAGATTTTCACGTTTTGAGACCCTAGCAATCGTTTAAGATCATTTTCTAACTGATGTCTGTATGTATGTGTGTGTGTGTGTGTGTGTGTGTGTGTATGTGTGTGTGTGTGTGTGTGTGGTCAATTTTTCGCCTTCGATATCTTAAGAACGGAACAACATACGGGCATGCCGATTGTTCTATTGTGTTTATCAGCCTTTAACTTAGATCTGATTAGATTTTGAGTCAAATCGGTTCAGTGGATCCTGAGATATTCAAAGAAACGTCCTCAATGTCACGTATTAACATAGGTAAAAAAAAATATAAATGAATTCTAGATGTTATAATATGAAAAAAATGTAAATATTTTTTTCTCTAAAATGTATAGTTTTCGAGAAAAAAAATATTTTACTAAAAAAATAAAAATTGTAGGTACGTAAATCAAGGTAACCATGATTTTTGCTATATTAAGTTAGCCATCAGTAGATCACCAAACAAAAAAGAGGGCCATGCTTTTTTCAAAGAATAAAAATTAAATTGTGTTTTAAAGACCACCAACAGCTAAGGTTATTTGGGCCTAGTCAAAGAATAAAAAAAAAGTGTTTATTTTTTGCAAATATTTACTAGGTGGGAAGTATAGGACTGGTCATCAGTCAAATTTTTTTTGAAATAAACACGATGTATTTTTTGAACAAAATTAGGCATTTAAAGAGACGGGTACAGATTGTTGTAAGACTAAAGCGAAAGTTAGATATTCGTTAGTTTAAAAATAGTTTTGATAGAATAAATATTACAGAAAAAACTATAGCGAATGATGTAGAGAAGTATTGTTTAGAGAAGACACCAGCGTCATACATGCGCACAAACGAGTTTAATTCCGGACGAGTCCATATTCTGTAAAAAATATAGAGGAGACATACCGTATACAACTGCTTATACAAAATTGAAGCCAGGTTTGACGTCACAGGGCCGAGTAAACATGGCGGCAAAACACGGGATGGATTGGGATTATTATTTTCTTCTTCTTCTTCTTCTCACATATAAAATGAGGGTCGACTGGCGACTGGCTTCACTTTTAAATGCTTATACTTCCTGACGCGTCAACAACTTAGGTCATTAGCGTCTTAAATACATTAAATAACAATTTCCTTACAACTAAATGACATCACAAAACATCCATGAGCGGAGGTGGGATTCGAACCCACGACTGTGTGATCCAAAAGCCGCTACGCTAACCGTTACACCACACCGTCCTCCTCTATACTCTATAGCTTTAACCTCAGTGTCAGTGCTACTTGCGTATTTCGTGCCTGACGAGTCCATATTCTACCACTGCGCAGATCGGCCATCTTGCTGGTGTCTTCTTTAAACAATACTACTCTACAACCCTCGGCGCGTGAAATACGTTAATCATGTTAATGATTGACCGGTTTTTTTTGCGTAGCTAGAATTAATTCATGAGACAAAGGATTGAGTACCTATAATAACTATTTTAAATCATTGAACGCCTATACAGGAGTGCAAATTTTGAGAGATAGGCACAATAATATAATCCTTAATGTAAATATGCATTAACGAAAATATACGTTATACCAACGCCAACAATCAACTAGTATAGATTAATCTTAATATCGGCAATAGTGAACAGTTGCATTACTATTCTGAACCGTTGAAATGGCAGCACAAATTAATACCTCAAACTAATTTCAAACATTAAAATATTTTCTGCAACATGCGCTTTGGTTTACAATCATTGTTTTGGAATAACTATACACAAATTACCATTACGAAACTAAAAATAACTTGTCTCGTAATTTTCACAAAATACAGGGTGTTGCTTGAACAACATAAAATTTTATTTAGGATGTAAATAATAGGTGCGTTTGGTATCAAGGTGTAGTGTAAAAAGTGTAAACACTTTTGACACTATTACGTTTGTTATACAAAAGTGTAAAATAACTGACCTGTTTGTTATTTCAGTGTGGGACTAAAAGTGTAACAACTATTAGTCCTGACTTTTGAGCAGGTGCGCGTAGTGTCGTGTAGGTCACGTGATCATATGTCTGAATTGACAATCGCTTTGACAGATTTGATACTTTTTTCGTACTCAGTTTTTTACATTTTTTGTCTCTTAAAAATGAATGAGCATCAAAATGTAATGGTACAAGATAAATATGGCAGTGAGTTTAACATTTTTACGACCAAAAAAACTGAAAAAACTAGAAATAATGAACTCAGCCAATCTGTCATTAATTTATTTTGCAATGCGCATGTACAATCTACTCAGAATGTACACTAGCCCGTTTGTTACAAGTGTACATTTAGTTTACACTTTTGGTGAACTTGTTTACACTTTTCAGTGAAAAATATCTACACTACACTACACTACACCTTGATACCAAACACACCTAATCTATATTCTATATAGTGTAATACTTTTTATGAAGCAAATAAAAAAATAACAGTAAATTCAATAAAAATTTTGCTTGCACAAAATAAAAATTATTAAATAATAACTTCTTATAATATTAGAATTGGACGCTGGTGATCCGTTACAGCAGATCTGGTCAACCAATCACAGGTTGGCCGAATTTTTGTAGCGTCATATTTCCATATTTTAAATTACATTGAGCTATAGGTACACACTTTTGGGAATTTTTTTATTCTAGAAAAAGCTTCCGAAAAATTCTCATAAAAAATTGTTTTATAATCTATTTGTAATGTAGATTTCAATCCCCAAAAAAAGTGTGGGATGGCCCCTTTACGTACTCTTAAATGCAATAAAATAGAATAACACACGATTAAAATGAAAACAGAAAAATTTAATCGGTAAATTACCAAACGATTACAGGTTGCTGAAAAATTTCAATGCGCTTATAAAAAAATTAAAACATGAATACAACTTAATTTGGTAATTTTAACCAAAGTGTTTGAAGATAAGATTTTTTTTATGTAATGTGGCGTAAAAAGTAAAGAACATAAAAAAATGATTAAGTGCGAAAGAGAAAAAGTAATAAATAAATAATGTTCTCGTCGTTCAAACTTTCGTCACTGAGAGCACGTAAAAACAGTGAAAGTGAAAATGACTGCAGCAACGCTGGCAACACTGGAACAATTAACTCCAGGATCTCGAAAACTCCAGTTGGGACACCGGTGACAAAGAGACACCACAGAAGTAGGTAGCATGTTTAAAACTGTGCAACTTCTCGACAAGATAATTACTATTTAAAGGTATATTATATAATATAGTCCAGTAAATCTGTTAGAATATAGAGGTTTGCTGTGCAAAAGTTGGGTAGTTTTGATTTTTGGATGTTTTGTTAGTGTTGGGCCTGTACCGTAAAATCCAAGTTTTCGACCATTTGGTATCGACAAAGCGTCAACATTTTTTACAGTTTCTATATGTTTTTTCAAAATATTTCCTGAACGGTTGGTTTTACAGAAAATATTACCGCAAATTTAAACTAGAGTGAATTTGTTACAATGTGAGACGAAAATCAGTTTAAAAAAACAGTTTAAGAGACAAAAACCGATGAAAAATTGCAATTTTCGCAACTTTTTGAGAAAATCGTGATTTTCTTAAGCCGTGTATCTATCACTATTTAAGCTACAAACTACAAAACTGGTTTTGGGCTCGAACTGTAGCAAATTTACTCTAGTTTAAATTTGAGAAGAATAATATTTTCTGTAAATCAACCGTTCAGAAGATACTTATATTAAAAAAAACTAGAAAAGGTCAAAAATGTTTGTTTTGTCGATACCAAGATCGAAAACTCGGGTTTTAGAGTACAGACACAACACTAACAAATTAAAACTACCCGACCTTTTGCATACCAAAATCAAATATGTATCATTTTACTGGACTAATAGATTCGGCCGTTACTTGATGTAAATTAAATTAAATCAAATAAAACACGTTTTAGTTGATTTACACTTTAAAGAAATTTATTTTATAACAATTGTTTCACATTGTTATATAAAATAAAGTTCTAATCTTAAGTAAATAAGTTAAAAGCTTTATTTAATTAAAAATGCATCTACTTGATCTTGAAGGGTTGGGAATAATCGAGCTCGTAGCGATGCCGTTTTTATTTCGATCCCTTCAAGAAAACATATTGTTTCTATAGAAATCTGTACGTTTTCAAAACTTAAAGACCTGTTACGGACACATTCAAATCAATTCTAATGCTTTCCTACCTCTAGCGTCTTTGTTCCCTACCGCTACCACAGAGGTAGTATTGAAATCAGTCCGAAACTTTTTTCATGATGTAGACAACATTGTTTTCAAAATTAACCGTACTCACTTTACATAATAACATAAGTATTTAACAATGAAATAATTAAACGTATATTGATAATTATTATTTATAACTTACTCAAACAGTACATGCTCGAAGCGGATCTGTTTTAAATGAAAATAAATTGATGTTTAATAATCAGTACCTATTACTTATAATATTAATTACACGCGTGTTCAATTTATAAATATCACATAAACACAATGCCCAATTCAGGGCAGCTGAGTCAGTGCGTGCGCAAAAGAGCAAACATGCGTAGCGGGTGCCCTTTAAATGTGTAACGTACAAAACGTTCCGCCCTTAAAAATCTGTCACTCTATTCTGCAGACATCTCTATATTATATGAATATGGATAGTAAATAATCGGCTAATCCCTATATTATACTAAACTCTTTGAACCAACAAGATGTACCTACTGAAGAACTTGAAGAAGAAGGGAGCTTATAGGGTAACAACTCTCGCGGGAAATTTAAATTATCAATACAACTTACGCTTGCTACGTTATAGATGTTTCCCAATAACGGCTTGAAAAATGTCAGTCAATCGTAACATCCCACCAGCCTAAACATAAAATCTTGCATCAACATGGCGCTGCACAATTTAAAATCTCAACTAATTCCAACATCTTACCAGCCCACAATTAAAGTCTCATATTATGAATAAGTCACTGCACTGTTGCACAAGTTGATTTTCATTATAAGGCCATCATCCACTTATCTGTTGCGTTTCTTTTATCGTATTTTATTTAGTTTGCGAGAATAAAAATGTTTTAATGTTCACTCTTTCAAATGTGATTTTATACTGAATAAAACTTATAATAAGAATTCTACAATTATTATAATTACGTAATTAACTCATTTGTCTTTTATATAATAAATATACCTAACGGTTATAAACTAATTTTATTCTTTTATATATTTTAACTAATGAAACTTATAATTTTCAAATATTATAATTTTGATATAAATATCCAACACTATCCTGATATATATATCCTGGTATATACAGGGTGAGTTCGACCACCCGTATCAGTCGTTTTTTTCGAAAACGGTTAGTCGTAGAGAGTTGTGTCAAAAATTTGTATTATAAAAGCCCTAATAAAGAATCGAATGGTGATAATTTTTTTTCCGGGAAGTTCGGCTTCCCTATTAGTTTGCTCCAGAATGTCCAGAACTCCGGAATTATAAATGTAACGATAGGTCGAAAGTGGTATTGTTGAAAAGATCTTTAAAAAATTAGCAAGTTTTGTACGGATTTTTTTTTTATTACTTTCACCCCTGTTAAGTAATATTTGTTTGCAATTACTAAATTAAAATGTCATAATAACGAACTTTTTAAAAGTCCGCATTTAAAATCTAGTTACCTTATCTATCGACCATTAAACCCTGAAGAAGTACACTCACAGTATAACCAGAAGAGCTCAGTAGTATGTATTAAAGAGTAAATGGAAGACAGTTTGAACACTTGTGACAATGTCTAAGGTTGCTAGATTTTTAATGCCGACTTCGATCGTTATTATGAAATTTTGATTTAATAATTTCAAACGATTGTTACTTAACAGGGGTGGCAGTAATTAAAAAATTTTTCCTACAAAACTTGCCTATTTTTTAAAGAGCTTTTCAACAGCATCACTTTCATCCTATCGTGCTTTCTAAAATTCCGGAGTTTTGAACATATAATAATTTATATTTATACTTATAGAAATTTACAGGGGTGGCAGTAATAAAAAAAATTTTCCTACAAAACTTGCTTATTTTTTAAAGGTCTTTTCAACAATACCACTTTCGACCTATCGTTACATTTATAATTCCGGAGTTCTGGACATTCTGGAGCAAACTAATAGGGAAGCCGACCTTCCCGGAAAAAAAATTTATCACCATTCGATTCTTTATTAGGGCTTTTATAATACAAATGTTTGACACAACTCTCTACGACTAACCGTTTTCGAAAAAAACGACTGATACGGGTGGTCGAACTCACCCTGTATATCCTGATTAGGAGTAGATTGACAATTATGTAAATGAAAAGAGGCTCATTTTATAAGTGTTTGACAGACTTTTTGGAATGCCATCAGAAATCAGCTGCATTCTTAACGATGTCCTTGCCCTTTAAATAACTTGCTATTTGCAGAAGCAAAAACTGTACAAAGCGTCTTCTATGTTTATTACATATGTCACAGCGGTCTCAATATTTTTAATGTCTTTTGCCATACGATCTCTTTATTATGATTCCAGTGCCGGATTTAGACATAAGCAAAATAAGCTACAGCTTGATGCCCTACAATTCTCAGAGGCCTCAAAAAATTTTAGAATTTTTTGGAGGCTTCTAAGATTTTTTTAGGTTCTGACTATGCGGGTTAGTAAATATAGTAAGCTATAAATTTCAGCTTTTTTATTTAGTCTAGAGAAATTCGACTGTGGCAACTGACGGATTATAGCTATCCGAACGGGCGGACAAACGGGTAATCCCATAAGGGTTCCGTTTTTACTTTTGAGGTACAGAACCCGAAAAATTAAAGAGAAGTACTAATTATAGAAACGCAGCCAATACTTAAAATTGCAGAAGGTGCAATTTTATTTTATAGTACCGAAGAGTTTTCTTTAAACCGAAACATCCTAACATAATCAATAATACTGTGAAGTACATAACGTTCCGGCCGAACGAGTGTGTCTGCCCTAGTGACAAAATGAACGACTGTTTATATGTAGTACTTTTGGGTGTGCTATATTTGCGTTGGAAAAGAAGAAGCAAGAAGAATCGACGAATATCGGTGCATCCAATTGTAAATAACCGCCGTTATCCTTTTGGGTCATGCCCCATAATGCTGCACGGTCCTGTACTTCGCTTATTAAATTTTCTATATCGAGATTCGCCTCTATAAACTGCAATACTTCCTTGGAAGTCATTTTGAATACTGAAAACCTATAATTTGCGTAGAAGTGTTTGCGAAACACCGCGAGATAAACCAATGCGTGTAGCAGCGCTTATACAAAACAACGTAAACAAGTGCCGCTTGAGCAATAAAACCGCGTGCGTTTCTTATGAAGAACAATGTATCGAGTCGGCTCTCAGTCGGCAGGCAATTATCGCCGCTGTGTGTGTTTTGCATCATTGAAAAACACTTACATACGTGCCGAGTCGGCACAAACCGCAGTGTGTCTCATCGCTCTAAATTCTGCCAAATTTTGTTTTCATTCATTTTATTTCACAGCACTGGAGGCGCGTATTTACGTATGAACAAAACGGACGACAAATTTTTGGGGGTGCCAACATGTTTCAAAAATCATAAACATAAAATATACGCAGATGACTATAACACTGTATACTGGGATATTCATGTCAAATCTACTGAATATTGTCAAATTCAAAGAATGGCAAACTTTGAGTTTCCCGCAGGACATCACCAAGCCTAAATCTGCATCCGCAGCAGTTTATTTTTTACATATTTAAGTATTTCGAATTTTATCAAATTTACAAGCAGTAGCAGATCACCGTAGAAGCGCCTTAAGCATTGTTAACATACATTTAATGACAAAAAAAGAACCTATCAAATATGAAATATTATGTAATGACGCTGAAACTTCGCGCGATTTATATCCTACCCATTTAAAGAGCTTGAATGTTTCAAGGCCATTGAAAATCCCAGAAACTGCTTGAAGCGACGTCTCTTATAACTTTTTTATACTCTTTGATAAAAACAATGTAGTGCAGACATTTTGCAACATCATATAGTGAATGACGTGCTTTAAACGCATTATTTAAAATTATTAATTCATGCACATCGTTGATTCTCTATCTAAACGATTTACTGTTCCAGGGACGTCGGATGTGGGATGTCCGTCGATAGCGTCGCTGCGGCCGGGCTCAGTGGCGCACACTTGCGACAAACTAATGCCCGGGGACAAGATTCACAGCGTCAACGGTATCAACACAGCACGGTTGAGGACCGACGATGTCAACACGTTACTCGACAACGTTGATGAAAAAGCTGTACTCGAGATCGAGTACGCTCTGCCAAACTATAGTGAGTACTGAATGCTTACTTGAGTACAATTTTTACAAGAAAGTTTAGATATTTATTTAGCTCTAAATTTAATAAAAATTGAGTACCGGTTGAATATTAAAAGTTCTCGTCGTGTCGAGAAGGAATAACGATGCTCGATGAATAAGACCGCTTGCAGATGAGTTGAAATGACGAACTGTTTCGAATGAAGTCGATTTATTTATTTTTATTTATTGTAGATTATAGACGCGTCGACAACTTAGGTCATTAGCGTCTTAATTAAATCAAATAAGATTATCACTTAAAACTAAATGACGTCACAAAACATACTTGAGCGAGGTGGGATTCGAACACACGACATCTTGCTCAAAAGGCCAGCATGCTGATCATTACACCATGAAGTTGAGGGAAATTTTACGTGCTTTATTGGCTTTTCCATTTCGAGTCGAGTCCAGTATTTGATATTATAGACTTAATTTTTCTTTTTAGAGTTGAATTGAGTAGTGCAGGGAAAAAGTTTAGATATGGGTACTGCAAAATGTTAAAAATCTTTTTAGTATGTATACAGTTTTCTACTCGTACCGCTCGACGTGGCTCTACTTGAAAATCGAGTGTTCAAATATAGGGCCTCAACTCAGACTCAGAAAATAAAATTCACTAGGTACTCACACGCCTCTACTCATTTGCTATATTATATCGTTATAAAGACTCGATTTCTGATACGCTAAAATCTAAATGATTAAACAAAATAATAGTTGAATGTATATCTAGGGCGTAATGCAGTATATTTTCAACGAAGTGTGACATTATGTTAAACGAGCGCTAGCGAGGTAAACAATCACACGAGTCAAAATATCAATGCGCCCTAGATATACAATACATTGCATTTTTGTCGTATATTTTATAAAATATGCTTCATTTCCAATATTTTCAACATTTTCGACATTTCACTCATGTAGCAAACTTAACTTCTAAGAGTAGGTTAGGTAGTAGTCACTGTATAGTTTTTTACCAATAGACACCAAGCGTACAAAATTTTACTTTAACTATAACTAATTTTTTCTATGTATAATTAGCATTATCATAGAATAAAAAAACAGTAAAATTTTAGCACGTCATGAGGAACGCAAACAAGTGCTTAAAGTACGTATTTTCTTTCAGTAAACATAGTATAGTTCAGTTAACTATCTAGAGTTGGATACGGCGTGCATATAAATTAGATAGTTATTAATTGTCCCGTTTCAGCGTCGCAAAACTCGTTATGCGTCACATCCAAGGTGACCTGCGTCTCTCTGGAGAGGGTCGACGGCTCGCTAGGCATCACACTGCGGGGCGGAGTTCAACCAGATCCGCAGTTCTCCAGACCGCTTATCATAACGCACGTTAGACCCCACGGACCTGCTCACAGGTATACTTGCTATAATTTGCATTTAACATTAAATATTCATGCTTGTTTGTACACATTAGTGTTCTGTAACAGGCTAGTACATTGGGGAATAGTTTCAAGGACCAAACTAAACTACAATCGACTCTCTCTCTCAATCAGATAGATTGATAGATACTTTGGGAGGCAGGAAAAATTTTCCTCGCTGCCCATTGTGCCTCGCAGGCATGTAACTAGGTCGCGACCCTCGTGAGAAGACACTCAGTCCGTTCGTGATGGACCTAATGAATTTCGTTGTTTATTGTTGTTAGGGTATGACGTTTTCAAAGTGCTCTGAGCAATCATATAGAAAGCAATTAGTCTTTTTAGAATCACTTCCCCCTAGATCAGAATATGAGAACCAAAGGTTTTGTATCTCACTCGCCGAATATGTGATCGTTGTACAATTCGTCGTCCTAATCAAACCACATGTACAAAGCACTTCCAACCATTTTCACTGTGTGGATGTGATTGTTCAGATGGCAGTCGAAGTGCCCCGTTAAGAGTCCTGTCAATCATCGGAGTGTAGGGAAACAGAGTTACAAAGATCTTCACACCTCCACCCAAACGTAAATAGACAGTGCGAACGGTGACTGTGAAACGCTTCAAATAAAAACTTCCCCGATTATCTGCAACCGTCTGCAACCAAGATTCTCAAACACGTCAGCCTTATTTCTTGATCGCGCATCTTTTCTGATAGTTATCAAATTTTTCTACCCCCGCCCCTTTCATTCCACAGCTAGCACGATTTTTATTTTTTCAGTTTTTCATGAATCAGATTTTTAATAATAATTAGTAAGGTTCTCGTTACACAATGAAGGAAGATAACAATCACATGTCGGTGTAATGTAGAGTTTCACGGGGAATCAGAATCTGTCAGAAAAAGTAGGGGTTGTCATAAAAAAAATATCGAGACGTCATTGCGGAAAGAGGTGGGGGTAGAAAAAATTGACAACTATCAGAAAAGATGCGCGATTAAAAAATAAGGTTGACGTGTTCGAGAATCTTGGTCGCAGATAATCTGGGAAGTTTTTATTTGGAGCGTTCCGTAGCCAACGTTCGCACTGAATGAACGTATTTTTTTTTTCCAAATAATAATCAGTTTTATTTTACATTCTCTTCACTAAAGCAGTATCTATAAAAGGAAGTATCGATTTACAAAACTTTTATGTTTCCAATTATTATTGCATTATTACAGGAGCGGATTAATAAAAGTGGGTGACAGATTATTAAAAGTGGACAATCACAGTTTAGTCAACAAAACACTGTTAGAAGCGCAACAGATTCTCACTCAACAGACTGATACAGCACTGACAACGTTGACAATAGAATATGATATTAACATTATGGAATCGGTCAAGTACGCTACAGGACCGCTGCTGGTAGAAATTGAAAGGCATTTCAATGAAGAGTTGGGCCTTGTTTTGAATAGCTGTGTCAATTTTGGAGAAAACGACATTGTACCGGCTGGAGTATACATTGAAAATATACGACCCGCTAGTATCGCAGACAGGTAAAAACAATGAAGAATAAATTAATAGATTTTTTATACGGCTGATTTGCAATTGATAATTTTTGTTGAGAAGCAGCCAATTATATAATTGATTCCAAACATATAGGAAAAAATCATTTTACCAACCATAGTCACAGTCAGGATTCTAACCTGAACCTTTCCACTTTCGCGGCAGACTGAGCTTACAATAAATTACTCAACCATGACATGATTATTAATTTAAAATTCTCATTATATGCTTCGGAATCAATAGATTTTCACTACATGCGAGTGTTAATTCAATATAGCTAGGTTGTAGATATGAATCTTAGTACTAGCGAGAGCTCATCATGAAATAATTTTCACTTTCATGATGAGCGTTCGCTGGTAAGCTCATTCTGCCGCGAAAGTGGAAAGGTTCAGGTTAGAATCCTGACTGTGACTACGGTTAGTAAAATGATTTTTTCCGATATGTTTGGAATCAATTATATAATTGGCTGCTTTCCAACAAAAATTTACAATGAAGAATAGTACACTAGGTATATAATCTTATAGTTATCCAGTAACAGCCAGGCTTATTTACAAGGGCGTATGCAGAATTTTCCGCAGGGTGCACGGGGCAAGAGTTATGAGAGTAAACAAGGACATCTGATTATCATACTACATTTAGGTCATAAACGATAGTCCAAACGTTCTAAGCGCAATTCGAAGATATTTCAGGCTCCAAATAACGGGAAATAAAAGGAAAAGCATGTATTTTCACACTTTATTCCAGATCCCAGCTGTCCCCCTGCGTACGCCCATGGTTATTTGGGGCTAGCATCAATTCAGAAGTACCTATTTTTTTTAATAATAAATTGAAATTCCAATCCATACATTTACCAGTTCTCGAATTAGAACCTCGTTTACGCCGTTGAAATATGGATGTGTGTGTAGATAATAATAGATGCTCAACAGCTGAAGTCATGAGCGTCTATTGTGTGTGTGTGTGCCCACAGTCGACGCGACTAGAAGTTTCACTTCTGTAGTGTGTAATGTATACACGGTCTCTTTTTTACAGATGTGGAGCATTACATGTTGGAGATCAAATTTTAGCTGTAGACGATATGTATATTGAAAGTACGTTAGCCACTCCTAATGAAGTGGCAGCCCTACTACAAAATGTGGCCAACGATGGCATCACTCGATTACAGATATTACCTCACCTCGCCGCGATCAGTAGAAATCAGCGAGGAGTTTCTGGAATTTGGCATCCACCACCCACACAAAGAGGTCTGAAAATCCTTCATATCTACGTAGTAAAAAATTATGTATTTATAAACATTGATATCGATTTATTTTAGAATATATTAATTATACGTTTAAATTTCAGCCGGTTTGATACCCAGCAGTCCTAGTTTGTCAGGTTTTAGTACAATGAATTCACGTCGATCTCGACAACCAAACAGAAAGTTTATTAGATTAAGAAACACACCAAAGCCAAACGACACAACTGAAGCAGGTAAATAAGAAAATATATTTCCATTCTTTTAGATAACTGTGAAATATATGAAAAATTGGTTGCTCTTGCGTTTATTTAATTGTCAAACTAAAATCTACACAGGCGAAGCCGGACCGGAAAGCTATATTATATAAGTCTGTCTGTCTGTATGTCAGGTGATTTATTTGAAAGCCGCTGGACCGATTTCAATTTAGTTTTTACGGTTATATAGAGCTTTATCCTGGGAGTGATTTAGGCTATATAAACATCACGGTAAGTCATAGGGCCTGGGGGACACGATATAAAGGCCGGATTTAACGCTACAAAATATATACCTACCTAAGCTCGTAGCTTAGCATTCAACCGCTGTCAACTTATTTTGACATTGGCCAATATGGACATTGGACATACATATTATAGATTTTCACCGTATACATAAAATAAAAACAGGTATATCCCACTATACCCTATGGTCCAAAATTATTCAACTTTCTACCACAGTCTGTTAGAGATTTGCCAGTAAAACAGTTTAAGGAACAAATAAAAAATTATCTCTTTAAAAATAATTTTTTTCCATTGAGTAATTTTTTAATAATTAATTAATTAATAATTTTTTAAATGTTTTGTACTTTGATTGTGTAACTTGACTTGTGTAACTCCGTATAGTACCAATAAAACGTCGAGCATAAGAATAATTTCAAATATGCTTTATATATGTGGGTACTTATGTCATGGATTTGGAATGAAAGGACAGTCAATAAAACTTTTACTTTTCTTACAGCACACTTAACTTGGAGGATACTATAAAAAAATAATTGTAGGTACCGTTTTTAAAGATGACCCTTGAAATTGTATTTTCTCATTACAGGTTCTATGCAAAGTAGTTATTGTGGTTACAATCCTCAACTTGGTGTTTGCCATTCAGAAACACTAAACATCACTCTGTGTTCCGAGGGAAATGGTTATGGATTATCCGTCAGTACCGATACTACCTCCGCTGAGGAACAGGCTAATATAATAATTACAGACATTGAAATTAATTCTGTAGCTGACAGGTAAATTTATATTTTTATCTAAGCATACGTCTCACAAAAATCGATTATCTGAATTGCAATTTATCCTATAGATCAAATCAATAGAAATTAAATGCAATAGGTATTGTTATGGCCTTAAGCGTTAAATTCTATTGTTCGCATTACTAAAACTGTGCTGTGTTGTCGCTAGCGAAGCTAAGAACTGCATACATTCAATATAGTGTTTTACTAGATAACCGTAAACTATTTCGATAACAACAACATTGCACAGTTTCGCTTGTAATGGACACAAAACTTTCACAAGGCTGCTGAAGTAGCTTTTAAATATTGAAACACACGTTCTGTATACAGATCCGGCTGCCTACAAGTAGGGGATAGATTATTATCAATAAATCGTCAACCCAATTTGACCGTTCAAGAAATAAATTCGTTACTGGAACGCGGCTATGAACAAAACGCAAACGCAAAATTAGAACTTCAAGTAGAATTCGATGTTGCTGACTCAATCGTACCGACGAGTGGCATTTTCACAGTTAAATTAGGAAGACAAAATAGTGGCTTAGGAATTACAATCACTGGTAACGCAAAAATTATTGTTTAATTAATTATAATATAATAAATAATTTAAAATTAATTTTTAACATAAAAAAACAATTTGATAACTGTGATAACAGTTAATAGCTATATTTGAATGACTCAAATCATGCAGAAACGCGTAATTAAGAAAAGGGATAAGATCATAAGATCATTTGAGACAATTTGCAACAGCTCTCTTTAATTATTTAATGAATGAATATAGACGCTCGGCAGGTTAGGTCATTAGCGTCTATATCGAAATTTAAACCACATTAAATTTATTCCAATTTTATTCCTTTCTCGCGATCCAAATCTCTGTTGAAGTTAAGAGAACTGGCATAGATCATGAATCCATGTAAATCTCTTCCCTAGTGCCCATTAACTATGATTCTTAAATCTTCACTGAAGATCAGTTCACAGTTTCAGTTATGTTAAAGCATCATTTCGTTAAATTAAAATACAACATTCAATTAAATTTATTATTGCTTAAAACATTAGGTATATTGACAATTTTTTTCAGCTTCAAAAATTAATCCTGACGATCCATTTATCGTATCGGAAATCCGTCGAGGATCAATAGCTCATAGAATAGGCACGTTACATACAGGCGATCGTTTATTAGCGATCGATAATCAAACACTAAATCACGCTACTCTTGAAACTGCATTTGACATCCTTCAAAGTTCGTCGAACGATATTGTAACGTTGAAAATAGAAAAAGTTGAAAGCGTTGTGCGAGAACCGAGTTACCTGTTTTCAGAAAATGTCGTTTACACAGTTGAATTGATGAGGTATGGAGGGCCACTGGGAATAACTATTTCAGGAAGTGAAGACTGTATTGAACCCATTATCCTCTCGCGATTAATAGAAGGTAAAAACTGATTCAAAGGCTTGATCAATACTAATCCTTACTAATACAATAAAAGTGAAACGTTCTCCGTCTGTGTTTCTTTCACGCTTAAACGGCTGAATGGATTTCAATGAAATTTTGAATATACACAATATACATTCTGGATTAGGTTATAGGCTATGTATTGTTACCCTAGCCGACCCGACTTCAGTCGATTTCAATTAAAATAACTGTTTAAAGTGTACCTACTATTTATTAGTTATCTCGTATGCAGCTGCAATTCCTTTTTCTTACGGGTTTTTCGCAATTTTGGCACGTTTCAAAAGTTTCTGTCTACCTGCCTGTTTGTATCAGTATCACTCGAAGACGACTGAACCGATTTTGATTAAATTTGGTACACTGTCAATCAGCATCCAAACTTTAAGTACCTATAGGGCACTATTTATCTGGTTACGCTCGAATTTAGGACACTGCTTCTGTCAAAACCGACATTAACAAAAGCAAAGCCGCCGATAAATGCTATTATAAGTTTATGATCTAAAAACCTTACACCTTATAATAGATTTTAAATACAAAATTGGTACTAATTATTCGTTAATTGTTTTACATTTAATTTTTAATTAGGTACTATTTTTGTCTGAAAGGTGGCCTAGCCGAAAAAACGGGTGCTCTCCATGTAGGAGATCGAATCTTAGCAATCAATGGCGAAAGCTTAATCAACAGACCATTATCGGATGCCATTCGATTATTACAAACTTCTGGAGACCGCGTTCAGTTAAAAATTTCCCGACGGATAAAAGGCAAGTAAAAGTTTTTTTGTTTATTTTCAATTCCATAAAATGTTTGTTTTGAAACGGTGTTTATTGCTTTAAATAATCTACAGACACCCAAAACGTTTGTGAAGAACCGAGAGAAAATTATCCGAGTCCAGGCGTTCAAAGCATCGACAGTGCTGTCGAATCATGGAGCGGCTCGACTCTTCTAGAACCGTCGACAAAACCAGACCAAAGCAATTCTCGTAAGTTACAAGAACTCTTTCTTTTCCTTAAATTTATACTTACATTCTAAGAAAAACATAAACTGCATTTCAAAATGGTCCAGTAGGCGCGTAAATCATCTCGTTTTTGATGCATTAAAAAGAGGAAACGCCTCCGATCATATACGCAAGCGATCAAATGATCTGGGGGGTGGGACCCTGAAAGGACTGTTTGCTTTCTATGAAGGCTCAGGACTTTTCGGAGACATATCCCAACAATAACAACAAGATGCTGCGTAAGCGCATCAAGCTCCAATCCTTGGAAACCAAAGCCATGTTCATGACGAATGAACTGAGTGCCTTGTCATGAGGGCTCAGAAGTGTTCGCATCCTACTTAGATGTCGGGGATCTTGCAGGACTGATTTATCTATCTACTACGCGAGCGTCGTACACGTTGAGTTAAAATTTATTCACTGACGTAAAATACACTTTTAAAAACGGTAAAGTATTCCCGAGGAATCGATTCGAACTATTCACATGGTGGAAAATGATTTCGTACTAAATTTAATGTAATCACTATTCACTAGCAATAAAATGTAGAAGTCCCTTTTAGTCTTTAAGCCCCGTTTCCTTGTAACCACATACATTCTACATCTACTTTCATCTACTCATATTGACCTGTATTATATCCTAGCTATTCTGATATGTAAACTCCCTCAGTGTAATAAGAAGTATTAGAAATACCTTGTATTTTGGTGTCCGTCTTGTGACTTCGTGTGTTGCTAACACGACGCGTTTCAGCAACGAGTTGCCATCTTCAGATATGGTTAATTTTTTATATTATAAAACACACATTGAGAATTCGTAACGGGTTATAATATTATGATGCTAAGCACATGTCTATTATACATAATAGACATGTGCTTAGCATCATAATATTATAACGTGTTACGAATATTCAATGTGTTTTATAATATAAAAAATTTACCACACCTGAAGATGGCAACTCATTGCTGAAACGCGTCGTGTTAGCGACACATGAAGTCACAAGACGGACACCAAAATACAAGGTATTTCTAATACTTCTTATTATTCAAATAGTGACTTGGAGACCTAACACTCTAAAAATGTATCCCTCAGTGTAGTCATATACACAATATAATTATTAGTCATGTTAGAGTTATGAATATTTTGTATTTTTTTAATTATGTTTTACCTACATATAATTAGGCCATGGCCTGTTTGTAGGATATCCCCCTATATTATTAAACGAGTAAATCTTGTATGTATCTATGTATATATGTATATACAGTGTGTCCACAGACTCATCCTCAACATGGGGATCTCCGTTGTTATGGGAGATAGAGATTTGGTTAAATGAGACAAAATGTGCAGAATCTTCAGTACTACTACCCTGCGTAGTCAAACTTTCCATATTTTGCTTGGTTCGCGACCGACAGTTGAAAAACGAGATTTACCCATTTTCGTTTTTTGTTTATAACTCGATTATTAAGTAAGTTAGAAAAAAAATATTCTCACTTTCTTAAGGCCCTTCTTAATGAAGATTTCAAATCTCTTTTCATATTTTTATTTACTTTTATAGTTTTAGAGATACTTGTATTAACTTTGCTTTTTTAAATACACGTCAAAGATGGCCATGACACCATTCGAAAGAGATTTTTTTTCTCTTTAATTTGATATGAGGGTTGATGGACTTATTTTCAAACATAACAGAGTTATACGTAAAACACTGATTTTTAATAGTAGGCTATGCTAAATTAATTGATAAAACAACAGAAGGCTTAGCAAACAGTTGAAATTCGCGTTGGCTTAGTAAACGGCTGTTTTGTTTTAGCTGTCAAGTGTAGTTTGTTGCTAATTTGTCAGTTTCCTAAGTGATTTATTAAATTTACTTTTGTTATCATGGAACCATTTTGTAACAATGAAAAATTTGATATGTTATCTTGTTACATTCTATGTCACAAAAATTCGACCAGAGCTGTAGAAATGTACTTCGATCAGTATCCAGAACGAAGACAACCTCATTCGTCTATTTACAGAAACTTACGAGTAAATTTAATAAACCATGCATCATTTAAAAAGTTGTTTACTAAGTCAACGCGAATAAGTGAAGAAGACAAAACTACTGTGTTACGATCATTTGTTGAAAATCGCTTATTTTTCATTGTTACAAAATGGTTCCATGATAACAAAAGTAAATTTAATAAATCACTTAGTAAACTGACAAATTAGCAACAAACTACACTTTGACAACTAAACAAAACAGCCGTTTACTAAGCCAACGCGAATTTCAACTGTTTGCTAAGCCTTTTGTTGATTTATCAATTAATTTAGCATAGCCTACTATTAAAAATCCGTGTTTTATGTATAACTCTGTTATTTTTGAAAATAAATCCATCAACCCTCATATCAAATTAAAGAGAAAAAAAATCTCTTTCGAATGGTGCCATGGCCATCTTTGACGTGTATTTAAAAAAACAAAGTTAATACAAGTATCTCTAAAACTATAAAAGTAAATAAAAATATGAAAAGAGATTTGAAATCTTCATTAAGAAGGGCCTTAAGAAAGTGAGAATATTTTTTTTCTAACTTACTTAATAAGCGAGTTATAAACAAAAAACGAAAATGGGTAAATCTCGTTTTTCAACTGTCGGACGCGAACCAAGCAAAATATGGAAAGTTTGACTACGCAGGGTAGTAGTACTGGAAATTCTGCACATTTTGTCTCATTTAACCAAATCTCTATCTCCCATAACAACGGAGATCCCCATGTTGAGGATGAGTTCGTGGACACACTGTATATAAATATTTTCTCAAAAACGGCTCTAACGATTTTGATCAAATTTACCGAAAAGGGGTTTCGGGGGGCAAAAAATCGATCTAGCTAGGTCTCATCCCTGGAAAAATTCGTTTTCTTATCGATTTTATCATTTTAAAAAACAGTTTTTTAACGTCATAAAACAGTGTCGTATTGTGAGTAGGCTTTGGAAAAAACAAACTATTTTCATTATTTATGTCAAAATTACTTTGACAGTCAATCTTTAACTTATTAAAATAATCAGTAATTATTTGAAAAGTAAAAAAATTACAACAATAAAATCTAAACATAATTATGTAAGTAGTTTTAGCTATTATTTAAATAAATAGGTATGTTATTTTTATATTACCTATATAAAATATGTATAGGTAAGTACGTTAAACAGTTTTTCTTTGTTGAACAATAATAATTTTTGATGTGCAAATTTTGAATATTTGGATATTTAAATATTTGTCATAGACTGTAGTTAGCTTCTTTCCGGATTCAAATGAAAATCAAAATGCACTACTTTTATTATTTTTTATCGTTGTTCAACAATAACATTTATTATACATTTATACAACAGCTGTTCTTTGTTTTTGGCTAAGTATCGTTTGTCGCCAATTATTGCTCATTGCTCTGTTTATGTTTTGATTTCAATATGCGATTTATGATTTTAGATTAGCGATAGAGATAACAATTTTTCCAGAAATATAATGTATTTTTTTTCAATCATTTAACAAATAACAATAGTAAGTTATGCCATTTGTTATGACTGCCCAGCATTGTTTGTTTTAAAAATTGTTGGGAAACCAGTGTAGTGAGGGCCGTGACTATTTCGATCTCGGCAGACTGCCGGATCTTTGTAAAAATCCAAAAAAAAACAGCGAAATTTTGGGCCTTTTTCAGTTTTTATTAATTTTAACTAGGTTCGAATAGAAGTTTAAATGAATATTCGAATACTTTAATTTGAAAAATTCCGAGCCCTATTATAAACAACAAACAAAACAAACTTCAACAATGCGTTGAAATCGATCAGAGCTAATTTACTTTCAATTTATGGACTACTGATCATAGATTAAACAAATTATTATACTTTTAAATCATACCTGAAAGATTCATTTTTTCGCCAATATCTCTCCACAAAAGACCTTTCACGTCCCTGTTGTGGTATCTTAAATCTTTTATCCCAAATAGGAGGATTTTCACGTATTAGATCAATTAAAAGTGATTTGTCCATACTCACAATTGATATTTAACAACGTCTTTAAATAAAATGGTAATAATAGCTAGCATAAATTTAGAATACACAACACTGTTTGTTGAAAACTGTCAAATGTACGGCCGTAGTCTGACGAAAATATCAAACATCGTCCGACCGTCGGAACGTGTCTGTTGCAATCTGACATCTGGCGCGGTCTGAAGTGATAACTGTAGCCACTTCAATAAGGTTACTGGTGTTTGTTCACATCCGACAATAATACGGATCTGATCTGGTCGGAAACGGCGTCAATGTAACGGGTAGCCTCAGCCTTACGATTTTGATGAAATTTACAGAATGGGGATTTTTCGGGGCGAGAAATCGATCTAGGTAGGAATTTTGGTTCCAGAGGGGAGCAATTAAAAAAAAGGTGTTTTTTATTTATTATAACTCGCTCAATTAAAGTCAGATTGATTCGAAGTCTATTTCTACATAGATTTTATATAATATATCACAAGTGTTAAAATTGTAAATGAACACTATAATATAAGAAGTGCCTTGCACAATATGTAAATAGTGATAAAATTTCTGGCGCCGCGGGTCTGTGTAAAAACACATCGATTTTTAAAAACTATTGTTAAGATACATACAAAAAAGTTTTGCGTATCTAAAAATTGGCACGGCGGCCCAAAGGGCCGCACTTCTAGCACCGCAGGCATGTATATCAAAACACATCGATTTTTAAAAACTATGGTAAAGATACATGCAAACAAAGTTTTGCGCAGGTTATAGTCTGACGTTAGTTATTAAAAGAATCGATTTTTGTGAGTTTTTCAGTAGGTACCTATACAAAAAAAATATTTGAAATTTACTGGATGTTGTTAAGATGACATCACAGAGAAAAATTACTTCGATAAAGTTGATATTTAGTATCAATGCTTAAAATTGGATTGTTAAAATGGCAACGGGCGAGCAAAATTTCATCTAATTCGAACATTTTTACAAGATATTCAATCTATGAAAATCGGTTTTTGCGAGTTCTTCAGTCAACAAAACAATAACGGCGGTAGATTTGAAAATGGCGACCTAAATAATATTTACAGGAAAAAATGCTTTATTCAAGTTGATACTTAGTTTTTACGCTTAAAAATACACATAGGTAGTTAAAATATCAGAAACAATTATTTTAAATTATGTTACAGAAATAAATTCGTTTCGGAATAATATTCTGAGAAAATAATATCTCACAGCATATTAAGTACTGTTTTTATTGAACTCATCCGAGCAAAGCTCGGCCCCCAGATATTTTATAAGTAAATAACTAAATAAATAAACAACAGATTAAATTGGAAATTATTTATTAATGTATTTTTCTTAACAGCGACAAATGAAAAAGACGACAATATGTCAATAGCTGATACAGAAACTCAATCCATATCAGGCGAAAAAAATAATGAAACTGGTATGAAGATTCTACCCATAGAAAACATGCTTGTAAAGTCGCAAAGAAACGGATCTCAAAGTTTGCAATATTATTCCGACACCGATGATGTATTTTGTCCGAGTCCATTACCGCTACCCAATTATAGTTTTACAAATTCACTGCAGCATAAACTCGAGACTTTTAACTTAAGCGTCGAACAGGCGCACCATAAGCCTTCAAAATCGAGTCCAAGGTCACGATTTGAGGGAACGCAAAGTGAAAGATTAAATTCGGACAACTCAAGAACTCAGATCAACAAGTTCCATGGAGAGAACAGTTATGAATCAAGTTTATCGGTGTTCGATAGTTCGAATTATGACGTGTATCATGTTATTTTGTATAAAGATGCTGTTTACGACGATTACGGGTTCAGTGTAAGCGATGGATTATATGAAAAAGGCGTTTACATTAATAGAATTAGAAAAGGTGGACCAGCTGATATTGTTGGATTGTTAAAACCGTTCGACAGAATACTTCAGGTAATTGTTACATTATATGAATAATCATCATCTTCTATCTATCTATCTATATATATAAAACAGTTCCGTTACTGACTGACTGACTGACAGACAACGCCCAGGTCAAACCGCTGAAGATATAAACTTGAAATTTGGACAGTAGGTTCCTTTTGTGACGTAGGCATCCACTAAGAAAGGATTTTTTGAAATTCAGCCCCTAAGGGGGTTAAATAGGGGATGAAAGTTTGTATGGAAATTCGTCGTTTTTGAAGTTAGAGCCTGGCATTTTGCACAGGAGTCTCTTATATAACGTAGGTGAGCACTAAGAAATTTTTTTTGAAAATCCACCCCTAAAGGGGCTAAAAAGGGAATGAAAGTTTGTATGGAAGTTCGTCATTTTTAAAGTTAGAAACATGACATTTTGCACAGGAGTTCCTTATATTACGTAGGTGAGCAATAAGAAAGGATTTTTAAAAATTCATCCCCTAAGGGGGTTAAATAGGGGATGACAATTTGTATGGAAGTTCGTAATTTTTTAAGTTAGAAGCATGAAATTTTGCACAGGAGTTCCTTATAATATAACGTAGATGAGTAATAAGAAAGGATTTTTGAAAATTCATCCCTTAAAGGGGTTAAATAGGGGATGAAAGTTAGTACGGAAATTCATCATTTTTGAAGTTAGAAGCATGAAATTTTGCACAGGAGTTCCTTATATAACGTAGGTGAGCAATAATATGTATTAATAAAATTTTATCCGACGAGCGAAGCGAGTGTGTAATGTATTATTATTATTCGATTGAACGAGCGAAACGAGTGAGTAATGTATTAATAAAATTCGAGCGAACGAGCGAAGCGAGTGAGTATTGTATTACTAATATTCAACGATCGAGCGAAGCGAGTGTGTAATGTATTAATAAAATTCGAGCGAACGAGCGAAGCGAGTGAGTAGTGTATTAATAAAATCCGAGCGAACGAGCGAAGCGAGTGAGTTATGTCTTATAAAATTCGAGCGAATAAACACCACCAGCCCGGCTTCGCTTCGCAGGAGGAGAATTTCTCGCGGGGGGATAACAAATCATAAATCGAAAAATACGTGGGCGAAGCCACGGGTAACGGCTAGTCAATACATATTATAAAACAAAGTCCTTCGCCGCGTCTGTCTGTCTGTCTGTGCCCGATTTTCTCCGTAACTACTGAACGGATTTTGTTCCGGTTTTCACGATTAGATAGATTGATTTACGAGAAAGATTTAGATGTATAATTGAAAATGGGCGGCCCGGCTACGCCCGGGTGAAAATTGGGGGTAATCTAAGAAATTACTGAACCGATTTTAAACAATAAATCATAAATGCACAGCACCAGGGCGAAGCCTGACCGGGCCGCTAGTCTTACATAAAGTAAACTTGAAAAATGCTGGGCAAATTTCAATTTGGTTTTCATCAGACATATCGAGGTTTCATTATATAGCGATTGAGAAATGCTTAATTAAGTTAGTATTCCTGTTAGGAACATCCATCCAGTGACGTAACGTTACAATGCATTAACTAGAAAAATTCAGTTTTAACCTGTCACCGTCGAGACTCAAATTTAATTTATTTTTATTTAGGTAAACGATACAAAGACGCAAGACTTTGATTGCTGCCTCACGGTTCCTTTAATCGCGTCTGCAGGGGATCGAATAGAACTGATTGTTGCAAGAAATCCAACTCTAGACTCTAAGGTAAAACAAAAATCATACAATGTATAGGATTTTTATTCATTCTATACACACAGCTTTTTAGATCAACTACCGCTTGTAAGTTGTATCTTTTCCTACCAGGGCCGGATTACTCGCATTGCTCTTTTTAAAAAGACCAAATAATACGTTACCTATATGTAAATTTCAGAAGGTGGGAAAGTTTAATTAAACTGATTTTAAATCAAAAGATAAAAGAACATCCTCCCAGATTTAAGTAGTACTTCTTTTGTTTTTAAATCAGGAGTCACTACTTGGTTAGTCCGGGGTCAGGGACATCAAAAATCTCACTGTATTTATAGGCCTACAAAGGATTCATTGTGCTGCCCCAATTATATTTAGTTAACATCTGTAACGTTGAAATGGATAAAAAAAATTCCTTACTTTTTCAGGATCTGCAAGTACTTTCTTGGATTACAGAAGAACAAGAGATGTCGAATATGAACGCATGCTACAATTTATCGGACAGCCAAAGCACAATTACAAAAACCATATAATCTCTATAATTAATATTCATATTTAATCTATAAATATTAATCGCAAAAAATACATATCAGTTCAATTATTCTAACTACTGATATTGAGATATTATGTAAAACGATTTTTAATTGGTGAAATAAAAATATTATATTGTCGATAAATACTGCAAAACCACTTAAGATCAATCTGCAATACCGCATTTTGTTACTCTGCAATTCCGCGTAACTGCTTGAAGTATCAAAATTTAAATTTCGTACAGGCGTGATCTACATCAGTAACTTCATAAATAATCATACACATAATGAATCGGTGCCCGTTTGAATTAGGCACTCAGATTCAGAAAGGCTTTGAAATTGTAATTTGTGCGATACACGCATGGAGTAACAAGCGACTAGACTCTGCAGTCAGGGTCCATTCTGATTGGTCGAATACCCTATCTTGATGTCGTTTGACACACACACACATACCTAACGAACGTAACAACTAGCTAGTGAACTCTGTATACTAATATGGATAGTTGATAGCGATTAAAAATGGGTCTTGTATGTGGAGAATGTTCAAACACATATTCTTCAAGACAGGCATTAATGTTCACAAAATTAGAATGAATTAGAATGAATAAAAGCCGATCAATTTTCTGAGATTTCAAAAAAAAAACTTAATTAATATTTATTTTTCCATTCCAATTTCTCAAGAACACTGTTACTATACAAATTTTGGACATCCTAATATCTCAACTAATAATATTAAATTAGGTTTTATTTTGAAATGTCAAAAAATTGATCGACTTGTAATTTGTATAGAAAAAATTAGATTACAAGCCTTACCTGAAGTTTTCATTCTAATTTTGTGAGCATTAATACCTGCCTTGAAGTATATGTGTTTGAACATTCTCCACATACAAAACCCATTTTTTAATCGCTATCAACTATCCATGTTAGTAAAATTAAGAAAAATCGCAGGATAGTGGACAAAATATTTGATTTATTAAATGTACAACGTTTCGTCTATAGATTTTTCTTAATTTTATTATAATCACGATGGACACGATTTCTAATATATCCATATTAGTATACAGAGTTCACTAGTTAGTTGTTACGTTCGTTTAGGTGTGTTTGTGTGCGTCAAACGACATCAATATGGGATATTCGACCAATCAGAATGGACCCCGACTGCAGGGTCTAGTCGTTTGTCATGGAGTACACTCGAATATTTCGTCTCTCATCTCAAGTAAAGACGTACCTGCCATTTTCACCACAGTTACGCCACTTCGTATGAGAAGAAAGTCAGGCTTAAGGGCGGTTGTTTTTTAATTTTTGTCAGTTACGTCTTTACGTGATATGAGGGACGATTTGTTTGCGCTGTGTAAAATTGTGTTTCCAAAACTTACGCTGTGTTACAACAAAACGTTACGCGGTATTGCAGAGTGACATTCAGCGATTTTGCAATATCGCCGACTATAATGAAGTATTGATTTAAAATTTGCACAATGCACATATACAGTACTGGATTTAGGACTGGACAAGTATTCAGGGGTGCCCCCATAATAATGTTCACATAATTTTTTGAAAATATAATTTAAACGTAACGAAAGTCAATCTCTTTTTATCAAATGTATATCCCCCATATAATTCATTAGGTGCCACTTCTAGCTGTGGGATACCTGATGCTAGTAATTACTCGTCTGAAGAGCGTTTAAGTAAGGTGACCAGACGTCCTCCTTTAAGGACAGTCCTCCTTTGGTGAAATTTGTCCTCCTCAGTGATAATGTCCTCCTTTCCAGTGATAGTGTCCTCCTTTCGAATGATAACGTCATAACGACCCCATTTGTCCTACTTTTTAACGATTTCAACAAATGTTTTTGTGGTTCTGTACTATGGGTAGACAATCTCACAACCGGTAGAGTAGTCACAGCATTCTTTAATGATTATATTATTATACAGCAAATAGTAATACGAATACGGCTATGGACTGTTAGATGGCGCCACTCCTGTGTGTTTCACTTTTAGATTATAAGGTCTAATGTTTCACTTTCGTCAAAAGTAGTTTCTTTGTGTCCAGTTGATGTCCTCCTGAGCAATTTTAAAATTCTGGTCACCTTAGTTTAAGCCAATTATGTTCTCTCACATTCAAAGGACCTACACAGCCCTAAATCCGGCACTGTATACGCAACAAAATTTAAATCATCAATGAGCTGGATTTTCAAATATAGTATATTTATTTAAAAATCGTTATTAATTAAAGATAGATCACAAATAAAACAACAGCACTAAAATTATTTTCTACCCTAACGAAGTTGGGTATTGCAGCAGTGCTTGAGTAGGTACTTAACGTTAATCCCCAGACCCCAGTTCCAATATCTAAATAAAAGTACTCTGTAACTTGTAAGGTAATTATTAATATAATCAAAGTGACGTAACTAACTAAGAAAAAAATCTCAGATACGCCATCCTACCATTAATGGCTTATGGCAGTTATCAACAAGGGCGGACTGATGAGTCGTTGTCCTTTGAACATTGGCACGAATTGAAATAATTCTGAGTCATAATTTTAGAGTGCAAACACCTAAAATGAGAAATTGTGGAGAACGACCCTAACATAAACGTGCAAAAGATCTTTCATAAAACTTATATTGATGTCTAAAATCTAGATAATGAATTTGAGTATGACAGACCAATGTCCGATAAAACGGGGCCGTAGCTTATAGGACCCAATTTAGATAGGACATCAGAAATTTGAAGTAGGGCGCAAATTACAAAAGGCAGGATATTACTGTATTTTGGCTATTTTTAAGGTAGGGCATTGCACTTTTATGTTTGCCCCTAGCTGTGGTTCTGGGTAAAATTATCATATCCAGTCCGCCTCTGGTTATCAATTTCTCATTTATTTCTGTATTTCAAAAACGATTCTACATCTCATAATAGAGCCGCTGGGCTTCCTGACTCTGTTAGTCAATATACATCCTACTCTTGTTTTAAATAAAACTTTATAATAGTAATTCCATTTTAGCAAAAATCTAGTTAATATTCTCACCAACAGAGGCATTTTGCCAAGCCCGTTTAATTAATAAAAAGAAATATTTTATCAACAGATGAATAACGCAAATTTAATAATAATAATAATAATAATGTCTTTACTGATAAAATAAGAATTTTTACCAATTGGTGTGGAAATCAGCTTAAAGCTGGTTTTCATTCCAAACCATTTCATGCCTTCGACTGTACAGCCTCCATGTCTTAGATAATGAAATTATTTCTGTAGTCACCACAAAGTTAATAACGTCGGATTTTTAATGATATAAAATTATTGATTTAATTAATCGTTTTGAATGAAATTTTCTTAGAAATTATTTTTCACAACACAGACCTAAAACACGATTTTTTACATAAATATGTTTTTCTGTAAAATACATCAGCTATTCTGGTTTACGACCACATTAGGTTTTTGTCACAAATGAAATTACATTATTATTTATAGTATACTATACAGTATCCTTTTGTTAAATCGATGCTCGATAAGTCAGGGCTTTTCCCCTGCGTATTAGTTTCTGACTGTATGACAAGTCCCCATTTCTAATGCTCTATGAACCTTCCTATTAAGAGTTCTCGAATCTCTGAGTTTAATCGCTCCCAGCGCCAGTTCGTAAAGCGAAAATTGCATTTATTCATTGTAATTATTAAATAATATATTTACAGGATATTGGTTATTTAATAATAATTATTATATGGCTTATTAATAACAACATTAATGTCCATATTTTCAATTTTGACAATACTTAATAGGTACTTGAAAAAAAAAACTCGCAAACCCGGAAACTCGTAAAGCGGGAACTGCCTGTACTGACATAATCTAAGCGTAGTAATGTGTATATTCTAATAGATTTGCAAGGAAAATGGAAGCTAGAGAAGAGCAACCAATATGTCAGTACTTACTGTAGTCGTGCACTTATCAGGAGGATACTGTACCAATATAAAACTGAATTATGATTCCAAATAAAAACCATTTTATATAGAAAAATATTTATTTTTTCTGACGTACCTATTTATAATATTTACAATAGGTTTAGTTTTTATACTTCCGTTCACATAATTATTTACAATAAAGCAACTAAGTTTGTACATTAGCACATTACAAACTAAACAAACCGTTTTATTTTATATGTGTAACTAAAGTTCAGTCATACTTTTAAATGTCACCAATTACAAAAAATAAAATAAAACTAGATATCCTTATCGGATTGATAGTTAGATTTTCGTAGACATTTTCTAGGATCATTGCGTAGTGCATATTAGTACGATACTTATATGTATATATGGATAGTCACTCCTGTCCATGACTGCTGGCGTGCACTAGGGATGAGCATCGATGAGAAAACATCGATGTTGACCATCGAACCATAACATCGATGTGTGAAAAACATCGGTCTCTAAACATCGATGTATTTCGGTGCAAAACATCGATGTTTTAGGAAAAAATCATTTTAAAAAGGTAATTGTAGGAATATACTAAATACAATGAAACACTCAACTAATTTTATATTAAAAGTGGGTGTAAAATTTATTAAATTGCAAAAACTAAATAGTTTACTGCGTATTATTTACAGTTACTTGTTTTTATGAAAATAAAATTAGCAATTCCGCGTTTATAAAACATCGATGTACGAAAACATCGCTGGTTAACATCGATGTACGAAAAACATCATTCCCTTACCATCGATGTCAAAAACATCGAACATCGACATGGAAACATCGATGTTTTGAAAACATCGACCATCGATGCTCATCCCTAGCGTGCACTGCACACGGGCGACAAATTGGATCAACATGACCCGTTATTAATGGTAAATTTTACTCAATTTCAACTTACTAATGTAGATTGGGTACTTAAAAATTCCCAGATTAATTACGTTTTCTCGAAGAGAGAAATAGGAGACCTGCATGAAGCGACAAATTCAAGATTGCACGCGGGCGCATAGAACGGCTAGCGGCGGACATGCTTAGAATTGAACGTCCGACATCTTGTTGGGATTATTTTCCGAACACGCGCCGCAGCGAACTTGAATGCACGCCTAAGTGATAATTTTTATACAGCGCTGAGGAATTATTTTTGACCCACAAGCGCGTGCAAACTGCAAATGCGCATGCCCTGACAAAGTTCGCACGTATATGTACACAAGGTCTATTTAAGATGTCAAACGTTTGTTATTCCTTGACTATGATACCATAGGCTATCCATAGATACATATCAGAGGATACAATGTAATAGTTAACTGCACCAATGTGCACTTAATGAACACCTCAATATTTTGTTATCAATTATCATCATACATTAAATAACAACAGATGCACACTGTGCAGTTTTTGCAAGTCAGTTGAAATTAGAATGCGTTCTTTCATTTTACACTATGTACAAGTGCACTGAGAATATCACTAGCTTTTTTACTCTCATTTATTAAAAAAGAACGGAAATATACTGAGTGCACACAGCAGGGAAACGCAATACGACTTGTAGCACTAATAATGAACAAAGAAAATAAAACTTTGCCTATGAGCTATGATTCTGAACTATAGTTACACCCTGTATATTATACTGTTTGAAGTATTAATTTAAATACTGTAAACACGTTTTTTTTAAATAAAATAAATAAAATAGGCAAGAATAACTTATTGTTTGTTTTTTTCCTGTACAAATATTTACAGAAGTCATCACATAACGATTTTTTACAGAAAGTGATAAAAAACATTTTTTAATACTATTAACATTATTATCAATTATAAGTAACCTATTACATAAGTAATTATTCTCATCGGTGATTTATGAACACAGAATCTCGCACACAACATAAGGTAAAGTCGTCCCCGTCAAATAGGCTAAAAATTTAGTGTGTTGTTGTTCGAACGGTCCTGATCAAAAGTCCCAATGGGCAGAACTCGCGAGAATCAATTTTGATATTGGAAATATTGAGTATAGATCAGTAAGGATTGCTGTAGTCAAGTATGCAATATTCTTGCCATAGGCACGTATTTTTGCGGTCAAAAAAAATATACACACTTACATAGCATACGTGGAATCTATACTAATATTATAAAGCTGAAGAGTTTGTTTGTTTGTTTGTTTGGCTAATCTCAGGAACTACCAGTCCGATTTGAAAAAATTTTTTTTTGTTAGATAGCCCGTTTATTGAGGAAAACTATAGGCTATATAATATCACGCTACGACCAATAGGAACGGAGCATCAATGAAAAATGTTTGCAAAAACGGGAAAAATTATTCCTTTTGAGAGCTTCCTTTGCGTGCGCTGCGTAAACGGTTAAAGTTACGCAAAAATCATGTATGACGGAATTGTTCCCCTTTAAAAGTTCTAAAAAAAAGTCCGCAACAGCATATGTCTATCTTTTAAGGTCGACTCACTATAACTTTTTTATGGTAATCAAATTTGTTCGGAATTATAATATTCAAGCGAACGAGCGAAGCGAGTGAGTAGTGTATTTATAATATTCAAGTGAACGAGCGAAGCGAGTGAGTAATGTAATTATAATATTCAAGCGAACGAGCGAAGCGAGTGAGTAGTGTATTGCACCCGGGTGAAGCCGGACAGGTACCGCTAGTATAATACATGCCTGAAGTGCCCACAGACCCTGCAGCCTCTCCTTAATCTGAACAAAATGAGACCTTCAGTTTAAAGTATCTCAGAACCTATTGATTTTCGCGAGTTCTGTCCATTAAGACTTTTTATCAGGAGCACCCGAACAACAACATAATAAGTACTAAATTTTTAGCCAATTTGACCGGGATCACTTTTCCATATGTTGTGTGAGGGGGTCCTTTGGTTTATTGGAAAAAACAGCTTTGGGTTAAGTTTTTTGATTATGTTTGTTTTCGGTAAAATTGGAAATTTATATAATTTTTATTGGGTCGTCCTATTTTTTTCTTTTGAGGTTAGATTCTACGCAAATAGTCTATAAAACAAAGTGTACATTTTTCAATGTAATTTTAAACACAGAGGTAATGTCGCTACCAAAATGACATTAATTATGGTTAGCCAATCAAAGTTGACGAATCCCGCCCTTTCATTACATTGAAAGCAATCTCATGACGACCGTATTTCTATCTTGCTCTTTTGAATGGCTGATACAGGGTTCTCAAGGGGTTCAGTGTAAACCATAACATACGGAATAACAATTGACAAACCAGCTGGATTTGTAATTGTATACATTAGTGTTTGGTTACATATGTGCACAAAAAATTTACATTTAAAATACATTTATAAGATTCGTTAGCGAGTTTGGTTGCGTTAAAAGAACACAATAGCATTAATATATAAAAATAACTAAATAATCAAAAAACCATACTGAAAATAATTTAAACAAAACTGTATGATGGGCTATGACAGGGCCGGCACGTGCGCCTGGTCGGACAGGCGATCGCCTTACGGCGCCATATTTTTAGGGCGGCGTATTTTTGTAGCAGCGAATTTTTCGTGCGGTTTTCTACTTTTTAAAAATGATTATATTGTTTGAGTTTTCACCGATTCTTAGTTTTACCTTCTACTTCTAGATAAAAGATGTCGCCCAGCCGCTCGGCGCAAATACCATAAGTTGTAAAGGGGGTATTTACAAATTACAGGCAGTCAGGCAGCGTTTATTCGTGCACTGTGTCTGTGTACGTATATATAGAATTACATTTGTTTTTTATTTGTTAAGTAAATAAAACATATCATCGGTTTATTAATTTTTTTAATATGTGGGGGGAGGGCGGCAAAAGTTGTATTCGCCTTAGGCGGCATATTTTGACGCGCCGGCCCTGGGCTACGAACGAAAACTTTTAACTTCGCACATTATTTTTCCAAATCACTCGATAATTTAAGTTTGCTAAAAATGCTAAATTATTAAATAAATAAATCAATTGTCTCTAAGCTCACTGCAGTAATCATCTCTCTCTTCTCAGAGGGCAGTATAGCCTAGTGGATAGCGTACTTAGTACCGCAGCCTCTAGACTAGACTGCCGTGGGTTCGAATCCCACCTGCGCTCATGGATATTTTGTGATGTTATTTAGTTTTAAGAAAGTTGTTATTTAGTGTAGTTGAAAGACGCTAATAACCTGAGATGTCGACGCGTCTATAATCTACAATAAATAAATAAAAATCCAGTCTATCCACAGCCAAAAACAAGTCAACCTCACTTCGTGACATGACTCCTCACATACCTAGAAAGCGTGTACGACGCTTGCAAAAGAGGGGCCATTAAGATACCCTATGACTGGACTCCGATAGAATCTAGACGCTAATGATCTCAGTTGTCACAGAGACAACTGACTGTACTTACAATACCAAAAATATTCAGTATTTTTATTAAATAAATAAAAATAAATAGTTTTTTACCATACCCACTACAAAATAGCTACTTTCGATGTATGTATAGCGTCCTTTAATGAGTCATTTAACAGGCAGGTGTGCAGAAAAAGTTTTATTTCCCGCACTAGCGCAGAAAATAACGGTTGCCATAACAACTTTTGTTTATTCGCTCTATATGTCTGCGTACACTTGCATGAACTTCGGGACACACTGTGGAAGGAAAGATGGCGACGCAAATGAACTGTCAGAGTTTTTTGAAAATGAAGTGAAAAGTAGGTATTTTGTAGTGGATATGGCAAAAAATACCATATATGTCTCGTACGTAATGGTATTACGGCTCGTGTGACTCATCACTCGCCGTAATAAGCCCCGTTACGTATCTAGACATACAATCTACTATTACAGGTATGTATTGAACCTGTAATATTATTACTTATATTTTTGAGAAATTCATTAATCACAATGGATAAAAAATCCAACAGAAAAATCATAATACCGTATTCAGTTCGCATTAAACTGAATAATTATTTAAAAAAATCACACAATATTTCCGCGTAAAATTGACAATAAAATATTGAATATATTATAAATTGATCAAAAGAGTTATTTTGTTTATAGGGCATATATATCCAGTGCTGGATTTAGGGTTGTCAAGGCCCCTGGGTAGCAAAGTCAGTTGAGGTCCTTTATTTTTTAGTTATTACAGTAAGTCTGGTAGCTGGTTTACTTATTCTGGCAAAATTTTCTTTACTTATACAGAATAATAAATATTAGTCCAAATACATAAACATTAATTTCTGCATGCAAATACATTTCTTCAATGTTAATTTTCATAAATATGAACATTTTTGTAGAGGCCTAAATCCAGCACTGTACTGACCACATCGATTCCAAAATGAACCCCAATTGCTATTGTTTGAATGAAGTGCAATTTAACAACCCTTATTGGTCGAAATTCATTTGAAAATCGATACATCAGTATTTTTAAACGACAACCTGTATTATGTACTGCTGCCATAAAAGAATATCCGAAACTACAAGCTTCATTGCGAATTTTGAAACTAAGTCATGCACTAAAAACAATCAAAATTTAAATAAAAAAGTGTGTGTGTGTCATCTCCGACGCACGACTGAAGTTTACTCCTTAAAGTAGGCAAACATATATACTTGCATGCGTCAGCTGTCGCGCACCATACCCTATACACGTCGGCTGTATAAAATTATACACATACATTGAAAGGTGCGCAAGGTACGATGCGCAGAAAACGTAACGTTTTTTAGTTAACGCTATGTAAATTTTACTCCTCATAAAATTTCCATACCGGGCGCCTTATATGAAAATCGATTCTTAAGGAGTAAACTCCAACAATTTCGTTTCCATTTGTTTTGTGCTTCAAACACCAGTGTAAATAAAATTTAAATTCAAATTTAAATGAAAGAGTTTCATATTACTGCCCGCACAAAAACCATACTTGAAAAAGTTCATACCGATCAAAATAAGATCAGTAATTAAAATAAAACATCTGACTGTATGTCACATTCAAATGTCTTCAATAACTGCATTCAGCAGGGAACACAGTTGAGGTATTGTCTTAAGTTCTGATGATGTACGATGACTATGATATCCAAAGCACGTCCATTTTTAATTTTATGAACGCGTTTGAGGTTCATAGCATAACTTGAAGGCATGTAACAGCTACATGTACGTTTCAATTGCACAATTTTTGTTTTCAACTGCCAATCATAATGTGATTTCATTTATCTACATTAATATTGAATCGCTATCAACCTTTTTGTTTTAAATGACGATAATAGAGTATGTATTAAAATAAACAAATGAATTTACGTCATGCACTTACCTAAGCAGCAGTACAGTACAATAATTAAAACAAAAAATTAAACTATATTTGTCAATAATTAAACAAATAACAATTTACTATTGCTCCCGCTCGAATTATAAATAAAGCTATTGTCCACTGAACCATTCAAAGTTCCGTTCGCATAACCGTTTACAGTGGTGTTCATCGAATTATTATTAATACCGTTTGCACCTAAACTATGCTGCGGAGAACTTGGAAAAATTGTGTAGCCCGTACTTTTTTTCCACGTTTCTTGACTGAAAGGTAATAGGGTTTGTTTCTTTTGTGCTTGCTTAGAATCGTATTTTGCCTAAAAATTATAAAAAATACATTAATAAAAAAACATAAAACACATTCTAAAAAAAATAGGTATAGATTCCTCGTCCCTTCTAATTCTAGATAATAAGATTTATGTATTTACTGGCTAGTATGACAATTTCATGTTTTTTTTTAATTAACCATCGCCCTTGGGAATTGAAACGCAGCGAAAAAGTTGCTAACTGACGATTTACAAACGGGAAAAAATATATTATGTTATGGGCTAATTTAATGAATACAAGTTCAACAGTCAAACCAAAAATCCATTTCGACAAGTCTCTGTACCACAGTTATTTTTAAAATTATTAAGAACATTTGCTGTTGAGATGAAACAACATAATCTTCCAAGGCGATTGAAAATAAGACACTGTGTACAAGATGTAACTTATCGGAGTTAACACAAGAATTCAGTCGCAATTCCAAAAAAAATAATAATAAATAAATAGAGCTGTTTAACTGCCAATTTCTTATTAATTAATTTTTTAAAAGTCGTGATATAAGTACCTTATTATAAAATAATACTCCGAAAACTGCCAGCATCATACCAAACACATTCGTTCCTGTAACTGGATTACCCAGGATAAATAATGACACACCAATAACAAATATTCTTTTGCTAGCGCTAGCAACGGCATACGTCAAAGGCGTCACTAGCGACATCACGCTGAACGCTATTATATTTTGAAGCCAATTTAAAACACCGTCAATAAGAAGCAATGCAAAAACTCTATAGTCACCCGACATCTACAATAAAAAACAAATGCATTAAAATAAATGAGCGATAATACAAACAACTGAAGCTTGTCAAATACTTACTAGTGCAGGATCTTTAATAACACTGAAACAATCGAAAAACAGCCAGACTGGGATAAACATAACTAGCGCAAGTCGCCCCAACATGTGTAACAGTCGAAGGTGGTGGATGCCTGTGTCATGGAGTACCTTTAGTGGAGTAAAAATATTATATCTTCAGAACAATAAATATTTTTTTAAATATTATTTACTCTTCTTTTTATACTTTCACACACTTAATTTTAAAGTACGTATTTCTTATCACGATGCATCTAACTTTTACTTCCGTACACTTTTACAGTTCACTATTTTTAATCAGATTACCTACAAACTATTCACAATCTATTTGTATGAAATTTGAAAATACAGTACAAACTTGATAATCCGACACCATGATAACCAGTTGGTCAGATAACTGGAAGTTTTAAATTATTAAAAGCACGTTGAAAAAAACTGAAAAAAATTAATTCTAGTTTCATGTACAATGTTAATGTTTCTGACCAGTCGACATTTTAGTCAAAACGGACACGCAAAAAGTTTCAGCAATGACGCGTTCCCTACCCTGTAGAACTAAACAGAGTAATAACTCCACAAACATCGAATTATAGAGAAGTGCTCAGAGGCCTGCCGGACTAGAGTAAGATTATCAAACTTGTACTATATTGTTTTTACTTACTTTTTTCGAAAATATGTTTTGTAGTGAAAATCCCATCGTAGCCACAAGTGCACTTACTAAACCAATCATATCAAAACTGAGTTCGGTAACTGTAGCTATCGCTACACCTGTTATAATAGGTATGAGACTGAAATACACCTTGTATGTTTGCTTTTCTCCCATTATGACACGCGATAATATAACTGTGAAGAGTGGCATTGTTGCTTTCACTAAAAAATATTAAATATAATAAACAAATGTCAGAAAACACAAAATTCGATATTTGGTAAAAACAGACAGTACGTTGTCTAACACTTTAAAATCGTGTCAATATTAATAGAAAGAGAAACAATTTTGAAATCCTCGCTGACTTATGAAGAATTAAAGCCCCTGACGAATTTTATATTGCAAAAATACAAACATATGTGACACTAATAAAAAAGTTAGGTTAGGAATATAAAAAATATAATAAAAATACTTACCCGTATGTGCATACGAAACAGGAACTTTCCAAATACTAAGATGAGAAAACACAGAGGCAAAAAACTTGCCAAATGCCAGAGGAATGATTAGTCTCCAATAATATCTCCAAGATATATCTACATATTTTCTAACACCCCACAAATTAAAAAGTGGTCCACTATAAACTGTTATTGATGTTAATTGGACCATTGTCACTGTCATTGGATAGGGAAAATCATTGAGAAGCATTTTCCCAATAACATTATTGCTGCTACTGACAATATACCACAATATACACAAAAATAACACAGTTAAAATTTCCTTCGTCTGCTTTTTGTCCGCCATGCTGGCAAAAAGAAATTTGTCCACAGAATGAAAGTGTACACATGTCAAATGTTGTACATTTGTAACAAATTTATAAACACAAAATCCCAGCTTCTATTTCAAAAGTTATTTTCAAAAATTGCATAATGACATGTAATTTATTATTATTAATTAAATAACTTTTCGAGAGCACTTCATATTTTTTATTGTTGTCCGATCATTGATTCAATTTCAAAATAATAATTATTCTGGATAGATCATTCGATTTTTGAAATTCTTTGCCTATGTAATAAATAATCCTTTAAATTTGTGAATTTGTACGATGATGGCTCAATTAAAACATAAACTTTTAAAATTGTGTCATGATTTGATTTAAAATTTCAAAGTTTTTGTCTAATAGTTGGCCGCAATAGCGCAAGCGCATGTGTAGAAACAGTGGTAGAAACCTAGCATAAACTACGGTGACGTGTAGAGTTTGCGGTGTCAAATATTGTATTTTTTAAGAATATATAAGAATACTACAGTTAATTCTTAATATAAATATTACAGATAGAAAACATGAGTTCTTTTCGAAGAGATAAAAAGGAAGAAGAGGATGGTTAGTTCATTTTTGAAACATTAAATAACTATTTTTGCTAATCGGAAACTTGTGTGACAACTTGACGTTTCATATTTTAAAATCGTTAAAAATCAATTTGTGGGAACTTATATGCATATAAATAATAATTTATGTTATGTGAACACATTGTCAGTACAGTGGGCTGCAGAAAAAGCGTTATTGATGTCAAAACTGCTTCCAGAAAAAAATCGCGTCATTACAGATATTTCTTTTTTAGGGAATGGAAATCCATATCAAAATCTTGAAAAGACGACAGTATTGCAAGAAGCTCGTACATTCAACGATACAACAGTGCATCCTCGGAAATGTACTCAAATACTTACAAAGATTCTTTATTTATTGAACCAGGTATCGTTAAAAATAAAATAAACATAATAGTTTCTTGTGCTATAACAGCGATGTACGCGATTGATAAACAGAAATAAAATCACGAAATATAAGAGAAACAATGACACTTAAAACGTCATTTAGTTAAAATATTACATTTTCTAGGGTGAACAATTAGGGTCGACCGAAGCAACTGAAGTATTCTTTGCGATGACAAAATTATTTCAGTCGCGAGATGTAATATTACGTAGAATGGTTTATCTTGGGATCAAAGAGCTCAGTTCAGTAGCGGACGATGTAATCATCGTAACATCGAGTCTTACAAAAGACATGACAGGAAAGGAGGATTTATATCGCGCCGCTGCAATTCGAGCTTTGTGCAGCATTACTGATATCACAATGCTGCAAACAATCGAACGTTACATGAAACAAGCGATTGTCGACCGCAATCCAGCAGTGAGCTCTGCAGCGCTTGTTAGTTCGCTACATTTGACAAAAATCGCATCAGAGGTCGTTAAACGTTGGGTCAATGAAGCTCAAGAAGCAATACATAGTGACAAGTAAGTACAATGTGAACAGAAAATTATGTCATTACTAGCCATTACTCGCGGCATCACACACGTTAACAGAGATGTAACCCCGCGTGCGAGAAATGAATAGTGCGTCGTGCGCTATACACATTTTCGTGGCTTTGTTTTATTTATCAACTCTCCTCAAATTTCAACCACCCTAAGAATTTTATATATTAGTATAAATATGATTTAAAAAATTTGGAATCATTAAGAATTAACTACAACTCAGTTTCTATGTCTTCTAATTTCGCATCGATTGACTTTAAAGAAAGTTCGGAAACTCACTTTGCCTGGCCTCTTGAGAACCAGGAAATTTTAAAAGGTGGTCGTTTGTTTTAAATTCATACGTACGTCATTACTATCAAAGATAATTATATCGCTTTCTGACACCTTATATCAAAAATTAAACGTTGAAATCAATTTTTTACTGCAGCATAATGGTTCAATATCACGCCTTGGGAGTCTTGTATCATATACGCAAGACTGATCGATTGGCAGTCACTAAGTTAGTTTCAAAATTAACTCGAATGTCGCTACGATCTCCTTATGCTGTTTGTATGCTGGTAAGTAAAATAAAACGATATTTAATTAGAAATACTACTTTTTTTTCCAATAAATCAAAGATGATTCATTGAACAACAACTGTTCAATTGATCATTAATTTATTGAAAAATAATTTTTTACACACCCATTTAACTAATTAATTCAACAAGATTCAGCGATTTTTCAAGATTAATTATATAAGAATTACTTTTTTAATTATGATTATTTTGTAACAGATACGCATTGTCTGCAAATTGTTAGAAGAAGAAGACAGTAACGGAACATCTTCAGCTGATTCACCGTTATTTGATTTTATTGAATCGTGTTTGCGTCATAAATCAGAAATGGTTATTTATGAAGCTGCACACGCTATTGTCAATCTTCGCCGGTAAGAAAAGACAGAATTGAAATGTATTGATATTTTCTTTGTAATCCTAATTTTTGTCTTATCGTTTTAGTACTACGAGCAAAGAATTAGCACCGGCTGTTAGTGTTTTGCAACTTTTTTGTGGATCTCCAAAACCCACTCTACGATTTGCGGCAGTTCGCACGTTAAACAAGGTTCGTTAAAAAACATTTTTTTATTTACTTTAATAATTGATAACCTGCCGAAATTTTTAAAATACGCCCATTACATTTAAAATATAAAAGCGTATATTATTATTTTGAAATGAAAAGATTATGAAATTTTAAAATGTAAATATTGCATTAATTGAAGTTAAAAATTCCAAACAATTTCTTTTTTTTACTGTATTACTCTAAAATATACCGGAGAGCCAATCTTTTCAAATATTTATTTTCAGGTTGCAATGTCTCATCCAGCTGCTGTGACAGCTTGTAATCTCGATTTAGAAAATCTGATCACAGATTCAAATCGTTCAATAGCAACACTCGCCATTACTACTTTGCTTAAAACTGGAGCCGAGTCGTCTGTTGATCGTTTAATGAAACAGATTTCGACTTTTGTATCTGAAATCAGCGATGAATTTAAAATCGTCGTTGTTCAGGCTATTAAAGCACTATGTCTCAAATTCCCAAGAAAACATCTTGTTTTGATGAGTTTCTTATCAGCAATGCTTCGAGATGAAGGTATTAAAAATAAAATTGCAATTTCGAAATGTAAAACGTTTTATAAAATCAACAATTTTTTTTAAAGGTGGTCTTGAATATAAAGCGTCCATTGCCGATACAATTATAACAATTATCGAAGAAAATCCAGAAGCGAAAGAAATCGGCTTGGCACATTTATGCGAATTTATTGAGGACTGTGAGCATACATCTTTGGCTGTTCGAATCTTGCATTTGTTAGGTAAAGAAGGACCTCGCACAAAACTGCCATCCAGGTAAAGATTTTAAATATTTATAAACTAAGTCCTTTACCCAATCTGCCATGTGTATTTCCAATCTTGTAAATAACAACAAGCTATGAAATATTAACTGTAGATAACAATATAGCTACTAAAACAAATCCTTGTTTGACGACTAAGACTTTAAGGTTATGTGACAGTAGAACCAATTTGTTCTCTGGGAAATCGGTAAATCAGTGTATTTACTGTTTTTTCACAACTGCTTTAATGAATAATAAGTAAATATAAGTCGATATTATTTTTTTGCAGATATATTCGATTCATTTACAATCGTGTAATTTTGGAATATGCGTGCATAAGAGCAGCAGCCGTTTCTGCGCTTGCACAGTTTGGTGCCGTCTGTCCAGATTTGCGCCGTAATGTGTGTGTTTTGTTGGCTCGTTGTCAAATGGACAGCGATGATGAAGTCAGAGACCGTGCGACATATTACACTAGAATTCTTGAAGAAGCCGACACAGCTTTGATGAACAATTATATTATTGAAACACCTCAGGTAATTTGAAAATATAACTACAGATGGCAGAACTATACAAACAGTTGATTAAAAAAATGAAAAGCATAACTTTGAAAAGTAACATCATTGTAAAATATATTTTTCAGTGTTTACTATGTATTTTTTGTATTTTCATTATCAAATTCGTCTAATGAAAATTTTCTCTATTAGCTGAATTGTAAACAAAAATTTAGGTGTAAATGGCTATTCTAATTAAATCAGTTTGTAAATCTTAATAAGATATTTTTTACTGTAATTATTTTCATATAGATATCGGTCATAGCATTGGAACGAGCTCTAAGAGAATATTTAGAAAAACCGTCAGAAGTTCCATTCGATTTAAAATCTGTACCGTTAGCTCCTATACAACCAGAAGAAGTTACAACAACTGGTGTTCTGCAAGGAGCTACAGATGGCATTCTTAAACCACCTGGTACGTTTAATTTTGACTTTCTAGTTTGTAAAAATTGAAACCTTTCCTTTCATTTGAAATATAAAACATAGTTTTGTCTTTACAAATAAATAATGTATATTAATTTTTTTATAGCACCTAAACAGCCAAGTGTATCTAGAGAAGACACTTACAGTGAAAAATTATCAGTTATACCTGGAATTCAACAACTAGGACCATTATTCCGTAGTTCAGACCCAGTCGAACTTACAGAATCAGAGACAGAATATACTGTTCGTTGTATTAAACACAGCTATGCCAAACATTTAATCCTTCAGGTATGACATTGCATCCTGTCAGCAACACTTTGGCAACTTTCATAAGATAGAAATAATATGCTTTTTTCCTAGTTTATATGTTTGTCTAACTGGCTTCCATCTTGAAAAATAATAACCTACAAAAATTCTTTTATATGCACATGCGTGAAAGTAACGTTTAAAAAATGCGTTTGTTTTTCGAAATATCTTTTTAATTCGACAACAACGTACAAAAATGTTATTTGCGCATGCGCAAAAATAACCTTTAAAAATTCTGTAATGCGTTTGTTTTTCGAATTATTTTTTTAGTTCGACTGTTTGAACACTTTGAGCGACCAACTTTTGGAAAACGTCCAAGTTGTATTAGAACCACCACAAGGATTTAAAATTATCGATCAAGTTTTTTGTGATCGATTGCCATATAATGAAACTGGCACGGTGTTTATTATCCTTCAGTTTCCAGATGAGTTATCGAATAGTGTTGGTATGTATATAATATACAATCCTAATTCGCACTCATAAATAAATTTCAGACTCTAGGCTGTAGCGTACGGATGCATTAAGCAATATAAGTCATTCCTTTCGCAATAAATAAAAAAACTCGGGTCGCAGTGCCAAACCCTGCCGACAATATAGTGTATTTGCTAATGCAGGCCTTGTGGCTTTATTATGTAAACTTAAGTTTGTTTTTGGACAAAATAAAAAATTTAACCCCTTAATACATCCCTTAAAATAATATTTTTTTCTTAATTTCAATAATATTATCAATGCAACCTCTGTACCAAATTAAATACACCCTTCAGTAAGTAAATCACTATCCGCAAACCAGTGTTTTCATAAAATTTGTAAGTCCGGTCCTGTCTGGCCGATTTTATTAAAATTTTAGCAGCACATTTTAATCTTCACTAAAGGGTTAAATATCAATTTTGAAACGATTCTGAGAATTTTTTCGGTATTTTTGGGCCCAAAAACTTTTTTCAACCCCCAAAAACTACCCTTAAAATGGTCCGATTGGGCCCATTTTAAATAGGCTTCGTGCGGTAATGGGTTCCAATGTGTGTACCAAATTTCGTTTAAATCGATTAAGTCTGTCGAGAGTTATCGTGTACACACACACACACACACACTATATATATATATATATACATACATAAACATTTTCAAAAATGGTGGCAAACTGTTCAGGAGGGTATGAAACGTCGAGAAATTTTGGTCCGACCCCTAGGTCCCGCCATCCAACCGACTCCAATAGTGTACCTATGTGCCATATGGCAAATACACTAATAAACTTATTTCATTTTGTAGGTACATTTGAGGCTGTTCTAAAATTCTTAGTGAAAGATTGTGACCCGGCTACTGGTTTACCCGATTCTGAAGAAGGTATTGATTCTCTAAAATTCGATTTTACTCCGCTACTATATTTAGCTAATATAAAAATAATTTTCAGGTTACAACGATGAATACATATTGGAAGATTTTGAGATTACACTTGGAGATCAAATACAAAAAGTTCAAAAAATTAACTTCGGTATGGACATAAATATCAAAAAAATAAGTCTGTTGCATTTTTGTAATATCGTTTTGTTTTTCATTTTAAAGCAAGTGCATGGGAGGAGGCTGGTACATCTTTCCTTGAGTTAGAAGACACTTACGCATTAAGTTCCATGAAAACGCTTGAGGAAGCAGTCAAAAGTATTATTGAATTCATGGGTCTTTTACCGGCTGAAAGAAGTGACAAAATACCGGAAGGAAAAACCACGCATGTTCTGTACTTAGCTGGTAAGTTAACTTATTTTTAAAATCAATTTAAAATACACATAAGGGACCTTTGATTTATTGGGATTCAATGGGAGGAACTTAAAAATAACATTTTTTCTTTATTTTACTTCTTTTATTTTTGTAATGAACAAATTCACGATAAACTTGCACTGTTAGCATGTAAATTTTTCCCTTATTCGAGTACAATTTTCTACCATTAGATGTCATGTCCATTTGATAGATCCCAATAACTTGATTTTTAGCCCCCTACCCAAAAATATGTTATCATATACGCGTGATTGAACTGTGTCTCCAAAAATTGCTGGATATTAATAAACGATTATTTTTTTGAAGGTATGTTCCGGGGCGGTTACGATATTTTAGTCCGAGCGAAACTTGCATTATCGCAAGGAGTAACAATGCATTTAACAGTTCGTTCTACCGATTATGAAGTCGCAGAATTAGTTACATCATCTGTAGGTTAAGTTTTTGTGTACACAACCAGAATTCTAAATTATTAGTTACTATAAATGTTTAATTTTTAAAAGTTTTGTTACGCGTTAATTTACGCAATATTTGTATCAACTCAAAAGCTATAACTGTATTATTGGAATATAGTAAATAAAATATTATTACATTTAATAAAAAAGTTTGTTTTTTTCTAATATTAGAAAATTGTAGTCAAATCTCAAAAAACTCGGGTCGCAGTGCCAAACCCTGCCGACAATATAGTTAATACAGGCATTGTGGCTTTATTATGTGAACTTAAGTTTGTTTTTGCACAAAATAAAAAATATAACCCCTTAATACATCCTATACAATAATATTTTTTTCTTAATTGCAATATTGTTATAAATACAGCATCTGTACCAAATTAAATACACCCTTCAGTAAGGAAAACCGTATCCGCTGTTTTCAAAAAAATTGTAAGTCTAGTCCTGTTGGGCTTAAATTTTAGCACCACATTTTAATCTTTACTAAAGGGTTAAATTCCAATTTTGAAACGATTCGGACAATTTTTTCGGTATTTTTGGGCCCAAAAACATTTTTGAATGGTTCGATCGGGTCCATTTTAAATAGGTTTTGTGCGGTGATGGGTTCCAACGTGCCTACCAAATTTCGTCAAAATCAATTAACTCTTTTGAAAATTATAGCCCGTACACATAAATATATAATATATAAACATTTTCAAAAATGGTGCCAAGTAGTTCAGAATGATGTGAAACGTTGAGAAATGTTGGTCTGACCCCTAGGTCCCGCCGTCCGACAAACGCCAATAGTGTATGTGCCATATGGCAAATACACTAGTAACTCAAAATTGTTCGAGTTACCGAAAATTACAAAAAAAAAATATATTTTAAATGTTTCTACTTTCTAACAAAAAAATGTTTAATGGGTATATAATTTTAATAAAAATACATTTTATTTTTTATTTATTTCTTTAATTATTTACAATTTATAATCAGTGCTAAAATTATAATCATCATTTTCGCTTATAGTAAAATTCACTAATCCTTCAGACAAAGCAGTAGCAACTTTGTCTCTGCGATTGCGAATCTTTTTCATTTTTTTAAACGCCAATTTCTTAACGTTGTTGGTTTTCAAATTGCCTTCAAGTTCCATCTCCGGATCGATTTTCTTTTTCTTTGCTACAACATTACCATTTCTATTTTTGCGTTTCTTTTTGTTTGCGTCGGTATTCACGTTTTCTGGTAACTAAAATATAAAGCGATAAATGGATTTCTTAAATCTTAAACTATTGTCCCACAGTCCCTTTAAAAAATATCATACCAGTCCATTGCTGTCCGGTGCTGTATCTTGTTCCATTTTTTCTTCCGTTTCTAAATTTAAAGCTTCTATTGGTCCAGAACTTTCAAATGTGAAATTAGCAACTGATTGATCTCTCCTGGCTTCCAAAGAAGCTAAAATGTGTTTACATAATATAAATTTGTTTGTTTAAAACACAAACTAATAATTTAATTTCAATAATTTGCACGTGGAAGGGATAAGATGAAGATGAAACTTATAAACAAAGGTGATAAATGGAAAAAAAATTACAACAATCATTTGTACTATAGCAAATGTGTCAATAAAATCGATCGAAATCTACCGGTCAATCGCGTAATGAATTTTGATCTATCTCCAAATATATATTATCTGTATTTATATATTTAAATTTTATTGAAACTTGAAATTCAAAACTTCAAATTAAGTAAAAATTAAATGGTTCTAATGCTGTGATTCTATATGAATTTGTATATAAGTCTACAATTAGGAAGTTTCCATTGGACGAAAATACTAATTATGATACTGTCACATCATTATAATAAAGATAACTTTAAAAATTCTGAAAGAATTATTTTGATATCTTTAATTTCAACGGAGATATTTAATTTCTTGTACGTGGGGTCGCAAACGAAACTGATTTTTGAATATGACGTCACGCGGTACAAGTTAGCTGTTTTTTAGCTTTGTGAGTAATTAGAACCTAAGTTACTTAGTAACTATTTTGTTGTAATACAGACTTTTCTATTTATATTAAATTAAAATTAACTGTCAAAAATTTAAATATGTCAATATTTTCCGTCATCAACTGGTTTGTTTTTAGTGTTTCCATAACAATTTACGAGTTTATAGAAAGATTTATCGGAAGTTACCATGTTAAATTGCCACACATACAAACTGAAAATAACTTTTATAAATATCGTGCCGCGTGACGTCACCCGGACTGAAAACGGAATTTCTTGGAGAATTGTCAATTCAAACTTTGAAGTAGCATAACTTTGTTGTTTCTAAAGATATTTCAAAAATTCTTCCACCATTAATTTTATAATTTTTAGAACTATGATTTAGACCAAAAAAATAAAAAAGGGAAACTTCCTAATTACTACTACTGATGTTAAATGTCAAGTGACAAAAATTTACAGCACTATAAATTCTAACATTGACCATACAGAATAACATCATACATTTATAAATACTTAAGAAATGTGGAATGTTGTCCCTATTAATTATATAGAAAAAGCCCTTTCGCCCCAATTTAAAAAAAAAGTAGATCGTAGATGTATTTTTACTTGAAAATAGATCTTATGTAAAAATTAGTTGGCAAAAAAATTAAAAAATAAAATAAATACTATTTACCCAAAGTTTCTGTTTCCATCATTTCAAAATTATCTATATCAAATTCCTTAGCAATCTCTTTTACAACGACTGCATCTATATGAACTGACGAAGCTGGCGGATCTTCAGGAGGAACTGTGTAATATTTTATCTTTCCACTATTCCAGTCCTCCAATAAATCTCTTGCAGCAGATTCAGTATCAGGTACGCCTCCCTTTTTTAAACGTCCCGTACGCTTTGCTTTCAATGCATAGAATTCCTTTAAGAAAAATAAATAAGTTAACTGTAATTTTTGAGTTAAAAATTATTTGTATATGTTTCACATCTACCTATATTTTTACGACGCTACAATTTTTTCTCGTCTTATTTTTAAATTTTATCAAGTGAAGGGATTACAGGAAAATTACAACAAACTTGGTAACATTATACTATTATGAAGTATTAGAAATACCTTGTATTATGTCTGTCTTGTGACTTCTTGTGATTTAACACGACGCGTTTCAGCAACGAGCTGCCATCTTCAGGTGTGGTTAATTATTTTTTAAAAAACACACTGAATAACAAGTGTTAAATCACAAGAAGTCACAAGACGGACATAATACAAGGTATTTCCAATACTTCATAATATTCCCAACACTCTAAATGTGTATCATTGGTAACATTGGTGGCACAAAAACTGGAAAGATTATCCAACCATGGCCTGGTCAGAGAACTCTTGAGATATTTAATTGCGATCATGTAAACTTCAATCAAAACAACCAGTAAACATTACTATTGTTCAACAAAAAGTTCTATTCTATTACACCTACCTATTATCTTTCCAGTCTTGTTCAGTTGTATATTATCAAAATTATATTTTACCTGGGGTGTTGAATATTCCGGGATATCATACATTTCCATGATGTGTTGTTTATTGACTCTTTTTAGAACAGCAGTGGCAGGCTCGAAAGGATCTTTGAGCGAACCAACTTTAATCGCATTTTTCAAAGCGACGCTACTGTCATTTTTTACGGATGAAGCAGCAAATACAACACCTGGCGAATCCAACAACTTAATTTTCGAATCTAGCTGGACCTCTTGCATCTGTCTAAAATCATTACATTTCGTTAATGTCATTATTATTAATGATTTACTTTATTAAAACACCAGTTTTTTACTTTTGAGCGACCGTAAGAGTGAAGAGTCTTGTTTTACGATATATTTCACTCAATGTTAAATTTTTTATCAAACCATAAACTTACTTTGTAACACCTGGAGTTGATCCAACATTGCAAGCTCGTGAACGTTTCAAACTATTAATAATGGAACTTTTCCCCACGTTAGGTAATCCGACAACTCCAACTCTGATAGACGTTTTAATATCCTTATTTCGGCAATAATTCGCCAAAACACTCATCAGTAATTCCGCTCCGATACATGTGGAATTTTTCATCGCTTCAGCAGTCTTCATCGATTTCAATTTACGACGGCCTAACCGTTTATTTTGCTGTTGTGTAGATGCCTTAAATGGTACAGCTGGTACTGTTTGTCGTAAATACTTTAACCATTTATCAAGAATGTCCTTTGGAACAAGATCAGCCTTGTTCAAAATCAATACGAGGCGTTTGTTGCTTCCAGCCTGGTGAACGGCTTCTTCGACCTGAACGCATCTCGTTCCCAAAGGATCTCTCGCATCTAAGACTTCTAAGACAACGTCCGCGTTTTCAATAACTTTTCTGAATTCTTTATAAAACGTACGGAGAGAATTTTCTTTTTTTTTATCGTTTCCTAACGAACTCTCGGCTTGCGGTACCGTCAAAGCGCTATGGATTTTACCTCGCGTTTCTGCATTTTGAACCTAGAACAGTTCCAGACAATTAACACTAGGTTTTTTTTTATTTAAAGATACCAATTGTCAGGGTTATCCAGACCTAGTATTCATACACTGCGAGAAAGATTGTATATTATAGACGGTCTACAATTGAATAATTAGCGTCTATTTAGCAGCGGATCCAGAGGGGTGGCGCCAGTGGCGATCGCCACCCCCGAAACTTTGTATATATTTTCTAATTAGACGCGGGAATAGAAAAAGTTTTAATTGTAACAAAAAAGCTAGTCCAGGTTTACACGCTTTTAGTACAACAATCTATCATAAAAAACTGGAACAACTTTTATTTGTTTGTTCTCTTCTCAGAACCGGCTACCTGCTATAATATTTATACCCCAGAACGCCACCCCCGAACGGAGCGACTGGACCCGCCTCTGCGTCTATCTGAAAACTGCGGGTTTACAATAGACGAGCCATGAAAACAACATCATCGTTACGAGCTAGGGTATTGTGAAAAACATACTGAAAAGGTTGTAGTTATGATTGCGAAGTTTTTGTCATTTTAAAAACTGATATTTATAATTTACCATCGATTCTAATGTCTGTTTCTGACGTGATTCTGTCTGTTTCTGTCGTTCCAATTTTGCCGCTTCTCTTGCCTTCTTTTTTTCTTCTTCATTCTGCTTCTTTAATGCTTCGACTTCCTTCAAAATGTCCTCTTTAAATGGACATATATTCGGGATTTGTATCATTTTAGGTTTTTTACTTTTCGGATTCTTCTTGGCTTCTTTGCGTATTTTCCTATTATGATCTCTAACTTTTTTTTCAATTTTATAACGGAGACGAGCCGGCTGGCGTTTGGATTTCTTCTCTACAATAGCAAAATATATTTTATACATGAATAAAAAAGTATTAATTGAGTATATTTAAATAAATGAACTTAGCATAATCAATTTGGAAATAAAATTAACTTACTTAAACAAAACTTTGCCATCGTTTATCTGAATTAAACAAAAACAACACTAAACTGTTTAATAAAAAATATTTTTTCCTGTATTTTTCACGTGGTTTTCAAAACTTTAAGGTTAAGAAACTTTCACGTTTTTGACAAATTGACACTCTGCAGTTTGCACTTAGCGCAATAATTCCCTAGAAAGCAAACGTCAGTAAAGTGGTAAAGAGAAAAGAACTAGAGTTTTGACACTTGACAGAAGCAATGAAAAGAAGTTCCTAATGTTAATAAAGAAGATAATTATTTTATTAATGTAAAATAAAGTAATAGCAATGAGTGAGTTATTTAAATCAGCTATGGGCTATTTTGGATCCACAAGCAACGGCACAACGGATAATGAGTTCGTTGGTCAGTTTGTTGAAATAGGGGATGAAAAATTCCGGATTAAGAAGGTCATTGCCGAGGGTGAGTTAAAGTTTACATTGGATTCTATTTGTCTGTGATAATGTTTAATAACAATTTTCGTTCTGCAGGCGGTTTTGCTTTCGTATATGTAGCTCAAGACTCCAAAGGGGCAGACTATGCTTTAAAGGTGGGTGTCTTGATTTGTTATAATTCATAAACGCACTTTAAATTTATCGTCAAACATATATTAATGAATTGCTTTACAGCGCTTATTAGCAGCAGACAATGAAGCTAATGAAAACATCAGACGGGAAATAATTATACTTAAAACACTAAATGGTCATCCTAATATAATTAAATTTATTTCTGGATCATTTATTGATAGAAATCAAACCGTCCATGGCCAGTCGGAATACTTGGTGCTTACTGAATTGTGCTCGGGTATGTTCTATGTACAAATTTTATTTTGAAAATTGCCTATTTTTGAAGCTTTCTTTTAACACTAAAAATTGGAAAAAATTACATACACCTATATACGATTCCAGACACCATAATAAAGTAAATTAATAATCCAGAGTTAAAATAATATCTGGTTTTAGGTGGATCTCTAATAGACGTTTTACGAAATCGGAACACACCTTTGGACCCTGATGTCATTTGCCGTATAATGTATCAAGTGTGTCGAGCTGTCAGTCATATGCATAATCAAACACCGAGCATAATACATCGCGATCTCAAAATAGAAAATTTATTGATCGGTTCCGATGGCATTATTAAACTTTGTGATTTCGGATCCGCAACTACGGATGTTTATAGACCTGAAAATTCATGGAATATTTCGCAAAGGAACAGTTTAGAAGAAAAGGTACATAATTTCATTAAATACTTTTTCATATCTAGACTCCTATTTAAAACTATTAATATGAATATATTATAACACAATGGGCCATTTGTGTAATATTGTTGTTTCTTTATGAGCTGTTCTGATGGCCTAGAACACGTTTCCGGAATTTTTATCTGTCTGTCTGTTTGTTCCTGCATCAGTCGAAAACACGTGGATAATTTTGATCAAATGGCATCCAAACTTACTGTATAACCGGACTATGCGCAAGTTAAAATAAGGTTTCGTTTTCCCATCACAACCGTCATTAACGCACGAGTGAATCTATGAACAAAATTGAGGGAAGCCTCGGTCAAAAGCTAGTTACTTTACTTGTAGTGGAACCTGTTTTAATTACTTTTTTTAACACGCGAAAGCTGTTAAGAAAGGGTCCAAAAATCTAGGGACTCGGGAAAGATTAGTGAATATAGGTCACTGGTCAACAAACCAACAGGTTATTTATCATTTCAATATTATGTGATCTACATTCATGACGTGATAAATAAACTATCCATATAAATAAATATAATTCGATTGCTAGACATATTTTGTTTTGCAATAGGCCCATACAACGTTAGCAGCTGGTGGCCTGTAAGAAAAACGTTTCATTTTCAGCTAGCAAAGTTTACTACACCAATGTATCGGGCACCGGAAATGGTAGACACGTGGGAGAATCATCCGATTACATCGGCATGTGACGTTTGGGCATTAGGATGTATTCTATACATGTTGTGTTTTATGCAACATCCATTCGAAGATGGTGCTAAACTCGCTATATTAAATGCAAACTATACGATTCCACAAGGAGATACTCGATATGCCTGTTTTCATGAAATAATACGTAAGTTTTTTATTTGAGAACTGTATAAAATTTTTATTTTTTGACTGTTGACAAATGTTATACAGTGCTTAAGTAATAACAAATTATACGCCCGAAAGATTGCATTTTATCCAGTCTGATGAAACTTTTTAGTAACATTGAACTGTTTCATGTTTATTTTAGTTAGAGTTCTGTGTTAAATTAATATTGATCGTATTTTGTTTTATTGCAGGCAACTGTCTTAAAACTAATCCTCATCAAAGACTAACTGTTGCTGGCATTTTGGAACGTTTAGCTGCTATTGCTGAGACAAGAAATTATAATCTGAAAGAACCGTTGAAATTAGAGGGCAAACCTGTTGTTTCGTCTGGAGGCAGTGCTCAAAGTAGCCCAGGTAATTTACTGAAATTATTATATTAACACTTTTTCTCTCGCCGATTTTTCTGCTCTAGTTCACAATTAAACTCGCAACTCAGAGAAAGTTGATTGTTGGTTAATCGTTTATGAAAACAATTGGTTAGCATTTACGTCAAATCATAAATGATTCACTATTTCACACATAGTTATTAAACAACTTAATTTGATTAGTAAATCATTTAGCAAAACTTTTAGTGATTAGCGCAAATTTTATTGATTCAGGATAGAAAATAAATTTTTCAAAAAATTTTATATTTGATTTACGACCATTTACGATAATTATTTAATAAATGGTAGTACATAGGTATAAACTATAAATCACGTTTACGATGTGTCGGGGCTAAAAATGAATAAACTATTTATAAAAGCGACATTGTAGGTATTGAGTTTACGTCTTAGACCACATCATCATTATTTTCATTGTTTTGTTTGTCAGTACATACTAGTAACAATGCACCGCAACGACCAGCGCCACCTAGACCTGTACCTCCGCATCCTGCAAGACCAGCTGAGCCTCCACGACGGCCAACTCCCCCCCTTAATACTGCTCAACCATCGTATCCTCCTAATGTGCCCGTTAGAGGACCTACTCCACCGGCAGTCCCTCAAGGTTCGCCGATGCAGCAGAGAGCCGGCGATATGCAGAAACCGACGCATCCTAGCGGTGGAATATTCTCATCGTTAAAGGGTGGTGCAGGCAGCTTTTTGAAAAACTTAAAAGATACATCTTCTAAAGTTATGCAAACAATGCAACAGTATGTATAAAATTCAATTACACTACTTTGACGAAATTAACAAATGAACTTGACATTTTGTTTCTAATTTCAGGTCAATAGCTCGAGCAGATCTGGACATTAGTTACGTAACTTCTAAACTGATTGTTATGCCGTTTCCTTCAGAAGGCTTAGAATCAGCGTACAGAACTAATCACATAGAAGATGTTAAATTGTTTCTTGAAACGAGACACCCGAATGGGAAATATTCTATTTATAATTTGTCGGGTCGAACATATCAATCAAGATTCGGTCAAGGGGTGCGTGTAATAGATTGCGGTTTTGCTTATACGCACAACTCTAAGGCACCAACGTTGAACGCCCTTTATCAGTTGTGCGAAGATATTTATCAGTATTTAGAAGCCGATGAAAAAAACGTTGTCGTTGTTCATTGCTTGGTAAGTATGCATTATTTGTGATTTAAGATTATGGTACCAAACTAATGGAACTTTAAAATGACATAAGTAAGGGATTTTGCTAGATAGCGGTATGGGAGAGATGCAGACCGCCCTCAACATGTAACAAAAATAATGGTCGCAATTATTATTGCTTCAAGGCTGAAATTGTTCGTATAGCTTGTCGGTGACCCAATAATGCCATTAGAATTTTTGCAGATCGATTGGTCAGTATTAAAGGGGTGGCAGATCACCCTAAACGTGTCATGTACCTGACGAAATTTATATTATTAGTTCAAGGTTCAAATTTTAATATGTTGTTACGGCGACTGTTTTAAGTATATATTTCAATTTGCAGAACAAAATGTCGGCATTAACCCCTTCTCTTATAGGGAAACTTGCTCGCCTAGGTGTTTACATCGTTCTCCAAGGGGGTTTATACCGACATTTTGTTCTGCAAATTGACGCCGTAACAACATATTAAAATTTGAACCTTGAACTAATAATATAAATTTCGTCGGGTACATGACACGATTAGGGTGACCTGCCACTCCTTTAATACTGACCAATCGATCTGCAATAATATTATAATGACATTATTGGGTCACCGACAAGCTATATAAACAATTTCAGCTTTGAAGCAATAATAATTGTGACCATTTTTTTGTTACATGTTGGGGGCGATCTGCATCCCTCTCATACCGCTATCTAGCAAAATCCCTTTCTCAGGGCACTTTAATATGCCTCCCTCAACATCTTCACAAAAATAAGGCCTTGAATAAATAACACCAAAAAATTGTCACCAGCTGCTCTATTAGTTCTGATCTTTTCTAGTCGATTTTTATAATGATCAGAACATACGTTCAAAGATGAGGTCAGACTAAACAAAAAATTGACGAAATAAAAATTCCCTGAACAACTCCAGGCGTTTTTTTTTAATTCTAATTCTAATTAAGTACTAATAAACAAAAACATTTTAGGACGGAAAAGCAGTGTCTGCTACTTTAGTTTGCGCTCTGATGATATACTCTAAATTATTTGTTGTTCCGGAAGATGCTATGCAAATGTTTGCTGTGAAACGTTCGCCTCCTAATTTAAGAGCATCCGAATTACGTTATCTGTATTATATTGCTACGATAGTCAATCAACCACGAGGATTTCCACATTATAAACCGATATTGTTGGTTTCAATTATGCTTCATCCTGTACCGTTGTTTACGAAACTTAGGTAAGCAAATCATTTAACGGATAGAAAAATAGAAAATGAAATGTTTTTATACATACAAACATTATTGTTACAGAGACGGATGTCGACCGTATGTCGAAATTTATAGCGGCGATAGATGTATTTTGTCAACACTTAAAGAATATGAACGAATGAGAGTATTTAATATTGCAGAAGGAAAGGTACAATAAACGAATTTTAAATTATCATTACAGAATAGAAAATTTCAAATTTAAAAAAGGCGCCAGAAATGTTTTTTTTTTAATATATTGGTGAGCAATGACTGTAACTGGAAACATTTTCAGAAATGTGGAACAAAAAAAAAAGTTTTACATTGTTCCTTATAGAAATTCAACTTGCAAGTGGCAAACTCCAATACTCCATTAAGAATAACAAGCACAGTTACTAAAAGTTAACGTCGAAAACGAATATGTAATTTAAAATTAAATTTTTATTTCACGACTAAAATGTATCAGTTTTTATGAACAAAATTTTGCAGCTCTTGGAATAGCCGAATTAGTTTTTTTAAGAACCCAGTTTTTGTGTTTTTTATCATATTATAAAAAAGTATTGAATTAATTTTTCGAGTTTTTCCCCTTGAATTCTGTTAGTGAAATATGTTTTTCGTACCCATATTATTTTTAGGTGGTTCTACCATTAGAAGCGACTGTCTGCGGAGACGTAAGCGTGATTGTTTATCATGCCCGTCACTCATTAGGGCGTCCGGCCGGTATTAAAATATGCCATATCCAGTTCCATACCGGTTTCATTCAGTCTACTCAAACTACTATTAAATATGACAAGTTAGTATTTCACTTTATCATTGGAGTATTTAGTCGTATGGTTTTAGTTACACTTGCACAATTTTGTTTAACACTATTATAGCCTCACTAAGCCTTTAGTCAGTTGCCAGTATTTAAATCTTTTATTTATGGCCTTCCTAATTTTTTTCAAGAAGTTCAGTTTCCTTTGTTCAAACAATAAAGCACAAGACGCCCGAAAATATAAGTTAGGTGAATCGGGAATGCCCGTTGGCGCATGTAAACTGAGAAATCAGCCAAACGCATCGTTATCTAAAAGTTGACTGTCAGATGTTTGGACCAAGGCGCAATTTTAGTGCCAATGTCGTCTATTTTCAGTAGATACACCTCTACAAATGTCATAGATTTATATAAATTATATAAACGTTATCGGTCTTTGCTGAATATGAGCATGACCTTTTGTTAAGATCGACTTATTCACTAAGCACAGTGCTTAGGGCCTACGAAAGATAAATATAGTTATATGATACACAGTATAAAACTACAAATAAATAAATCCTCAAAGTGCAATTAAAAACTTGCAAAAGTCTGATTTATATTTCTAACCATCAATTATTTTAGTATAACATTAGTATATGCAATGTGTGGAAAACCAAATTAAGGGCCTCTGTTGTTTGCATGTCGAGATACTAAAATGGCCCAGACTTCTGTGATTCAAAATATCATGCAAAATATAAAATGATTCTGGTGACTTACCATTATTTTCCCCACCGCGTCACCATAAATATCCTGTAAAATCCATTCTTGTTAAAATAATCACAATTCTCCTGGTATAATTTTATACAAAACTAATCACTACACATATTTTAAAATCATTTCTAACGAATGCTGAATGCATTTTAGCCACTACATGCCCTTCACTTTTCAAAACGAATGCAGAGCTGATTTAACAAAAACAAATAAGTGCTATTATATCATCAGATTTATTTCGTATACGTTACTCAACATTAAAGTTGTACATGATATTTTGATGTCAAAAATTATAGAATAGCTCTTTTTTGTTCCTCTTTTATATTGGAATTGTACAAAATATGTATTCGCTATTAAAATTTCTTACAGGATCGTGAACTTACAAAATAACTTTCTCAAAATTGACCTTTTATTTCGTAAATTGGATGTTTAATTAGGTTTTAGATATTTAATTATGCACCAACGTCCAACACTTCACATTTTAAACGCATGTTTTATATGAAAAAGCTCTTTCTGAAGAAATGTTTGAGTTAAATTATTTTGAAGTCTTATCGAAAATTAAAACTGACCGTTACGCATGCTCAGTTTATCAACTGAGCCGTGCGGTTTTCAAGTTTAAACTGGTTGTAACAGCTAGATGTCCGCGTTGCTTTTATTTCTTGTGCACATGCGCGACCTCCAACGTTGACATTTGGGTTTTTAAATTCAGCAAATTGTTAAGCTGCTACATTACTGCGTGATTGTAAACTACTGCAATTTAACATTTTTTATTAAGAAGACGGACAGCTACTACACTAGGCTATATCTAGGGTTACCAATACCATATTTGTCAAATGTAAAAAGAGGACGGGTTACCAGGACTAGGTGTATATTAGCGTTAGCCCACTTACCGTGGGGTCCGGAGATGAGGAATACCCCTCAGGAAAAAGGGCGGTCTGGGGTCTCGCCCGGAAATTTTTTTCAGAAAATAGGACCCAAAAACGCAAATTTAACCAACGACTTTAGCTTTATTTTCCAAAAATATGAACAAATTATATATATATTTTTTAATAAGAAACAGTAAATTAAAGGAAGCCTTTTTAAAAATTAAAACTAATAAAAACATAACACTAGATAAATAAAATCTTCTAAACATGAAAAACAAAGCAAAGAAATTTTAATAAAACAAAAATTTGTTTTCACAAGTTTTTGTAGTTTAGATTAGATTTTGGCAAAAAGATGAAAAAGAGGACATTTTCATACCGATATGAGAATATATAGGTACCGGACAAAAAATTAACTCTGAAAAAGAGGACGCCTGGTAACCCTAGCTATGTGCGGCTATTTAACTTAATTAATATTTAAATATAGATATAATTATATGCTGTTACGATAAGATATATTAAAATTTTAGAAATAAATAATCAAGAAACTCACAATATTATTTTATTATGTCCTTTCAATTATTGTACGCAGGGGCCGGCGCTAGGATTTTCGGGCCCAGGGTAAGCGATCTTAGGCCCCTGTCCCCTCTCAAAAAATTTTTACTCCAAAATTTGTCTTTTTTTGTAAATAGAAAATTTTAATGCAAAAAATCAAATAACGTATTTTTTGTTGGGAAAATGTTTTAATGCTCACATATAATAGGTAAGCTCCGGGCCGGCGGGACCCGGGGTACCTTTGCCCCGCTTAACCCCCCCAACGCCGGCCCTGATTGTACGTTCTACTATGTTTATTTATTTATTTATTTATTGTAGATTATAGACGCGTCGACAACTTAGGTCATTAGCGTCTTGTCTACTACACTCAAATAACAACTCACTTAAAACTAAATAACATCACAAAACATCCATGAGCGGAGGCGGGATTCGAACCCACGGCAGTCCAGTCTAGAGGTTGCGGCGCCAAGCACGCTAACATCTAGGCTATACTGCCCTCAATATAATATTGAAATAATATAATATTGAAATAGGAATTTACAGGAAATTATACAGGGTGAGTTCAACCACCCGTATCGGTCGTTTTTTTCGAAAACGGATAGTCGTAGATAGTTGTGTCAAAAATTTGTATTATAAAAGCCCTAATAAAGAATCGAATGGTGGTTATTTTTTTTTTCGGGAAGGTCGACTTCCCTATTAGTTTGCTCCAGAATGTCCAGAACTCCGGAATTATAAATGTAACGATAGGTCGAAAGTGGTATTGTTGAAAAGATCTTTAAAAAATAAGCAAGTTTTGTAGGAATTTTTTTTTTATTATTGCCACCCCTGTAAATTTCTATAAGTATAAATATAAATTATTATATGTTCAAAACTCCGGAATTTTAGAAAGCACGATAGGTTGAAAGTGGTGCTGTTGAAAAGCTATTTAAAAAATAGGCAAGTTTTGTAGGAAAAATTATTTAATTACTGCCACCCCTGTTAAGTAACAATCGTTTGAAATTATTAAATCAAAATTTCATAATAACGATCGAAGTCGGCATTAAAAATCTAGCAACCTTAGACATTGTCACAAGTGTTCAAACTATCTTCCATTTACTCTTTAATACATACTACTGAGCTCTTCTGGTTATACTGTGAGTGTACTTCTTCAGTGTTTAATGATCGATAGATAGGTAACTAGATTTTAAATGCGGACTTTTAAAAAGTTCGTTTTTATGACATTTTAATTTAGTAATTTCAAACAAATATTACTTAACAGGGGTGGCAGTAAAAAAAAAAAATCCGTACAAAACTTGCTAATTTTTTAAAGATCTTTTCAACAATACCACTTTCGACCTATCGTTACATTTATAATTCCGGAGTTCTGGATATTCTGGAGCAAACTAATAGGAAAGCCGACCTTCCCGGAAAAAAAATTATCACCATTCGATTCTTTATTAGGGCTTTTATAATACAAATTTTTGACACAACTCCCTACGACTAACCGTTTTCGAAAAAAACGACTGATACGTGTGGTCGAACTCACCCTGTATAATAGGACCTGCAGATAAATTATATTACATAATAATATAAAGTAGTGTTCAGTGGCGTGCTCCAGGAATGCATTTCACAACAGTTCGCAGTATTTACTTGCTCAGTAATTAGATAGACCCAGGGGTGTTATAAAAGTGGATTATTTTGTATAATGTAGAAATTTTAAATATCCTCGTTAATCAACAAACGTCATAACTACAAAGTAATCCGTAAATAAATAGTACATTTTACCTAAATAACTATTGCTATTGTACAGTATACTTAGTGCTTACATACACAATGAGTATTTTTCAATGTTAGTTATTAATAAATATTTTTAAAAAAAGAAGATGAATATAAAATCATTTTCACTGATAAAATTATTTTTAGATCAGAGTTGGATGATTTGACGGAATCACATCAGATAGAGCATTTTGGTGGTAATTTCTTTGCTTCTATGGACATATCAATGCTAGAAGCGGAAAGAAGACCTGCTCGACCTGCACCTTGGGAGGCGTCAGATGCCCGACCTCGGAATCCTAATATTTTATTTAGTTCACAGATTGAACAAGATGAATGCATAGATAACTTTGGTTTGTAATTTTTGTATCTTGTTTTTAATTAATAATAGAAACACACTTATTCTTAAAACTTGGATACTGATAGCTTTTATTACCTACTGCTAATTTGTTAAAAGTTAATGTTTCGCGGAAAATTTATATAGGGTAAGTTCGATTTTGCGCTCAGATCAATCTGAGACCTCTATTTTATAATAATAATAAGGGTACCTATTGTGTAACTCGTTTTTAGTGATTTCACTCATGTGAGATTGCTCACGCGATTGTGTATTTTCACACAAGTGAAAAGTGAACTTTTCCACGTGACATTATTCACCATCGAATTTGTCAGTGAAACGTGAAATAAGAGTGAGACAGAGAATAAATTGAAAAAGGACACATATAAAAATACCTTAACATGACAGCTTTGTTCTTATAGATACCTAGATAATAAAAGAAATGCAATAAACGATAATACACAAATTTGAAATATCTTAATTTTTTAAACATAATTATAGGAAAGACACATTATGAATTTATATATTTATTTATAATAAGTACATAAATTTCTCTTTAATTTTTTGAACATAATTATACGCAAAGACACATTATGAATATATAATATAAGATCGATAAATTAAATTACAAAGTTCACTTTATTTATATACTTCATCAATTTTTGATTCTCCTTATGTTCATTGTTATTTATCTGTCAAACACCGCATAATATAACCTCATATCCGCATTAATTTGTATTTTTAAAGTGAAAATATCCAACAAAAAATAAAATCCCTACTTTGTGGCCAAGTGATTTCACGAGTGAATTCATATGTTACACAATCGAGTGTAAATTCTCACGTGAAATGAAAATGTGAAAATGAACATATTCACAGAAGTTACACAATAGCTCCCCTGATGTCTATCCTGTGCTCGGATCGATCTGAGCGCAATACCGCTTACCGTTAAATTCTTTCATTTACTAGGATACTGTAAAAACCACATTGTAAAAAAAAAACACGAATATGCTTACACAGTAACATACCTATGTAAATAGATTATGAATTAAAAATAGAGGACAGTATGGCTCAGTTGGTAGCGTCGCGGCCTCTGAATCAGACTGTCGTGGGTTCGAATCCCACCTCTGCTCATGGATGTTTTGTGATGTTATTTAGTTTTTAAGTGATATATTATATTTGTTGTATTTAAGACGCTAATGACCTAAGTTGTCGACGCGTCTATAATCCACAATAAATTATATAAAGAATTAAAAATACAAGCAATGTGTCGGAACTGTAAAGTTTTAAATTTAATGATAACAGATTATGTAAAATTGTTAATCTATTAATAATGGATCAAGCCAAAGGACTAATTAGATATGTTTTTTATTTTCAGTAAGTAAACCCGCAAGTGCAAATATAAATGTTCCTCATAGAGAGCCACCGCCGAGACCGACAAGACCAGCACCATCATCTCCACGACCTCCGCATCTTGCCAATGAAAATATATACAAAGATTCCAGTGACTCAGAAACTGAACACTCAAAGGTATTTTTTTTCAAAATATTGTTACTTAGAGCGTTTCTTAAATTTTGACCATTCACGAACCCTATTCAAATTCACTAAGAAACGCCAAGATCTCATCTCAAAATCAGAATTAATAAATAATTTAATTTTTATGTTGTGGCTGGTATATAAAATTTGAGAAAAAATCGTATAGCAGTGGCAGACCCCTTACTTGGGCGTCACAGACTACTGGAGATCCATCGACCGCAATTTAAAAATGGCTATCTTAAAGCTTATCCCATGATGGCGCATGGAAAACGAAACGTTTGACTTAATTTTTTGTCGCCACAGGATTAAATATTTCAAAAATTCTCAATATGTTTTTAATGTTTTTAGACCGAAGAAATTAAAAAACCGGCTGTGCAGCGTAAAGAATCCGTCGATTTGCTAAATCTTGGTTCGGATGCATCTCAACAACCTGCATCTAACAATAACCAACCTGTATCGAACTTCGATCTTCTTGGAGGTTTCACCGATATGAATGCCTTCAGTGGATTTGTTCCAGATGCGAATCCGGCTCCCGATTTGATTGGTTCAACTACAACAGCAGCGACGAAAAAAAATGATCTTTTGTTCGATCCGTTTGGAACAACAGATGCGACAAAAGGCGGTGACAATTTAATCGGAAATTGGGATAATTTCATACCACCGACTACAAATAACACTGCTGCTCCTAACATAAATCTGAATAATTCTACGAGTATTAACAATATGCAACAAAATAAAGCTGAGCCACCAAAGTCTAAGGATCCATTTGCTGATCTAGGTCTGTTTTGATTTTTAATTATTTCCTTCTAGAAATAATTAATTGTAGACCTTCCTTATTCAATAAACTAGGAATCTTCAACTCTGTAAATTGTAATCTATGGTACCAACATGATACCTGTATGTGTCATATTTAGTGCACAGACGGTCAGCTGTTAACCTTTTGCCATTTTGAATAAATTTTATGACTCTTGGACATCTTTTCACATATCTTACAGGAAATTTAGGAAACACATTGAACGCACCGTGGACAGGATCAAATCAGCCAAGTCCAAACACGGCCGGTACAAGCCCTGCTCATCAAGGCTACGGCGCTTTTCCAGGACCTGGAACCTCTTCACCACACATGGGACCTCCAACAACTCCACAACATCAGTCAGCTAAATCACCGCAAGAGGCTCATAGACCAGATTACAGCCGATCTCATTTTGATTCGATGCTTGGTGGCAAAGCTGATCCTTCCAAACCTACAGGGAAGAAAAGCGGAGATGTCTTTGGTGATTTGTTAGGATCACAAGGATATGAGTTTGCTGCTAAAAGAGACAATTCTCCAAAGACAATAAATGATATGAGGAAAACGGAACTTGCCAGAGATATGGATCCAGATAAATTAAGGATTATGGAATGGGTAAGTTAGCTTGAACTCGTTACTTGGTAGTCAGCCAACTCAACTCATTTGAAATTTCGAGTGTATGAAATGTTATTTATTGCAATTAATTCATATTTTCGATTTTGTTGAACTTTTAAGAAACTACTTGTATAGTAATTATCGTTGTTATTAAAAGGTTGATGGCAAAACAAACAACATACGAGCATTATTATGTTCGTTACATACTGTGATTTGGGAAGATTGTAAATGGAGAAGATGTGATATGCATCAGTTGGTAACTCCTGCAGATGTCAAGAAGGCTTATAGAAAAGCTTGTCTAGCTGTTCATCCAGACAAGGTTAGTAAAGTTATTAGGTATTATTATCGACTTATACTACTGGACATGCCTTAGCGGTTAAAAAGTGAAATGTGTGGCCAGTCTCTATCTCTCTCAAAATATTACTGTAAAGATGAACCACAAGGCCACAACCATAGTCTATCCTCCTCACTCATGTGAATCCAAAAAATAACTACAATGATTATATAATAATAATTATTTTAGGAAAAATATCTTCCAATAAAAGTTTTAGAACATAAAATTCTGCATCTAAATCATTAAACAAAATTAATTTTGCATGCTTTGTAACGGCAGAAATTTGATATGAAAATGTCAAAATTACCTCAAAAACAGATAGCGATAGCCATGGAACTTGAACAAAATGATGACGTTTTAGCTGTCAGAATAATTTCTAATCATTTTGTTCAAGTTCCATGGCTATCGCTATCTGTTTTTGAAGTAATTTTGACATTTTCATATCAAATTTCTGCCGTTACAAAGCATGCAAAATTAATTTTGTTTAATGATTTAGATGCAGAATTTTATGCTCTAAAACTTTTATTCGAAGATATTTTTCCTAAAATAATTAGGGGAGCAAGAAATCGCAAAAGTTTGATTTTACGGGTTAAATCCCTATTACCCGCAAAACGATTCAGCACCCTGTGTAAGTCGAGTATTAGATTTTAAAAATCGATGATAGATTTTTAAAATCTAATCATTTTCTGCGCTCAAAAAAACGGCGTCTAATGCCGCAATACCCATTAAAATCGGTTCATTGCTTCGAAAGATATTGTTGTCAAAAAACTTTCAAACAAGTGTTTTGGATAATACCAAAACTAGACAGCGGGAAGTTTCAGGGATGGCCTGCAGGGTCAACCGTTTTTCAAATTTATTTGACTAGTACCATTGAATCCAGAGAGAACGTTCTCTCTGATTGAATCTATATTTTTGTTCTAATTTTTTATTCAAATTTGTAGCAAGTCGGAACTGAAAATGAAAAAATAGCAAAAATGGTCTTCATGGAATTAAATAATGCCTGGACGAACTTTGAAAATGATGCTTCGCAGCAGAATATGTTCAGCAGTTAATTGAAAAAAGAATAGATATTGTACTTTATGACTTAAATTAGTCAATAATTACACATTCCAATTTCGAAATATATCTGTCATTGATTTATCTACTTTTTGGTGCACATTTTAAAATATAAATTTCATCCAAAATTCAAACATGTTTGCCATTTATGCAGTATATTTTGCAAGATGGAATGAGTTTATCATATTCCTTGATTTTTACAATTTTTTCCCTAACTCACGGGCATTTTTAGGTGCATTTAAGAGATTTGTATTCATAAAAAATGACGGAAAACAAGTAATAATACTTTACGTTTTCTTTTCTGAACCGAAAATTTTGCAATAGAAAATATGGATGTGTAAAATAGGGCATAAAACTGCAAGTTTTTGCCACTTGCGACGCCACTAGCGCATAGGGCAAATAGAAATGTGAAATATGTTCTGCCCAAGGATATTGTGAATATTTATAACTCCTTTACTTTAACAACCACCAATCAACGAGGTTTAAGCCTCGTTGCCGCCAATATGTAAATATGTGATTTGTGGGGTTTCCGGTTTGTAATTAATTTAGTTAATGCTATTTACGCTAGTGGCGCTATCTGAGGTGAGTTTTGCGTAAAATGCCCTATTGAAGTAAATATATGTAAATGTAATATGTTCGTTGTAGAATAATAAGCGTTAACATTAGGTTCTTTTGTTTATACGTAAGTCGATGCAATTTTTTTTTCTAAGGCCGCTGATGGGTAGAGATTTTTGTTTGTCCAAACATACACACAGAATTTCAACATGCGCACTATAATAGGAGGCGCTTGTAAACTTTCAACTGTTAAAAAATGTGGTACATCATAGTCTACAGTACAACTACAATATTTTTTAACAAATTTCTAGTGCTCTGTACTGTTTACACGATGTACAATACAATGAAAGAACCTGTTGTTAAAAAAATGTTTAAAATATTGGAAAGCAACCGTAAAGTACGTTGACTCCACAGTATCACAAGGTTTAGAACATGTATGCTAAATTAAACACGGTGGTTTATTTGTAACATACGTAATAAACAACATTGTATTTTGTTGTCAGTTAGCTCAATATTTTTAGACTCATCCGTTCAGTTATAATTAAAGAAAAATAAATTTTTCTCCATTTCAGTTCTAATTTTAGAAACTTCCAGAAAATAATTTATTTCATTAACTAGTACGGTTAAATGATTTTTTTTCTTCATATCATTACGGTTCGCTAAAATGATTTTTATTTTATGTTTACAAAGTAAACGTTGATAACTATGTATAAAAATATTTTGACTGTGTAGTTTGTTTTATTTATTTTAGTACAAAGAGGTTTTTTTTTTAAATACGTTGGTATGCGTTATGTTCTTTTTTATAATGCCGATAGTTACCAACTTTTATTCTTTGTCTCGGAAAAAAGATCTCAATTTTTTTATCAAAAATTTTATATATTTTATGAAATAGGTATTTTAGCACTATGCACAAATAAAAACAATTTTCATTTCTTCATTTGACACTTGAAATAAAATATAACGAATTGATTTTTTTAATATAATATATTTTAAATAACTGTGATTTTTTTTAATAGTTAGAAATTATTCATAAAACGCCTTATTTATAAATAAAAATTGTGTTGCATTGTATCTTCATTTATTAAAGAAATTTATATTTTGAGATCGGCACTTTCATAAAGAAATAAAAATCAAAATATCTTCCCTAATATTTTTCGTAGGGATTAATTTCAATATTTAATATTGGAAATTACATGATATCAGAAACAAAGTATTTTGATTGTCTACTGTTTCAAATACTGGAAAAAATTAGATTTTGAAAAGTAGAATGAACTTTGTAATTTAGATTCTATACATTGCTATAAAAATAGGTGTGTTTGTTGGCAAGTTCTGAACTGCTAAAGCATGCGTTGGAAATGCAGAACTCTTCGGACACAACTGCGTATTTGTTAATCAAATTCTCGGACTGTTTGAACTTAGCTCCTAGAACTGCTAAAACCGTGTTCAAACAGTCTGAAGAGTCTGAGAATTCGACCAACACACAAGCAATCCTGTTCGAAGAGTTCTGTATTGCCAACACCCGCTTTGGCAGTTCAGAACTTGCCAACGAAGGTAGTTTTCCAATTAAAGCGCATTATGCGGCATAGTGCTCAACGGTGATGTTTCAACTACAGCAATGCTTCGCACAATCGAGCACTTTGAAAAGTACTGCTTTGGGGTGATGCGCGCATTGGATACCATGAAAACTAATGCACGTTCCAATTAAGCATTAACACACCTCGGCATTGTGCGCCACTGAGTCGCATTATGCGATGTAATTGGAAAACTACCAAATACACCTAATCACCTAATATAGGAAGCATTCACGTCGTGATTATCAGCACGCTCTAGCGTTAATTTTTTGTAGTAATATAGCGATGAAAGAACATTGTGTAATCAGTCTATATACATCAAACACATTGTATGCAGTATAGGGACATCGCATTCGCATGTGACAGTAATTATGTAAATGTTACATGTTAATAATTATTATCAAATAGTTATTACAGTTCGTTACATAATTGTAGAAATTTAACAAATGAATAAGCTAGGCGCGCATGAATAATAAATCAATCGGCCGATCGAACTATCATCCGATAGTTCGATCGGCCGATTGATTTAATAACAACGGTGTTATATAACGGAATGGCCTTTGCTTTGACCAGCAATTAGCCAGTGCGGGTGGTGTTATATGAAAAAGCTCATATGAACTAACACAAAATTGCCCAATTCATATAACACTGTTGTCATTACTATCCGATAGTTTGATTGATTTATCATTCATGCGCGCCTAGCTTAACGCCTAATATTTTGAAAAGGTTTTAAAAAATGTGTATCGTATGGTATCGTGTAAGTAAATGAAAATAATGTTTAAATATCAAGTGTAAGTTCGGTTTTGTGACACACGAGCAATTCGAGCCATCTAAACAATTCCGAACGTAATCTAGCGGATTTTTACAAACATCAGAATAAAATGGCGCCAGTAAATTAAATTCTTATTACTAAAGCCGATAAACATTTTATTGTTCCTCATTTTTTATTTAATTCAACATTGTTATAATAATAAGTCATGATTTACAATTTTTGTCGTTTTATTCGTTTATTTTAGAATGAATAGTACTCAGTGGCGGACTAAGCCCGTCGGAGGTCCGGGGCGGCAGAACTAAATGAGGCCCCCGGTCTTCTTAAAAATTGATGTATTTGTAGTGTAAATTTCGTAAAAAATGAATAATATAGGTGTAATAGCTGACAAAAAAATCAAATGTTTATAATAAACGACCTATACCTACGTTTATATTTTGAATACGTACGAGACCTCCAACTCCAAACTGCCTCTTACTTACTAAACATATTTTGGCCTTGTTTGGGATTTGATTAAGAAGGACTTCTCGAGATTTGGAGGCCCCCCAGGATCAGAGGCCCAGGGCGAACCTCCCCCCCCCCTTAGTCCGCCACTGATAGTACTACTGGCTATTGATTTTTTTCGACCCGATATAATAAAGATTTTATTTAATCATTCAGAGCATATAAATGTTAAATTCGAACGCATTAGAGCACTCGGATCGATCTGAGCGCAAAACATAACTTACTTCAAGTATCGCGGCACCTTAAAGTTTGTTGATAATCAAAAAATTCACTTTTCCTATGAAATCACTGTCACTGGAACTTAATTTGAGAGATGAGGTGAAAAAATACCAACCGAAATATTTCATTACTGACATTTTTAATTAAAACTCTCAGCCTTACAAAAAATACACATATCATGTTTTATTTAATTATTCATATTTGCACGTCAGTAGTGCCCCCAAATGTGTTATACTGGCATTTTTGTTTAAATCATATTTGTTAATACACATTAAATAAAACAACAAAATTAAAAGAGATCAGGGAGTGGCTTCAGTTGCACAGAAAAGCAACAATTGACTTCAAACACGTCAAATATTAAACCACGGACACTAACTAATAGAGGAAAAATATAAAAAAAAATTTAAATAATAGAACCTCATTCAAAAAAGAAACTAAAAAAAGAGGAAAATAATAAAATGTTGAGGTCTGCGCTAATTTAATTTCTAAAACTTTATGTACTTTCATTTTTTTAAATTGGCGCCGACCTCAAAATTTTATTATTTTCCTCTTTTTTAGTGGCTTTTTTGAAGGTTCTATTTTTATTAAAAATTTATTTTTTACTTTTTAGTGCCTTTTTTACCTTAATGGTGTTACACTCCGTTACTCATTTTTTATTAAAATCAGTCGAACTACTGAACCGATTTAAGTAAAATTAATATAACACATAACACTGATAAATGAATTTTATAGAATAATGCTTTCAGTATTAGAGATTTACGAATTGCAAAGTTTGTGTCACTTAGTAAATTTTATCATGTAATTTCTAATAAATTAATAATTATTAAGGTTAAATGTCGATAATTGAGCATTCTATTAGAAATGATATTTAATTGCTCTGTAATTAAGTTTGGAACTGATTTTGTTATTTAAAAGCTATTGAGATTTTACTTTTCAATTTTTAATTATTATTACCTATTATAATAAAAAGTGCTTGTTTTTGTAGTTAAACTTGTTAACAGTACATAAATTTTATCGTTGTATATATAATATTAACTCTGTATTTCAGTATGCAATATTAGATATAAAATCTACGTGTACTGTTTTAGTTCCAAATATAAGATATTACAAGACACATGTCATTGATTGGTACCCTCAAAGAGCCCCTACGATTTATTTATTTATTGTAGATTATAGACGCGTCGACAACTCAGGTCATTAGCGTCTTCAACACAACAAAAATATAACATATTTGTGTATTAAAATCCGCCAGCCGGCATACACAAACCGACTGGTACGAGCTCGGATCCCTGGGAGCGCTAATTCCCATAGGGCATAGAACATTGGAATGCAATTGCGATAACTACATCCCAATGTCCCCCCTGGGGGAGAGCCCCTACGACCTGCATAATGTAATATTATTATACAATGTGCATTGTACAATAAAGGCAGCGCTGGATTTACACTAGGGGCTAGTGCCCACGGCGGCAAAATTTGGAACGTGAAAACATTCATAAATTAAAATAAATAAAATACTTTTTCACATTATTAAGAATGAGTGTAAAATTATGAATACTGCAGTTTTATTTACAAAATTGTGAAAAAAACTTCGTGTGGGGCGGCATTTTTCACGGTGCTCCAGGGCGGTACTTTGGGTGAATCCGGCCCTGAATAAAGGTCCACACGCAGTCACGCACTGATTCTACTCGGATCGGTACGATCAGCACGTCAGTGCATACCGCGCACCAAATCGGCAAATTCCGTGTTTTTAGTAGCTCAGTACAGTTCGTAGCAGCAATTTGGTAAAACAATTTTAAAAATATAATTTAAAAAAATATAAATACTCCCGCACACTTTCAATTAAAATTTCGTCAGATTTTATCTTATCTTTTAAAATCATCGATCGGTTAGAACCCCTGACAGACTAACAGAAGACGCACTAATCAAAAAATTTACTAGTCAACCCGGCACTAAGATCGCAACATAATACAATAGTAGATCTTTTTTAAAGGATGAAAAAGGACAGACTTAGAACATTTTGGGTATCTATAAAAAAAAAACAAATTTTGTTGCTGTAAAAAAATCGGTCTTTATATAATGAAATAAAGCACACTTGGTACAAAATATGCTCATTGTAATATAAAGTATAAACAACATAATTGAAATGAAAAATATCAAACTAGCTCGCTGAAGTAAATGGCAAAATGAGAGCACAATTTCCTTCTCGCATGCTATGTTTGAAAGACAAAAGAAATATGGTTTCATTACAAAATACAATGGAAGATTATACAGTCAAATAAAAAAACTTCATTTATTACAAATGGCACCTCATAGCTCCTCCTTCACTTGGGAACCATGTACACTTTTTTTTGGCATTTTCAAACAATTTTTTTTATATATATTTTTATTAGTCTATTTTTATCTTTTTTTCTTGTATTGTAAGTAAAAATATAAATTTTCATAAATATGTGGGTCAGTTTATTTTTTGACAAATAAAAAAATCTATATAGAAATTATACAAATGACTGAAATTAACACTTCTTTTGTTAACTTCCATCCCACTTAAAAAAACTGAAAGTATTATCTTTTTTTTTTATTTGTGACAAAAAATAATGAACAAGACTATTCATTCAATCAGCCTTTGGAAACAAGTTTTTTGAAAAAAAAATGAATAAAAACAATACTTCAAATATTTATATCACGGGCATTTGATAAATCAAACACCACGCTATAAATATTGCATCTACTGACCTGTTTGTTTTGTTATTTGTTTTTGTATTTTTGTAAATATACATTTCTACTTCCAGTGAGAACAAATACCAAAAATTTCCTGACGCTTACCCAGTTTTTATGCTTAGCCTAAATTTTACACAACTGAAGAAAAAAATCGCCACCATTTCAAATTTAAACAATGTATTAGCTAAACAGTTCTACAATAATTGTTAAAATGTGAACAATAGTAAAGCTTAAAAGTTATTTGTGCTTTGCTGAATTTAATTAAAAATAAAAGGAATGTTAGTTAAATTAATATAATTTTGTATTTCTATGTCAACATTAGAAAAATTCAAAAGTGTAATGTCGATGAATTAATAAATAAATAAACAGTAAATATAATATTTAAATATAAATAATGTTTATATTTTATGAATATTAAATTCAGCAATGTATTTTTATATTATGCATTACATTGTGATGTTAAAAATAACACAGGAAACTGTTTTAAGTTTTGCCGGACTAACACAAAGTTTCACTTCCCGTTGGAAAATACAATTCCGTTAAAAATCATCATACCATATTATTAATATTACAATTATTCCGCCTCTCATTTCTTTGTTACAAAACGCTAGAAAATATGTCGTTGTTATCATAATTTCTATACAGTTCTTTTTACACTTTTTACAAAAAAAATGTCTATTAAAGCACAACTTCAATATTTTCATTTTATATCTGTAAAAAATATCACAAAAAATTAGTTATCATTATCGAATTTATCACAAATAATTAAAAAATAATTTAATATTAATATACTATATAAAGTCCTTATATGACATTACTAATTTATTAATTTTTATATCAATTTCATATATACTTTTATAAAAATAAAGCAGAAATGACTAAACAACGTGCAAAACTGTAAAACAATAACATATTATTACCAAAGATGTACTACAATTTTACAATAAGATTGAATTTCAAGTCGAAAGAATTTTAGAAAAACAACAACTGAAATTTACTGAAACTCTGTAATTTCGATGACTAGCACCTTAAAGTAAATTCTTATGATCTGATTAATACAGCGATTACCAATCGGCAATTTGTTTTTAAATCTGACATTAAATGCATGTGCTTAACAAAATATATTACAATTTCGTTAACTTAAAATGACGTGTTGTTCACTTTTAAATGATAAATAGCGTCAAACACTAATTTTTTCTCAGAATCATTACCGATTGAGGGTGCTCTATTAAATATATTATCCGCCCATTTTTCACATTTATCACTTCGATTAACTTGTCGTCAAGCAAACATTTCGATTCAAATTAAGAAAAAAACAACTGAACGAACAATACACAAAAATATTATATAGGCCGTATTCATATAGCAATACTCTAACATTAAATATATTTTTTTATTTTTTTTTTTTTTAAGTTTTTCCAGAAAGTATACACAGTGGGTAAAACAGTTCACTGTTATTTTTAAATAGAAAATTGACGATAACTGATAAAAGAAATGACACAATCAATATTTTTGTCTGTTTTTTGTGCAAAATGGGTTGAACAAAATAATATATTTTGCTGTAATACACTTATTTACAATAAGTTAATCAAAAAACTAAATAAACTAAGTGATATAATTGTATTACTAAGAGAAATACACATTTGAAAAAGACTGACCCACATATGAATAAAGTATTATTTTCTGTGTGTCAAAACTGCTTCTATCGATCCTATTCAGAGCTCAGGGTATTTTTTTTATAAATGAAACAAATGATGTTCACAAGAAGTTATACAAACACACACATGCACACACGCATTCTCACACACACATTCAGTCATGCGCACTAGCAGATACTCACATTCGAGTCTATCGTATTATGACTTCTCATAATGAAAAATAAATTTGAAACTTTTCAGATAAACAAAAATCGTATGACATTATATACTCGCGGTGATTATTATTTTTTTTTTATGATTAGAAAATAATAATTGAATGTTTACCTCATAAATGCAAAAATGAGAACACAGTGAATTTTTTTATGCAACATTACAAGGTAGTATTTTATGTTGTTTTTTTTTTTATACTTTTATTGTAATAAATTTTACAACTCAGGGACTTTTGTAATAAAAGATCTTATGTTATTCGCAGCAATGTCGATAAGTTAAAACTTTGGAAATTTCCAATTGATTTTTTTGAAAAAGTTTCAATTTGTTTTTCTCAAGACTCTTTTTTTTATCAACCCTGAGTTTTTAACACTAATAGATTTTTAATTTGAAGAATTATTCACTGACTGCTTTCCGAATTGAATTTTATCAAAATATTGTGCAGCGCGACCTCCACACTTCAAAAGACATTTAAAAAAAGCAATCATTATTCAATTCTCTACAAACAAAAAACCTAAATAATAACGAAGTCCTTCCAAGTTTTGAACAAAAAGTAAAAATTCAAAACTTAAAAGGCTTTTTTTACAATTAAAAACAAAAAAATTCAACACAGTTTTGAGCATTATAGTTCGATAATTTAAAAAAATAACATTTGCTTTGTTTGGATACTCAAAACTCACTTCCATTTACACTAAAAAAAATAATTAAAAAATCTGTATTCCGAATTGGAAAAAAAACGAAACAACGCTGAAACAACACTCTTAATAAATCTACATATTCTATAATACTGTACACATTAGTGTAGTTGGAATAGAATAAAAAAAAAAAAAAAAAAACAGCGATAAGCTGAACAGTCGAAGATCGAAATAATCGACTGCATCTCAAACTGTGATCCGATGAAAATTTTAAATAAATGCGCAGTGCTTAGCCAAGAGGCGTTCCTTCCAACTAAGAATACAGTAAGAGATGCAAACAAATGAAAGGTTGCCCTGACGTACCCATTATATATAGTAATATGCATTAATAATAATATAAAACTCTACATGTTTATTAAATGGACAACAAAGTTATTTTTTCAAAATATGAATCTCCTTTCTCAATGAAAACTTAATAATGCAGGTACTTTTGGTATCGATTCCTACACCGCTCTATTAGCAAGGTGACCTTGAAACATTCAAATTTTATGATGCAATCAGCCTTATAATTTAAATATTACCGACAAATACTATTTAGACATACCTTTAAAAATTATTTTCGGTTACTTACATCCACTAATTTCAGATGGCACAGCACGTACTGTTTAAGAAAGAACACGCCACAGTGTATTGTTTGTGTGTCGTACACGTCAAACGGTGCACTGGTAAACGATTTCATTTTAAACAGTACAAGTTACACCACCTGAGACTCACGAACGTAAGCACAGTGTAACGCTTACAGATACAGTGATTTCACTTACTTTCGGCACCTTTAGTGTCCTGTCACCAAGTTTTGTTTTTTTTTACTCTATACCACCGTCAGACATGCGCGTTAGGCAGCCAATGAGAAGCTAGCGCTCTGTGACTGTTTCTATAGAACAGGACCTGATTCAGTGCCATAAACACATTAGCTCGTGATTTGTGCATAGGCCAGAGATAAATCACAGTTGGTACACTGTGCATAAATATAATATGCCGGTTCTGCCTTCAAAACTATACTAGGCCGACGCATGCGCACTAAATTTCTTGGGACAAAAATATTGCCGAGTGGAGAAACTGCTTGTATACGTTTAAACTGTGACGTAAGCCACCACAGAAACCATTTTCAACATATGAATACTATATTTTAATATTTGATACAAAAAACAGAGCGCAAGTGTGCACATATAAATTGTACTCAAATATTTTCCTGCAACAGTTCTATCAAATTGATATACTTATTTGTTTTGGAATAAAGTACAAACCACACACTTTGTCTGTAACTCGAATAACTGTCTGTTATTTTTGAATCGATCGATTTAAACTTACAAATATTTATTGCTAATTTCATTTATACAACTTAAAAACCATTCACAAAGATAATATTAATTTAGAATTCATGATTTTTTTATACAGCGATATGCGAAAGAGGTATTCAACGCATTTCAAAATTTGATGACTGTTAATTTTCTTCAGCTGTTTTTTTTTTTTTAATTCAAAAATGCATTGTACTTTGTTTCCTTTTTTTTATTTTTAGCTGTGCTGCTTGCAACTTCATAAAATTTGCTTCCTAAACAGCGAATGTCCATAAAATTCCAATAAAATTTAAAAAACTATTTATATCGTCTGAATCTTGCATTTGATATTGTGTATTTATTTCTGATAGATGATACAACATACAAACTGCCATTTGGTGACTTTATTCCGAAATAAAACAATAATGACAAATCTTGTACACAATACTCGACAGTCAACTGTCAAGAATTCACCAATCGCTGTTTAAAACACACCGAATTCTAAATTTAAAATCGATATTAAACAAATTTTTATTAAAAGATATTTTTCACAAATTTGGCCACCTTTGCTCCTATGTATGCGGAGATTACATACATACTATTCTCTTTTACACCATTCAAGATATTATAATATAAGTATAATAAGTAAATAGTAAATATAATAATAGATCAGCACTGGATTAGTTTTATTTTATAGGTAAAAATTTTTTTCTTTTTTAATTATATTTTATATGTATTATATAATAATTATATCACAAAATAGACCGTTTGCATTTAGATATTGACAGTTGTAAGTAAACGTTAGACGGAGAGAAAAAACATGGAGATCTACCGAGTCTGTCAAAACTATCCGTTTGTTATTGAATTATGTTCCGGATATGTCAAAATGTCTAATGGTCAAAAGAATTAATTGTCAAACGATCGCATACGCTGTCAATGCCTAGGAGTGAATCTTCATAGAAAATCCAATAAGCAAACAATCTAGACTTGATCCGCGCTCAATGCATAGCAAAAACACGGATCCAAACTTTGAGCCAGCAAGACGCGGCCTTTTTAAAGCACGCGTCAACAGACCGCAATAATTGTACTCACACAAAAATATGCATCAAATGCTTTTTTTTTATAGTATATAAAAAAAATATGTATACTGGTACGAAGGTTTCATATTATTCTATAATCTAAATTTAATTTTTTCACTTATAATTATAAAAAACACTACATAAACGAAATACATTCATCATTAAAAACTAAAATGTGTGTAATTACAATTTTATGTAGACAAATAAGTCAGCGATATGTAAGACCGCTTCCATCGACCGTTTTCGGAGGTGAAAAAATCAAATTCAAAGTACAGCCATAAAACATAACCTCGCATACGTACGCTTTACGCAGATAAAAGACCTCTTGCAGGCAAACGACGACAATTCACTGTACATTCTTAGCCACTTGGGCTGGCGACCGCGATGGCTTGTTTAGCGGCCACCAGTTTCTGCTCAAATTGACACGAGCTCCGCGCGTTCATTCGACGTCGGATCAAGTTACTCTCGCTCGGCGGACTCAATCCGAATATTTTCGGAGTGTTGCTGTAGCCCTTACAAGGCTTGTTCGGAGTTACGTCGCGCGGTGAACTTCTCTTGTCCAATTCGAGATTCTTCAAGTTGTCAAGCAGGGTCGATGAAGCGGAAACGTGCTGTGACTTGTTCATCGTCGGCGCGTAAATATTAGGTCTTTCTGGAATTGTATTATCCAAGTTCATACTGAAATGTTGCAGCACTACTCTTTTCACAGCCATCGCAGACTCGGCAAACTGAGATAATTCCCGTGCAGAGTTATTGCTGAAAGAGAAATAAGCTTGATCAGTTATCTGTGATTAAAACATTGAATTAAAAAATGTTCAATAACTGAACAAATAATAACTGAACAAAAAACTAGTTTGATTTAATAGATACATAGATGCTTTGTTTACGCGAGGCTTAATACTGATGTTAACAGCGTTGAAATTTTGTGAACTAGTTAGTCCGTTATCATTTGTCAATTCCTGGAATTTTTGGCCAACATGTGTTAAAGCGTTCACGTGTAGTCCTAACTCGTGTACTTACTAAATGCAGTTAAAAATCACATTTAGTAAGGCTTAACTGAAGTTACGGAACTAATGTTAAGGAACATTTATGCTAACATGAACCGATGTTAACACCCAAGTTAAGAATCTTAACGTCAGCATTAAGCCTAGCGTAAATAAGGCAATTGTAAATTATAGACTCAATATAAAGATCTTTTTGACTTGATTTAATATTATTGTAGATCCTTAAATAAAATTATAAATAAATAAATAAAATACAATAAAATTTGATTTAATCAAGACAAGTCTAAAATACGTCTGATCACAACGAGATTATAATTTTGAATTCTTATTTGTTTCAAAAGCGTAGCTCTTAGAAACTGCCAAAACAAAACAATGTTGTGTCGACAATGTAGTGTATTATGTTGAATCAAAAAGACACAACATAACCTGATTTAATAACTATTAAAAAAAATTATAAAAATAATCGGCTAAATTCAAGCAGAAAGCAAACTGGTTTTTGCCGTTTAAAAAAAAAAAAATTAAATATTTACCGTTTTATAACGCTAGGCGTAGTCAAAGGTCTGCTAGTTGCGGTATTTCCACCGGTGTTAGGAGCCGCGAGACGTAACCAAGGATGCTCCAGTACTTTAGCAGCACTGATGCGATTAGATGCCTCCTTCACCAGTAAAGAGCTGATCAAGTCTTTTGCCTCTGATGATATATCAGCCCACTCTCGATCCGGAAACTCATATCTTCCTTCTTGAATCGATGTAAATAACAGCTCCTGTTACAAAACAAAACAGTAACCATAAAAATGACGTTTACAAAACAAAAGAAAATAACATAAAAAAAAGACAAACAATTAAGTACCTGACAGGATTGACAGTTATCGCCTCTCTCCCATCCACAATCATTCCCACAATTGCCATAGAACGGCGGATATCCACAAAGTAAAATGTATGTAATAACACCCAGGCTCCAAAGATCGCATCGTTTGTCATAAGTACTTGCTTCACCCACAAACGCTTCCACCACTTCGGGCGCCATGAATTCAGCACTGCCCACCTGGAAGTACAAATAAAAACCGTGAATTGTTTTTCAATTAGGTCTAAATAAATTCTTCAAATACAAGCTATGAATTTACACAAAAATTGAGGATTGGTGTAACATTAACTTTTCTGAGAAATAGATCATCTGGCGTAAGCGGCGGACTACAGAAAGTGACACACAGAATAGGCGGATTAAATATTTTTACATTATGTTTTCTACCAGTTAAAAACTGCGGTTTACAATGTTCATCGGATAATCGAGCAATGGATTAAAAAATGTATAATATAGATTTTTTCACTTACAGGAGTTAGTAACTGAGGCGTTGCGATGGGACTTGAAAGGCTGGAATTGAATTTGATTCCAGAGCCAAGATCGAAATCACATATCTTTATTGGGCACAACGAGTCTTTACGGACACACAATATATTCTCCGGTTTGAGATCACGATGTGCAATACCCTTGCCGTGCAGGAAATTAAGAGCACCAGCCACTTCTTTCACTATCTGCGCCGCCTCCACTTCAGAAAAGGATACATGCTCTTGAATACGGCGCAGCAATTGGCCTCCTTCAACCTGTGCGACAACAAAAAAAAAAAAAAAATTGTTTAATTCAGTTGGAAATTTACTAAAACTATTTTCACAAGTGCAGTACTATTGAGGTTTGCAATTGTTTAAAACGACGCGCTAGTTCGTTATTCCAAAAAATTTAATAAAATAATTCTGTTATCATTACACAGATCTTGAAATGTTATTTTGAAAAATTAATTTAGAGACAAAATAACAGAGCAAATTATGCACACCTTGAATTTTATAAAATGTAGTATTTTTTAAAAAAAAGAGTCGGCGCAATAACAAATCGACTCATTTAATTTTTAAAAAAATCATCACCTAATTTTATACAAATAAGAATCCGAAAAACAAGACATACGTCTAATAATAATTCAGTGCCATCTAGTAGTTCCAAAAACAACCGCCAGTGGCAATCAAGCAATGTCAAATCAGATGTTGGGTGAACGTGGAACAAACTGTGATGCTTTTACTGAATTACATATCACAGTTCAATTTATACTTGGTTTACGAATTCCACTAATTTTAGTATGTATGTTCGAAGGGTTAAAAATTAAAAAAAATATATTTTTACCTTTTCAAAAACAAGATAAAATTTCTCTTCGTCCTCAAAGAACTCCGTAAGTTGAATTATATTTGGATGTCCTTGACAGTGATGGAACGTTTCCACTTCACGGAATACCTGCAACCAATTAACGATTTTAGATTACTTAGTTAACTAGGCGTTAAAAATTACGTGCAAAAAAATCTTCATTACATAAAAAACAAATTTTATTTTTAAACAATAAGTTATTGTTCGATGAATGGTCTTGGTTCAAGTATCAAAGGTAAATTGTCATATTCAAATATTATAATCTAAAATTTATTGGAAAAAACAACACAAGATATTTTTTTTAGAATATTCGCTCATTAGTGGATGCAACAAACACAAGCAATTCCTGCTGTTCGGCGAGTTCCTTTCCTCAAGTAAACAAAATTTATTACATATAAAGGCTAAATAAGGAATTTCAAAGCATGCGAGTAACTATCTATAGGACCACTGCCCTTCAAGGTATCATCTTAGGAATATGGGCAAGGTAGAAGATAATAATTACTGCCGCTTCTGTATTTTATTTATTTATTGTAAATTATAGACGCGTCGACAACTTAGGTCATTAGCGTTTTGATTACATTAAATAACACCTCACTTAAAACATCCATGAGCGGAGGCGGGATTCGAACCCACGACAGTCTGATCTAGAGCCCGCGACGCTAACCACTGGAGCACAATGTCCTCGCCGCTTCTGTAAAGAAGCAACATAAACTGCTGAACATATTTTGTGTTCATGTCAAGCAATTTTCTCCAAATGACTGCAATAATACCTGACCAAGCCATTCTTAGAACCTGATGAGGTTTGGAAGGCGGCCCCCGGGAAGATATTAAGGTATATCAAAAACCTACTGCCTGTATGGGAATAAATACGAGGGGATTCACAAGAGATCTTTTAGGTCGCAGTGTATGTAAGGCTGCACCAGCTGCCCAACGCCTCATGTAATTCTAATTCTAATACTATAGGACGCTACTAGCCGTCTTCGTGACGTGAAAATTCGTGATCTTCAAAATGATACCACCATAGCCTCGTATCGTAATATTAACCAATCACATCACGGGTCGTTATTTTGAAGATCACGAATCTTCACGTCGCGAACATGACTATTGTTTACGCGTTTGTTCAGGCAAATGAGAGAGCCTCAACGATTCACACGAACACTTTTAAAGCGAAACTACTTTAAGGTACGTGCAGTATGGAGCAGTGATTCTAGATGGTAGCGTAGATCATAGCAGGGCTTGCTTAAATTAATGTATTGTTATATATGCTAGCGTACACAACGAAGCAGTGAGTGTAGCAGGTATAAGCGCTGTTACAAGAGCTGCTAGATTCAAGAATGTATCTCACCATTCTTTCAGCGCGCTGACTACTACAATCAACGTGTGACAACTGTCAAATGGCCGTTACAAGTTTCGCAATGGATGTGACTAGTTTAATAAATGAAATTTTGCCAGTTTTTATTTAATTTGTTTAGAGTTTTTTCTAAGACGTATTTAAAAGTGTTAGGTTCTATACGTAAATATTAAAAAAAACCGGTTTAGGTAAAATTTTAATTCTTGGTATAAATGATGAAATTCGCCATGTTTAGATCGTTTTCTATTAATAGGGTGGACATGATAGCTCCTACCCAAATTTGTATTTAAAATATACCACTTTGTAGCAGAAGAACACAAATATTCGTCTTCGCTATCTGACATTTCAAACGCAATTTAAACTTGTATCAATGCTAGTATCAAAGCTTCGTTGTGCAAACCTATAAGCGCTTATAATTTCAGCCACCATCTAGAATCCCAGCTGCGTACTGCACGTACCTTTACGAGTATTCGCTGTACGATGTCGCACTAGGAACGAATTAACTCAGTCGAGAATTACATGTTTTTGGTTTACAATGTTGCTTTCGATAAACTCTTGTTATGATTATTTAAATTGAAGTTCAGGAAAAATCTTAAAAAATCGTTCAATTACGAAGCAATCTCATTTTTTTTTAAATGAATACAGAAATACAAAAAAGCACAGGTAAAGGAAAAAAACAAATAGAAATAATTAAAACAAGGTTTCATTCTTAGTATATGAACTGTAAGATACTCAAATTTTATTCGACACCAAAATAATCGCTAATCAGATTACAAGAAGCCAGGTGAATTCAATGAAATTTGAAGAAAAAATGTCGTTAACTAAAATAAAATTCGGTTTCTATAGGCCAGATGACGGACCTCCCATAGACATCCCACAGTACATTAAACCATGTACATTCACTTTTGCTATCATTTGTATTTTTATACGGTCAGTGAGCGGCACATTCGAATAAGGTACAAGTTAGCCTTGACCGTGAGATGGCCCGATTCACAATATTATGTAATGTGAAAAAAACAACACACACAAAAAAAGGGGTTTGTCAGTCATGCATGAAATCCACTTTTAATAATAACTTAAGGAAACAAATTGTATAAAAAAATTGCAAGAGTTCATCTACATAAAATTTCCGTTAACGTGAGTGGATTAATTTCAATGTTCACAGAGTTAACAAAAAAAAGAGACAATAATAAAATTTAAAAAAAATACTATTAACGTATATTTTTGTTTATATCACTAATGAATGCTTTTGTATCTTTTCGTCACGTAAAAGTCTCATTAATCTGCACTCAAAAACGCGATTCGAATTTTCACGCAAATAAGCAGCTTGTTAGTCAATCAGAATTATTATTTTATTTTAATTAATTGAACTAATGTAAAACTCTTTAATTAGAAGAATAAAAAAAATGTTATGTAGCCACGTGTTCATTTTTAGGCGCGATCTTAGCGAAGCTAGAAGCGCCTATATACACTCGCTTTGTCTGTGAATTTGTCACGCTATTTTGTGTCACGCGTACAGCCCAAATGGCTTAACCGATTTTATAAAACTTTTTTTTGTTCGATTCCTCTCGGGGTCTATTTGATCCTAACGTCGCCCGATTTTTGAATTTTGGCCCCAGAGGGGAGCAAATTAGAAAAAATGTTGTTTTTTTGTTTATAGTTTGCTCAATTTAAGTCAGATCGATTCGAAACCTGTCTTAAACAAAAGAGGAGAAAATTCTAGATAGATTTTATGTACAATATTGTGTCAACACAGTTTTTTTGTACAGATTTATATGAAAATAAAAATGTATAAATGCGACTTTATCTAATAAATCGCGAACTTGTTTCGGTTGTCCTTGTTTTTACTAATAACTATATCATTTTGGTACGCTGTGTAACATTTATTACATGGCTTCAAAGTTGAATCGTTCAATTGTTTTTAAAGCTAAACACTTCTATGACTTGAATATTAATCGGCACGCCGGACATACGAAAATATTTACAATTTTAGAATTAATGCAATCAAAGCTGTCAGATTACACATAAGTGACCTTTAATCATTTGAAGTACAGAGTTTGATTTGTATAATATACGTATACAGTGTGTCCACAGACTCATCCTCAACATGGGGATCTCCGTTGTCATGGGAGATAGAGATTTGGTTAAATGAAACAAAATGTGCAGAATCTCCAGTACTACTACCCTGCGTAGTCAAACTTTCCATATTTTTCTTGGTTCGCGACCGACAGTTGAAAAACGAGATTTACTCATTTTCGTTTTTTGTTTATAACTCGCTTATTAAGTAAGTTGGAAAAAAAATATTTTCACTTTCTTAAGGCCCTTTTTAATGAAGATTTCAAATCTCTTTTCATACTTTTATTTACTTTTATAGTTTTAGAGATACTTGTATTAACTTTGTTTTTTTAAATACACGTCAAAGATGGCCATGACACCATTCGAAAGAGATTTTTTTTCTGTTTAATTTGATATCAGGGTTGATGGATTTATTTTCAAAAATAGCAGAGTTATGCGTAAAACACTGACTTTTAATGGTAGGCTATGCTAAATTAATTGATAAAACAACAGAAGGCTTAGCAAACAGTTGAAATTCGCGTTGGCTTAGTAAACGGCTGTTTTGTTTCAGCTGTCAAAGTATAGTTTGTTGCTAATTTGTCAGTTTACTAAGTGATTTATTAAATTTACTTTTGTTATCATGGAACCATTTTGTAACAATGAAAAATTTGATATGTTATCTTGTTACATTCTATGTCACAAAAATTCGACCAGAGCTGCAGAAATGTACTTCGATCAGTATCCAGAACGAAGACAACCTCATTCGTCTATTTACAGAAACTTACGAGTAAATTTAATAAACTATGGATCATTTAAAAAGCCGTTTACTAAGTCAACGCGAATAAGTGAAGAAGACAAAACTACTGTTTTATGATCAATTGTTGAAAATCGCTTATTTTTCATTGTTACAAAATGGTTCCATGATAACAAAAGTAAATTGAATAAATCACTTAGTAAACTGACAAATTAGCAACAAACTACACTTTCACAGCTAAAATAAAACATCCGTTTACTAAGCCAACGCGAATTTCAACTGTTTTCTAAGCCTTCTGTTGTTTTATCAATTAATTTAGCATAGCCTACTATTAAAAATCAGTGTTTTACGTATAACTCTGTTATTTTTAAAAATAAATCCATCAACCCTCAGATCAAATTAAAGAGAAAAAAAATCTCTTTCGAATGGTGTCATAGCCATCTTTGACGTGTATTTAAAAAAACAAAGTTAATACAAGTATCTCTAAAACTATAAAAGTAAATAAAAATATGAAAAGAGATTTGAAATCTTCATAAAAAAGGGCCTTGAGAAAGTGAAAATATTTTTTTTCTAACTTCCTTAATAAGCGAGTTATAAACAAAAAACGAAAATGGGCAAATCTCGTTTTTCAACTGTCGGTCGCGAACCAAGCAAAATATGGAAAATTTGATTAGGCAGGGTAGTAGTACTGGAGATTCTGCACATTTTGTCTCATTTAACCAAATCTCTATCTTCAATAACAACGGAGATCCCCATGTTGAGGATGAGTCTGTGGACACACTGTATAGTATATACAGGTGAGTTACTAAGAATGTCTCGGGCGATATCTCATTTATTATGAGCATTAGAAAAAAAAGTTTTAAATAAAAGTTGGATTTATTTTTAGCTATACAGGGTGTACGATGTAATCATGGGTACAACTGACTTGTATATTTATAAATGGAACATCCCGTATATTTTCACTCAGGCCAATATATTGTCCATTCGGAAGCCTACATAAAATTGTGTCGTTTTTGAAATTCGGTTGCGACGTTGCCAAAATATTCAACTTTATCTGCAAAATTCTACATTTTCGTTATCTACTACTAAAATACACACCAACCACATTTTTCAAGTTGAGTCAATTATTGCGTGTCAAGTACTATCCGGCCTCTTTGCGTACTCGCGACTCGCATACTCTCCGTACGTCTTGCGTACTATTTTAAATTTTAATACTTGAAATTGCGTTCGAACCCAATTTCCGAAAATTAACATTTATACATCTTTTGCATTAAATTGGCGCCGACTTTAAAATTTTATTATTTTTCTCTTTTTAGTGGCTTTTTTGACGGTGGTTCTATTTTTTTATAAAAAAAATTTAATACATGCGTACTGTGTACTTTAGGAAGGATTTGCGTACTATATTATAGGTTACTGCGCCTACCCAAGAGAGAAATGTTGTCTGGCAACGCTGGATACAACACTGTCGACTTTCTCAATCGACGTTTTTGGACAAACTGTGTAGGCAGGGTCAAAACCTCTAACAATAATTAATAATTTTTGTAACTTCAGCTGTGAAACTCACCCTAGCACGAGCATGACCGGGAATCTTGTCAATGATTTTAACAGCATACTCTGTGTCGGTGTAAATATTGACACACGTTTGAACGCTAGCGTATGCTCCTTCACCCAAGATCTCTCCGGTTAGCTTGTATAATTCTGTAACAAAAAATTACCTAAATATAATACATATATTATATATCATTTGCAGGCATGTAGAAATCACAAATAGGTAGAAATAAGGAGACGGAGAGAACGGGATTCAGTAACCATAATACCAATAATAATACTAATCTTTCAATATACAAAAAACTTTAATCTAAAAGCTTGCATCTATAAATCCAAAATAAATGTAATGCTCTTTAATGAGCCATTTTCGTAAGAGTAGTTCATTCAATTATCCACGAGAGGCAGCACTTGTGGTAGGGACAAACATTATTTATTCCCCGTTAGTGTCGTGTCATTTAGTGGTATAACTTAATTATTTAATTAATTTAATAATAATAATAATAGAGAACTAAAAATGGTCACTCGGAGCCAAAGTCTGTTGTAGATTATAGACGCGTCGACAACTTAGGTCATTAGCGTGCCAAAGCCTGTTAAGCACTAAATTAACACTGTTAAGATGTTTAAACACTAAATTAACATTTATTATCAAGTTATTTTTTGTACTTGAAAAAGTCTAAATATATAGACGAAACGTCGTACATTCAATTAAATAAACCAAATATTTTGTCCACTATCCTGCGATTATTCTTAATTTTATTATCAAGCTTTCGACACACTATTGTGTCCTCATCAGGATTATGACTAAATCTACGTGAACTATTGTAAATGGGCACGTTGTTCATGTAGATTTAGTCATAATCCTGATGAGGACACCATAGTGTGTCGAAAGCTTGATAATAAATGTTAATTTAGTGTTTAAATATCTTAACAGTGTTAATTGGTGCATAATCATAGTGTTAATTTAGTACTTAACAGACTTTGGCTCCGAGTAACGATTTTTAGTTCTCTATTATTAATCTTTAACGGAGCATAACTTCTATTTAATAATTTATTAATTAAGTTATACCACTAAATTGATACGACACTAATGGGGAATAAATAATGTTTGTCCCTGCCACAAGTGCTGCCTCTCGTGGATACTTGAAAGAACGTATCTGTGTTCTCTGGAAAGAACTACTCTCAGGAAAATGGCTCATTGCAGCAATGTCGATAATTCAGTTGTCCTGTTTAGTGTTTACAACAAGGTTTCAGCCATCTACCCGTCACCGGAAATATTACGAGTTATGAATTGTCAGTTCTCTTTTTCTTTTTGCATGCGTTACTGTTTATTGGTTTCAACAATTCAGCAAGTTGTTAAGCGCTTTATTACCGCGCCAAAAATTTTACGTTACATAACGTTATGTAAACATAAATTGACAATCGGATAAATAATTATGTCTGAAACGATAATATTATTGTTTCTTCTACCGCATAATAGTACGATGTACATAAAAGGTTATGCAGTATCTGTAAGCATTAACCTGTTTACAACTTTACACAATAAATTAGTAAACAATAATTAAATGCGTTAAAAGTGCAAATTACTGTTTATGGATATGAAAACAAGAAAGCATTTTGTTAATCAGTAAAGTAATCCTACACACGAGCATGTTGTTTACAATGTTTTCAAAGAAAAATAATGCGCAAAAACAAGCCAACGTTGCCGTACAACGCAATTTACGTGTAGCGCGGACATAATAGTATAAAAATACAATGTTGTTTATCGATAGATTAAAATATTAATCAGTGAAATAAAAAACACGCGATTTATGTCGCCAACTTTTGAAATTAAACTTTGACTTTTAAGACATTGTTTGCGCTATATCAATCTAAAAAATTAAAATCACAAATGTGGATATAAATTTTACATGTCGCTTTAAAATGGCTATTTAAATGTATCTCTCTAGTCGATTTGTATACACAAATAATTTTGACATTGTTATACAGATTCAGTGTGGTCAACAAAAAACAAAATAATCGTGCCCATAACCTAAAATTGTCCTGCTAAGGAAAATGGAAATACGTACTAATTTTATGCATAAAAACAGAAAAAGTGTTTACTTTCGAGGTGCTCAAAGATGGCGCGTTTACGTTCTGGCATCTGGCAAAACGCAATTTTTTTACGGTATACTTCTTGTTTTCGGGACCAAAATATTATGTAATAACCAGGGGTGTTACGAATATTCGCATCCGCATCCGTAAATGCGGAATATTCGCATTAATTCAGACATCTGCATCCGCATTCACATCCGCATCAATCAATGCGGAGTTTTTACGGATGCAGATTCACATCAACAAGTAACTACATGTAAAGAAAGTGCGCGGAGCCAGAGTGGCACGTGCTAAAAATATGATTAAATAAATAAAAAGTAAAAATTAAATTGATTTTCAGTTATTTATGCACTTAAAATTTAAATAATTATCCTTTTAAAATCCCAAAATCCGCATCCGCATCAAATCCGCATCCGCGGATGTCTAAATTTTTGCATCCGTAACAACCCTGGTAATAACAAGCAAAGCCAATTTCTAATTGAACAACCTAGCACGCCCTAACCGCACCACCACTACAAAACTGATACTTCAGTCTTGAGTAAGAAAAATATGTCTATTCCTCAGAACTCTCTGCCTATGGTCAGAACCGGTAACTGTGCCTGCTAAGAACATGGCGGCCACTTGCGCAGCATGCATGGATGTCTACACTTCAAGTGATTTAGCTAGCTAAGCTGTGGCATGGCCTCAATAACATTCTTCTTTTTTTTCCAACACTGTAATTTATCGAATGACATAACAAACAACTTGAACAATCTACATATTCGCCAGGCCTTTAACATTATTCAGAATTATCTGTACCAATATTTACATAAAACAAAACACGGGATAAATGTGCTAAATGCGTCATTTTTTGTTTAACAAAAAACCATGTGATCGATAAAAATATGTATGAGAAAATAAACAAAGTATGTGTTACGTGTATCTATACACTTACTATATAGGTAATATTATTTGACATATTTACATTTTGCAAATAAAAATAGTTCTCCCTTCTTTAAATATCAAATCGCACTTACAATGATACTTAATAATCACGTTCAATTATGTTAATTGCGACAAATAATAGATTTTGTCATATTTATAAACAAAACAGAGCTATCTGTCAATCGAAAGAAAAAACTACTTCGAAAATTGAAATCATACAACAGTGTTAAACAATGTTTTAAAAATCAATTGTTGCGGGAATGTGAAGTTTTAAATGACGCTCTATTCACTATTCTATTGTATATATTATGACTAGCGACCCGTCCCGGCTTCGCCCGGGTGGTATGAAATTATGATTTAATAGCGGTCACCCATGGCTTCGCTCACGTATATTTAGTATATAGTTAATTTGTTATCCCCCCCGCGAGAATCTCTCCCCTTGCGTAGCTTTCTATTCGTGAAAGATTTTTTAGAATCGGTTTAGTAGTTCCAGAGATAAGAATTTATGATTTATTAGCCCCCCTCAAGAATTTTTCCCCCTGCTCCCGCGAGAATCTCTCCCCCTGCGTAGCTTTCTATTCGTGAAAGAATTTTTAGAATTGGTTTAGTAGTTCAAGATATAAGAATTTATGATTTATTAGCCCCCCCCGCAAGAATTTCTGCACCTGCCCCTCGCGCCAATCTCTCCCCCTAAGTGCATTACAAGTTATAACATTGGAGAAGTTGATTGTATTATGTAATAGATGTTATCATATTCAATATTGGAACGTTGAAAGATGCCGACACATAATATTATATTATAAGCTGTTGAATTAATTATTGTTATTAACTGAATTTGCCCTTTTTATTATTACCAACCGTTTTAGGAAGTTGAATAGACTGTAAATTATAGACGCTCGACAACTAACGCCATAAGCGTTTATATTTTTTTTCGGGGGAAGTATAGGTAGATATATGTTTACACATTAAAAATGTTCATCAAAATTCAAAATAAAAGTTAATGTGATCTTTGCCAATGCATTTCATGATTCATCAACAGTGGTACTTCATATTTCGGAGCGTAAACATTAATAGCGGACACACCCAAATGGATCGGTGGGCGCGAGCGTGGGTTTGGGAATCCCCGTTCTTATACGGCATAGCATTATAAAAACACTGTTCACTTATCCCTCGAAAACGAGAAAAAAATCGACAATTATCAATTGTAATTAAATTGAAGAAGATCCATGAACTGTAAAGTTAATAAAAAACGGAATATTTTTTTCTTCCGCAAATTGTGCATATTACTACGTTCAAATCACAACCAATACGAGCATGAATTCCTTCACAAGATGACCTTACTAACGTATGCACAATCTACGTAGATTATAGACTGCGGGTAAAGTGGTAAACACTTTAATATGAATTGCTCCGGCGTACATTATTTATATGTTTATTAATGTAACAAACATTTCCGTGTTGTCGAAAGGAATATTAAATCATTAAATCGATTCAACATTGATACTTCACTGGATTGGAAATAATACAATTATTATTATCTCTTTCACCATTGCACCTTTACAAGGGCAGTTGTTAAACCGTTTGTGTATGCCATTCAATTTAATCAAGAACAATTTATTACTTACTACACCCTGAAAGATTACTCAAAACAAAACAACAAATAAACAAGAAGGCATAAAGACAGCTAAAAATGTTATTTTTATTAAAATTGGGCTATGCGTAACATGTCCATAAAAACAAATTTAAAAATACCCAGCTTGAAAAATGTATTCTTGTTCCTAATGGATGAATGAACTCCCACTATATTAATATATGCATGGTAAACTGCTTTAATTTTCTGCGCAACGTCCGAATTTTTTTTTGTGTGTCCAGAAATTCTAACCCACTTCCAAACCTAAAATAACTGGAAAAATTCCAAATACGAAAATTATTAATCCAAAGGGTGTGAAATAGAGGTTAATATGGTCCTTGCGAAGAAAGGGCATTTCTGTTAGATTTTAATTATATTTACTAGGCGTTGCGAAGTTGCCCGTGCCCATTTCGTATTTGGCTGATTTTTTTAGACGTAACTTAAAGCACTCCCAGGATAATCTCTACACAACCGTGCAAACCAAATGGAAATCGGTCCAGCGGTTTTCAAGTTCATCGTAAACATACCCACAGACGTGAAAAGAGGATAATAGAGATTATTTCCGTAACAGGTCACTGTCACCTTAAACAACACGTTGCGAAATCGAGTAGCTATTTTAAAACGCAAACAATTGAGAATATGCATACAAAAAAACTCTCGCATTTTGACATGTTTCGCTTGACACAACGACGAACGAACAAATGAAAACTCATCAAACAAACCACGTCTGTCTCGATTCAATTGTTTTATTAACCGGAAATCACTTTCTGTCTGATTGATGTCCAACTGTTTATTTAGCGATAGAAATCGTACATTGTCGATCATGAACTAGCAGATTAAACACGCAAAATCTTAACAGACCGATAATATTGCAGAATGTAAATTATAAACGATGTTGGCAATAAAAATAGATATTGGATTTTATTAATATCTAAATAATAAAAAATGATATCGATTTAAATTAGTTTTAATATTTTATTATGCGATCGGATTGACGTACATGTTGATCAATGTATTTTGAATTTCTAACAAAATCGCTAATAAAAATAAAAAAAGAATCTTCTCTGACGCAAATCACGTATAAATTTTCTCACCGCCATTTATCAAATAAATAGCCACACTACATCAACCATATTTATAAATTTCCGTTTCAATAATAAAAAAATATTATTTTTTATAGCATCCAATTCATAGCAGCACATGATACACGCTCAGTAGCGTGCGCAGTGGGTTTCGTTGAAGGAGAAAGGGTCACTGTAGTACGGTGACCTTTCGTACATAATAAAACTGATAGAATATCAAATCAGGTCGATTGATGCAGCATTATTTTTAGCACAAAAAATGTAATATTCAAACATTTTATGCGAAATGTATTATAAGAGAGATTCGAATCAACGGACCATCCATGCTTCAACATCTCAGGTTCCTCTTACTGACCATGGATCAATTGGATTTGAAGTATAACAAAATTCCTTGCATTTTTTTGAAAATCAGTATCTCAGAAAATAAAACTCATTGATATCAGAAATTTCTAGCTTCTTTCCCTCACACTCGCCTTGGAAATAATCGTTCTGCTCCAAATTTATCAATTAAGGAATCAAGTGATTTCAAAATTCCGGATTCAGCGTACGATACGCTAATGACTTGATTTATCGAGCGTTTCTAACCTACAATATCTCTTTTCAACGTACGAAAGACGGTTAAGAATCCAGACATGTAGAAAATATGGATCGAGGAACTTTTGAACTAGTGAGTGATAATATTTCATGCGAAGCAGCGAAATATGAAATATTTTGACCCAACAGCAAAAGTAAAGTTTTGAAATTGAAAGGTGTCTAAATTAACGTATTGTTTCAATGTTTTTACATAGCGTTTATTAAAATTACATTAAAAATCAAAACGCTTGCAAAAAAAATTCAACGTAAACAAAACAGAATTGGAAAGTTGTTAGTCATATCCTGACTGCATTAAAATTAGAACGAAAACAATGTCTATGCTTAGTAAGTCATCGTTAGTTGGCATTTTATAAAAATGCCACAAATAATAAAAAAAAATAGGTTTCGTCAAACTACATTAATCTGATCCGGCAATAAGTCATATTATACTCGATAAATGATTGGACGGACTGTTGGTAGAGTACTAGAGGGCAGAAAAAACTTCTTATATTCTTGCAAGTTACATGTCAAGCCCATCAATGCTTCTTAATTTGGCAAATAATTGGTTATGGTCTTGTATATAGAACCATGAAATGTATATGGAATTATTGATGTAAACCATGGAAAACCTCAACAAGATTGCCGGTACAGAAATCATGTAAAAAAAGCTAAGCAGAAGTGGCAGGTGACGCGGGTTATGTAAATCGTGCAAATGAAGAAAGTAACAGTACTATATTATGGTATCCTACACGCAAGAAAAGTTGGAAATCAAGTGACGAGATGGGCTGATCTTGCCGAATTTGTAGAGCCTCTTTAGCCAACAAAAACTATAAACCGATTTGAACGGAAGAAGCTGGAGGAAGCATTTTCTCTGCAATCCTAAGGCGATTATTATTAATGAACGTCATGGTGGCGCTATAAAACAACATTCCAACAATCTTGGCATCAGGCCCAATAAAAGTATTGATAGTTATAAAAATACTGTTGTTTTGATTTATAAACTATTATTACATAAAAAAAGTTCACAATAGTAAAAATATATCAAGGCTATTAATTCCACACAGCATTAATATCGTATTATTATTTACTATTAAATGAACGTTACCACGCAAAATTCAATAAGTTCACTGAATATAATAAACACCTACAATAATATGTAAATTAAAATCAGGTGACGCTACGGAACAACGCGACGTGTTGATATACAATCTGTATGACCCAGATCTGCTTATGAGTGGTCAGATATGATCAAAAACATGGCCGTGTGAATGCACCTTAACATAAATCTAGAGTAGGTCCACGTTGAAACGACTTTAAAGAGCTATAATTTTATTAGATCAGTGATCTTCAATCTTCATGAAACTCTAGAATCCTTAAGATTCATCACGCGTCTGATTAAATACAACGAAACATAAATATGTTATTTTGTATCACAAACAAATAATAGATTAATAATTTGGAGTTTTTTTATCGGAGTTTGTCTACGAGTTCGGGGTCCTTAAAAATCTTTAGGTCTCGCGGAACAAAAATTGATGACGGCTTCAAACTCGTCATATGGGTACAGGACCGGTCCTAGGACTGCTGGCATCCATATATGCAGTAATTCTCACTGTCAGCGCCTGTCCCATTGTTGGGGACGTAAATGCTGACATAACAGGAGCTCCTCTTTATTTTTTCTTAGTTCCACAAACACTGTGGGAATTGGGATCTAGCTTATCACAGTTTCTTTACGACGTGCAGGAGTAAAAACAGTAAGAGGCAGGAGGAGAAAAAACGCTGACTTATCGAGCAACGACTTAACGAGACGGCAACTGTACTCACATCTCTTTTCTCTCTTGTCAATATAATTACGTAAAAAATTGACTTTTATCTATAATGATGGCATTAAGATGACAACTCAATGGTGCATTTTTACACTGCCTGCCACTTCTGGGACGAGTAAACTGAACACATACTTTAGACTTCATATATAGAGTAAAGGGAACTAGTTCAAAACATCCTAGATTCTAGAACATTAAACCTTTTAGACTCTTAGACACCATGGACGGAATATAGTCGGCACGCCATTGATTGATGTACACAATTGAAATAATTAAAAATATGTTATACGCTGTCGAAAAAATTTGACTTATTATTCAAATAACATATATTATGAGGTCGACACAAGTCGACAAAAGTTTCATGGCACTCAATGCATTATCGAAATAATTCTTTTCATCTACGTTTGAATAGTTTTGTTGTCCACTAAATTTCTTTATCACGTCATGACCACATTAAATATTTTTTGAAAAAAATTGGCACGTAAATGTGACAAGGTTCGCCATCCCTGTGATACTATCAATATTACAATTATAGGAATAAAATGATAGTCCGGCATTATAACTGATCTAATGATTGCATTAAGAGGCCAAACCATTTTTACATTTCCAGTTCTGGAGCAAACAGAGTTGATGGCTCTTATGCAAAGGAACTTCTAGTTCCAAATGTTCTATGCGTCATCCAGGCTCGTCCTGGCCATAGGGCGTATCGAGAGAATTCCCGGCGGGACGGTCTAATGACTCCATTCTCAAAAGTCGTATGAGGAGGACCAGGTCGATCCATTTTTCCCGGTAACTTTTTGTGTCTCGGGCCAACCTGCCATCATCCCCGACTTATATACCTATTTAATAATACACTATTCTAATTTCTAATAGAGTTCTAACATTAGAACGACGTGTTAAATTGCGCGTTTAGTGCGGTGACCTCGCTAAATCCAAACCGCACATTTCAATGATACGGTGACAGACAGTTGGCATAACTGTAAATAAATTACGGAGACTGAACTGGAGGATATCCTCACACTTCCTATAAATAAATATGTTTATTTACAAATTGCACTAATCGAGGTACAGAATTATTATCTGCCACAATTAAAAACCGCTTCCTGTTTATGTTCTCAATACAAAATTTAAAAAACCATTTAAACGTCTAAAAAAAACTTATCGATTCGTACACGTGCCAACAAAATTATTTGCACAAAATAATTATAGTAATTTACAGAGACAATAGCAAAAAAAGAACTGTATTGTCTGTGAGAAACAATAGAACGTCAGAAAGTACTTGAATACGATAATTATTCCGTTGTGAGATTTCTAACAGAATTCAAATGTATATAACAAAAACATTTTCAAAGATACCCGACTTTCAATTTTGCAATTAAACCGTATATTTTAAGGAAAAAAAACTGCTAAATTATGAAGATTCGCAATATTTACTATTATCTAATAAAGAAACTGTCCTAGTTCTATGGAATTATATAACATTTGTACATTAAAAATAAACAATGAATGAATATATCTATGGCCAACTGGCGAAACTGCTCAAGATGACTTTGTTATAAATTTGACGATTGAATGAGCCATTTTCCTGAGGGTAGTTCCTTCAACTATCCACGAGAGGCAGCACTTGTGGTAGGGACAAACATTATTTATTCCACATTAGTGTCGTGTCATATTAGTGGTATAACTTAATTATTTAATTAATTTAATGATAATAATAATTTTATAATTAAGTTATACCACTAAAATGACACGCCACTATGGGGAATAAATAATGTTTGTACCTACCACAAGTGCTGCCTCTCGTGGATAACTGAAAGAACTACTCTCCAGAAAATGGCTCATTAATCCAGCAAACACCGAGACGACCGAAGTTCATTAACTCGAGTTATATGACCGGCAGTGCTGTCTCTTTTCATTGCTGCGATAAAATTATAGTTGGTGTGACACATCCACTGAACACAGTGAACAGTCAATAAGCAGTGTTGAAATGCAGTTTAAATTTAAAATTTACATAAAAACTGTGTAAAAATCCGTTTGAAGACATGGAAAAAACAAAAATACTTAAATTTTGACACACGCCGTTTTAACTTGGTCACAATTTAGTATATTTATAACATGGGCTTGTCATAACAGACAAATTTACGGCGCCACGCATTGCATGCATAGGTATATGCAAAATTAAGTCACCTGATTTTAAACTGAAAAACAATGTTATTGTTAAATGCTAATTGCAAGGGCGCACGCAGAATTTTATTCAGGGGAAGGGGGCAAGAGATATGGAAGTAAACATGAATATCCGGTTATCATACTGCAATTATAGGTCATAAACGATAGGTCCAAACGTTCTATGTGCAATTCGGGGAAATTTCGGGCGCCAAAAGTCAAGAACGGAAAATAGAAGGGATTAATATAAATTATGAAGTAAGTTTTATGAATTTTAACACTATTCTATTATTTCAAATCGGGGGGGAGGGGGCGTACGCCCCTGGCTAATTGTATTTTTTTTTAATCAGCAATTACGCGTCAGTTTTCAATACTACAATTACGAAGAATAATTTAAAATACCAAACGTATCCGCATGGTCATAGTTTTATTTGATTACAATTTAAAATTTAAATTGAAAAATCACAAATAAATAAAACATTTCCAATATATATTTCAATTGTTGAAAATGCGACCTTAGCAACGAAAAATGTATGAATTTAACTACAAAAGCAAGCCACTGGCAAGACGCATTTTTCAAAACTCAAAAAACTATCGATCGCAAACTGCAAGTCTACAATAGCCCTAACTTAGCTGTATTTAAAAAAAAGCTACTAGCTTGTAGAGCAAAACTATTAAATAAATGCATAACAATATTATTGACTAATTAAATTGCCAACATAATCTAATCAGATCTAAGTTAAATGTTGACATATTATACAATAACAACAAAAACCGCACGATCGCCTGTTGTCCCATGTTTACGATATCGAAAGAGAAAAAACCTACACAAGTGCACAATGCACATACACATAGCACCAATCAAAAAATGGGCTCAAACAATTCCTAGGATACTGAAATTTCGTGCTAGAAAAAAGTCTGGTAGCCCTTATTACGGGTCCTTGGTATCCACTGGTAACAATTTAGAGGCTGGAGCATACCTTGGAAGCATGAAGAAACCAATGAAGAGCCGGTGCGTCTCTTCTTGCGTCGTTTACGACGCGCCTCCTCCTTTCTGCGGGCGAGTTCCCGTTCCCTTGTCTCAGCGTCCATGCACTCGCCGCTGTCACTAGCGCTACCCGGCTCGCTGCTGTTTCCTCCGCCTCCACACACGCCGTTGCTAGTTGTCAGCGTCAACATTCCGTCGCTACCGGTGGTGTTGGTTGTTGTACCGACTGTCCGTGTCGCCGTCACCGATACCGATGCCGACGACTCCTCTGCCGCGCTCCTCGCTCTGAAGCGCTCCGCCGCCACCACGACCAGCGACACAACCGACTCCTGGAAACAAAGAGAAAGTTTACGTTAAACAAACACTTAAAAATTAACTGCAAAGAGAGATTTATACAGATGCGTAAAGTCGTCTCGCCGCCAATGGGCAGTAGTGCCCCGCGCAGCTTTATAATCTGATCCTGTCTGAGATTATTTGACACCTGAGTTGCTTTATAAGAAATTTTATTCGGTTGTTAAACTGCCAAACCCATTAGAATATAAGTTTGTTATGTGAAAATGAATACATTCTGATGCCTTTGCTAGTTTAATCTACAATTTTTACAAAAAATTCGTCAGACTTTATACGAAAAAAACATTGACTGAATATATTTATATAAGCTTATTTGGTTTCAGTTTATTTCGTTTTATACACACGAATTTTATTTATATTTGACAAGTTATAGTTAAAATATTAACCAAATAATTAATTTGTAGCATATTATTCGCCATAATAAAAAAATAGATTCTTGTTGAACGAAATGATATTTAATTGAAAACAAATAATTTCCGTGTAGGTACCTATCTATAAAAAATGATTCATAAAGTTGTATAAAGTTGTTTAACTTATTTACCTCTATAATTTAAATATTACATAAATTAATTGATGTTAAAACTTGTTAAACCAGTTTACTAAACAAAAACACACTATCAAGAAAATAATAGCAACATTTGAAAAAAAAATACCACCGTTTGATTACTTCTACTGGAAATTATTGAGAGGTACCCGCTTTTAAAAAATTATTAAATAAATAAAAAAATAAATAATAAATTAACAGTCTATGCACCCATCAATTTAAAACATTAAAAACACTAAAATGTTATTTTTATGGACAAATGCACACTTGCCTATCACGAGCATGTTTCGAGAAAAAACAGGTAACATATTATTTTACGTTATCGAATTGCCAATCATTGTAGTAGTAATATTCAAAATAAGTTCAATAGATAATTGTAACAAAAAAAAAACAACAAAAAAAACAACTGCAACCAGGTACTGAAATATGATAAATATCAAACAGTTTCATTGAACAAAAAAGCTTAAATGTCAAGTGGTAATGAAGGTAAAAAAATAATAATGTTTGAAATTCGTCCTCTATTGGTATTAGTGTCTTAATTTTGAACGGTTGCTGACTTTTTAGGGTTCTGTACCAGAAAGGAACCCTATTGTTGTGCCAACGATGTATGTCTGTTTGTCTGCCACAGGCCTCTAACTTCTAAACGAAATGAGATATAGGGACTTGAAATTCACAGACAATATGTATTACCGCGATCCAAAGACGGAGAGAATAACAAAAGATTAAACAGGTTTATTTAAGGGAGGCGCCCATGGGGGGGGGGGCAAAAAATTTTTGTTGTTGTACCTATTCTTGTGGGGTATCGCTGAAAAGGGCCTTTTGAGTAGATCATGAATGTGTTTTTATTGTTTTATCAAAATTGTAGGTTTAGCATAACTTACATAGAATATACGGAGCCCTACTCTTTGCGTGGTTCGACACGCACTTGGCCGTTTATCTTGTATAGGTAGACGAAGTCCCGTTTAGGTTTCTTCCATTTTTTCCGTAAGAAAATGGAAGTATGACGATGAAATCGAAAAATCGTGTTCAAAATAAAGTAAGTCTTATCCTTAAAACGTAAAGAAATGTGATTTTCCGCATGACGGCTGTACGTTTGTGTGTGTTTGTCAATGTCAGATAATCAAGAGCCTAACCAGATTAGATTTCAACAAAACTTCGTTAGGATCAGTAAAATAATTATGCACAACAATAATATTACAGTTCGCATACCTACAGTTTTCTTGAAAAAACAATGTTACTAAACTAACTCCAATGATACTTTATAGTAAAATAAATCCCGTCTGATGTCGCTAGTATTACTCAATTCACTATTTTCGCTCACTGCTGATCCTCGATGAGGAATATCGTGACAATTCTAATTGGAGATAAAGATCCAGTCTATAAAGTATACATCTGCAAAGTTTTATTAAAATCTGTCCAGTGGTTTTTGCGTGATGCGCTAACAGCACGTACACCAGTTATCATTTTATTACTTATATGTTGTATATTGTTTAGATAAATATTATGTTTGGTCGCAAAATAGCGCAAGAAAAACACATTTTTTAAATAAAATAAAAATCGAAACTAAAAACATAATATCTCATCCGAACAAAGTAGCAGCTTCGAGTTGGCCTTGGTATAATATCATGTAGAAAATGCGCATTTATAATTTCTACAATTTCTCATAAAAATAAGACCGGTTTTGCTTTCGCAGCATATTAATTTATTAATGAATATGAAATGTAAAAAACAACAAATTATACTAATTTCAATCCAGACTTTAAAACAGTGACAGTTAAGTCCGTTAAGTAAATAAAGTTGAATTTCTATTCAACTTTCTAAAATAGGTTACTGAGTATCCATAAGCTCATTTCCATATAATCGCTTAGTTATAATTTTTAAATGCCTATATCTGATGATTTAAAGACTAAATTAAATTCGCATTGTTTCATCGTATCCTTGACTTGACCAACTGGGTTAATCAAAACCAATGAGCCAATTTTTAAGGCCGCACCAACAGCACCGGTTATTTGAAATTTCAATTTATTATTTTTGAAATGAAACTTCTATAGTGAGAGTAAGTTAATGATACAATGACACGAAAAAGCGACATGACAGAGATAGACAGATCGAGAAAGAGATAGAACAAGCAACAACTGACGCGTTTGGTTGACACTGCCATCTATTGGGTAGGCAAATCAATCAAGAAGTTTAACTTCTACCGTGCTGTCTTACGCACATAGGTACCTACTCTGTTTTAGGGTTCCGTATCTCCGAACGGAACCCTATTACTGAGCCTACGATGTCTGTCCATCCGTCCGTCACAAGGGTCTATCTCACAAACAGTAAAAGGTAGCTATAGTTGAAATGTTCACAGATCGTTAATAATAAATTGAAAATTCAACCGATACTTATACCTGCAGCAGTTCTTGGGTTAGAACCTGGGAACTGGGTGCTCCTAATAGAGGAGCCATATAAAACATCATCGCGACACGGATCTGAAGTCCCCGATAAATTTAATTATTGAAACATTCAATATTTGCCCGATTCCATTTATAGTATTTATAATTACACAACTAAATTTAATATAGGTACCTACATGAGAAAAATTTCGTTTGATAGAAATGATTATATTTGTTTGATAGGTTTTATTTTTGAATTAAACGAGGTTTAAATTTTGCTGATTGTGTCTGGCACATGGGATTAAATCTTTGAAGCCAAGGGGGGAAGGGTGTTATTAAAAAAAAATTGCTGAAATATTAATTAATAATTATTTAAATGTATTTGTAAATGATATAATTTTATTTGACTCAAAAACAGGAGAAAATAATAAGTTTCTACTCTATTACAAATTTACAACTACCTACTCATAGTAAAATTAGAAATAAAATAACTTCCAAAAACTAACATTTATTCTTAAATGAACGAAGAAAAAACTGTTTACTTTTTAGTTAATATTAGAGAAATCCTTGAAAAAATGTGATAACACATCATTGGTTCCGTGAAATTAGAAGTAACATAAGTTGTGAAAAAAATCAAGGTCATAATATATTATTTCAAGATGTTCTTTCATGAGGGGCAAGTCATCTTCAATTTGTTTTTTTTAATGCGCAGTTGTCATACGAAAATTAAAAAACAGCTGGAATTAATTACTACATAATATGTTAGATAATAACAAAATCGGCCAAATTATTTTTAAACAAGATAAACTAGTTCCTATATTTATATAGTAAATATTGTACAATTACGTTTACACAAAAACATGTTTACAAAATGAAAAATTTGAATTTAGCAAAAAAGTGTTGTTTAATTTTCTAAAAAGAGGTACACGTGTCGATGTAACCATATGGGTTAGCGAATAATATAAACTATTTATTTTTTTTAGAATAACAATGATTGGTCGTTTTATTTCCAGGCCCTGAGAACTACAAAAATCGCCAATTTACCTGTGATGAACCGTAATCCCACGTGAACCATTCTTTTTTCTTCAAAAAGTAAATTTAAAAGAAGCACATCGACTCATTCCTATTCTGCTATTGGAAGTTCTCCTCTATATAGCGCTGTTTTTATACTGCGACTACGAATAGCCTAACTCTATAACTGATTGCACAATGGTCAATAGAAACACCGGCCGGTTCATTTTATCACAATTCACAACATTACATTATGCTGTCAGAGCCCAGAGGCGTACAATGAATTTGCCTAATATTTTTAGCTAAGCGAAACTCAATCAATTAGAAATATTTTCTTTTTTACTTCCCACCTCTACTATGGTAGGGAAGTAATGGATTTAGTCCGAAAAAAATATTTCGAGATTTTAACAGATCTTCACGTTTTGAGACCCTAGCAATCGTTTAAAATCATTTTCTGACTGATGTCTATATAATATGTGTGTGTGTGTGTGTGTGTGTGTGTGTGTGATGGGGTCAATTTTTCGCCTTCGATATTGTAAAAACGGAACAACATACGGCTATGCCGATTGTTCTATTGTGTTTATCAGCCTTTAACTTAGATCTGATTAGATTTTGAGTCAAATCGGTTCAGTGGATCCTGAGATATTAAAAAAAACGTTCTCAATGTCACGTATTAACATAGGTAAAAAAAAATATAAATGAATTCTAAATGTTATAATATGAAAAAAATGTAAATATTTTTTTCTCTAAAATGTATAGTTTTCGAGAAAAAAAATATTTTACTAAAAAAAATAAAAATTATATCAGTAGATCACCAAACAAAAAAGAGGGCCATGCTTTTTTTCAAAGAATAAAAAAAGAGTGTTTATTTTTTGCAAATATTTACTAGGTGGGAAGTATAGGACTGGTCATCAGTCAAATTTTTTTTAAATTGTCTAGAAACAAATCTCTGAAATAATTTGTATGAAACACAAAACTTTATGAATATCGAAATTTAAGCACTAATAAAACAGTCATTTAAACACTCAACTTAAACAACGATTGAATTTTTGAAACGTGTTTCTCTACCAAAAATCATACAAACTGTACTCAAATTAAATAGCTGCAGTGATTTAAATATCAAACCAAAGTTAATTACAAACTACTGGCTAGTCTTAATTTAGAGATAGGTAATAAATAATAATCTACCACATCGGTCACATTTGCAGTGATTTAAAACTTTAAACCGCGATAAAGGTAACTTACTGATATTATTGCAAGTAGACTCGTAAGTGACACGACACTTATGCTCGGTTGCAGAAAGCATTTTCAGAAAATCTGATTTGACAAAGACCTTACATTGTGACCACACATATTTCTCCATAAAAAAAGTATTATAGAATTTCAAATCGATCTTGCTCGAAAAATAATTGATCGATTGAGACGATTTTTTAAGCTGTCTATACATGACGTATTTAACTTAGATTTTTGTACAACATTTTTCTACGACCTCTATATGACGCTATAGTCACATCAAAATTAAATTGCATTTCAAAACAGTTTATTAATCATTGAGACACACCCCGATGTACCTTCCTACTCCGCATCAAATTTTTAAAGGGGGTTCGATAAAAAAAGTAATGTCACTGCCGGGATTTGAACCCAAATCCTCTATGCTTTCTAGGTAACTACTAACTACATTAACCAATTATGCTGTAACTGTAGTAATTAGGAAGTTTCCCTTTTTTATTTTTTTGGCCTAAATCATAGTTCTAAAAATTATAAAATTTATGGCGGAAGAATTTTTGAAATATCTTTAAAAACAACAAAGTTATGCTACTTTAAAGTTTGAATTGACAATTCTCCAAGAAATTCCGTTTTCAGTCCGGGTGACGTCACGCGGCACGATATTTTTAAAAGTTATTTTCAGTTTGTATGTGTGGTAATTTAACATGGTAACTTCCGATAAATCTCTTTCTATAAACTCGCGGTAAATTGTTATGGAAGCACTAAAAACAAACCAGTTGATGACGGAAAATATTGACATATTTAAATTTTTGACAGTTAATTTTAATTTAATATAAATAGAAACGTCTGTATTACAACAAAATAGTTACTAAGTAACTTGGGTTCTAATTACTCACAAAGCTAAAAAACAGCAAACTTGTACCGCGTGACGTCATATTCAAAAATCAGTTCTGTTTGCGACCCCACGTACAAGAAATTGAATATCTCCGTTGAAATTACAGATATCAAAATAATTCTTTCAGAATTTTTAAAGTTATCTTTATTATAATGATGTGACAGTATCATAATTAGTATTTTCGTCCAATGGAAACTTCCTAATTGGTGTGTCCACGGTACAAAATATAGAGTATTCAGGTTCAAATCCAGACAGTGCCGTATTATGATTTTCTTACACCTAAAATGTTTTTAAAATATTTTAGGATTCTAATATATTATTAAGAAATAACAAAAAAAAAACTAATTTACTTTTGCGGATAATTGACGCCCTGCACTGCACGTCACAGAATACAAAATTATTATACTATTTATTACAATTAACATACCTTTACAATCTCAGTATCTAACCGTATCGAACATTCAAAGTCAAGATCAAGGCCAGCTGCACATGAATAATGATAATCACTAAAAACAACCCATTTTAACCGGCTGTAAATTCAAATCACATCAATTAGTGTATTAACCAGTTTTGTTCATACCATTGTTGAGTGTAGTCAGGACTGTATTACCCGTTAGGCACGTGCAGTGCCGGCTTTAGAAGGGGGGGGGGACAACCCGGGAGGTTGCGCCGGGCGCCATGGTCCCAAGTGATCCGCGAGCAAAATGCTAGTAATAAGTAGAAATAAAGGGCACTAGCTCGCCCGGAGCCCTCAGATTGTTACGGCCGACGCTGGCCACGTGCAGTAGTTTTGTTAATTTTACAATTACTGCAGAACTGTTCGAATTCAAAATATTTTGCTGTCAAAGGGCTACAGCAGTCATGTCGGGCATTTTTTTAAGTGTTAAGCTTCCTTACGCATTAAATTGGATTAAAACCATAGACATAAATCTAGGGACGTAGTACAAGCGCGTAGGGTGGTTGCTGCTAAGGGGGGGAGGGGTGGTGAGGAAGCAAATGTGCCCACATTCTTCAGTTGCGCAAGCGCTGTACGAGCAACTGAGCATGCGCAAAGACACGGATGACTAGGCATCTGGTGCAATTGAGCATGCGCAAAGACGAGGATGACTAGGCATCTGGTGCAATTGAGCATGCGCAAAGACGCGGCCAATAGAACGTGGGCACATGCATAGCATAAGACAGGCATGCACCCTCCCCTGAATGGCTTCTACCCCTCGTCTAAAGTGGCACTTTATATTACATCCCCAGATTTCTATATCTAGGATTAAAACGCTGCACCACCACTCCTGTGCGCTATTGACGTATGTGTGTAATGTTTTATGCATTATTCGTGTTTGTAATGACTCATGCGACTAAAAGTTAACTTCGGTAGTGTGTCTATGGGTAAACTACACGGTCCATTTTAATATTCTGCAGCAAAAAGTGCAGTGTACTGCGAAGTGAACTGTCGTTGAAATTAAAAGCTATTTTTGTAGCTCACTCTTTGAATGCTTTTGCCCCAAAGCGACAACTGAATGTGTATACAATTAGCATTTACCGAGAAAAAAGAGATCATGTTATATTATTTTGTTAAAAAAACAATGGGAAGTTAATAAATTCCGTAATTCTACAGAACATCATTGCATAAATATGTCATGACGTTTCTAAGTATAGGACATTGCTGCTTTTTATACAATAAATGGATGTATGTGTGTGTATAAAAATAGTCTCCCTTCGCAACGGTGTAAACAATCCGTGACAACGGGGTTTTTCCAGAGATTCGAGTTTTAATTGAATTAATGGTTGATAAGTCTTTAGCAAAACAACACTGTGGCTGGATGAAGAAGGCGAGAGAGAATTTAACACAGCAGTTTCTTTGATGTTAAAAACGATTTTTGTTTGAAATGAAAGAAATGTCTTTGAATGAAGAGTATTTTCCCTCGGTGTAGAATATTCCAGTTACCAATCGAGTTAGTTACTCCAGTGACCTTGTGAACGATTATTTACACATAACACAAACAAATATGCAAAATATTTACACTGCTTGTTCACAAGTCTGGTTGTAAATGATAACAGCTATTCAAATACAATATAGTTATTAAAAAATCGTCATAAAATGTTTATGTAATTGGAAACTTACATAACGCTTATCGCGCGAGATACAAACACTAAGGACGTTTTCTACTATCTTAAATACGTGGAAAGATTTAATAATCTTTTCCAATGACATGTAAACATTTAAATATCTGTGACTATTATGTAAGGTTAAACCTCTTACATAATAGGTGCGTTTGGTATCAAGGTGTAGTGTAAAAAGTGTAAGCACTTTTGACACTATTATGTTTGTTATACAAAAGTGTAAAATAACTGATCTGTTTGTTATTTCAGTGTGGGACTAAAAATGTAACAATTATTAGTCCTGACTTTTGAGCAGGTGTACGTAGTGTAGTGTAGGTCACGTGATATATGTCTGAAATGACAATCGCTTTGACAGATTTGATACTTTTTTCGTACTCAATTTTTTACATTTTTTGTCTCTTAAAAATGAATGAGCTTCAAAATGTAATGGTACAAGATAAATATGGCAGTGAGTTTAACATTTTTACGACCAAAAAAAACTGTAAAAACTAGAAATAATGAACTCAGCCAATCTGTCATTAATTTATTTTGTAATGCGCATGTACAATCTACTCAGAATGTACACTAGCCCGTTTGTTACAAGTGTACATTTAGTTTACACTTATGGTGAACTTTTTACACTTTTCAGTGAAAAATTATCTACACTACACCTTGATACCAAACGCACCTAATATATCGAATATTTGGTTATCATTAATCATCCAATACAGTTCTCCAGTTCCAGCTGGATGATCCATTTTGATATGTATAATGATATAGGTTAGGTACCTATACTTAAAATTTAGAATAATTATGCTGGGTTTCTGGTACGTCTTTCACCGCTAAATCCACTTTTGAAGTAGATTTAAGTTTTAACATGCCAGAAACCGAGCATTATATTTAAGCACGGCTTCGCTCGCGTTAATGTCGCTATATATATTCACCATGGCTACTTATGTAAGGAGTCATCTTTCCAACTTTGAGTCTGCTGACCATGGTTACTTAACGCGAAAGAAACATAACTTACTTTTGCCCAAGGCATCATTAGTATGGCTTATCAGCGTGGTCCTGTCTGTATGGCTATTAAAATCTACAACGGATTACCATGCTTTGTAAAAAATTATTGTATCCTTTAGGGACTTTGAAGTGTCCCTGAGGCATTATTTAATTCAAACTTGTTTTTATAATCTACATGATTTTTTCGCATAAGTAGTGATTTTATATCTTTAATCTGACGCTATTATGTTCTTTGGAATTTTTAAAATAAAGAATTATTATTATTATTATTTATTATTTAACAGGAACTGCACCTTAACCTGGGCACCACAGTGGATAGTGTACTAAGTTTAATCAAAATCGATTCAGCCGTTATTGAGTGATTTCGAAACAAATACAAAATTCTGGAAACACATTTTCGCATACAAAATACCCAAAAACGTCTAAAAAGCCGCAAGAAAACGAAATAACAGGCGGAGATCCCCTTACTATTTTATTTTAACGTAGAAATGAAATGCTTTTACAGTGTTACACAAAAAAATCTGAAGATAATCACCAAAAATTCGACATACGCAAGCGTTTTTGCGTTTTCTTTTTGCACAGAAGTGTATCTCCATTGGAGTTAATCCCGGACCTACAGTAGGTATGTATAAAGCGCAGTATTGATTCATTTTGCCTTAGTGTTCGTTTAATGGAATCTAAAAATAGTCTGTATTTATGACAAAACAAAGAGCTGAAGAACGAGTAACGACTGTTAATACAAAAAAAAAAGACGCGATGGCATGATTTTTGCGTCGGGAATTAAGCCTCAATTCAGAATACCCTGCAGACGGCGTGGTTCGCGCATCACAACTGGTTTCTTATACAGGATGTCTTATTCTCGGGAGAATACCGAGATAAATTAAAATTTGTTTCCTACAGAAATCAAAAATCGTTAGTGGACGTCAGTAGCGTGAACATTTTATTGTTACAATAGTTGTCTTACCAAATCTCGATTACTAACAGATTCGCAAAACGTTTGCTGACGATCAGCAAAATTTACTAATAGTACGCGAAATTTTAATCAGAGGCATTCCTGCGATCTGTCGTGGTCGTGCATGTATATCGCGTGTTGTAGTAAAACTGTAGAGGGTTCGCGACGACAGTTTTTGAGAATGCAGCTGTTGTTTTTTGCGTATAGGTATATTGTTAATTACAAAACAAGTTTGAGACTATAGTTTCAAATTATATATAAATTCAAATTCAAATTGTTTATTACTCCTGCAGCGGCAAAAGAAAAATTGCGTTATGAAAAAATCACATATGAGGGCAAATCCGGGATTATCAGTATAGGAACTAAAATAACTTTGTTAAAGTTTTGAAAATTAAACTTTGAAAACTACCTACATAATTCTGATTTTACTGCCAAATTTACATTAAAAATTAGCTAACATAATTAATGTTAAATATTTTTTCTCTATCACAGGGTTACGAAATTGCCTCGCATGTGACTAAATAAATGTTATTGTAGAGTGTAATCTGTATTTTAACAACTCTATGAAAATTGAGATATTAATTACCTAATTACCCAGTAATTAACAAAATTTAATGAAAATTCCAGATTCATTATTGGAGTTAAATTTAATGTTCAAAGAAATACTCTAATAAATTTTGTCACGTTTCTCTAACTTGAGCGATTTCAGAGATACGCGTGTAACCTTCAAGAAAAGTTAAACAACTGTATCTTCGTTAGCCCATACATATTTCCGTTTTTTTCTTCAGTCATCAAGTAAAAACGGACTTATTTTTACGAAACCTGCAACAATTCAAGACACGCACTGAATCGGCTCGATTCGGCGCAGAACAATACGCAGACACCGGATCGGTTCTGTGCAGAGCCGATCCGATTGCAGAATAGACAATTCAGATTTAGAAGAAACGAAAGCTCACCTTAGGTGAACCTTCTATTAGTGTAGATACTATTCTTATAGGCTTAACTCACACGTAACACAATACAACGACATTGTGTGGTTACGCTGTCGCAGCAATGGACCACTTTTCAACCACAATTTATTTGGCTTGCAGACGCACGTGTGAGTAGATCGCTTTGTCGACAATACACGCCAAACTTGCAGGGCAGACAGCCAGTCTGCGTTGACACAACACAGACTGCCGGCCTGTTGTTGGTGTGTCGCTGGAGAATCGCACGTGTGAGTTGTGTTGGCCTGCCGACTGCGACAATTTGGTGGATGATACCGTCAACACATTGCGACTGTCGTCGCATTGTCGGGCAATGTGTCGGACGTGTGAGTGCTGCGACCCAGTTTCCATACTTTTAGGTTACATTTTAGCTACTCTCCACAGACGACGACTTTATTGTGGTTCTGATGTCGTCGGAAAGTGGTACGTGTGAGTTAAGCCTTACAGTTCAGATTGTTCCCTGTGGTTCCCAACCGAACTTAAGCCTGATCACACGACGCTGGATTGCCTGCTTGATTTCGTTGCTAGGTTTCAAGCGTGCTGTGGTGCTGGATCTCGTGCTGGATTTGGCTTCACACGATGCGCGCTATAAAGTTGGATCTGTAGATGGTTTTGATGCGTGTAAATTTTTTTTACAAAATGTCTTTAAGAATAGTCTTTATAATTGATGTCAAATTGAAATATCGCATTTTCGAAAAAAATTGTCTGTCTGTCTGTTTGCTTATAACTAGAGAACCAGCGCATTAATTTCGATAAAATTATTATTCATCGTTAGCTCATAAAGTCCAACTTAAAATAAAGGTACAAATCAGAATGTTAGGTCATCAGGAAGCAACATAATTCCGTTATGTACGAATCGAGGGGGAGGAAGCCACGGATATACTTAAATAAGTAACACTATAGGAATCGTAGAAAAAAAAATTTTATACAAAAGTTGTAAAGAATTTTATTCCCTACAAGATTGATAATAACCATTTTTTACTAAAAATGGAACGGAACCGAGTAATTCGCAAAAAACCGTTTCTCGTGATCTTTGACCGCCCCCCCCCCCTAAAATTTTTAGCGGCACTCGGATCGATGGGGACTTTTGACATTTTTTTTAGAACCACAATAGCAACGTTCATACCAAAATTCAATTTTTCCGAAGTTGGGCGTTCTTTTTGTCTTATAATTTCACTGTATTATTGCTTGTTTACGAGGTTTTGGAGCATTTAGTATGATACCTAGACGGAAAAACGTGTTTCGAGAATTTTGTTCATCTATCAAAATCACTTTACAATGGCTGGATTAATTTTCATGAAACTCGGTACACTACAGTAAAGTATAAGGCTACTTTTTATCCGACGACGAACGGGTTGAGTAAAGGTTTCTGCATAAAACAGACATTCACGGGAGCGAAGCCGCGGGTAATCGCTGGAGAGATCCACTGCTTGCGACAAATGGTACTGCGTCTGCAGCTACTGAAAATATGAACGTGCAACAATTCACAGACCAGATTTTAGAGTACGTTTGAAGGTTAACGCGTACATTCGGCAGCAACAATGCGCCGTTTCGAACCGAACACAACCGTTGATCCTTGAATAAAAGGAGAAGTGCGTAGTAGATACGCAAAAACACAAACTAGGTATATAGACTAAAACAGTGCTCTTCAAACTGTTGGCCGTGCTCCAACGGAGCAAAAATACTCTAAAATGTACCAATTTGATTGACTTCTTTTGATAATGTTTTGTCTTAGTAAACACTCCAGGCCTATTGATTTTGATGCCAATGGAGATGAGTACTGCCAAAATTGAATTGAATTGTGAATTATAGACGCTCGACAACAGAGGTCATTAGCGTCTGTTAAGAGTACTGCCAAATATGACCGCTGCGGGGACGCCACCTATGTAACCACCTCGGTCTGTGGGCACTTCATAGTAGTGTGTACAGAATAAATGTATTTAAAATAATAAATCGTTACCGATATGTGCTGTGTTCACCAATATTCAAATCATATTGAGGTTTTTATTTCCAAAATGAATGGGCAAAAATAACTACACAATGGGAACCATTAAACTTCAAAAGAAAAGTGGGACGTCAACGACGGCGCTGGAGGGACGAAATAGACAACTTCACTGGCAAGTTATGGCATAATGACACAGGATTGCAGAGGACAGACAGGAGTGGAAAGAGAAGGGGGAGGTCTTTGCCCAGCAGTGGGATTGATGGATTATTATTATTATTATTTCCAAAGGATACGGAACTGAAAAGCATGCTTCAAATGAGAAAAAATTTGATTGAATGGATAAACTTAGGTTGCCATAAACCTGCTGCATTTACATTACGTTTCTCATGTGCCCATTTCCATTGAATGGGTGGTTTTAGAAACATACGCGATTTTAAGATCTAGTTAATTGTTGTGTATAAAAACACAACAATTAACTAGATCGTCAAAGTATCCGTAAAACGAAATTCTGGCAGATTCCACAGACATTTTTCATTTTACAAAATTATTTTGGAACGGGGAATCATGTACTCCATACCGATATTTTTCGTTCTTGAGGCGAGCGAATTTCGAAAACGTTGCTGCGTTTCATGAGCAACGCGGTCATATAATGTTTGAGAACCGCCCACCAGTGGGACATAACATACAGAGAGAGAGAAAGAGAGAGAGATGAGAATCCTACCAGCAGCACTTTCATTTATCTATATACATCATCATCGCCATGTCCCTTTTGCCCGTTCTCCCATTCACAGGCAGCACGTATAATGTATCCGTCTCTTTTTACCTCAATGTGACACCGAGCCGTTGCAGACATGCGCACAACGTCGCCAAGTCGATATAGCCATGACCGTGACCGACAATTTGACCTTGACCATGAATTCTATTTACAACGCAGTACACACACACACACACCAACACGACACACATCGACGAAACTATCAGGAACCTCTCTGTGAAGGTGGGCCTTTGAAACGATCATACGAAAATTACTACAGAACAAGTTCAGAATTTTTTCTTCGTTAAAGTTAAGTGTTTCGGTTCCTAAATTCATCCAAGAGATATGTCATACGTGCGGTTTGATATTTATCTACATTAACTTGTTAAGGAAACATTAAAACCAAACAACGTAATTACATTAACGATATTCTTTTATATCAACAAACATTCTGATGACAGGTGCATCTGAAAACTTGTTTGAAATAATTTTAAGTAAATATCGAGGTATATTTAATTATTCGTCCGACTATTTGTTTTGTAATCTATTAAACTCGTCTCTCTATGAATCTACCCTTTGCGCGACCGTTTCGCTTAATTCCTCTCATTGAGCTTTCCCTCACAAAATACCTAGAGAGGAAAAAATTTCATGAAACCAAAATCAAGTCAAATTTACTTCGCGATATGAATCGCACCTAGAAAACACGCACTACAAGTTGCCGATTTCTTGGAACTATGTTCCCTTCACTAATCTCTGTATATGGATAGTCGACTAGTCTCTATATAACGCTTCAAACTTTTTAGAAACACAGACTGGTACAGAGAAGGGAACTTTCGGTGGTAATTCTCGCGGGAAATTTAAATTAGCGGTACAACTAGCGCATGCTACGTTATGTTTGAATGCAGACGCTGTTTGAAAAATGTCATAGATAGTCGGTTGTATTTGCGTTTATTTTGCGCGGCAGAAGATTTGTGCAAAAATCGGAACAAGACTGTAGTGTCTTAGTGCACTAGTACTGTGGTAGTATATTATAGTTTTGTTTAGTAAACAAACGAAAATATCTTCCCGTAGTATTATAAAAATACATGCGCATCCGTGAATTTCAAATCGCATGCAACGTGTTGCCTCAACTTTCCATTTCGCATAATTTGATATATGTTTTATTCTAAAAATAATGACAAAACCAACAGGTTAGCTATTTACTAATCAAACAAACCAATTATTATAAAACTTTCAACAAGTTGTCATCATTAAAAAATAAAAGGTTCTTGGAAAAACGAACGTTGTTAAATATAACGGTGTATAAGTACACTAAACTTTTTTCAGTTTTTTACGTAGGTAGGTAAGTACTATTTTTACCGTTTTCATAAAAAAACGCTTATTTGAAACATGTAAATAGTAATTCAATGAAACTGGATCGACCAAATTCATTGCATTTTTAACACGCTTATTAGCTTCACTTGACACTTGTATGTTGTATGTATGTATGTATGTATGTATGTATGTATGTATGTAAAAACTCTTGCAACTCGATTTTCACCCTCTTTCAAATGTCCAATTGACGTGAAACTTTGCATTCATATGTAGTTTTGATGACAATACAATATTCTGGTATTTTGGCTATAATATCTAGACACACGGTAGTGTGTCAGCCAAGTTCGGCAAACACTGACTATATATTTACACGAACCATTTCGAGCTACTTTCGACCCTCCCATAAATCAAAAAATGTTAGACCCTACACACTTGCAATTTTGCATATCTAATAAGACCCTCTTGAACACCTAGAATCCCAAACTTCATGAATAAACCTATTAGAGTTCTTGAGTTATTAAGGTCTGAAAAGTGCCATTTTTATCTCTCACAAATCTGAAAACTACAAATTATCAAATTTAAGCACTAATTATATTAAGTAATATGTAATTTATGTGGTGGAGGTGCCGTGATTAATAGCTGCGCTTCCACCACATTTATTTATATTTTAAAAATAAGTTACATACTATAGCAGCGATTTTTGTCGTCGCTTCTTTTTTTTTTGTTAAATTTATAAGTTACGCGCCTACTCTGGCGTGCCGCTACTGTTTAAAGAACAAACGAATTTCACTTTTTTCCGCAGAGCAAATAAAAGCATTAACCCCGGTGCAAAAAGTCAATATATCGCTCTATACATATTTAATTTTACTTCGACATATTATAAATATTTCATTTGTATATATTTTAATTTTAAAGGAATATTCCTTTGACCTCTAGACGCTGTTTTAAAATTACATACTGTACCTTCACAGTTTAATGCGCTGTGCACCGGGCATGACGAACATCTTATCTATCGGGGCATATTTAAAAAAACACGTGAAAACAATTTGGCAAAGTTTACACGTTAATATTATAATACTATAATTCAAAAGCACTTTTGGCGTCAGTGAAGCTGAATTACGTCATATGTCGTTTAAACTTTAAATAGCACGGCTCTAATAAATTATTGCAAACGAATCGTTCAATGTTTCTCAGATTTTAGAGTTTTGTTCAAACTGACGTACATTTTCGTTTGGCACAAAAAAGTGATGAAAAATTTCATGCACGTAATTGTATTAAATTTATAGTTTGAACCAGAAATCATTAATCTGTCGACCTTTGAAAAAAACACTTGCAATGACACACTCTTCTAATTTATATTTAGTAATTCAAGTATAACATTGATCAACGTCATCGAGTTAAAAGGCAATAGAGACGCTATACCGTATAAAACTGCTTATACAAAGTTGAAGCCAAGTCTATGGCGTCACAGGCCACAAGCATGGCGGCAAAACACGGGATAATATTATTCTCTTCTCCTCTTACACATAAAATGTATGAACTCAATAAATATGGCGACTGGCTTCACTTTTAAATTCTTGTAGCGTATCCATAACTCAATGATCAGCGTTTCCTAAACTGAAATCCGTACGCCCCTACCTAGGTGTCTGCAGGTATATTAGAGAGGGTCCACGGACTCACCTCTGGTGTAAATGGGCAAAGTTAAACAGTTCGGCCGGCCACACGGCCGAACTATATGAATGACGTTCGGCAAACAGTGATATATTGTTCATATCTAGTACACACTACAGAAATGAAGCTTACGAAAAATCTACACCTTAAATGTAAAATAATGTATCTACAATTTGTCTTTCGATGGCACGGTCCGTAGGCAAAAAAGTTTAGGTATCACTGATTCATATGATTTTTT